>OZ012741.1:438247640-438917428 GCA_963859935.3 Lathyrus sativus | reverse complement strand
AATTTCAATATACCAATTTGTCTACGGCTTTATATTGACTTCTTGCCATATATGGATGTCCAAATTGAATACTATTTTATTTGTATGTATCATTCTTCATTGGATGTCCCCCTAGATTATCCGTGGAAAAATTATTAGAATGAAAATTATAAGGAGTAAAAGATTACTACTATATTAGAATCAATTTAGTCGTTCAAGGCCACATATTTGCAATGATTACTTGACTTTGAGTTAAGATGAGTATGTTAAGAGTCCCACATTGGACAATATATGGCATGAACATGTGTTTATAAGTGGGGTAATCCTCACTCTACCAACCGGTTTTGTAGGATTGAGTTAGACCCAACCACATTTCTTAACATGGTATCAGAGCCTCGTTTAAGATCCGGTGGGCCACCTTCTATGGTTTCCGCTATCGGGCCACCCACCATTTATTTCCATGCTTTAGTTGTCTAGTCCTGAGCGTGAAGAGTCCCACATTGGACAATATATGGCATGAACATGTGTTTATAAGTGGGGGTAATCCTCACTCTACCAACCGGTTTTGTAGGGTTGACTTAGGCCCAACCACATTTCTTATCCGAGTATTTGAATTTGCCTCCTTTGAACCTCTTGGATTATACATATGAGTGAGATGTCACCCAAATTCGTTTAGTCATAAACTATCTAGCTTCTTAAATTTAATTATGAACCATGGAGTTAACAATGTTAACAAGCTATTGTGAGATTTGATACTTGATTTCATTAATTCCCGTGTTGATATGTTTTCTAATGAATTATGTAGTCATAACCTCTTGGGAGCTTGAGGTTGATCAATTGATAGGCCTCCAGAACTAGAAGTATTTGGGGAGTTATAATTGTAGTTACTCCCAACATTTGTGGATGATCGTTAGGTTTATGTAGGTTTGACCTCTTGGATGTTAAAAGTGATGGTTGATCTAGACTACTGAGATTCTTTCTTGAATGCAAGTGCATGTTCCATATGTATTTTTGATTTGGAAAACACAATTTTTAAGTAGTTTTGGTCATAATGTCTCAATAGGCATGTTAAATTGGTTGTTGAACTTAAAAGTTAATTGAATGTCAGCTAAACGCTTTCAACTCTGATTTTCTTTTCTTCAAGTGTTTATACTGAGAAAGAAACTTTATCTCTCAACTAGAGGCTCCTTGATTCCTACGAAGAGTGTTAAGTTCATTTCTCTTACGATGGCTACTTAATAGTTAAAATTTTAGTTTCTAGAATTATAAGTAAACAACATAAATGAAGTGTCATATTATTCAGTTCTATTGAAACTTGATTGAGTATATCGTATTCTAAACTTAATGAATCTTATAGCTTTCATAATTGAAAAACTTTGTTCGAGTGATATTAAATTAGCCTAATCTTAAAATTTATTGATAGACAAAAAAGGTGGAATTGTTTTTATTTTAAATAACCATATTTTACAATAAAATTAATTAAATAACCATGTTTCTTGATTATTTTCTAAAATACTCATGTTTCAAATAAAACAAAAAGTTGCAATGCAAAGATTAACCCAATTGAATTGGCGACTTCATTAGACATTTAATAACGCAAGCCAATTCAATTGGCACCTCCTATATGTTGGACTCGAGAATTTACACACAAGAGAGGATGAATTGTGTGATTTGAAAAAACTTGGTTTTTAAAAATATTTGGGAAATAAAATTAGAGTTTAAAAATATTTTCAAACCCTTAGTAATGGAAAAATAAATAGCAGGAAATAAATTTTGGAATTTTAAAGTAGTTTAAGGGAAGGAGATGAATAACACGGTGTATAGAGGTTCAGTCAAAATCAAAAAGATATAGTCCTCTCCTCAAGAATTGATCTTTAGAGCTTTCAATAATAATTGGGAGATTTTAGTAGGAAAGACTCATGAACCCCCTTATATAAGAAAATGATGGTTGACCTCCAACCAAATAATACAAGACGATAGATTTAGTTTGTTCGTCTTCTCTTGATGAATTGAAGTGATTAGTCTTCTTTCCACTAACTTTATAAGCTTTTACACAGGCTGAAATAATGAACCTTATCTTTGATTTTATTTAGGATAACCAATAACCTGTGAGATTTTATAACATGATGATCTCGAACCTTTCAGGATTTTATACAGGACAAGCTCGAACCTGATGAAAGCTTTTATACGGGATGAACTTTCAATCCTAATCTTGGTTTTAATAATGGACTAACCAAGAACCTAAGAGATTTTATAACGGGGTAACCTCGAACCTAAGTTGGAACTTAATCATACACTTAGGCTAAAATATTAGTGAGAGAAATTTTAAATAAAACGTTAGAGAGAGAGAGAGAGAGAGAGAGAGAGAGAGAGTGTGTGTGTGTGTGTGTGTGTGTGTGTGTGTGTGTATGTGTGTGTGTGTATGGTTGTTTACCGTGTTTTTTGGTAAGCAACCTCTGGTCTATCAATTTGGTGTCAAATTGACTAACTTGCAGGATTGACCATAGGAAATCCTAGGATATGTGCTGAAGGATGTTTCTATTTGGACCTATCTAGAAATGTGTTTCGACAATACTAAGAAGAAATAACTTAACGAAGGGGGCAGAAAGTACCCACTATGTTTAAAAGAAAGAAGGAAGAAGAATTATTAGGGGGAGAAGAGATAAGGGTTTATTTTTTGGGAGGGAAAGACTTAATCGAAGTAGTAATGATGAACAAGAGGGAAAGATGTAACAAATAAATAAAAGTACTTGACAAAAGTAAAGAAACGAAATAACTTCATTGAAAAGATCAAGGATGGTGTGTTTACATCACGTACATTCTCTATAATACTCTCTTTCTCTACACTCGGATACTTGGAGTAATTTTAAGAGTGACTTGTACAACAGTAAATTACAACACACCCAAGTTCTATGTCTAAGACTCATATTTATA
This sequence comes from Lathyrus sativus, assembly GCA_963859935.3. Classification (NCBI taxonomy): domain Eukaryota; kingdom Viridiplantae; phylum Streptophyta; class Magnoliopsida; order Fabales; family Fabaceae; genus Lathyrus; species Lathyrus sativus. The sequence goes on along the minus strand of OZ012741.1, from coordinate 438,914,515 downwards.
ATAATAATAGTAATTGCTAATAACTGCTAATAACCTCCCTAGGCCATCTATTCTTGACAAGTGTCAGATCACATGCAGTCCTTTATCCGATGAGAGCCACTTGTCCTTCTTAGTCATAAGAAAATATAACTACTCCCTCCAAGATTCAAATTTCAAAAAACTCACTTCGACCCTTCTTCTAAATCTCGGTCGAAGACCATCTCGCTTGCTTAGGTCGAAGTATTCAATTTCAAGACTTCAATTTCCTAAGTCCTTGGAAGACTTGTAGGTCTTTTTAATATGCTGAAAATAGCCTCCAACACGAGTCGTCGAATTGATGAGCTAACAAATTGCCCCCCAAAAATTTAGTTTTTCGACACTAAAAAGTACATTTTTTGACAGCATCCATATTCGACACCGTTTATCTTCGACTATATCCTGATAGTTAACCCATCTTCAACTGCTTCGAGTTTAGGAAACTGAAAGGTGATGGGAGAGGATATATCCACAATCTCACGTAAAAGGAACTGTTACGTCCCCTCGATGCACGATCTCTGACGTCATGAACATCATGGCAAATTTCTCGGGAATCACCAAAATCGTGAGCCATCATTACCCCTATAGAGCATAGGTTACAACCACCACCTCTACTAACTCCTCCTGAGCACACACGTGGCCCACTAACCCCAGCCATTTGTAAAAAACTCTTGAATTTCCCTTTTTTACTTATAAATAATTTTCAGAACGTCTTTTACTTTTTCTACTTCAAACCTTTTTTACAACATTACCTCATATCTTCTTCTCACCGTTTTTATCTTCCAAGAAAACTCCTCCAACACTCATCATGGCTGAGCTAAGATCCCAGAAACAAAAAACCCAGTCTCATCAACAAACTTCTTCTTCCACCCTTCCCCCTTTTGCTACTCTGAGTGGACCGAAGGTGGTAAAGAATCAGCAACTCGTGCGAGAGCCTCTACTGGAGAAGAAGCGCCATATCTACGAATCTCAGGTAATCATACCCGTTACTGTCGCGGATAAACCTCTTGCCATGTCTGGTCCTCTATCCCTCTCTGGTTTAAACTATTCCACTTTAAATGAGTTTTTTCCTTCTTATCGAAAAACCAAACCCCTAGGGCAAAGAGACTCCCAAAAGGTCCCCTTGGATAATCCAGATAGCTTGAATGTTTATAATTTGGATCTCAAGTATCTCCATGATGGCGCAAGATTGTTTAGGGCTACGCCATATTTCAAGGATTCCGAACTCTACCTCAACTGGTTGAAGAAGGTAGAAAAAGCAAAAACTCAAGACTGGAAGGATATGGGTATCTATGACCTTATTATGATGTTGAAAGTAGGTCACAACTACTGCCCTCTGATGTTGGCTGCGTCTCTGTTCTTTTGGGATAGCACACACTACACTTTTCATCTTCCATGTGGGATGATGACGCCTACGCTGTTTGATATTGCTGCTATTGTAGGACTGAAACCTCATGGACTGACTTACGATCCTGAAGTTGACAGCCAAGACACTATCGTTTTCTCAACCACCAAACATACTTATACCTATTTCATCAACCATTATCATGACAAAAATAATGCCGCTGTTAAAGACGAGGAACATATAGCCTTTTTGGCCATGTGGTTGTCTCGTTGCATTTTCTGTACTAAATCTTTGCAGGTGGCGCAAAAATACTTAACACTGGCGAACCAGCTACATGCCAAGAGAGGCATATGTTTGAGCCAAATGATCCTTGCAAGTCTATACGAAGCCTTAAGCGAAGGTGCCGGCAAACTGAAAGACCCTGAGAATAACGGCAATTTAGTAATGTCGGGACCGTTTTGGTTACTCCAATTGTGGTTAAACGCCAATTTTGAAGGCAGCCTACCAAATAAAGGTGAAGTTGATGAAGGTTCTCCTTCGATTTCTGGGAGACAAGTCGAATGGCCCCGCTTGGTCCAGCTTACCCCTAACGAAGAGGGGAAAACACTTCGAGCCAACTTCTCAGGCTTCGTCTAGATGTTTGCAAAGCGACATGTTTTCACACCTGGGATGGCTCCCTTCTCAGAACAGAAACGTGGCCCTGAATGGTTCATCAGGCCTTTCCCAGCCTTGCTCAAAAAACAAGAAGAGGAATCAAAGCTGATTTGGGAGCGATTCCTCACGCCTCGACTATTTGTTCACAAACTCAATCTGACAAGAGGACAGGCTTCCCTGATAGCTTACCAACCAAATCTTGTGTCGAGGCAATTTGGACTTATCCAAACCCTACCTAGGTGTTTATACGAGAAGAAATCCCATGTTCTGCTTTCACACCACATCGTTAACCCCATCAAATGCTCGACCCAATTGGCGCGTCATGCCCATAAATCTTCACTTACCCCACTTTATTTTGAACCTTCTTATTTTTGTTCCCCATAATTTTATAACTGGTGGTCCAGACATTATTCTTATGAATTTCTTGATGCTGCCAGTCTTTCTCGAATGATTGATCAAGCTTTCGTTGATGTGCAGGAAAAAACCAAGAAAGGTAGGTCCGCTCACATAAAGGAGATACAAGCCTTCCAAAAATACTTTGAAACCGCTTATCTACCGGATGATATTAGTCGAACCGTCCGCGAGGCTGCTGTCACTCTGAGGGAAAAATTTCTAAAAAAGATGGAGAATTTAAAAATTCCTTCTTCCATCCCCCGTGAGAAACGGTATGAGATGGCTTTCAAATTATTTCGTCCTAAGGTCCCTCGATTGCCATCTGCTGATTTTGGAGTGGCCCTTGCCCCTCCATTCCCAGATTGGTTCATCTGTGAGGACCCTATAAAATTCCTCAGACAGCAGTCGAAGCCTAAAGTACAGCGGGTGGTTCCGACTAAGCATACCGTCGATACTTTCAAAGGGCACCTTCATATTAATATCGAAGATGTTCACATCGAATCCGACATTCTCGAAGGTCGATTCCCCTTCGTTTTAAACCTTTAAAACAATGCTTTATCATTACTAACGGGTGGCGTTGTTATTTGTCTTTTGCAGCTGTTCCAAAAAAGATCGCCGTCTCGGTGAAGACTGGCAGTTCCGTCGAGAGTCAGAAGGTAATGTCAATGCACCATCTTAATCTTTTCAACATTCCGTGTTTAGAAAGCCTAAAACTTTCCCAATGCTTTTTAGGTAAGCCGGAAACCCCCCACCCCTCAGAGAAAAATAAAGAGAGGCGCCAACCTAGTCATCATCGACTCAGAAGATGAAGATGGTTCCCCTCAAGAGGAGGTTCCAATGAAAAGGCGGTGAAAGGTTGTCCGTGGTCTCGACACTACTGACTCCGATCCTCCATCGGCTCAAATCCCTGAATCGCAAGCTCAACGTGTAGACCCTGGTAAAGCTTCTGTCGAAGGTACCCCAATTCCTCAAACTGCTGCTGTTAAAAGCGACAATTCCAGTCCGGCTGATGAAGGCCCGAAGGTCCAACTCTTATCTTCGACTACCTTCTGTCTGAATCTCAAACTACTTTTGGACTCTTTTTCTCATGTTTAGATTCTCTCTTTTTCAGCCTGACGTTGTGATGACGGAAAACATCCCGACTACATCTCTTCTCGAGGCCTATCCTTTGAACAGTCGAGGCGAGCCCACCTATCGTCCTTCTTCGGACTTAGGTTCAGGTGTGAGTTCTCTTGGGGAAACCAATAAACCTGAGATCCCTGTGGTTCCCCTACTTTCTTCTTTAAAGATTGTCACCCAACAATCTCAGACCGACGGGTCCGATCATGACGAGGGGAACAATTCCCGAAATCCCATCGAAGCAGGTGAGGAAGCAAACTTCTTGGACGAGGGCGTAAATCCTGCTGATGGTTCACCTCAGGGAACAACAATGGAGGTTGATGATAAACCTGTGGAGGATAGGGGTACGATAGATGGAGCCATGCGTCAATCTGAATTGGAAGAGTCTAGTGAAGAAGACGTCGAAGAAGCCGAGGACGAGGATACCACCCACACTGCCCCAATTAAAGAGACTGCTGTCGAGGATCCTCCTATCCCGCAGGCCATACCTGTTGAGACAACTCCAATTGCCCCTGCCAACATCTCCACAAGAGTAGAAACGATGCCTGCCAAAAGTGCAACAGATCTTACTGCAGCAGAACTTGAGGCTCTAAAAGTGTCTGACCATCGTCAATACATCTAGCTCCTCCTTCGTAGGTGAAATAGTTCCTCAGGCAGATCCCAAAGTACTTCGACCTCTGAAGGTCCGACTTCAACTCCAACCAACAGTGCTCTCGAGAAAGTAAAGGACAAGATTTTCAAAGGGGACCTCTTTTCTCTTTTGCAAATGGGTCCAGTTCACTACCTTTATTTGAAAACTCTCCTACAACAAGTGGACCTTCAATCGATCTCTGCTGAGGCTGCGGCCGTAATCCAAGAAGTTGGGAAGTTGATCGACCAGGTTCATACTGACTTTGGGCTCTTGCCTCAATTCGACAAGGATATATCTGAAAAGTCAGGTACTGAGGCTGCTGCTTGGTCTGCCGTTGTGGATTGTGAAGACAAAATTGCAACGCTGGAGGAGCAAAAGGCCAAGAACCAACAAAAGATTACTGAGAATGAAACGAACATCGCTTGCTGGGAGCATAAGATCAGAAAACTTCACAGTAAGATAGATAAAGCTCAGAAGCGGAATGCTGAACTATCTTCCTTCAATGAATCTTCCTTGTCGACAGAGCTTGATCATGCCGTCCTTTTTGCCGAGGAGGCTCGACAACTTGAGGCTGATATTGCGCAACTAAAAAACGACAAAGCCTCTTTCCAGAGTCGTCTCGATGCCCAGAAAGCAAAATATGTCAAGATGAATTCCAACCTTCCTTTTTAGATTTCTAGAATGTTTAATATTTATTTTCTGGCCTTTGTAAGCCATGTCTGTATTGTTGTACTCGTAAGGACTAAGCCATTTTTGCCGCATTTTGTTGATGCCATTTATGGCCCTGCTATTTAGTTTTATATTACTCTGTCGAAATGTTTACCTCTTGCAGCGCTGGTTTGTATTTTTTCAAATACTTACCGTTTACTTTCAAGATTCGTTTATCATTGCCAAGTTCTTCAACTTCATATGCCCCATTCAAGAAGACTTTTGAGATTTGAAATGGTCCTTCCCATTTCGGGGACCATTTGCCTAGTGTTTTGACCTTTCGATCCATCGGCAGGATTACCCTCCAAACTAAATCTCCAATCACAAAGGTCTTTGCTTTGACTCTTTTGTTATAGGATTTCTCAACTCTTTTCTTCTGTCTTTGATAACACGAAATCGTATATATATTTTGATGCATAATTCAACTGAAGTTTAACTGTTTTCGATCCGATTTCGGGTTATTTCCGTGTTATTTGTCTGATGTTTTGCAGGTATTTGATGATCACGTCTAAACAAGGCATTATGAAGAAAAGAAGCAATCTCAGACGAAATATGGACGAAAAAAGGATGAAAACATCATGAAAAGCGCAGAATGCTGATTTTGCTGCTGTGACGACCGTCACAGCTCCATGACGACCGTCATACGGGTGGCGACCGTCATGCAGGCAAAAACGCCCCACTTCAGTTTCACGTAAAAGAAGCAGTTCCAAGTCCCAAATAGTGGACCACTACTCCCTGATTTTTCTGCCTCAAAGTCCACCCTCTTTAATTATAACCGTTAGAATTCCATTTCTATAAAAAGGGAAGAAGGGGACCTCAGAAAGGGAGCCGCATTCATACAACGAAGTGCTACCCAATTTATTTCCAGAGCAACCTTTCCAGTTTTTAATATTCTTATTTATTTCTCTTTTCTTTTTCTGCATTCCTTTCATTCTTCTGTAATTTCTACTTCCGTTGTACTATCAAATTGGCACAAAGACCAGAATCCTGCCAACATCTATGGAGGATCTGCCCAAAGGCCAATTGGAATATTTACAGGTTTCTCATTTCAATCGTAATTCCAGTTTTATTATGATGCATGCTATTATTTATTGTTTTTATTTATGTTTTACCTTTCCCAAATCCATGTCTAGCTAAATTTAAGTAATCCATATGTAGTAATAATTCGAAAGGGATTTGATAATAACCGGTTGAAAATTGTCTTTTCAAAAGTAATTTATGGTCTGAGTGTTTGAATTTAATTTACTGAATAAACTTCGTCGCGAAATCGAGAACTTATTTAAAAGTAGTTTTGCCACGAAAGTGGGAAATTAATTAAGATGCGAACCAACAAGCGAAAGCTGCGGCAAGATCAGATAGTAAACACTAGTCACTCATTTTAATAACAGCGAAAGCACTTTAAAATGAATTAGAACTTAGAGATTTCCAAAAAATAATTTAAACCCCGAATGGGATACGAAAGTGTACGTTTGGCCCTTAGAATTATGATTAGCGTCAATAACCATCGTGAGGCGAGAGTCTTCAAATCACCATTTTCTGCTTAAACAAACTCTGAAAATTATTTCATACACCAGTAACTTGTCAAATCCCCGAAGAACACAATTACTGCATATCGATTCAATTAATTAAACTTTAATTTACATTCTCAGTTCCCTTTAGTGACAAATCTTATTCCCTTAAACATATTCTACCTAGCTAAACATAGTAACTCCCGAGAACACTAGTTTGATTACGAGTCCCTGTGGGATCGATATCTATTATTACTATGTGATAGACTGTGCACTTGCAGTTAGGTTGTATTAGACATAGAAAGTCGCGATCAAGTTTTTGGCGCCGTTGCCGGGGACCCGTTTAGTCAATAGTGTAACCTTCTGTTACGCCGTATAGACTAGTTTAACAATTTTCATTTTTCCTTTACTAGTGCTGTCGATTGCATGCCAAGTAATCGCTCACAAGGCGATATCTTGAAACCTTCACTCGCAGAACTAGAACGCTTATTACATCTAAGAAGCCGAATCATTGAGTACCAACTCAAACATAACATTCCCGATCCTCTCACTCCCATTCCCAAATCCGAAGAAGAATCAAACATGGCTGAAGGACCTCCAAACAAACCGCTGAAGGCATACGCTACACCCTCTCAGATGGAGCCTAGAAGTAGCATTGCTGCCCCAGCTATTACTCGAAATAATTTTGAGCTGAAACCATCATTGCTGTCAGCTGTACAACAAAACCAATTCTCAGGAAACGCAACTAAGGATCCGAACGAACATCTAACGAAGTTTGTACAATACCTAGACACGGTGAAAGCAAATGGAGTAACTCCAGACGCGATAAGACTTCGTCTTTTCCCATTCTCTCTTAGAGACAGAGCATGGACATGGTTGCAATCTTTACCATCCAACTTCGTTACGACGTGGGAACAATTGAAGAACGTCTTCTTAGCGAGATATTTTCCGCCAAGCAAAACTGCTATGCTTAGAGCTCAAATCAACGGATTTCGACAAAAAGATACTGAATCTCTTTACGAAGCATGGGAACGATTCAAAGATATGATGAGAACATGTCTTCACCATGGTCTAGAAGACTGGGTGACAATCCATACTTTCTATAACGGGCTTTTATACAATACTAGATTGACAATAGACGCTGCCGCGGGCGGTGCACTTATGGATAAGCCATACGACGAAGCCTATCAATTAATCGAAAACATGTCTCAAAACCATTGCCAATGGGGAGGTGAACGCACTCCAACAGAGAAAACCACAGCGAAAGGTGGGATGTACGAGATCAGCAGTCTTGAAAAGTTCAACGCTAAAGTAGATACTCTAGCACAGAAGATTGATAGTTTGACCGTCAACCCCATTGCAACCGTCGCTGCCGTAACTCCAAATTGCAAGTTATGCGGAAGCACCACTCATAATGCGCCCGAATGCCCATTGCTAGCCGGAATCCCACCAGACCAAGTAAATTATGCTCAAGGAAATCCTTACGCAAATACCTACAACCCAGGTTGGCGAAATCATCCAAACTTTTCTTACAAAAGCGAAAATGCATTGCAAATGCCTACTGCTCCACCAGGATATCAGAAACCAGCTGCTGCTCAGACTGCACCTAGGAAATCAAACCTCGAGTTAATGATGGAAAAATTCATAGCTACTCAAGCTCAAACAAACAAAGAATTCCTGAATCAAAACATACACACTAGCGAGCAAATTAAACAGTTGATCGGAAAAGTAGACGCTTTAGCCACCCACAACAAAATGTTAGAAACACAGATATCACAAGTGGCTCAACAACAAGCCTCTGCTGCCGCACCCGCTGGCACATTTCCTGGACAACCCGAACAGAATCCAAAAGGCCAAGCAAATGCTGTAATACTAAGAAGTGGAAAAGAACTGGACGAACCGATTGATCTGAGGACCGAAAACTCAGCCATGCAACAAAAACTAACTGAACAAGCAGAAAAGGAATCCGAGTTAGAGAAGAAGGAAGACAACGAGAAGGAGGATACCGCAAGTGAAAAAACTCAAGCACCTCCAGCGCCATATAAACCACCTATTCCTTATCCTCAAAGACTAATAAACTCCAAAACTTCGGGACAGTTTAAGAAATTTGTAGAGCTCCTTAAATAGCTGAATATTACTATTCCTTTTACAGAAGCGATAACTCAAATGCCGTCATACGCTAAATTTCTCAAAGAAATCCTGTCAAATAAGATAAAGATCGAGGATAACGAAACAGTTACACTTACTGCAGAGTGTAGCGCTATTATTCAAAACCGCATGCCTCCTAAATTAAAAGACCCAGGTAGTTTCTCCATACCCTGCGTCATAGGAAAGTCCGTGATAGACAAAGCTTTGTGCGATTTAGGAGCCAGTATCAGTGTTATTCCTTTATCTATATGTAAAAAGCTGAATATGGGAGACCTCAGACCAACCAAAATGTTCGTACAATTAGCTGACCGATCAGTAAAATACCCCGTCGGAATACTGGAAAACGTTCCAGTACGCATAGGAAAATTCTACATCCTAACCGACTTCATAATCATGAACATCAAGGAGGACACTGTTACCCCAATTATCCTAGGAAGACCATTCCTAGCTACAGCCGGAGCGATTATAGACGTGAAGAAAGGAAGGCTGACATTCGAAGTAGGAGAAGAAAAGATAGAGTTCATTCTCACCAAGTTCTTACAAGCACCAGCCATAGACGATACCTGCTATTTAGTAGATGAAATTGACGAATGCATAAAAGAACTTGAAAATGAAGAGACCACGTATTCAGAAATAATAAAGATTCAAATACTCGATATTTCTGAAGACGACGATTGGCGTAAACCGTATAAAGACGACAGCCTAAGCGAAAGCTTAGCACTGACTCCAAACCATATGCCAGGTCCAAAGAACCCATCTTTAGAACTTAAAACACTACCCAAAAACCTTAGATATGAATTCCTAGACGATGAACTAAAAAGACCAGTGATAGTCAACGTCGACTTAGGACAACCAGAAACCGAAAAGCTATTAGAAGTCCTAAAGAAGTACCCCACCGTGTTAGGCTATAACATAAGCGATCTAAAAGGCATAAGTCCTTCAATCTGTATGCATCGAATTACAATAGAGGAAGACTCTAAAACCTCTAGAGAGCATCAGAGGAGACTGAACCCCATCCTAAGCACTGTAGTCAGAGATGAAGTAAAGAAATTGCTAGATGCAGGAATCATCTATCCAATCTCCGATAGTGAATGGGTTAGCCCAGTTCATGTCGTACCGAAGAAAGGAGGAGTCACAGTAGTTAAAAACGAAAAAGGCGAATCAATAACAAAAAGAGTCGTGACTGGAAGCAGGATGTGAATTGATTATAGGAAGCTTAACAAAGCCACACGCAAAGATCATTTCTCGTTACCCTTCATAAACCAAATGTTGGAAAGATTAGCCAAACATTCATACTTCTGCTATCTAGATGGTTATTCAGGATTCTTCCAAATTCCCATTCATCCTGATGACCAAGAAAAGACTACATTCACATGTCCTTATGGTACTTTTGCTTACCGCCGAATGCCATTCGGACTCTGTAATGCTCCAGCTACCTTCCAAAGATGCATGATGGCAATCTTCGCAGATTTCATAGACGACATCATGGAAGTATTTATGGACGATTTCTCGGTATGTGGACAAAGTTTCGAAGGATGCCTACAAAACTTAGAAATGGTATTAGAACGTTGTGTAAAAGTAAACCTCGTCCTAAATTGGGAAAAATGCCATTTTATGGTCCGACAAGGAATAGTTCTAGGACATGTCATATCAGATAAAGGAATTGAGGTCGACAAAGCTAAAATAGAGATTATAAAAGATCTCCAACCTCCAAAATCCGTACGAGAGATACGGAGTTTTCTAGGACATGCCGGTTTCTACAGAAATTTATAAAAGATTTTTCAAAAATCACAAAACCTTTGACCGGTCTGTTGATGAAAGATGCTGAGTTCGTCTTCGACGACGACTGTCTAAAAGCATTCGAAACATTAAAATCAGCCCTTATCACCGCACCGATTATGCAACCACCCGATTGGCGACTACCGTTCGAAATCATGTGCGATGCGAGTGATTATGCCGTAGGCGCAGTTCTAGGACAAAGGAAGGACAAGAAACTCCATGCCATCTACTATGCCAGTAGAACCTTAGATCCTGCCCAAATGAACTACGCTACCACAGAGAAGGAACTTCTAGCAGTTATATTTGCGCTTGACAAATTCCGTTCTTACTTAGTAGGAGCAAAAATTATCATATACACAGACCACGCTGCCATAAGGTACCTAATAAGAAAAAAGGATGCCAAACCAAGACTATTGAGATGGATCCTGTTATTACAAGAGTTTGACTTAGAAATCAAAGATAAGAAAGGAACCGAGAACGTTGTTGCAGATCACTTATCCCGAATAGAAGGCATCAGACACGAACCAGTACCGATAAACGACGATTTCCCGTACGAACGTCTGATAGCCAAATTAGAAAGTGACATGCCCAACTCAATCTCAGAAGATCCAGAATTCGAAAAAGCCGTAGAAGCCGTCTATGCCCAAGTCACATTACCTTGGTATGCTGACATCGTTAATTACCTCGCTGCAGGCGTGCTTCCACCGGATCTCACTTATCAGCAAAAGAAGAAATTCTTCCACGATCTGAAACATTATTATTGGGACGAACCTCTACTCTTCAAGAGAGGGGCCGACAACATATACCGTCGCTGTGTCCCAGAGGAAAAAATAGAAAATATCATTTCCCAATGCCATTCAGCACCATATGGTGGTCATGCTAGTACATCCAAGACGTGCGCTAAGATTCTCCAAGCCGGCTTATTCTGGCCTAACCTCTGGAAAGACGTTCATATCGATGTGCTAAAATGTGATCGATGCCAACGAACTGGCAACATCTCACGACGCGATGAAATGCCTCAGAAAGGAATCTTAGAGGTAGAAATCTTTGACGTATGGGGAATAGATTTCATGGGACCATTCCCACCTTCTTTTGGTAATAACTACATACTCGTCGCTGTAGACTATGTGTCTAAATGGATAGAAGCCATAGCTGCTCCAACAAACAACGCACGAGTAGTAATCAAACTCTTCAAAAACACAATCTTTCCTAGATTCGGTGTACCCAAACTCGTCATTAGTGACGACGGATCTCACTTCATATCGCGAATATTTGATAAACTTCTCTCTAAATATGGAGTCTGACACCGAGTAGCTACACCTTACCATCCGCAAACTAGCGGACAAGTAGAGGTCTCGAACAGAGAAATAAAGCAGATATTGGAAAAGACTGTCGCTACCTCAAGGAAAGATTGGTCGTCAAAGCTACAAGAAGCTTTATGGGCTTATAGGACCGCCTTTAAGACACCAATAGGTACTACACCCTACAAATTAGTTTACGGTAAATCCTGCCATCTCCCTGTAGAATTAGAGCATAAGGCCTTCTGGGCCATTAAGACACCCAATTTCAACTACACCGAGGCAGGAGAATAGCGAATCTTGAATTTAAACGAATTGGAAGAACTTCGATTAGACGCTTACGAAAATGCCCGTATCTACAAAGAACGAACTAAAAAGTGGCATGATAAACGTTCAGTCAAGAAACAATTCAGTGTGGGAGACATCGTATTGCTATTTAATTCAAGATTAAAACTCTTCCCAGGTAAACTAAAATCTAGGTGGTCTGGACCTTATGAAGTGACTAAAGTACTTCAGAGTGGAGCTGTTGAAATTACCGATAAGACGAATGCACCGTTTATCGTAAACGGGCAACGTCTAAAACATTATAATAAGAATGAAACCAGCCCTCAATTCTGCAGTATAACATTGCTTGAGCTTCCAGCTCAAACACCCGAATAGCTTGTCACCAAGCTATCGTCAGGCTTTAGACGTTAAAAACAGCGCTTACTGGGAGGCAACCCAACTTTTCCCGCATCTTTCCTCGTTACTGTATTTCATTTTTATTTAAAATTTTACTTTGAAAATTTAACAAAAATTCTAAACTTATAATTACTACTATTTTCTACTTTCGTTTGTTTTCATATTTTTATTTCTAGTATTTTTCTCTTTTTGTCTTTTGTGTTTACCGCTTTTTGTTTTAAAAAAAAATCCTGACTTCAAACTTCTGTTTTAAACTTTTCAGGATTTTAAAAGTCTTCAAAACATTCCTCCTGTTTTCTCCGCCTTACCTGCGAGTATGGCCGAGTACGACTTCACAAAGGTTCATTTTCGAGGACTAGCTCAAAAGGCAAGATTTGCAGCACTAACTGAAAGAGAAATCGCCTTAACGTTGTATTATGATAAGTCCACCATGGATAAACTAGGAATCACGGATAACATTCAATACCTGTTCAATCAACTGGGTTGGGAGAACACTGCTTTGAAAACACGTTTTGCTACCTATAAGGATCTCACTTATGAATTCCTTAGTTCCTTCAGATACATACCCAACTATGGTTTTGGATCCAACACAGAGTTGATTACCTTTCGAATGTTTGGAATGGACCAAACCCATAGCCGGATGTCACTAGCTAACCTCCTAGGATTTCCTAGAGGACCGCATGTGTTCATCAGTGCAGAAGATGACGATATTGATTTTGAACTCGACCAATTCTAGGGTAGAATCACAGGCGATTATCACCCTGAACCAGACAGAATGTATAATGATGATATTCATAACCCAGCTTTCAGATACTTCCACAAGATACTAGCTCACACCCTTTTCGGGAAAGAAGAAAATATTACCACAGTATCTAAAGAGGAGTTATTCATCATGTTCTGTGCCTCTCAGGGACGTACAGTAAATGCAGTACCTTTCATGATGAGATCTTTCAGACGCCTCACTCAGGAACCTTAGTCACCTATTCTTATAGGAGGCCTCGTGACAATGATTGCCCACGAGCTTGGCCTTAGATTCCACTTAAATGCAAGCACCCGTTTTGGCACCATCCGACCCATGAATATACAGTTCTGCTTTAACAGGCGCATTTTAGGAACTATGGGACCTGGACCTTATGAGTACCTCATTAACGAAAAACCTGTCCAGCTATTCACACTGCCTGATCATCGGATGACAAGTATCCATAATAAAGACAACGGGCTTTATGAATTGGATGAGCCTATGGGACCTCCTTCACCTCAGTCAACACCACAAAACTATATGTACGACAGTGACCACATCTCTGAGGCACACGGCTATATGTACTATGAGGATGCTGTATCAGAAGCTGAAGTAGACCCTATGACTCCTCCGCACTACAATACCTATCCTGAGCCTATCCCTGAGGAGACAACCGACAAAATGGATACTGTTCTACTCCGATTGGACAACGTTGATGTAGCTCTGACTACTGTAAAAGATGACATCGCAAGCATACACAGCGAACCGGTAGTCTTCATGGACTTAGTCTGTGACCAGCTCGACTACTACGCACGGAAGTTCAATGAGTTGAAGGCACGAAAAGACTAGATACTAGTTTTAGTTTAGTTTGGTTTAGTTTAGTTTCGTTTAATCATTTGGATTTTTTGCATTGTTAATTTCTTTATGTACTACATACAATCATTTCAATTTCTTGTTATTTCAATTATAGTCTTTATTCAATTATTTTGTTTTTTACGTTATTCTTTGTTTATTGGCTGCTATAATACATTGTCATATCAATACTAGGCCTAAAAGTCACTGCAAGAACACCCTCAGAGCAAAATTCTGCGTTCTGCAGATTTTGCTGCTGTGACGACCGTCACAGGATCCTGACGAGCGTCACGCGGGTGACGACCGTCACACATACGTGACGACCGTCACGAACCCAAAACTGCTATCTAATATAACAGGGGTTGCGTTTTCTCTCCCACTACCCCCCTTTCAACTTCCAATCATCAACACTCCCACCCCACTCCAATTTTTCGTCTTCCCCACATTACACCATATATTTCAACTCCCATCTCAACTTCCTACCACACTTCTGTCATTTCTTTCCACTTTGCAGAACAACCCCAATCCTCAGAACCCTCTCAATCTTCCAACAATGGCGAGAAATACTGAAACCCCGAACATCAGTAACATTGTCTTCAGCGAAGGTGACTTAGGCGAAAGACAGCGGGCCAACTACATCGCATTCCATCAAAGGTCGCTGCAGCCGACTCATTATCCACACATTCCATCACTCACGGAGCTCGGACTCCTTGAAGGCGTCACTTGGATGCTTCAAAGAGCCGGCATCTGGAACCTCTGCACCAACCCACTGCCGACGTACGAACAACTCACTCTCGAGTTCCTGAGTTCGTTTACCTACGTCACATCTAGCGGCGACCTCAGCCAACACTCCGGTGCCGCATGCTTCCGGATGTTCGGCACAAACTATCAGGTGAACCAGAACCAGATTGCCGCCATCTTACAACTCCCTCGAGGCGACAATGCTCACCGCCGCCTCACCGATCAGTTCCAGCATGAAGCTTTCGCACTCTGGTACCAGTTGACCGACATCAATGCCGATGGTTGGGATTCTCTGCACGCCACGCATATCCATAACCCGACCATCCGGTACTTTCACCGAGCATTGAGCAACACAATCTTCGCCAGGGACAGCAACCATAAGGTGAACTCGAAAGAGCTCTTCTTCCTCCATTGCGTCTTCAACAACGAGCCTATCAACGCCGCTCCGTTCCTCCTGGCCCACATTCAGGCCAATTGCAACCGTGGCTCCAAGCCATTCTACTTTGGCGGGATTGTCACTGCCATTGCACTTGGGCTAAACTTAGGCGACCGCCTCCAGCACCTCCATGCCATCCCCTCGGTGTTCCTTGACACCGACCATTGCAGAGCCTCCCACCTTATCCGCTCCAGAGCCGACGGCAAGTACCATCCGGTAGTGCGTGGTAAAACCGTCTGAAGCACCATCCTTCCATCACGCACCCGGACACACCCAGAGGACCGTACCAACTGGTTATTTGACCTTACTGCCCCTCCTGCTGCCGCTGCTCCAACTCAGGACCACACCCAAGGTTCTGATGATGAAATCCAAGCTGAGTTGGACAGGCCAGAGCAACCGGAGGCATTGCAGCCTCCTCCTTCCAAAGGTACATCCTCTCGCCGCCTCCGCCATCATCCAGTGCCCGACTACACAGAAGAGGACCTCCGCCGCTCTCTCGACCAGCAGGCCCAGATACTCGCTATGCTCCAGCAGTAGAATCAGCGAGCAGACCAGTTCGAAGCTTGGCATCGGACCCAAATGCAGTAACTTCACACCGGCCAGGCAACCATTACTGAGAACTTGGCGAATCTGACTTTGCAGGTTGAAGGCCTCCGTGATACCGTCTACCACACCGGAGCTATGAGTTATAAGGACCGAGTCACCCTAGCCAGAGCCAGAGGACGTCAGCGCGGACGTGACCGAGGCAGCGTACGTGATTAGTTATCATTTTCCTTATTTGTTTACTATATTTTCAATTTATTTGTACTTTCATTTCCATTGTATCTCCCTCTCGCATGTTTCCAAATCAGTGGGGACACTGATTGAGATAGTGTGGGAGCGGAGCGTTTATTTCCATTCCATTGTACTTTGAATTTCGTAATTTCCATTTAAACATTTTCTATTTTTAGCAAATAAAGCTCGTTTATATATCCTTTTTCCGTTACGCAAACATCCCCACGTTATTCGACGTAAACAACAAATTTTTTCGTTCGTTCCTCAAAAGCAAAAGCATCACGAGAATGCACCCGAGTTCAAACCAAGTTTTGAAACTCCGAGGAGACGACAATTCTAACAAAACCAGTACCATCTTGACACCTTAGATCTCCGGTTTATGCGAGTCGGTTTCACTACTTACGTGTACCAAAGTCTCAAGTGTCTACGCAAACTCAGCCCCAAGTAGTTTATACTAGCAGTCAGCACCATCCTAAAACACTTCTAAGCAAGCGACCGATGCAAATAAGTGTATGATCTCCAAAAATATGAAAAATCATGAAAAGAAAGCTAGATAGCCCAAAATTATAAAGACACGTTTCCTTCTAAGTTAGGTGCTCCTCACCCGAGCATTTAGCCCAACGGCACGAAAACTCATTGAAAAATCAATGACATAAGCTTATGATCAATGAAGAAGATCAAAAACAGAAATGAGATCATATTCACTAACAGGTCGACTTGCCATGAAAGTGTGTGGACAACGGGCTTAATGTGATTGCGCTAGAACAAACAGGGTGAACTTGCCGCGAGAACCATGACACCAAGCTACAGTAGCATGACTGGGACTGATTTGCATAAGGAGACCTCTGAAGACTTGTGGTCCAGTGTCGTCATGGTACTCGTTTTATTCTTACCAAGAATCCCGGTTTTTCCCAACTTTGCGAACGAAGAAGCTGCCTCGTGCTTGCCGACTTTTTCATGTCTTACTTGAGGACAAGCAAAGATTCAAGCTTAGGGGAGTTTGATAACACGAAATCGTATATATATTTTGATGCATAATTCAACTGAAGTTTAACTGTTTTCGATCCGATTTCGGGTTATTTCCGTGTTATTTGTCTAATGTTTTGCAGGTATTTGATGATCACGTCTAAACAAGGCATTATGAAGAAAAGAAGCAATCTCAGACGAAATATGGACGAAAAAAGGATGAAAACATCATGAAAAGCGTAGAATGCTGATTTTGCTGCTGTGACGACCGTCACAGCTCCATGACGACCGTCACACGGGTGACGACCGTCATGCAGGCAAAAACGCCCCACTTCAGTTTCACGTAAAAGAAGCAGTTCCAAGTCCCAAATAGTGGACCACTACTCCCTGATTTTTCTGCCTCAAAGTCCACCCTCTTCAATTATAACCGTTAGAATTCCATTTTTATAAAAAGGGAAGAAGGGGACCTCAGAAAGGGAGCCGCATTCATACAACGAAGTGCTGCCCAATTTATTTCCAGAGCAACCTTTCCAGTTTTTAATATTCTTATTTATTTCTCTTTTCTTTTTCTGCATTCCTTTCATTCTTCTGTAATTTCTACTTCCGTTGTACTATCAAATTGGCACAAAGACCAGAATCCTGCCAACATCTGTGGAGGATCTGCCCAAAGGCCAATTGGAATATTTACAGGTTTCTCATTTCAATCGTAATTCCAGTTTTATTATGATGCATGCTATTATTTATTGTTTTTATTTATGTTTTACCTTTCCCAAATCCATGTCTAGCTAAATTTAAGTAATCGATATGTAGTAATAATTCGAAAGGGATTTGATAATAACCGGTTGAAAATTGTCTTTTCAAAAGTAATTTATGGTCTGAGTGTTTAAAATTAATTTACTGAATAAACTTCGTCGCGAAAGCGAGAACTTATTTAAAAGTAGTTTTGCCACGAAAGTGGGAAATTAATTAAGATACGAACCAACAAGCGAAAGCTGCGGCAAGATCAGATAGTAAACACTAGTCACTCATTTTAATAACAGCGAAAGCACTTTAAAATGAATTAGAACATAGAGATTTCCAAAAAAATAATTTAAACCCCGAATGGGATACGAAAGTGTACGTTTGGCCCTTAGAATTATGATTAGCGTCAATAACCATCGTGAGGCGAGAGTCTCCAAATCACCATTTTCTGCTTAAACAAACTCTGAAAATTATTTCATACACCGGTAACTTGTCAAATCCCCGAAGAACACAATTACTGCATATCGATTCAATTAATTAAACTTTAATTTACATTCTCAGTTCCCTTTAGTGACAAATCTTATTCCCTTAAACATATTCTACCTAGCTAAACATAGTAACTCCCGAGAACACTAGTTTGATTACGAGTCTCTGTGGGATCGATATCTATTATTACTACACGATAGACTGTGCACTTGCAGTTAGGTTGTATTAGACATAGAAAGTCGCGATCAATCTTCTTAAAAGCTCTAACGCTCTTAACCTTTCTTCGTCTAAATCCGCTAACTCGTCGAGCATCATGTCCAAATAGATCTCACGGGGGATTTCATGATGCCTCTGAATCCTGGCTGACTGCACAAGAATTTCGACTGGTAATACTGCATCATGGCCAAAAGTCAGTCGATAAGGTGTAGTGTTGGCGGCTTCTTTGGGGGACGTTCGATATGCCCATAGGACCTGGTCCAAGTTTTTATGCCAGTTTTTTGGCTTACCCCCTACTTGATTTTTTATCATTCCAATTACTACCTTATTTGCTGCCTCGACCTGACCATTGGCCTGGGCGTAGTAAGGGGTCGACGTAAGGAGTTTGAATCCCATTTCTCTGGCAAACTCTTGCATTTTTCGACCGGTAAAGACTGATCCTTGATTTGTTGTTATCGTTTCTGGCAAACCAAATCTAAAGATAATGTGTTTTTGAATAAATTCAATCACATCTTCTTGGTCTACTTTTGGCAGGGGTACCGCCTCGACCCATTTGGTAAAATAGTCTATCCCCACCAAGATGAATTTCTGGTTTTTCGAGGATGCGGGTCGTATTTCTCCTATTAGGTCCAAAGCCCATCCTCTGAATGGCCATGGCTTAATTGTGGAGTGTAACTCGCTTGCTGGAACATGTTGTATACCAGCATGTATTTGGCACTCCTGGCAGCCTTTGGCGAATTCGATGCAATCTTTCAGCGTTACAGGCCAATATAGACCTTGGCGAAATAGTAGCCATTTCATCTTCTGGCCTACCTGGTGTGCCCCGCATGCTCCACTATGAACTGATGATAGTGCTAGATACGCCTCAGATTCACTTAGACATTTAAGCAAAACTCCCTCCGGAGCTCTTTTGAATAATTTGTTTCCTAGGAGGACATAGCTTAGTGCTTGGTATTTTATTCTTCGCTCTGTGGTGCTCGAAGGATTTTGGAGGTATTCGACCAACGGTTTTCTCCAGTCCCCATCCGGCATCGATTCGATTGTAAAGATCTCGAAGGTTTCTTCATCGGCGAATCCAAATTTTGCGGCCCTTAAATCTGATGGCCGCAATGCCACAGCTGCTACCTTGCTTTTGACTTGGATTACTTCTCGCGGGTCTTCGCATGACATCTTATATCCTGATGCTATTTGGGCCAAATCGTTGGCCACCTGATTTCGTATTCGTGGTATATGTCGAATAGTAGTCTCTTCGAATTTCTTTAATAGCCTATTTGCTATTACGAAGTACACAATGAGGCTTTCTTTGACACATTTGTATTCTTTTGTCAATTGTTTTATGACTAACTCTGAGTCTCCCATTATTTCGACTCTAGTTGCCCCCAATTCCAACAGAATTTCAAGTCCAGCTATCAAGGCCTCGTACTCCGCCTCATTGTTAGAGCATGGCTCACTTATTTTATACTTGAATATTGTTGGAATTTTATCAGGAGAAATAATCAGCAGGCCTATGCCGGTTCCCTTCTTATGGCTGGAACCATCGAAGTACAACTTCCAAGGTTCTAGTTCGACCATATTTAGAGCGTTTGTATCTACGGAGTGGTCGACAATGAAGTCTGCCACTATTTGCCCTTTAATTGATTTCAATGGTTTATATGTTAAGGAAAATTCCATTAGCGCTAATGCCCATTTACCTATTCGATTGTGCAAAATAGGTTTGGACAACATATGCTTTATAACATCAAAATGCAAAGAGACACAAACATTGACAGGCTTTATATATTGCTTTAATTTTGTACATGAGAAATAAAAACATAGACATAGCTTTTCTACTTCGCTATATCTAGTCTCTGCATCATTTAGGACCCTACTAAGGTAGTAAATGGCTCTCTCTGTGTCGTCTTCGTCCTCTTAAGCTAACATGCTTCCCAGGGTTTTGTGTGACGCAGCTATGTACAACCTCATGCTTTTGTGCCGACAAGGTGGAGAGAGAATTGGAGGATTGGTCAAGTAACTTTTAATTTTGTCGAAAGCTTCTTGCTGTTCCTTCCTCCACTCATACCCTTCTTTGGTGACTCGAAGCAACGGCGAGAAAGCTTGGGTTTTGCCGCTTAGGTTCGATATGAACCTTCTTAAGAAATTAATCTTGCCCAACAGGGATTGTAATTCCTTTTTATTTGATGGCGCCTTGGTCTCCATAATGGCCTTCGTCTTGTTTTGGTTTATTTCGATGCCCTTTTGTGGACTACGAAACCCAAGAAGTCGCCTGCCTGCACAAAAAACGCACACTTTAAAGGGTTCATTTTAAGGCCAAACTTCCTCATTCTTAAGAAAGATTGTCGAAGATGATCTATATGATCTTTGCCTGATACGGATTTAACTACAATGTCGTCAATATATATCTGCATAAACGATTCTATATAGTCATGGAAGATTGAATTCATTGCTTGTTGGTACGTTGCCCCAACATTTTTTAGCCCAAAAGGCATTACTACCCATTCGTAGGTGCCTATGGCCCCTGGACAACGAAACGCTATTTTGGGAACATCATCCTCGGCAAAGAAGATTTGGTTATATCCAGAATAACCATCTAACATACTAAGATATTCGTGGTCGGCGGCTGAATCGACTAGCATTTCTGCCACTGGCATCGAATACTCATCCTTAGGAGTTGCTGAGTTTAAGTCCCTAAAGTCTATGCAGACTCTCAAGGAACCATTTTTCTTAATAACTGGCACAACATTAGCAAGACATTCGACATACCTAGTTGTGCGGATGAATTTGCACTGCAGAAGTCTTTCGATTTCTGCTTTTATTTTTGACAAAACCTCCGGAGCAAAACGCCTTGGGCTCTGTTTGACTGGTTTCTTGCCAGGCTTGATCAGCAGTCTATGTTCCACCAACTCTCTTTTCAATCCTGGCATTTCATCATAATCCCAGGCAAAACAGTCTCTGTATTCTCGCAAAAGCTGGATGACTTCCCCTTTAAATCGAGTGTCGAGGTTGGCACTAATGTAAGTGGGTCTTTTTATAATGCTGTCTCCTAAGTCCACTTCCTCTAGCGGGTCCTGCGCAAGCATTTTGGCATCCTCTGCCAAGGGATCTCTCTCGAAACCCAACGGCTCGTCGTCATAGATGGCATCAAGCCTTTCGTTTTCTTGATGAGTTTCATCAGATAGTTCCGTGTCGAAGCTTTCCTTGTAGCTTCTCTGAAGAACTTCTTTATTGGCCTCTTTGGCCATTTTGCTTCTAACAGCCTCTAGGGCCGTTTGTAGTCTAGTTTCGGCCACATAAGCCGAAATCCTTCGAAGCGCATTGGCTTCAGCCATTATTACTGAAATCACTCCCCCATCCTGTGGGGTCCACCGACAAGGTTCCAAGGTATGGAAGCCTTTCTCCTGGCACTTCTCTGTCCCAACGGAAACCGTCTACAGGATGTAAGTATAACGAGCCAAAGACTTCGTCGTCTGGTTTGAAATTGAAGTTTGTTGGTCCACAAGGACCTATTCCAGCCAAGTGTTTATCGAAGTGCCTTTGATCGACATAGTTGATGGGCGCCCTAAAGTACCCCTGATCAGCTTCAATATTCTCTACGGTGCCGTCTGGCCTCCAAATTGCAATCCTTTGGTGCATCGAGGATGGCACTGCCCCCACGCCATGAATCCACTCACGTCCAAGTAGCAGGTTGTAATTGGCTGTAGTTTCTACAACCATGAATACCGTTGGCCGCGTTATTGTTCTGACGGTGATATCTACCTGGATTACTCCCGTGGTCGAGCCTACCTTACCTTCGTAGTTGGACAGGACCATGTTGTGTGGCTTGGTGTCGGCCTCACTTTTCCCGATTTTGTTTAATAAAAGATGTGGCATCAAATTTACTGTTGCGCCATAGTCCACCAGAATTTTGTTAACTGGGGTGTTTTCCACTTTAGCCGTAATGTACAGCGGCTTCAAATGGTTCCTCATCTCCTCGGTGGGCCGTTCGAAGAAAGCATTCTGCTCTTCAACACAGCCGTTGTTCATCACATAATAGCAGACGGGTTTGTGTGCTGCCATTTTGCAGTCTGCGTTTGTGTCGTAGTTTTCGATCACAGACAATCTGTCATATTCTTTCGGCATCACTGACACTACGTTCACCAACAAATTTAGCGAATCATCAGAATCTGAGTCGAAATTGTCCGTCATCTCGTCGTCGACCCCAGTGATCTCTTTCTGATTTTTAACCTGGTTTGAGAACAACCTCCTGCCCACCGGTGGTTGCGTGGTTTTGCTGATCGTTTTTTACGGTTCTCTCAGAGCTTTTCTTTTCTGTTGTTCCCGCCTCCACTGCGATTGAGATATGGGGTTTTTTCCTTTATAATTCTCGGATACATGGGCCATCTTCGAAGATTGGAATTCTTTTCAATAGGTAACTGAGGAACCCTTATTCACTTTGAAATTCTTCCATCTTTGTTCACCTTGTCGCTTATCCTCGTTGGGTTTTGTCCACCTACCATCGGTGTTTCCAACAGCGGGTTTGAAACTAGCAGGCCTTGTTTTGGGGCCTCTGATGTGGGGTTCAGAGCTTTTCAGTAAACTGCTTCGTCGATCAAACTCAGACATTCTCCCACTTTGCTTTAGCCTTCGTGTTCCCTCAAGTCACTGGGTAGCTTTTTTGTCGAAGATTGCGCTGCATCGTGGGCATAACATCACGCTAGAACCTTTTCCCTGGAATTTGTGAAGAAAATCCACAATTGTTTCCTCTTGCTTCGGGTATGCTTCCTTAGTGATTTCTTCTTGGTTGTTCGACTCACTGTCCCCCTCACCTTCTTGTCGGGTGACTTCCACCATGTTGATCTCAACCTCCTCGGCCAAATTCAAACCCTTTAAGTTTAGACCTAAACCTTCAGTAGCCTGATCCATTTCGATGAAGTTATCACCCATCTCCTTGGTCACCATCTCCTATTTTGGATTGTCCGCTACCTCGTCGGTGTTGGTAGTATTCATCTCCTCTTTACTACCTCGATCGAAGCTCATTATGACCTTTGTCATCACGGCGTTCTTGACGAAGTCATCAGTAACTTCTATCATGCTTTCTGAGAAGTTGCAGCCTTCAGTGACCTCGATCATGTTGGCTTTTAAAGGCTCTGTGTAGTGAGCGTTCGTCACCTGTAGAGGGTCCGTGTCGACCTTCATTTGGCTGGTGGTTTTCTCCCCAAACTTCAGTTGTCCCTCCTGGATTGCGTTCTGAACAAGGTCCATGAAAAGAAAACATTGAGATGTTTTATGACCCAGAAAGTTATGGTACTTACAAAAACCTCTCTTTTTTCGTTGCTCTAGTGATAGCAATTTAGCGCCAGGTGGCACTATCATTTGCCTATCTTTTACCAACAGATCGAAAATTTCATCACACTTGGTGATGTCGAAGGTATATGTATTCTTTGGGAATTTATCATTCCTTTCCGATTCGACAACACTCTTCCCCTGTGGGGGTGCTAATACTTTACAAGAATAAGAGGGGCCTTGTTTAAGTTCGGCGAGGTCTACTTCATTTTCGTCGAGATTCAAAGAATCCTCGCATGCCCTTTCGATATTATCATCAATTTCGACAAAGGCCACTTTCTTGCTCTTGTTAAGCCTAGTTTTCTCGTCTTTCAGACGTTCGAGCTGTCGAACTCTATCGGCCAATTGGGCCATATCTCTTAGGTATTGGGTATCTAATTTCTTGCGAATGGAATAATCAAGGCCTCCAGCGGCCATTTCGACCAGTTCGTGTTCCGGCACTTGCGTAAAACACCTGGCCTTGAGTAATTGAAACCTATTGAGGTATTCCTCGATTGGTTCCGAAAACTTACGTTTTACGCTAGCTAGTTCTTTCAAACTAATTTTCGTCTGGCCCATGTAAAACTGCTCGTGAAACAAGCGTTCAAGTTGGGCCCAACTACATATGGTGTTCGGTGCTAGCGTCGTCAACCAAGTGAAAGCATTTTTTGTGAGGGAACTTGGGAAGTATTTTATCCTAAGGCTCTCATCATTTGTTATTTCCCCGGCTTCGATCACGTATCGAGCCACATGTTCGACAGTAGATTCCGTCGTATCCCCTGAAAATTTCGTAAATTTTGGTACTTTCGTCCTAGGGGGTAATTCTGTTTGAAGGATGTAATCTACTATTGGGGATGTAAAGTTTGGTCGAGTAAAACCAATGTTTACTCCATTTCGAGCCATGATCCTTTCGACCATGGCCGCTAGATAGTTGTCAATGGCTATATTATTGCGTCGAACTTCTTGGACCACATGATCTGCATCCTGGTTTCGGTTTATCACGACCACTCCTTGGTTTCCTTCGTCTAGAATATGGACCTGGTTCGTTTGGTTTTCTCTTACCGCCTCAACTACGGGAGGTTCGACTCTAACCTGATTTTCTAGGTGTATTTCCCTTGCGTTTCTTACGTCTTGTCGAGGGACGTTCCCCATTGTGTTTTGATTTCTGGGTACAGGGGGTACTCCCATAAACTCAGCCAACCGCGTCAACTGCAGCGTCAATTGTTGGTTGGTTTGGGTGGTGTTATGGATCAATGGCTGAAAGATCTCACCCATAATTTGGGACAAAGTCTGAACCATTTGCATGTTGCTCTCATCCATCTGTTGCCTCAAGCATGCGACTGAGGTATTGGTCAAGTTGGGGCCTTGCGTCGAATATCCCAGACTCTGGTCCTGGAAACTTCGACCAATGTTCACCCCAGATCCTGATCCTTGCAACGGAGAAGTCACAGGGTTATCTGAAAAGATGGGGGGAGCATTTTGAAGCCCCTGCATCACAGTTGTAGGCATTCCATACGTTGGATTCCTGGGCATCTGTACCAATCAAGGAAGAGGATTTTGCCTAGGCAGGGGGCTTCCTTCTAATGGTGTCTGAGGATTTGACACTTGGGGCCTGATATATTCCAATACTGGTTGCGTATAGGGTCTTATTACAGTCGACCCATCCCCTAATATCGAAGGTGTTGGTACAGGCCTTACCGGGAGCCCTATTTGCTCTCCCGTTGATGGTATTAAAGTCGACGCTCCGTCGTTTCTTGTTTCTTCGCTAGAGCCATTTGGCTGAACGGGTTCCGTCGCCATATTCCTAGTGTTACGTTTTACTAAACTTTCTTCGTTCGTAGTGGTTATTCTACCACTTCTTAGTAACATACAATGTATTTTGAAGAAAAGTTGATAAGGCTTATATTTTTTATTCTTATGATCTCAAAAATTTCTTTGTTCAGCACTGTCCCAGCGGGTGTGCCATTTTGTTTACCGTGTTTTTTGGTAAACAACCTATGGTCTATCAATTTGGTGTCAAATTGACTAACTTGCAGGGTTGACCATACGAAATCCTAGGATATGTGCTGAAGGATGTTTCTATTTGGACCTATCTAGAAATGTGTTTCGACAATACTAAGAAGAAATAACTTAACGAAGGGGGCAGAAAGTACCCACTATGTTTAAAAGAAAGAAGGAAGAAGAATTATTAGGGGGAGAAGAGATAAGGGTTTCTTTTTTGGGAGGGAAAGACTTAATCGAAGTAGTAATGATGAACAAGAGGGAAAGATGTAACAAATAAATAAAAGTACTTGACAAAAGTAAAGAAACGAAATAACTTCATTGAAAAGATCAAAGATGGTGTGTTTACATCACGTACATTCTCAATAATACTCTCTTTCTCTACACTCGGATACTTGGAGTAATTTTAAGAGTGACTTGTACAACAGTAAATTACAACACACCCAAGTTCTATGTCTAAGACTCCTATTTATAATAATAATAGTAACTGCTAATAACCGCTAATAACCTCCCTAGGCCATCTATTCTTGACAAGTGTCAGATCACATGCAGTCCTTTATCCGATGAGAGCCACTTGTCCTTCTTAGTCATAAGAAAATATAACTACTCCCTCCAAGATTCAAATTTCAAAAAACTCACTTCGACCCTTCTTCTAAATCTCGGTCGAAGACCATCTCGCTTGCTTAGGTCGAAGTATTCAATTTCAAGACTTCAATTTCCTAAGTCCTTGGAAGACTTGTAGATCTTTTTAATATGCTGAAAATAGCCTCCAACATGAGTCGTCGAATTGATGAGCTAACAATGGTATAGAGGTATGTCAAAACACGATTCTGAATGTTTTAAAATAAGAAAAGGAACCTCTATTTATAGGCTAGAGGTTGACTTAAAAAAGAAATTCCAATATACGCACTTTATCACTTTCCAATCAATTGACATGTTTTTACAATCGATTGAAAGCTTGAAATAAAATTGATTGTAAGTTAAAAAATTGGAAAGAAAAGATATCTAGCCGTTGAAGATTATGAAGGCGTTGTCTCAATCGCTTGTGGCTTAATTTTTAATTGATCCAATCTGTTGCACCCCAAATTTTGACCCCTTAGATCCTCAACATCATTGTAGGATCATTTTTAGTTGATTAACTAACCTTAACCCATTGCAAGTTTATCTTTGTCAAGATGCAGATAAATCAGGGTTCCGTACCGTCAAAATTGAGGCTTCAATGGTTTGATCAATCAATATTTTGGATTGATTCAACTTCAAAAAAGATCAAGGATACTACATTGGGTCAAGTATGAATTCAATTTGAGGTGGTCACCCGGGAATTGAGAACAGTGCAGTTCAAGATACCTAATTAGGGTTTTCAACCAGGAAAAGTCAACTGTAGTTTGACTTTTGATTTAAAAAGTGTTTCAATGGTGGGATCAAGGTCCATTAAGCTCCTATGGCTTAGTAAAGTCTATCCAAAGAGTTTCAAGTGTAACAGCCTAAATTTTATTAATTAATTAATTATGTTAATTAATTGATTTATTGGAATTAATCTTAATGATATGGTTTAATTGGATTTATTTGTTAGATAATTGAAGAGAGAAATGGGAAGGAAAGAAAATAATAGAAGTATATAAGGAATAAGTGGAAAGAATTGGATAGAAAGAAAATAGAAGAGAAAGAATAGAGAAAGAGGAGAAAAGGGAAGAGAAGAGGGAAACTTGGAGAAATCATCAAGAATCAACTTCAAGCTTCAATACAATCAAGGTAAGGGTGAGAAACATTATTATCTAGTCAATGTATGTGGTTATGTATGTGTGGGTTGGGTTTTGTTGTGAGTTTCCACCATTTTTCAAGTTAGGGAAAAATGGATTTAATCGGTAGAATCGTGGTTTAATCGGTTAGAAACTGGAAATAATGTCGTAGAATAGTCGGGTGATATGGGGTTAAGATTACTGGAACTGGTTCGGTGAGAATCAGTCGATTTTTGGGAGGGTAGAAGTTTTGGAACAGAATGAGGGTTCCGATATCGCAGGTTCACTGGCTCTTGCCAGGCGAGTGAAGGCGAAGCTTCCCCGGGCGAAGCCCAGCGAATAGCTGGAGAATAATTCAAGAAAACCCCCAGTGGTCTTCGCTGGCAAGTTCGCCAGGCGAAGGCGAGTGACGAAGGTTCTCCAGGCGAGTATATTAGCGAAGGGTAGCGAAACAAGTCAGTAGCTACTGACTTTTGTTCGCTGGCGAGTTTGTCGGGCGAAGTTCCCAGCGAGCATTCTCCAATGGCTTCGCCAGGCGAAGGGTGTCGAGCAAGACAACCTTGTTTCTTTTCTGTTTTATCCATCCAATGATTAATTGCTTGGTTCAATTATGTTAATCCTATGTGATATGAATAGCTTGTATGCTATTGTGATGAGCTGTGGGTAGCCTTGGGCGTGAATCCTAGATTGTGATATGTGTATTGTTTGAATTGCTTAGGAATACATGAGAACATATTAGTGAATATGTGTGTATTGTCTAATAAGTATGTGAATGCATATTGTTGTATGTTAATGTATGTAATGCATGGGAACATATCGTGGATATGTGTGCATTATTTTGATGAATGTGATGATGGTATTGAATGTGAATGCCTTGAATTATTATGAATATGTTGGGTGTGCAATCATGGTGTAATTCTTGAAGGAATGAATTATTTGAATGCATGGGATTAAGATGCGGGAACGGTCTTAAGTGCATTTTTGTTGGTTGATTGCATATGCATCATTTAGTCAAGAGGCAATGTTTGCTAGTTTCGTGGAGACTAGTGGCTTGTCCCAAACCTAGAAGGGTGGGTTTGAAGCCTAGGGGACGGGCTTTATTGTTATCGGTCTAGAAGGGTGGACCCGGTTTAAGTGTAAAAACCGAAAAATGATAACAAGTGTTGGTACCACATAGCATTGAGTTGTGATTGAGTTGCATAACATAAATGTCATTGATATATGAAGCATGCTTGTGACTGGGATGTTTTTGGATAATTGTGAAATATGCATGAAGGGATATGCTTGATGCGCGTTCATATTTGTTTATATGTACGACGTGATGAATACAATAATGAAAATAAATTGTGGTGAGAAATGTGAATTATATGTAATTGTTACTTGTATATATATATATATATATATATATATATATATATATAATCTTATGCATTGATTATTATGGTAATATTTCTCACCCTTCTGCTGTTTTATAATGCTCTATGAGGCATTGCAGATTAGGTTGCTGGAGGTTTCTTTTGTGAAGTATAGCTTCATTCTTTTGAGTCGGGCTGCTCTGATTATGTAACACCGGGTAGTTAGGCTTGTATAGCATACTTTTGTGATACATTTGTGATGTATCTGTTGATGATGTTTTGTAACTTGGATGATTGACGAACAACTGGATAACATGTATTTATGTGATCAAATGTTTTGAGGCAATTCAAGTGTTTTAATCTTCCGCTTTAATTTTAAAGATTGAGACGTGGGTTTAAGGACTAAGTTCCTCTACTTTGATAACTATCCCTCCGTTGCATATTTTTATAGAGCAGGTGTTGAGTGTTTTATTGGTAATAATGTGACATACTTCTTCTATACCGTATTTTAAATCATACTCTGATAAAATTTATATGTGTCTATATAGATATTATTGTTTATTTGGGGGTATAGAAGGGGATGTTACATTAAGTGGTATCAAAGCAGGTCGGTCCGTCCGGCCAAGTTGTTAGTGTGTTGTTCTCCGTGTATATTGATATGTGTGTGTGTTACACTGTCGATATTGGGGTTCTTACGTGGTTCTGTTGTTGGAATTCAGTAAGATGGTTGTAGGTAGGAATGACGAAGCAATTGCGAAGGTTTTGACGAGATTGGCTGGGGCAATTGGACAGAATCCTCAGGCCAACGTGAATGGGGGGAATAATGCTGACGATTAATTCCGTGCTTTGGGAAGGTTCCAAAGGAATAATCCACCGACATTCAAGGGAACCCACGAGCCTGACAAAGCACAAATTTGGTTGAAAGCTATTGAGAAAATTTTGCAGGTAATGAATTGTTCGGATGCGCAGAAGGTGCAGTTCGTAACTCATATGCTCGAAGAGGAAGCCGATGACTGGTGGGGTAATACTCGCCAAAGATTTGAAGAGGATGAGATTGTGATTACTTGGAATCTTTTTAGAGATACATTTCTGGAGAAGTATTTTCCAGAAGATGTGCGCGGAAAGAAAGAGATTGAATTCCTTGAGCTGAAGCAAGGTGATTCCACGGTAGCTGAGTATGCGGCAATATTTGAAGAGTTGATCAAGTTTTGTCCTCACTACAACACTGTTAATGCTGAGAGATCTAAGTGTCTCAAATTTCTGAATGGTTTGAGGCCTGAGATCAAGCAAGCTATTGGTTATCAGGAAATCCGGCGATTTTCTGTGTTGGTAAATAAGAGTAGGATTTATGATGAGGATAGTGTCGTACCTCGAAAAATACGATCCTCGCGATGGCCGCGGAAAATACTGTTCGAAACAGAGTCGCCACCGAACTTTATTCATTCCAAGGATGGAATAGGAAAATATCGATAAAACCTTTAAGGAGATAAGAACATGGTCATCGCAACCAATATTCTAGGTTCGGGAGTCGATTACGCAAAGGGAAGGTATTAGCACCCTCTACGTCCATTGTACTCAACGGGAACCTCTTGATCGATTCGAGAGTAAAGTTAACTATGCTTATTTGTTTTTCTTCTAAGGTTTATCCTATGGGGGGAATGGGTGGTTATAGGATAGGGTGCTCGCCAAGGATTGGGGCCCTTGTGCCTACGTATCTTCACTTGTAAGAAGTGGAAAATCAGAGCATTCGTAGTTCATGGGACTACGGGTAAAAGAGGGGATTGTGCTCGCCAAGATCATCACAATCTTGTGCCTACGTATTCCCATTGATAAATGAGAAATCAGAGCAGCCGTAGTTCGGCTACCTACGGTAAAGGGTTTGTGTTTGGAACAAGTGTTTAGGTCGCATTCTAACTGCTAAACGTTGGCTTGTCTACTCGCTAGGGGAGACTGAAGCACTAGTTTGTTATGCGCGGAAGAAGGGACTAAACAATGTTCTTTGGTAAAGGATTGTTTGAATTGAAATCACACGAGGGCGAAGAATTTTGGGTTCGAGAAATTTTCAATCGCACAGGGTCGAGAAAAGAGAGTTGGAATGGTTGAATATTTTAAAGGAGAATGACGACTACTCGATAAACGAGACGTCGGCCTCGCAATCAATCAATCGGGATATTATTGGAATGCTAGATCCCAATCAACACCTTTTTCATTCGAATAATTATGAAATTGTATTTGGATGGACAATGGCGATAATTGTCCAAATAGTTAGGGCGCGTGTTTTAGGAACGAAAGTTCGAATGACACGCTACCTAAGGCGTACGCCTCAATAGTTGTCATTCAAGAATTCAAGGAGTGTGAGACTTCAAGAACTCAGTTCTTTCGTAATTTGATTAAGAAAAATAATTTGAATTTGATGTACGGTTTAGAAACATACTAGGGTTTAGACTCGATTACACGTGGGTGAGGAACGAGGTTAGATGGGTTGAAAACTTTAGGAGGAATGACGAACAATCAATAAACGAGACGTCGGCCTCACAATCAATTAATCGGGATATTACTGGAATGCTAGATTACAACGATACCTTTTTCATTCAATTAATTATAAAATATATTTGTTGGACAACGAAAGCATTTGTCCAAATAATTAAGAAGTGCTTTAGAAACGAAAGTTCGAATGATATACTATTCAAAGTGTACACCTTGATAGTAATTATTCTCAAATTCAAGGAATGCGCGACTCCAAAAATTCGATACTTTCGTAATTTTAATTATGAAAATAATTTGAAAATAACTAACGTAGGGGTTAAACTAGGGTGAGCATATTGCTCGAATTAGGGTTTGCGACTTTTGAAGGGTTTAGACGGAATTGAGTTGTTTTTAAGGATGAAAGACGAAGTGACCACAACTCAAGGTGTGCACCTCGAGAGCAATCACTTAAGGATCCAAGGAGTGCTAGACTCCAAGGATCCACTATTTCCATTTAAAAAACTTAATTTGGAGATTATATGAATCAGGGTGAAAAATTACTATAATTATTTTTGAAGAGGTAGAAAGAAAAGGAAAATCATCCTAATAATTTAGAATGATTTAAAAATCATGTAATTTCAATTAATCTATAAACAAACAAACAATTAAATATTCAAATTAAAACAACACATTAATATGTATTTTTAGATTAATATTGTATAAATCGAGATTCTCTTAAAATTAATATCTTATTTTCAAAATAAATAAATTAATCAATAGCTATTAATGCACCCAAAAAAAAATGTTAGAATTAATATTTACTATCTCTCTCCCTGCACCAACGAAATACCCTCCTCCCCACTTACTTTCTACCTCCCTCTAAAAACAGAATTAATAAATTTTAAAAAAAAAACAAAACAGTCCAAAATAGGGAAACGTTCAAAGCCGCCTCGAGCTCCCCAACTGTAACGATTAGATTATTTATGAGGGGTTATTGAAAACATGATTTAATTTAGTGAAATGGTTAGTTATTAAAAGTATTGACTGAAAATATTTGAAAACACGCCTCATTACTATCAATACCCCTAAACATAATTAAATTCATGATCTTCTTCTAATACTCTTAATCACCTCTCAGCTACTCTCTCTTAGAACAAATCAAACTACCACTCTCTCCTTCTCACTTTGTCCGTCTCCATCCTCAACGCATGAACTCCTTCCCCTTCTCTCAGAACCTCTCATTCTCTCGCCATTTTTTTACCATCCAACTCCTCCTCTCAAATCACAACCAAATCCCCTTTCTTAACCCTATTCCTAAATCAAACCACGAACCCTAACTCTACCCCTCAATCTCACGCGGAAATTACACAGCGAGCGAGTAATCACCAAGCATTATAGATGACTCATGGAGACGGTGTAAGGATATCAAAAGCGAAGAAAACAAGTTAAAGGCGATGAAGATTTTACCGATTTGGGTGTATCGGTGATACGGTGAGTGATTTCCTCTCCTTGCTTCGAGTCCCTTGTTCCTTTTCTCTTCCTTTCGAAACTTGCGTGTTTTGGTCTAGCTCAGAGTAAGCTCAGGTTCTAATGTTGAACCTGAGTAACTCTTGAAATTTTTGAGCTCTAGTGATTAATGGGGGTTGGGGGTCTATTTTGACAGAGTTTCTTTAGGTTTTTTCCTTGTGTGTTCTTGCCAATGAATATGACCATATTTATAGGAGGGTTTTTAGGGTTTTTGATACGTGTAAGAATTTGAATTTTTGCTGAAGGGAGGGCTTGATCCGTGTGAAGTAGGACAATGAGGAGCATTTGGGGTAGTACGATTCTGTTAGGAGGTAATACCATGATTTCTGCTTTTCTGAGACTTGATAGTGACCTCTGTGTTTGTCTGTAGTGAATTAAAAAAAATTGCTTTTTACCCTATTTTTTACTGTGTAAAAAATGTTTCTTTTACTGCTTATCAATTTGCTGATGTGGGACTCTTTTTGACTCAATGCTTTTTTGTTCTTGTTGCCATATTCTGTTATAACTGTCAATCCCCTTTCTCCTTCATGTGTTGCTAATGTCGAGTAATCATTTCAGGTTGTAACACTTACTGGTCCTTAGTGTTTGGCAAGGTAAAAAACGCTGAAGAGGAAACCGCGATATGGAGTCAACTTGGCACAGGTAAATGAACCATGGCATTGCTCCTGTAATTGATTTCTGCATCCTAAAAAGCTTTTGACATTTCAACCCTTGTTATTTTTGTGAAGAGTTCTCTTTTGATGCCCACTTCCATAACAACTTGGTACAGCCGTGGCTTGTGCAACTGTGAAGCTTGCAGTTATCCCGTCGTCCTCACATTGTGAACCGATTGCAGCTGAAAAATGCGCATTGCGTAGTATTGAAGATGCTCGGTGGTTTGCGAGAAAAGACGAAGGTAGTCCCCCATTCCGCAACTGAATGTAGTTTTAGGTTCTTTTCATTGAATTCTATCTGACTGTATTTTCCTATTGACATGGTTCTGTTTTGGTTTTGCACCTTATATGTTAGTTTGTATGCATGATTTTCTTGTAACTTGTCATGACTCCTGCCCATACTGACCATACTACGTCTTTTCATCTTATATATGCGTGATATGCGTGATGGGAGTGCAGGCTTAACAACGGTTTGATACGACAAGGAGAAATATCAACAGCAACCTTGCACCTGCTTTTCCTTATTGGAAAACACAACAGTCATGTTGACGAGTAACAATATCAAGTCAAACTTTCGTTCCGTTGTCGGGATAAACTCGCCATAAAAGCCAAGTCAGAATTTTGCTGTAACACCGGGGATAACAACTCACCATCTTGTACACTAAATCATTCCTGTGTCTTCATTTTGTATACATTCAGCATTGAAACTTGAAGGGTGGAGAAAATCATGAAAGGTCATGTGTCGTGAAATTGAGAAGACTCAAGGTGTCGCTTTGATAACATTCATGTGTGTTCGGTATCCTTGTAGATAGTGATAGTCCTTGTACAACAGGTTTTCTTGATTTCTTGCCGTTGTCAGTGTATAGACCAGGACCCTTCACCATGGCTGCTCGGTTGAAATGTAGGATCTTATTGTTTTTTGCATTGTGAAATGATCGTGGCTTGTTTTGGTGCCGTCATGACCGAAAATTCTGACCTGTGCTGCCTTTTGTTTCATGTTAAAGTGATGCAGGGTATTTGGCCATAAGATAGACATAACGCAATACCGTTTGGAGAAATGACTTGCATAGTTCATAAGAAAAAGGTTGGTAAGCTTGTTGTACTGTGACTTGGTATGCGACTTATTGAGTTTAAACTAATCCATTTCCTCTCTTTATTTCGTATGTATTTGGCACGGAGGCTTGAAGGATGAAAATACTGAAAGTTGTTTGTAATGTGAGACCTAGTCTCGCAAGTCAGCAGAGAAAAAAAAAACAACAGTTCCTTCTCCGGATACACCTGGACATCACCATAATAGCACGGGCCTTTTCAACAACTCTTGAAAGGCTTGATATGCTTCCTTTTCATCACCTCGAAGCTCAAGAACAAACCTGATCCCTTCTCCATGAGCCTGTTGTAACACAGTTTCCATTTGAATACAAACTCCTTCAACACAATCCACCAACGGTAGTGCTCCATCGGTGGTACGAAGCGCAACAGCAAATTCCAGCAGCAACGACAAGGAGAAACCATCAAGTTTGATTCTCCATGACCAACATGAGTAAGGACAGGTATGTTCTTTGTGCGAAAGAAAAAAAAAACTACCTCCATACTTTCCGGAAATAGAACCTTGCCACCATGTCAAACTTGTTGTGAGGACACCCCTTTATGCTAACTCCTAGTAATCGCATTGTTGAGTGGTTGTTTATTATTTAAGCCCCTTCTTTTTGACGTTTTTCATGTGCTGTGTTGGAATTGAATTTTTGAATGTTATAACCATGAGATCGATTATGATTTGTAAGGGGACCTTTTCATGTTGTTGTTATAGCTCGATTTATGAGAAATGAAACTCTTTTGAATCAACAAAACGCTTCACGTAAAGATCGACATCAACTGCTCCTTTGACTTAAGTTTTATTCATGGTTTTGCAGATGAGCTTCACGGGTCGCGTGCTGATTCACCAGATGATTTACAAGCTTAACAGCAGTACATAATTGCGGTTTTGAGAGACCGACTTAGGAAGCTCAACAATGAATTTTTGAGGTGCAGGTTTCAAGTTTGTGTCGTGTTATACATCAAGTGATATTGGTTACAATTTTGTTATATTGATCCTGCTGTTATTGTTTGTGCAGGTTTACTATTATCGGCTACAACTTGATGTGGATCATTTCCAATGGATGCAATAGCTTGGTATTTACCAATAACTATGGTCATCCTTGATTGTGACCTTCTTTTGTTGCACCAGCCATCTTAATAGCAAACACGACATTTGGAATTTGTGTCCTGACACCAAAACATCATCTAGGGAGACTTTTACTTTTGGAGTAGTAGGGAGAGCTTGAGACGTGAAGCTTCTAGCCGGAAAACAAGAGGCGAAAGAATTTGGATGTACTGTCACATGATTTTTCAATTACAGTCCTGTAGCCTTGAATCCAACTTGTTGTAATTTCTCATTTTGGAACTTAACAGGCCTTTATTGAAATGTACTCTTTAAATTATAAATTATCCTCGTAGAATGAAAACATTTGGAATTTAATGAGCAATCTTCTTTTTTCCTGAAATTATCTTCCTTAGTTATCTTATCAAAGTTGGATTTCAGCACACTTGAGCATTCGTGTGTGATGCCTTGAGCTTCCAAAGCTAGTATCGTTATATCTTTAAAAGAAAGCTCTGGATTTAAAGATATTGAAATAATAGCCAGGATCACATCCTCCTGCAGCTCAATCCATGTTTTACCATTCCATCCTTCCATTACAAATTGAACATATTTCTTAAGCATGGATTCAATATATCATAACTCTTTAAACCCAAAATCATCCATTAAATTTAAGTTTGTCACAAACTAATTTTCTAATTCCATTAAGACTTGAAATTTGCAAGCTAAATCTAAGTTTGTCACAAACTGATTTAGAATCCAAACATAGCTTGACGCTTGCCATTGAACCAATCTTGAGACAAAATCGGCCATGTCTAGAAGCATCATGTGGAGTATCTTGAATTAAGTGCGTATCGTAACAAGCAACTTGTAGTGAGGCTTAAACGATGTATTTGATGCAATTAACCATATCATATCTGTCTGATCGTGAGAACGAGGACACACATGAGTTTGAGTATAAGGGGTGGATGCATGCTCTTCCCACAAGAATTCAACATAAATTGCTAGGGATTATAACCATGATGAGCACACACATGGTCTTTATAAACGGAGTCTTAGAGAATCATAGCTAGAAGTCGTGAAGCAGTAAAATAATCACTAAATACTGAAGTAGGACAAATTTGGGGTATGACAGATGCCCCTATCTAATTGCCTTAAACCTGAGAGAATGAACTGTTGTATGGCGTTCATTTTAAGGTGGAAGTCAATTAGATACAAAAAGGCCCCGAAATTTGTCCGATAAGCAAGTAAGAAGCAATGTGATATGCTAGAACGGGGTAACAGGATGTGCAAGATGAACAAAATAAATCAACATTCTGGGTGGTCGAAGCAATCCCTCATTTGATAAGGTCCTTCGCGATACTAGAGTGGTATAAACGATCTTCTTTGGCTGGTCGAAGCAGCATTTTATCCAATAAGATTCTTCGATGATACCAAAGCAGTATCTCTGATCAAAACTTGAGATTCTTCGGGTAGTCGAAGCAGCATCTTATCCAATAAGATTCTTCGATGATACCAAAGCAGTATCTCTGATCAAAACTTGAGATTCTTCGGGTGGTCGAAGCAGCATCTTATCCAATAAGATTCTTCGATGATACCAAAGCAGTATCTCTGATCAAAACTTGAGATTCTTCGGGTGGTCGAAGCAGCATCTTATCCAATAAGATTCTTCGATGATACCAAAGCAGTATCTCTGATCAAAACTTGAGATTCTTCGGGTGGTCGAAGCAGCATCTTATCCAATAAGATTCTTCGATGATACCAAAGCAGTATCTCTGATCAAAACTTGAGATTCTTCGGGTGGTCGAAGCAGTATCTTATCCATTAAGGCTCTTCGATGATACCAAAGCAGTATCTCGAACAAAACTTGAGATTCTTCGGGTGGTCGAAGCAGTACCTTATCCAATAAGATTCTTCGATGATACCAAAGCAGTATCTCTGATCAAAACTTGAGATTCTTCGGGTGGTCGAAGCAGTATCTTATCCATTAAGGCTCTTCGATGATACCAAAGCAGTATCTCGAACAAAACTTGAGATTCTTCGGGTGGTCGAAGCATTATCTCGAACAAAACTTGAGATTCTTCGAGTGGTCGAAGCAGTACCTTATCCATTAAGGCTCTTCGATGATACCAAAGCAGTATCTCGAACAAAACTTGAGATTCTTCGGGTGGTCGAAGCAGTACCTTATCCATTAAGGCTCTTCGATGATACCAAAGCAGTATCTCGAACAAAACTTGAGATTCTTCGGGTGGTCGAAGCAGTACCTTATCCATTAAGATTCTCTGATGATACCAAAGCAGTATCTCTAGTGAAAATTTTGCTGAGGAATAGTTGAGCTAAAATTCCTATTTAAAGGAACAGCGTTGTCCAATCTCTGCAGGGGAGAAAGCCTTCAAGAAACTCTTTTGAGGATAACCTCTGCTTGGGGAGCCACTAGAGCAATAGTTGTTGGGGATCATCATCATCAACTGCATGGTTGAAGACTGACTTGCTGGGGAGTAGAATTCCCTGAACTCGTGAGGTATTAAATCTTTCAGAGTCATACTGCCAACTTCACTGGAGGACTGACCAAGATGCTTGTGAACTGATCCTGGATCCTGCTATGTTGTTATGCAATGCAATGTTTTATGATGCCCAAACATGCAACTAAGGTGCAACTGCTAGGGAGTGCATGATGCGAATGCGAAGGATATGTTAATGCTTGATATAATTTATGATCTGAAGTTGTATGTCGTGCTTATGATAATGCAGCGACCAGGTATGCAGGGGATGAAATCCTGTCGGGGATATCACCAGGGACTGGATCCGGTAGTTGCCAAATGGTTAGGACTTTGGTTATTGAGGATGCCAACGAGGGTGGACTTTTAGTGGTTGCCAATGAAGACTGGACTTTTAGGGTAAATTGAAGGTGCCAATTGGAGTGGCTTTTTGTAGCTAGCCAATAAAAGATTGGACTTTCTATGGGGTAGTGAGAGAATTAGACTACTCGACATCCCAAATTTAGATACTCCATGAAGACCGGGGGAATTGATTGCCCCAATTTAGTTCTTGATCTCGATGCTAGAGGGAACCACCTCATACAAACCCTTTAGAACGACAAGTCTTTTTATGATGACAAGCCGGGGCAACTGACGACTAATTCAAAGCTTCTACCTGTTGATATGTTTCTTGGAGACCCTCTATTTTCCCCAATATTTTCAAACGTCAAAACAAGTTCTATACCTTGTCAAAAAGTTATATTTTTATTTTTTAGCTGAAGTTTCGAACACAAATTATCAAAAATAAAATTAATTTGCAAACAATCAGATAAAGTAAAAGAGTGAGCACAATTTAATGAGAAATCTCTCTTTATATTGATTTGACCCTTGAATGGGTAGATATACAAAGATGTAATCCCTCAATGAGGTGATTACAGTGCAAGAAAAAAACATAATGGCAAAAATTAGAGTTCCTTTGAGTTTTGACACTGCTATAGTCCCTATGGCTTTGGAAGTCTTCAACACCTTGCTTCGTAGAAAGATGGCCGGACCAATTATGTCTCTTGATTAGGTACTAGGGTCGAGTGATCATGCATAATGGATACTTTGCCTTGGAATTTTGCCCCTAACTTTTGCCTGGATCGCCCTTTCGGGTTTTCAATCCACCGGGACGCCCTTTTTTGCCTGAGCCGCCCTTTCGGGTTTTCAACTCAGTGGGCCTATTCTTATTTTATCCCTAATTTTTGCCTGAACCGCCCTTTCGGGTTTTTGGTTCACCGGGATAGCCAATTTTGCCTAAGTCGCCCTTTCGGGCTTTCGACTTAGCGGCTTTATTATTCCACTTTTTTAGGCAAAGTATCGCTTGACCAAATCTGCATTCACTGGATAAGGTAATTCTTCCCCATCCATGGTTGCGAGCTTTAGGGCACCACCAGAGAATGCCTCTGTTACCACATACGGGCCTTCATAATTCGGCGTCCATTTGCCCCTAGATTCATTATACATAGCCATGATCCTCTTGAGTACTAAGTCTCCTTGCGCGAATGTCCTGGGATGTACTTTTTTGTCGAAGGCTCTTTTCATTCTTCTCTGGTAAAGCTGGCCGTGGCATATGGCTGTCAAGTGCTTTTCCTCAATGAGATTAAGTTCTTCAAACCTCGTTTTTACCCATTCGTCTTCATCGAGTTGAGCTTCCATTAAAACCCTCAGAGAAGGGATTTCGACCTCTATTGGGAGAACTGCCTCCATGCCATAAACCAACGAGTAGGGAGTTCCCCCTGTTGAAGTTCGTACGGAAGTACGGTAGCCGTGTAATGCAAAGGGTAACATCTCGTGCCAATCTTTGTATGTGACCACCATCTTCTGGATGATTTTCTTGATATTTTTATTGGCTGCTTCTACGGCTCCATTCATTTTGGGTCTATATGGTGTCGAGTTATGGTGTTCTATTTTAAAGCTGGCGCATAACTCGTCCATCATTTTGTTGTTGAGATTCGACCCATTGTCAGTGATGATGCGGCTGGGCACTCCATATCTGCATATGATATTGTGTTTCAAGAAGCGGGCGACTACTTGCTTAGTAACGTTGGTATACGAAGCAGCTTCAACCCACTTGGTGAAATAGTCTATAGCCACAAGTATGAAGCGATGTTCGTTTGAAACTTTTGGTTCAATCATCCCAATCATGTCTATTCCCCACATGGAGAAGGGCCATGGTGAGGTTAAGAAGTTCAATGGAGTGGTGGGTACATGAATCTTATCAGAGTATATTTGGCACTTGTGACAAGTTCGGGCATGATGGTAACAATCTGCTTCCATGGTAAGCCAATAATAGCCCACCCTTAATATTTTCTTTGCCATGGTGTGTTCATTCGCATGAGTTCCAAAGCAGCCCTCATGAATGTCCTTTAGAATCTGTTCAGCTTCACGTTTCTCCACACATCTAAGCAAAACAGTGTCATGGTTGCGATTGTACAATACATTTCCGTTGATGAAGAAGTTGGATGCCAATCTTCGCAAAGTTCTTTTGTCGATACCCAGGGCTCCTTCAGGATATTCGTGCTTTTCAAGATATCGCTTTATATCGTAAAACCACGGCTTTTCCTCTGCGTCTTTATCAGCAGTCAGACAATGTGCGGGCTCTTCAAAGCGTCGCAAATCAATAGATGGTCTATGATTTGGCCATATCAACTTATACATGGATGCCAGAGTTGCCAAAGCGTCAGCCATTTGATTCTCTTCTCGAGGTATGTGAGCAAAAGTGATATCATCGAATCGAGGAAGCAATTTTGCCACATAATCCCGGTATGGAATTAAGTTTTCATGCTTGGTATCCCAATCGCCTCTTATCTGGTAAATTACTAGAGCAGAAACCCCAAACACATCGAGAGTTTTGATTCTCAAGTCAATGGCTTCTTCTAGCCCTAGTATACATGCCTCGTACTCTGCTATATTGTTAGTGCACGGGAAACAGAGTTTGGCCGTAAACGGCAAGTGAAAATTTTTGGGAGATGTAATCACTGCCCCAATTCCGTGCCCATAAGAGTTAGAAGCACCATCGAACATAAGAGTTCATCTCTCCCCTGGTTCTGGCCCTTCACCTGGCCCTGGCTCTTCATAATCTATTGCCATCATGATATCCTCATTTGGAAAGTCAAATCTCAAAGGTTGGTACTCTTCCACCGGTTGATGGGCCAAATGATCCGCTAACACACTGCCTTTTATAGCTTTCTGAGTGGTGTATTGGATGTCGTATTCAGATAGAAGCATTTGCCAACGGGCTATCCTACCGGTGAGAGCAGGTTTCTCGAAGATGTATTTGATTGGATCCATCTTGGAGATTAAGTATGTGGTGTGCGTCAGCATATATTGTCTGAGTCGTCTAGCAGCCCATGCAAGTGCACAACAAGTCTTTTCAAGCAAACAGTATCTAGTCTCACAGTCATTAAACTTTATGCTGAGATAGTATATAGCATGCTCTTTCTTGCACATATCATCTTGTTGTCCTAACACGCAAACCATGGACTCTTCTAGCATGGTTAAGTACATAATGAGCGGTCTTCCAGGAACTGGTGGTATCAAGATCAGTGGTTCTTGAAAATATTCTTTGATTGCATCAAATTCCCCTTGGCATTCATCATTCCACACAACTGGCTGGTCTTTCTTGAGTAATTTAAAAATTGGCTTGCAAGTGGCTGTGAGATGTGAAATAAATCTTGCGATATAATTCAACCTCCCTAGAAATCCACGGACCTCCTTTTCAGTCTTTGGTGCAGGCATGTCTTGAATCACCCTTACTTTATCAGGATCCACCTCAATCCTTTTCTGGCTTACGATAAAGCCCAACAACTTTCCAGACCGCACCCCGAATGTACATTTGTTGGGATTAAGTCTCAACTTGAACTTCTTCAGCCTAGCGAACAACTTTTCCAGATTACCCACATGCTCCTCTTCAGTCTGGGACTTAGCAATCATGTCATCAACGTACACTCCGATCTCTTTGTGAATCATATTGTGAAAGAGTGTTACCATTGCACGTTGGTATGTTGCCCCAGCGTTCTTTAACCCAAATGGCATTACCTTGTAACAGAATGTGCCCCATGGTGTAATGAACGTGGTTTTTTCCATGTCATCTGGATCCATCTTAATTTGATTGTAACCAGAGAATCCATCCATGAAGGAAAAAACAGAGAACTGTGCCGTATTATCTACCAACACATCAATGTGAAGCAATGGAAAATCGTCTTTAGGACTTGCTCTGTTTAAGTCGCGGTAATCCACACACATACGGACCTTTCCATCTTTTTTCGGTACGGGAACAATATTTGTAACCCATTGTGGGTATTTGGCCACTGCTAAAAACCCTGCATCGAATTGTTTTTGAACCTCATCACAGATTTTCAGAGCCATATCAGGGAGAGTTCTTCTCAACTTCTTCTTGACGGCATGACACCCTTCCTTGAGTGGTAGTTTGTGTACAACAATGTTCGTATCTAGACCAGGCATGTCCTGATACGACCATGCGAATACATCAGCATATTCTCGGAGGAGCCCTACCAGCTTTACCTTGACAACATCTTGAAGAGACGCTCCAACCTTTATCTCCCTTTTATTTTCTTCTGAACCCAGGTTGATAACCTCGACATCCTCTTTATGCGGCATAATGACCTTTTCCTCTTGCTGCAGCAACCTAGCCAATTCGTTGGGGAGCTCATTCTCGTCTTCCTCGTCCGCTCGGTATATTGGACAATCAAAATCATAAAGGCCTATAGCAGTGTCGATATCAAGGACCTCAGTAGTGTCTCTGCATGTTTATGATTTATGCAGCTTATTTAGGAAAGTGAGTGCGCGAAAGAAATGCCATTAATTATGAAAAAAATAGAAAAGAAAATGAGCAAAAATTGAATGCAAATCAAAATTTATTCATGTTAAACATGTTTCGAAACATCAGGGGGCCCGATACAAAGCTCCACTACGCTTTGGGCAGAGCGTAGGGTTTTTTTGAAAATTAATTAAAACTTTACTTTTGAGGAGGGAAAAACTGGGGTATTTCGATGGTCTTCCAATTCTTTAATTCTTCACCAGGTTCGGCCTGTCGGACCCAGCTTGCGGAGGCTTCCTTGTCATCAATCCCATCTTCAATTACCATGGCGGAGGTATAGTCGAAGATATGCCCAACGCTTTTGAAGACTTCTGCCACAGGAGGAATCTGCTTCTTGCCATATGCAATCGTCACAGTGTTGGATGAAGGATGGTATCCTAGCCCAAATTTGTCGAACTTTTCAGCCACTTCCACCATTTTGCCCCAGCCTTGGGCGTTCCCTTTGTCTACAACCATCTTAGCTTCTTCATAAGAGGCCATTGCTAATCTTGAACTCTGACCCTCTGAAATTCATTGCACCGCTAATGTATTCACCATTTCAAAAGATTGAAAAGGCGTTTCCACCATTTCCCCTTCAACTTCAATGTACCTGAAGGATGTTAAGTGGCTAACCAAGATATCCTCCTCTCCTCCAATCTGAACTACTTTGTCATTACTGACAAATTTTAGCTTCTGGTGAAGGGTAGAGGTAACAGCTCCTGCATAATGTATCCAAGGTCTTCCTAATAGACAGCTGTACCCTGGATAAATATCCATTACTTGAAAAGTGATAGTGAAGACAGTTGGCCCGATCTTTATTGGCAAGTCCACATTGCCAATCACAGCACGCCTGGAACCATCAAAAGCTTTGACCACCAGAGCACTTGGCTTCATGCTAACTCCTTTTACTGGCATTCTCTCCAGGGTGACCTTGGGAAGCACATTCAAAGAAGAACCTGTATCCACTAAGACTCGGGATATCAATGTGTCTTGGCACTTGATAGAAATATGGAGAGCTTTATTGTGGTTTCTCTTCTCTGCAGTCAAGTCATCATCATTAAACCCAAGAAAGTTTTCGGTTGTTACGCTAGCTATCACATCATCGAACTGGGCTACGGTGATGTATTTAGCAATATGCGCAGCGCTCAACACCTTCATCAAAGATAACCTGTGGGCCTCTGAATTGAGTAACAACGAGAGCATGGAAATTCTGGCAGGAGTCTGGTTTAGTTGATCAATCACTTTGTAATCACTTTTTTTGATGATCCTCAAAAACTCCTCGGCTTCTTTTGGTGTTACTGCTGCTTTTGGTGATGACACCTCAACAGGTGGCTCAACACTTGGTGGTTCAATTGTAGCTTTTTCTTTATTTCTAGCTGGCACTTCCACTGGTTTGGCGGCAAATAAACGACCGCTACGGGTCATTCCACTAGGCCCCACCACTGCATCGCATTTGGCAGCGTCATACTCAATCACTAGTCTCTCTGGCCTCTGTTTAAAAACTTTGGGCTCAGATTCATTGACAGAATATTCTATTACCACCGGAGCTGGTCGCGCTGCTCTTTGTCTATTGACGTCATCTTCATCATACTGCATAACCACGGGTGTTGGTCGGGCGGGCCTCTGTTGAAAGGCTTCCGAAGGATCATACTGTAAGACTACTGGCGCTGGTCGAAGTCGCCTTGTCGGATAAGCACTTGTTTCATCATACTGAATATCAATAGCAGACACGTTCGAATCTCTTTATTCTATTTGTATTATCCCCTGCTCTAAGAACCTTTGTAGATGTTTCTTTACCACTTCGTCAGTCAAATTCTCCCCTTCCTCTTGGGGAATCATCCCACTTTTCTTCAATTGTTCTCCGATAACGGCCATCGGAGTACGGACATCTTCAACATTCGTAATTAGCCTCAAACCACTGTTTTCTTC
Source organism: Lathyrus sativus (assembly GCA_963859935.3). Taxonomy (NCBI): domain Eukaryota; kingdom Viridiplantae; phylum Streptophyta; class Magnoliopsida; order Fabales; family Fabaceae; genus Lathyrus; species Lathyrus sativus. The sequence continues at coordinate 438,869,845 of OZ012741.1, read as the reverse complement.
CACAGCATTGACGGAAGGACCTCCATGTTTATGCAACGGATCCTTCGTAATGTTGGCCCCTCTAGGTGTAAAATTGAGATCTTTGGATTCTATTAAGTCTTGCACCCTGTTTTGAAACGCATAGCAGTTGTCTATGGAGTGTCCAGGAGCTCCCTTATGAAACTCACAATGGGCGTTCGCATCGTACCCGGGGGGGTATGGAAAGGTTGCTGGACGTAAATCTTGCAACGTTAAGTGTCCACTCTGATTTAGCTGAGCAAAGATCTGCCCATATGACATAGGCAGCGGGTCAAGTTGTCTTCTTGGCTGTCTCGGCCTTTGTTGTCTTTGAGCCGGGGCATTCTGATATTACGGTGGAGGAACTCTCTGATAATTCTGTTGATTCTGCTGTTGAGCTGGTTGTTGATAAGGTGCATGGGCTACTGCAGCCACCTGTGGATATTGGATGTTCACTGGAGCTCTATTTCCTCGTCCTCTCATCACGGCGTTAGTTTCATCCTCCCTTTTCTTCACAAAAGGCTTCCTTCCTCCATTCATCGGGACCACAACCTTGTTTTTTTTCAAAGTGCTCTCGATTCTTTCACCTACTGATACCACTTCAGCAAAGTTAGGGAAACTGGACCCAAGCATGCGGTCCAGGTACTGCGGTTGTAGAGTTCCCATAAACATGTCAGTTAACTCCTTAGTCAGCAATGGTAGTTGAACACGGGCAGCCAACTCTCTCCACCTTTGGGCATATTCTTTAAATGACTCGTTGTTACGTTGAGTCATATCTTGCAGCTGCATGCGATTCGGTGCCAAATCAGTATTATATTAATAATGTTGTGAAAACGCATCTGCTAGATCTCTCCACGTGCTGATTTGTCCTTTTTCTAACTGCATATACCATTCCAACGATTCCCCACTGAGGCTATCTTGGAAGTAGTGTATTAAGATCAAGTCGTTATCAATGTGAGCTGCCATCTTGCGACAGTACGCTCTGAGATGGGTTTTGGGGCAGCTGACCCCCTTGTACTTCTCAAAGTCTGGGACTTTGAATTTCTTCGGTATCACCAATCCTGGTACTAGGCACATGTCAATAGCATCCAACCCTGGAGTCTTCTTGATTTCCAATGACTTGATTTTCTCTTCAACAGTTCGTAGTCTATCTGCAGCAAAGTCATTAGTAGCCCCCACATTGTGTTGAGGAGGAGGTGGTGGAGGTTGGTAGAAAGCATCGTATTGTTCGTCCATGTCTGCTTCAGAACCCTGACGCGCGGATATGGAACGGTCAACAAGGTCAACGTGGGGGGTTTTAACAATCCCCGAAGTTCCTATGTTGTCAGCCGCCTTCCTGGCATCAGTAAAAGTCTCAGCATTGTTTTCTTTCTGGGCTAGCGTCAGCATTGTCTCCAGCAGCTGATCCATCTTCATCTTGAGAGCGTCGATGTCACCCCTCATGGTGTTCTAAGTCTCTTCCATTTGCTCAAGCGTCATTTGGAAGTTGCGCCTGGTCTCGTAGCGATGTCGAATAGTCAGCTTTCAAATTCTGAGGGAAAGGGAAAAGTCCAATGAGTTGTACTGTCGGGTGAAGATGCAAAGATGCTCATGTTTATGCTTATGATTATGATTTGTTATTATTATATATTTTTTTTAGGGAAGCATTTATACCAACGGTTATTTATTAATCATTCAAACAGCACAAGAACAAATAATCAAAAAAGACTACTCCTTATTCATTTAAACTTGTTCCAACATAAACAGAGTACAATCCAAAAATTTTGCAAAATAACAGAAAAAACAAAAAACTTCAAGCTTCATTTCTTCTTGCTTCATGCTCCTTGAGCTCCTCCTTGAATCTTGCCAACATTTCTTTACACACATATATGAACTCATAAATAGCCGGAGCGGTAGAATCATCTATGGCTTCCATAGCATCACGATGTTTCCATATCAGATCTTGGGCCAACCAGTTACAAAATTCCACCAACCCATTTAGCTTGTTACGGTATGCATCTCGGTTATCCCTCATGATGTGGATGGATTGCTCATATGCTGCAACATCATGAGCTAACTGGTCTCTTGCAGCAGACCAAATTGCTTGGTCTTCCTTAATAGCTCCTATCTGATTCTCTTGATACTTAACAAACTTCTTGAGCTCATCCAGGACAATACACATCTTGCACCAATCTCCTGGCTTAACCCAAGATGAGTTTAGGGCTTCTTCCTTGAGTTGACGTTCTCTATCTTCGTCAGCTCTTGATTGACGTAGCGCAGCGCCAAGTGTCTTGATTTCAGCTCCTAACGTCTCCCTGATCTCCTTATTCTGTTTTGTCGCTAGAAGATACCATTTTTCATTCTCTCGTCATTTTCTATGAGCGTGGTCCAGTTGCTCTTTGAGGGATTCTAAGCAACTGTCAGCCTGGTTGATACATACTTTGGTCCTTTTCCTTTTACCCTTTTCTTCATTAATCTTGCTCCCCATCTCTTCAATTCGCTTATCCTTCCTCTCGATCTCATACCTCATGTGATTCTTTTCATTAGTCACATTTTGAAGCTTGGCTTGTAAATCTTCGTTTTCTTTCCCTAGCTGGGCTATCTTGAATCTCATCTCTTCTACTTCTTCGACTGATACAGGTATCGATTGCGGATTGGTGAGTTTAGGAGGTGCCTCAATAGAAAAGGGGAGCTTAACTATTTTGACCCTCTCTAGAACCCATTGTCGAAAAGGCATCCTGGTCACACCATCCCTTTTTCTCAAATCTGATCCTTTAGTATGAACTTTCTGCCAAGATCGTACAATCTGACAGAGAAGTGAGGGATCTTTGGCACCTCTCTCATGGAGGATCATTTCTTCTAATTCTTTGTCTTCAGGCTTCCCTAACATTGGGTACTCAAATTTTCGTATGGCTAGTATAGGGTTATAGCTTATACAACCTTTTGATCCGATCAACGGTACGTTGCAAAAGCTACCACAGCTCATGATGATTTCACTTACTTCCAACTTGTTCGGGTACCAGGTGATGTTCTTTTTAGAGATAGATGCTAGAAACTGAGCCCATTCCCCACTGTTCAAAGTTGGGACACTGGCGTGACGTTTGAATATATGAGAAGTGAGCCATTTGTAGAGAATAGGGAGACAAAATGTCAATACTGAACCCTTTTTTTCATGGCGAAGGTGTAAAGTATAAAAAACATCAGCCAGGAGAGGGTGTGTCGGGCTTTGATCCTTCTTCCAAACGACCCAAAATACGCTGACAGTCGCAGAATCAATGAAATCTTCAAAAGTGGGAAACAGCACTAACCCATAGATGAGGAGAGCCAATACATTCACCAAAGCATCCCATTGTTTGTTCTTTAACATCTTAATTGCTTCTTTCTCTAGTACAATGCTTCTAAAACCGAAGAAATCTTCTCTTTTCTTCCAACCAGCCTTGGCTATTGAGATCGATATTTTGAGAGCATCGGCCAATTCTTCCACTTCTGGAGTCTGCCCTATCATAGTATAAGGTGCCCTACCCTTGACCGGGAAACCTAGGAACCCCTCGAACTCTTCGATAGCAGGTGTTAAGTAGAAATCTTGAAATAAGAAGCTTCTCATTTGCGGATCATAAAATTGTGCTAACGCCGTAATAGCAGGGACCTGTACTTTAATCATTAGCAGATCAGTCACCTGGCCAAACCTTCCTATCAGAGTCTTCTTGAAGATGGTAGGCATTTCTTTCAAACAGTTCATGACCATACTAACATCAGGTTTGAGTGCCTTAAGTTGAATAGTCTTTCTCTTTTCTGAACTTGCGGCCATTTTGTGAATGTATTTCAACCTGTCAATAAAAATGCTTCCCTGAAAATAAAAATGAATGTGAGTTATGATGCATATGTAAATGTTTATGAATGCAACAGTGCGGGATCCTGGCTATCACAAGTATCTCCCACCCTCCTAATAGGCATAAAGATAGTTTTAAATTCTTTACCCAAAATGACCCACTCACGGGATAGTTTCTACGTGGACGGACGGGGTTCTCAAGGTCATAGATACCAATGATACCATCGTCATGCAACAGGAGAGTTGTATTATGACGGTAATACCAAAAGATCTCTCGAGAGAGAGAGAGAGGAGTCTTCATGTCAGGCTCACGAGAAGCGAGTCCTCGGGGACCAACACTACATGACTATCAATATAGAAACTGGTTCTAAGAGTGGTTCCCAGAGTCATGGACCCTTCATGAATCAAATCGTGCAACAAGCTAGTCGTATTACGATAAGATCTACGAAAAGGTCTAGTCTGGAGGAGCTTTCATGCTAGGCACACAAGGAGCGAGTCCCTGGGGACTAACACTAATTACTACCAATTCTAAGCTATGTTTTCTCTCTTCTTTTTCAAAAGCTCGGGTGTAGAGCTTTACTTGTGATACTTTCCCAGAATCCAACAAGCAAATATAATATATTACACATAATAGCAAGAAAGAAGTAATAAACAAACAAACAGGAGAATATAAGCACAAAGAAAAACAATAAGCACACAAAAATCGGTTAAGAAAAGGGTCAACACTCTCAAATCGAGTCAAGTTAGGCTTGACTCTCTCTTGCATAGAGCAATGCAACTATTGCTCTAGTGGCTCCCCAGCAGAGTCGCCATCTGTCGTACCTCGAAAAATACGATCCTCGCGATGGCCGCAGAAAATACTGTTCGAAACAGAGTCGCCACCGAACTTTATTCATTCCAAGGATGGAATAGGAAAATATCGATAAAACCTTTAAGGAGATAACAACATGGTCATCACAACCAACATTCTAGGTTCGGGAGTCGATTATGCAAAGGGAAGGTATTAGCACCATCTACGTCCGTTGTACTCAACGGGAACCTCTTGATCGATTCGAGAGTAAAGTTAACTATGCTTATTTGTTTTTCTTCTAAGGTTTCTCCTATGGGGGGAATGGGTGGTTATAGGATAGGGTGCTCGCCAAGGATTGGGGCCCTTGTGCCCACGTATCTTCACTTGTAAGAAGTGGAAAATCAGAGCATTCGTAGTTCATGGGACTACGGGTAAAAGAGGGGATTGTGCTCGCCAAGATCATCGCAATCTTGTGCCTACGTATTCCCATTGATAAATGAGAAATCAGAGCAGCCGTAGTTCGGCTAACTACGGTAAAGGGTTTGTGTTTGGAACAAGTGTTTAGGTCGCATTCTAACTGCTAAACGTTGGCTTGTCTACTCGCTAGGGGGGCTGAAGCACTAGTTTGTTATGCGCGGAAGAAGGGACTAAACAATGTTCTTTGGTAAAGGATTGTTTGAATTGAAATCGCACGAGGGCGAAGAATTTTGGGTTCGAGAAAGTTTCAATCGCACAGGGGCGAGAAAAGAGAGTTGGAATGGTTGAATATTTTAAAGGAGAATGACGACTACTCGATAAACGAGACGCCGGCCTCGCAATCAATCAATCGGGATATTATTGGAATGCTAGATCCCAATCAACACCTTTTTCATTCGAATAATTATGAAATTGTATTTGGATGGACAATGGTGATAATTGTCCAAATAGTTAGGGCGCGTGTTTTAGGAACGAAAGTTCGAATGACACGCTACCTAAGGCGTACGCCTCAATAGTTGTCATTCAAGAGTTCAAGGAGTGCGAGACTTCAAGAACTCAGTTCTTTCGTAATTTGATTAAGAAAAATAATTTGAATTTGATGTACGGTTTAGAAACATACTAGGGTTTAGACTCGATTACACGTGGGTGAGGAACGAGGTTAGATGGGTTGAAAACTTTAGGAGGAATGACGAACAATCAATAAACGAGACGTCGGCCTCACAATCAATTAATCGGGATATTACTGGAATGCTAGATTCCAACGATACCTTTTTCATTCAATTAATTATAAAATATATTTGTTGGACAACGAAAGCATTTGTCCAAATAATTAAGAAGTGCTTTAGAAACGAAAGTTTGAATGATATACTATTCAAAGTGTACACCTTGATAGTAATTATTCTCAAATTCAAGGAATGCGCGACTCCAAAAATTCGATACTTTCGTAATTTTAATTATGAAAATAATTTGAAAATAACTAACGTAGGGGTTAAACTAGAGTGAGCATATTGCTCGAATTAGGGTTTGCGACTTTTGAAGGCTTTAGACGGAATTGAGTTGTTTTTAAGGATGAAAGACGAAGTGACCACAACTCAAGGTGTGCACCTCGAGAGAAATCACTTAAGGATCCAAGGAGTGCTAGACTCCAAGGATCCACTATTTCCATTTAAAAAACTTAATTTGGAGATTATATGAATCAGGGTGAAAAATTACTATAATTATTTTTGAAGAGGTAGAAAGAAAAGGAAAATCATCCTAATAATTTAGAATGATTTAAAAATCATGTAATTTCAATTAATCTATAAACAAACAAACAATTAAATATTCAAATTAAAACAACACATTAATATGTATTTTTAGATTAATATTGTATAAATCGAGATTCTCTTAAAATTAATATCTTATTTTCAAAATAAATAAATTAATCAATAGCTATTAATGTACCCAAAAAAAATGTTAGAATTAATATTTACTATCTCTCTCCCTGCACCAACGAAATACCCTCCTCCCCACTTACTTTCTACCTCCCTCTAAAAACAGAATTAATAAATTTAAAAAAAAAAAACAAAACAGTCCAAAATAGGGAAACGTTCAAAGCTGCCTCGAGCTCCCCAACTGTAACGATTAGATTATTTATGAGGGGTTATTGAAAACATGATTTAATTTAGGGAAATGGTTAGTTATTAAAAGTATTGACTGAAAATATTTGAAAACACGCCTCATTACTATCAATACCCCTAAACATAATTAAATTCACGATCTTCTTCTGATACTCTTAATCACCTCTCAGCTACTCTCTCTTAGAACAAATCAAACTCCCACTCTCTCCTTCTCACTTTGTCCGTCTCCATCCTCAATGCATGAACTCCTTCCCCTTCTCTCAGAACCTCTCATTCTCTCGCCATTTTTTTACCATCCAACTCCTTCTCTCAAATCGCAACCAAATCCCCTTTCTTAACCCTACTCCTAAATCAAACCACGAACCCTAACTCTACCCCTCAATCTCACGTGGAAATTACACAGCGAGCGAGTAATCACCAAGCATTATAGATGACTCATGGAGACGGTGTAAGGATATCAAAAGCGAAGAAAACAAGTTAAAGGCGATGAAGATTTTACCGATTTGGGTGTATCGGCGATACGGTGAGTGATTTCCTCTCCTTGCTTCGAGTCCCTTGTTCCTTTTCTCTTCCTTTCGAAACTTGTGTGTTTTGGTCTAGCTCAGAGTAAGCTCAGGTTCTAATGTTGAACCTGAGTAACTCTTGAAATTTTTGAGCTCTAGTGATTAATGGGGGTTGGGGGTCTATTTTGACAGAGTTTCTTTAGGTTTTTTCCTTGTGTGTTCTTGCCAATGAATAGGACCATATTTATAGGAGGGTTTTTAGGGTTTTTGATACGTGTGAGAATTTGAATTTTTGCTGAAGGGAGGGCTTGATCCGTGTGAGGTAGGACAATGAGGAGCATTTGGGGTAGTACGATTCTGTTAGGAGGTAATACCATGATTTCTGCTTTTCTGAGACTTGATAGTGACCTCTGTGTTTGTCTGTAGTGAATTAAAAAAAATTGCTTTTTACCCTATTTTTTACTGTGTAAAAAATGTTTCTTTTACTGCTTATCAATTTGTTGATGTGGGACTCTTTTTGACTCAATGCTTTTTTGTTCTTGTTGCCATATTCTGTTATAACTGTCAATCCCCTTTCTCCTTCATGTGTTGCTAATGTCGAGTAATCATTGCAGGTTGTAACACTTACTGGTCCTTAGTGTTTGGCAAGGTAAAAAACGCTGAAGAGGAAACCGCGATATGGAGTCAACTTGGCACAGGTAAATGAACCATGGCATTGCTCCTGTAATTGATTTCTGCATCCTAAAAAGCTTTTGACATTTCAACCCTTGTTATTTTTGTGAAGAGTTCTCTTTTGATGCCCACTTCCATAACAACTTGGTACAGCCGTGGCTTGTACAACTGTGAAGCTTGCAGTTATCCCGTCGTCCTCACATTGTGAACCGATTGCAGCTGAAAAATGCACATTGCGTAGTATTGAAGATGCTCGGTGGTTTGCGAGAAAAGACGAAGGTAGTCCCCCATTCCGCAACTGAATGTAGTTTTAGGTTCTTTTCATTGAATTCTATCCGACTGTATTTTCCTGTTGACATGGTTCTGTTTTGGTTTTGCACCTTATATGTTAGTTTGTATGCATGATTTTCTTGTAACTTGTCATGACTCCTGCCCATACTGACCATACTGCGTCTTTTCATCTTATATATGTGTGATATGCGTGATGGGAGTGCAGGCTTAACAACGGTTTAATACGACAAGGAGAAATATCAACAGCAACCTTGCACCTGCTTTTCCTTATTGAAACACACAACAATCATGTTGACGAGTAACAATATCAAGTCAAACTTTCGTTTCGTTGCCGGGATAAACTCGCCATAAAAGCCAAGTCAGAATTTTGCTGTAACACCGGGGATAACAACTCGCCATCTTGTACACTAAATCATTTCTGTGTCTTCACTTTGTATACATTCAGCATTGAAACTTGAAGGGTGGAGAAAATCATGAAAGGTCATGTGCCGTGAAATTGAGAAGACTCAAGGTGCCGCTTTGATAACATTCATGTGTGTTCGGTATCCTTGTAGATAGTGATAGTCCTTGTACAACAGGTTTTCTTGCTTTCTTGCCGTTGTCAGTGTATAGACCAGGACCCTTCACCATGGTTGCTTGGTTGAAATGTAGGATCTTATTTTTTTTTGCATTGTGAAATGATCGTGGCTTGTTTTGTTGCCGTCATGACCGAAAATTCTGACATGTGCTGCCTTTTGTTTCATGTTAAAGTGATGCAGGGTATTTGGCCATAAGATAGACATAACGCAATACCGTTTGGAGAAATGACTTGCATAGTTCATAAGAAAAAGGTTGGTAAGCTTGTTGTACTGTGACTTGGTATGCGACTTATTGAGTTTAAACTAATCCATTTCCTCTCTTTATTTCGTATGTATTTGGCACGGAGGCTTGAAGGATGAAAATACCGAAAGTTGTTTGTAATGTGAGACTTAGTCTCGCAAGTCAGCAGAGAAAAAAAAAACAACAGTTCCTTCTCCGGATACACCTGGACATCACCATAATAGCACGGGCCTTTTCAACAACTCTTGAAAGGCTTGATATGCTTCCTTTTCATCACCTCGAAGCTCAAGAACAGACCTGATCCCTTCTCCATGAGCCTGTTGTAACACAGTTTCCATTTGAATACAAACTCCTTCAACACAATCCACCAACGGCAGTGCTCCATCGGTGGTACGAAGTGCAACAGCAAATTCCAGCAGCAACGACAAGGAGAAACCATCAAGTTTGATTCTCCATGACCAACACGAGTGAGGACAGGTATGTTCTTTGTGCGAAAGAAAAAAAAACGACCTCCATACTTTCTGAAAATAGAACCTTGCCACCATGTCAAACTTGTTGTGAGGACACCCCTTTATGCTAACTCCTAGTAATCGCATTGTTGAGTGGTTGTTTATTATTTAAGCCCCTTCTTTTTGACGTTTTTCATGTGCTGTGTTGGAATTGAATTTTTGAATGTTATAACCATGAGATCGATTATGATTTGTAAGGGGACCTTTTCATGTTGTTGTTATAGCTCGATTTATGAGAAATGAAACTCTTTTGAATCAACAAAACGCTTCACGTAAAGATCGACATCAACTGCTCCTTTGACTTAAGTTTTATTCATGGTTTTGCAGATGAGCTTCACGGGTCGCGTGCTGATTCACCAGATGATTTACAAGCTTAACAGCAGTACGTAATTGCGGTTTTGAGAGACCGACTTAGGAAGCTCAACAATGAATTTTTGAGGTGCAGGTTTCAAGTTTGTGTCGTGTTATACATCAAGTGATATTAGTTACAATTTTGTTATATTGATCCTGCTGTTATTGTTTGTGCAGGTTTACTATTATCGGCTACAGCTTGATGTGGATCATTTCCAATGGATGCAATAGCTTGGAATTTACCAATAACTATGGTCATCCTTGATTGTGACCTTCTTTTGTTGCACCAGCCATCTTAATAGCAAACACGACATTTGGAATTTGTGTCCTGACACCAAAACATCATCTAGGGAGACTTTTACTTTTGGAGTAGTAGGGAGAGCTTGAGACGTGAAGCTTCTAGACGGAAAACAAGAGGCGAAAGAATTTGGATGTACTGTCACATGATTTTTCAATTACAGTCCTGTAGCCTTGAATCCAACTTGTTGTAATTTCTCACTTTGGAACTTAACAGGCCTTTATTGAAATGTACTCTTTAAATTATAAATTATCCTTGTAGAATGAAAACATTTGGAATTTAATGAGCAATCTTCTTTTTTCCTGAAATTATCTTCCTTAGTTATCTTATCAAAGTTGGATTTAAGCACACTTGAGCATTCGTGTGTGATGCCTTGAGCTTCCAAAGCTAGTATCGTTATATCTTTAAAAGAAAGCTCTGGATTTAAAGATATTGAAATAATAGCCAGGATCACATCCTCCTGCAGCTCAATCCATGTTTTACCATTCCATCCTTCCATTACAAATTGAACATATTTCTTAAGCATGGATTCAATATATCATAACTCTTTAAACCCAAAATCATCCATTAAATTTAAGTTTGTCACAAACTGATTTTCTAATTCCATTAAGACTTGAAATTTGCAAGCTAAATCTAAGTTTGTCACAAACTGATTTAGAATCCAAACATAGCTTGACGCTTGCCATTGAACCAATCTTGAGACAAAATCGGCCATGTCTAGAAGCATCATGTGGAGTATCTTGAATTAAGTGCATATCGTAACAAGCAACTTGTAGTGAGGCTTAAACGATGTATTTGATGCAATTAACCATATCATATCTGTCTGATCGTGATAACGAGGACACACATGAGTTTGAGTATAAGGGGTGGAGGCATGCTCTTCCCACAAGAATTCAACATAAATTGCTAGGGATTATAACCATGATGAGCACACACATGGTCTTTATAAACGGAGTCTTAGAGAATCATAGCCAGAAGTCGTGAAGCAGTAAAATAATCACTAAATACTGAAGTAGGACAAATTTGGGGTATGACAAATAGTAGGGCTCGGTCTAGCCACTACAAGAGCCTAAGTGATAAGAAAGGAAAGAGCCAATTCAGAGGAAAACCTTACGTGACTCCTGCTGAAAAGGGGAAACAAAGGGTTGGTTCCGGTAAGAAACCAAGTGGGGGAGTTTCTACTCCGGTGAGATGTTATAGGTGCGGTGAAGAGGGACACCGTGCTCCGGAATGCAAAAGTGTTGAGAAGACGTGTTTCAAGTGTGGCAAGCCAGGCCACAAAGCTCTTGAGTGCAGAAGCGGTACGGGTGTGACTTGCTACAATTGTGGTGAGCAAGGGCACATTAGTACCAAATGTGATAAGCCGAAGAAGAATCAAGGGAGCGGAAAAGTGTTCGCTCTGTCTGGATCTGCGACTGCTAGTGATGATCGCTTGATCAGAGGTACGTGTTTTATTAATGGTATGCCTTTTATCGCTATAATTGATATTGGAGCTACGCATTCTTTTATTTCTCTGGAGTGTGTTAGAAGGTTGAATCTTGAAATGTCTGTTATTAGTGGTGGCATGGTTATTTATACTCCTGTTATGGGTTCGGTAACTACACCGTATGTGTGTTTGAATTGCCCTTTGAGTATTTTCGGTAGAGACTTTGGGGTTGATTTAGTGTGTCTTCACTTAGATCAACTTGATGTCATTCTGGGGATGAATTGGTTAAAATTCAATCGTGTTTATATTAACTGCTTTGATAAAACGGTTATTTTCCCTGAACCGGGCGATGAAGGGAATTTGTTTATGACTGCTAAGCAAGTGAAAGAATCAGTGCGAGATGGTGCAAGAGTATTTATGTTGATAGCAACTTTGAGTATTGGTAGAAGTGAGGCAATTGATGCCTTACCAGTCGTCCGTGATTTTCTGAAAGTTTTTCCTGATGAGATAATGGATTTACCGCCGGAACGAGAAGTGGAGTTTTCGATTGACCTGATTCCTGGAACCAGCCCGATATTGATGGCTCCATATCGTATGTCCGCATCGGAATTGAAAGAGTTGAAGATTCAACTTGAAGATTTGCTTGAGAAGAGGTTTATTCGTCCGAGTGTGTCGCCGTGGGGTGCACCGATGTTTTTGGTTAAGAAGAAAGAAGGTTCTATGAGACTTTGTGTGGATTATAGACAGTTGAACAAGGTGACTATCAAGAACAAGTATCCACTTCCGAGGATTGATGATCTGATGGATCAGTTGGTTGGTGCAAGTGTGTTCAGTAAAATAGATTTGAGGTCTGGGTATCATCAGATTCGTGTGAAAGTTGAGGATATTCAGAAGACTGCTTTTAGAACGAGGTATGGACACTATGAGTATTCTGTAATGCCATTTGGTGTGACTAATGCACCAGGTGTATTTATGGAGTACATGAATAGGATTTTCCATCCGTATTTGGACAAGTTCGTTGTGGTGTTTATTGATGACATTTTGGTCTACTCGAAGAATGAAGAGGAGCATGCCGAACATTTGAAGATTGTGTTATCTGTGTTGAAAGAGAAGCAGTTGTATGCGGAACTTTCTAAGTGTGAATTTTGGTTGAAAGAAGTGAGTTTCCTTGGTCATGTGATTTCAAGTGAAGGTATTGCGGTTGATCCATCGAAGGTTGAAGCGGTATCGCAATGGGAGACTCCGAAATCAGTTTTTGAGATTAGAAGTTTTCTTGGTTTAGCGGGTTATTATCATAAGTTTATTGAACGATTTGCTAAGTTATTGTTACCGTTGACACAATTTACTAGGAAGGGTCAAGCTTTTGTTTGGGATGCCAAGTGTGAAGAGAGTTTTTAGGAACTTAAGAGAAGATTGACGACATCCCCTGTTCTGATTTTGCCAAATCCAGAAGAGCCGTTTATTGTGTATTGTGATGCTTCTTTGATGGGCTTGGGAGGTATGTTGATGCAGAATAATCAAGTTGTAGCCTATGCTTCGAGGCAACTCAAAGTGCATGAGAAGAATTATCCGACGCATGACTTAGAGTTGGTCGCCGTCGTGTTTGTGCTTAAACTTTGGAGGCATTATTTGTTTGGTGCGAGATTTGAAGTGTTTAGTGATCACAAGAGTTTGAAGTATCTCTTTGATCAAAAGGAATTGAATGCTAGGCAAAGAAGGTGGTTAGAGCTTTTGAAGGATTATGATTTTGGGTTGAACTACCATCCGGGTAAAGCGAATGTGGTAGCGGATGCGTTAAGTCGGAAATTGTTGCACATGTCGATGATAATGATGAAAGAGTTGGAATTGATTGAGCAATTTCGTGATTTGAGTTAAGTGTGTGAGGAGACTTCATATGGGGTTAAGCTTGGAATGTTGAAGCTTACGAGTGGTATTCTGGACGAAATTCGAGAAGGACAAAAATTCGATTTAAGTTTAGTTGATCGGTTGACTTTGATCAATCAAGGCCAAGGTGGTGATTTTCGGATTGATGAGAATGGTATTATGAGGTGTCGGGATAGAGTTTGTGTCCCGGATCTTGATGGGCTGAAAAAGAGTATTCTTGAGGAAGGACATCGTAGCGGATTGAGTGTTCATCCGGGTGCTACTAAGATGTATCAAGATTTGAGGAAAATATTTTGGTGGCCTCGTATGAAGAAGGATATTGCCGAATTTGTGTATTCTTATTTGACTTGCCAGAAGTCGAAGATTGAGCATCAGAAACTGTTGGGTTTGATGCAACCGTTGTTTATTCCTGAGTGGAAATAGGATAGCATTTCTATGGATTTTGTGTCTGGATTACCTAGGACGCCGGGTAATTTTGAAGCTATTTGGATTATTGTGGATAGATTGACTAAATCTGCTCACTTTATTCCTATGAGAATCGATTACCCGTTGGAGAAATTGGCAAAGCTATACATCGAGAGGATTTTCAGTTTGCATGGTATTCCGTCTAGTATTGTGTCGGATAGGGATCCGAGGTTTACTTCGAGATTTTAGGAGAGCTTGCAAAATGCTTTGGGTACGAAGTTGCGTTTGAGTTCAGCTTATCATCCTCAGACTGATGGTCAGACTGAGAGAACTATTCAATGACTTGAGGATCTTTTGAGAGCTTGTGTATTGGAGAAAGGAGGAGCTTGGGATAGCTACTTGCCTTTGATTGAATTTACTTACAACAACAGTTTTCATTCGAGCATTGGTATGGCACCGTTAGAAGCATTGTATGGTAGGCGGTGTTGGACGCCACTATGTTGGTATGAGTCCGGAGAGAGTTCTGTAGTTGGACCCGAGATAGTTCAGCAGACTACGGAAAAGATTAAGATGATTCAAGAAAAGATGAGGATTTCTCAAAGTCGTCAGAAGAGTTATCATGACAAGAGGAGGAAGGCACTTGAATTTCAAGAGGGAGATCATGTGTTTCTTCGGGTTACTCCCACGACTGGTGTTGGTAGGGCATTGAAGTCGCGTAAGTTGACACCGCGTTTCATTGGTCCTTATCAGATTTTGCAGAGGATAGAAGAAGTGGCCTATCGTGTGGCTTTACCGCCGTCGCTTGCTAATCTCCATGACGTGTTCCATGTATCTCAGTTGAGGAAATACATTGCGAATCCGTCTCATGTAGTCCAAGCAGATGATGTTCAGGTGAGAGATAACCTAATTGTTGAGGCATCACCTATGCAGATAGAGGATCGGAAGTTGAAGCAACTTCGAGACAAAGATATTTCTTTGGTGAAGGTCGCTTGGGGAGGACCGGCCGGTGGAAATGTGACTTGGGAGCTGGGGAGCCAAATGAGGGAGTCTTATCCAGAACTGTTTGAATTAGGTAACATTTTCGAGGACGAAAATTCCTAAAGTGGGGGAGGGTTGTAACAGCCCAAATTTCATTAATTAATTAATTATGTTAATTAATTGATTTATTGGAATTAATCTTAATGATTTGGATTAATTGGATTTATTTGTTAGATATTTGAAGAGAGAAATGGGAAGGAAAGAAAATAATAGAAGTATATAAGGAATAAGTGGAAAGAATTGGATAGAAAAAAAATAGAAGAGAAAGAATAGAGAAAGAGGAGAAAAGAGAAGAGAAGAGGGAAACTTGGAGAAATCATCAAAAATCAACTTCAAGCTTCAATCCAATCAAGGTAAGGGTGAGAAACATTATTATCTAGTCAATGTATGTGGTTATGTATGTGTGGGTTGGGTTTTGTTGTGAGTTTCCACCATTTTTCAAGTTAGGGCAAAATGGATTTAATCGGTAGAATCGTGGTTTAATGGGTTAGAAACTGGAAATAATGCCATAGAATAGTCAGGTCATGTGGGGTTAAGATTACTAGAACTGGTTCGGTGAGAATCGGTCGATTTTTGGGAGGGTAGAAGTTTTGGGACAGAATAAGGGTTCTGATATCGCAGGTTCGCTGGCTCTCGCCAGGCGAGTGAAGGCGAAGCTTCGCCGGGCGAAGCCCAGTGAATAGTTGGCGAATAATTCAAGAAAACTCCCAGTGGTCTTCGCTGGCAAGTTCTCCAGGCGAAGGCGAGTGACGAAGGTTCGCCAGGCGAGTATATTAGCGAAGGGTAGCGAAACAAGTCAGTAGCTACTGACTTTTGTTTACTAGCGAGTTCGTCGGGCGAAGTTCCCAGCGAGCATTCGCCAATGGCTTCGCCAGGCGAAGGGTGGCGAGCAGGACAGCCTTGTTTCTTTTCTGTTTTATCCATCCAATGATTAATTGCTTGGTTCAATTATGTTATTCCTATGTGATATGAATAGCTTGTATGCTATTGTGATGAGCTGTGGGTAGCCTTGGGCGTGAATCCTAGATTGTGATATGTGTATTGTTTGAATTGCTTAGGAATACATGAGAACATATTAGTGAATATGTGTGTATTGTCTAATAAGTATGTGAATGCATATTGTTGTATGTTAATGTATGTAATGCATGGGAACATATCGTGGATATGTGTGCATTGTTTTGATGAATGTGATGATGGTATTGAATGTGAATGCCTTGAATTGTTATGAATATGTTGTGTGTGCAATCATGTTGTAATTCTTGAAGGAATGAATTATTTGAATGCATGGGATTAAGATGCAGGAACGGTCTTAAGTGCATTTTTGTTGGTTGATTGCATATGCATCATTTAGTCAATAGGCAATGTTTGCTAGTTTTGTGGAGACTAGTGGCTTGTCCCAAACCTAGAAGGGTGGGTTTGAAGCCTAGGGGACGGGCTTTGTAGTTATCGGTCTAGAAGGTTGGACCCGGTTTAAGTGTAAAAACCGAAAAATGATAACAAGTGTTGGTACCACATAGCATTGAGTTGCATTGAGTTGTGATTGAGTCGCATAGCATAAATGTCATTGATATATGAAGCATGCTTGTGACTGGGATGTTTTTGGATAATTGTGAAATATGCATGAAGGGATATGCTTGATTCGCGTATATAATTGTTTATATGTACGACGTGATGAATACGATAATGAAAATGAATTATGGTGAGAAATGTGAATTATATGTAATTGTTACTTGTATATATATATAATCTTATGCATTGATTATTATGGTAATATTTCTCACCCTTCTGTTGTTTTATAATGCTCTATGAGGCATTGCAGATTAGGTTGCTAGAGGTTTCTTTTGTGAAGTATAGCTTCATTCTTTTGAGTCGGACTGCTCTGATTATGTAACACCGGGTAGTTAGGCTTGTATAGCATTCTTTTGTGATACATTTGTGATGTATCAGTTGATGATGTTTTGTAATCTGGATGATTGATGAACAACTGGATAACATGTATTTATGTGATCAAATTTTTTGAGGCAATTCAAGTGTTTTAATCTTCCGCTTTAATTTTAAATATTGAGACGTGGGTTTAAGGACTAAGTTCCTCTACTTTGAAAACTATCCCTCCGTTACATATTTTTATAGAGCAGGTGTTGAGTGTTTTATTGGTAATAATGTGACATACTTCTTCTATACCGTATTTTAAATCATACTCTGATAAAATTTATATGTGTCTATATAGATATTATTGTTTATTTGGGGGTATAGAAGGGGGTGTTACATCAAGTCCTCAGAATGTCCAGAACCCCAACAGTCGACTCGGTAGTCACCGATTGATCGTACGGTTGACCGAAAAGTCAACTCTTCAACAATGAGGTATTTGACTTCAAGATGTGAATCAAAAATGTTCCTAATGTCATATTACACATTCCCATAAAATTTCATGACCATTAGATCAAGGGTTAGGAAGTAATTGCAAAAATCGGGAATTAGGGTTTCAAAAGGGGCAAGACCATAACTCCTCAACCACACATCCAAATGAAGTGATTCAAAGCTCATTGGAAAGCTCTTGACAAGTACTACAAAACCCTCGAAGTGGTCCATGATAAAAAAATGCATAGATTTGGAGTTATGACAAGATTCATTTTAAGGAGGGAAATAACTTAGAAAAATTCTAAGTTAAGCCTTTATAAGTGATTTTTTCAGCAACTTGGAAGGGTTTTTCAACCTAGTTCCATCTATAATTTGGAAATCTCCAAAACATGAAAGTTATAGAGCTACTTAAAGGCTTTCTAAATTGTGGTAGAACTCCTCAATAGCATGTGCGAGCAGAAAGTTATGAACCATGGAAGTTAGGGTTGCCAACACTTGAAACCACTATGTCAAACTTCTCAAAATTCAGAATTCACTAACTTGGGCTACTCTCAGCCATTGGATCTTGTTACTTTCTGATATTATGAAGCTTGGATGAGGAAAACACCAGAAACAATGAGGAATTGGAAGTCTTGTGCAATTTGGAACAAGTGGATATTAAAATAATCATTTAAAACCATGAAAGAGAAACTTTTCAAGCAAGTTGGGCAGCTGCAGTCCCCTACCTTCTAGCCTCATTTCAGCCATCCCATCCTTCCATCTCAATTGATTTTGGCTCAGCATTGGTCCATGGAGCTGATGTGTTAGAGCTGCCACAAAGATTTTGGAAGATTCATTTCAAAGAATGCATAATCTCCCTCCAAAAATGAAAAATCCAAATCTTCCCTCACTCTTTCTTTCACTATAAATAGAGGCATACTCATTGATGTTAGACACACCAGAGCACTATACAACCCAAGAGAAAACCATTGCTCTCATCTTGCTTTGCACTTTCTTATAAGTGAAGAAAACCACCCAAAATACCAAAAATCTGCCTTGGAGAAGAACACCTTCCAAAATCATTTTCACTCATTCAAACTCATCACAAACCATCCACACAATCCACAAATGATGTGTAGAAGGTGTCCATACTCTTAAACCACTCAAAATCACCATTTTCTAAAAAGTCAACTTTCAACCAAACCAAGTTTGACTCCACACACAAAATCTGCCAAATCTCATACCAGACCTGTTTTGATCACTTTAAATCTCCAAACACCCTTGGTTTATGATTTACCAACTGTCCATAACTTATAAGACACTCATCATCACTTATTTTAAATTTTGTCCTAAAGTTCACTTGTTTACTTCAAGTGCAAGAAAGGACAGCTTTTTCATCTAGGGAAGGTTGAATAGCAGTTGGAGTTTTGTCAAGGAACTCTATATTGCAGCAAGCTTTTTTTGAAGACCACAAAAGGTTATTGGTTACTATCCTTCTTATTTCAGTCATAAACTCATTTGCCGTGTTTAGTGCTTAAAATGTAGCTCATATGCAATATATGTCATTGAATGTTAAAATGATTTGCTATCATTCATGTGTTGACTGCTGTGGAAAGAAAAAATGTTGGTTACATGCTGAACTTGATTGATGCTGGCTTATTTGAGTTGTGACTTATGTGTTCAAACATGTGGATCTTGATGTTTAGCATTATCATGTTAAAATGTGAAAACTGATTTTATGCTGAAGATTGTTTCTTGACTGCCTGCTGAGCTGTAACCTTTGTTGGATTTGAACCTTTGTCTGTTGTTGGCATTGTTATGTCAAAAGTTGCTTTTTTTTAGACTTGTTCTTGTGTTTAGCACATACTTGCTTTCATGAGTTTTCAATTATCATGTGAAGTATGTAGTGATCTGGTTGTGAAGCATTGTAATGTGTGGTCTTGCAAATCTGCTGCTGTCATCAACTGTAGTTATGTGCAGTGTGTTCCATTTTTGTATTTCTTCTTTCTGCATATATGTCTGCATCAGGATGCAAGATTTTGTTCAAGTTATCTTAAAGTGTTACAAGCTGGTTAGACATTTGAACCAGTTCAATGAAATCTTGGTATATAATTTTAACCACCATACCATTTTGAAAAATCTGCCATAGTGCGACTATCATGAATAATATGCATTGAGTTTGATGTTTGAACTTTTGTTTTATGCTTAGTACATGCTTGTTGCCCTGAGGATATAGAACCATTGAGTCATGTTCTGTTTAAGTCAAGTGACATCATCTTGTTCATGTTTGCATTAGTAGCTGCCAGTTTTAGCCCTGAGAGATTTTCAAGTAATTAACCCAATTTGCATGATGATTATGATCTGTTGGAAAACTTTGAGCTTGTATTGGTATGAGTTGATTGGCCTTGCTACTAATAACTTTTGTTGGTGTTATTACATTGACTTCTTGCATAATGGTGAAAACTGGTTTGTGTCATATTGCATTTCTGTATCCAGACCAATCACTAACTTTTCCAAACTGTCTTACTTTGCATATCCATTCATGTTTTAATTTGCACATTATCAGTCCTTTGTCTTGATTGACCTCTGCTGCTGTCTAAGTTTCTTTTTTTAACTGTTGTAATGATCCATAATCTGTGGCATTTTATATTGACATTTTGTATTGACATTGGTATAGGAAATTGGTGTTAGAGACTGTTTAAGCCATTTTTGCAGGATAACTTAAAACAGCTTTGAGTATGCTTTTACTTTTGTATTTGTTTTGCAAAATGTCCATGGGCTGTGTATAGGTTTCTGATTGTGCCACTGACTGATGAAGTGTTGAATCATTTGTTCCTTTTCTCATTGAAATATTTGTTTGAGTGTCATCAATAATCACTTTGCATCATACACTGCCAGAATTTAATGTCTCATGTTATTGTGAATTAATCAGAATTTGATGATTTATACTGCTGCCCTTTTATTTCCCACTGCTGTCAAGTTTGTTTACTATTTGGATAATATGATTGCATCTTTTGTTGTGAGGACATGTAGTTATCTGTGGTATGTAAACTCTGTCATGCTAATGCTTATCTTCTCATGTCAATCAAAATAAAAACTGTTTTGACACACTATTGTAATGTTGCAATTTTCAAAACATGTGCATTTCCTTCAACTCACATACCATCCTTGGACTCTAATTGTCTTATGAACAAATGTGTTGATGAACACACTCAATATTGTATTTCAAACATGTGCAAATTAGTTTTGGTTTTGAACTCATGTATTTTGATCATGTCATCTTGGTCCATGTCCATATCATGCTCATCATTGCAACTCATATATCTCTTGTTGATCTAAGGATGTTTGGAATTAATTTCTTGTTAGAATCCATTCAGGATCACATTTATAATTTGCTCATGTTGTTTCATCATCCCAACTGCCACTGGTTTAGCTTATGTTCATCAAGATGCATTTCAAAATTCCAATTTGCATTTATATTTGTGTTTTAATGTATGGTTGTCATTTCAAAATTTTGTTAGCACCATCTTAATGTTCATGAAAAATCATTCAGATTAGGCTAAAATTTCATGGAAAAAGACCAAGTATTGACATAGTTATGAATCAAAATGCATGTTGCATCTTCACTTGTTCTTGCTTCCTTTGCCTTGCCCAGAAAACCATTAAACTTGCCTTATCTATTTATGGGGGTGGCTTTATACTTGGATGTACAGCCACCCCAGTGGTAATCAACTTGCGCGCATATCACCCTTTCACTTGCCAGCCATGAGTTTAATCCTTGGGATCAACTCTTTTTGGGCATTTTATTTTTCAATTGTAGTTGAATCTTTTCCTTCATTCTTCCACTTCCTAATGCGCGCGCGCCTTGTGTCTTGGTGGATGTGGTCTCTGTTGGTAAACACAAGGGCATGGGTTCAACTCCCATCTTTGCCCTTTCTCTTCTTCTTTTATTTTATTTGTGTGTTTTTATCGTCATAAAATCACTTAAAACTTCAAAATTTCATAACTTATTCATCATTCATTATTTTCAACCCGTTCTTTTTGAAACTTTTTCATTGTGATGTCTAGTTGTATTAAATGGATTGTAATCTCATAGTTGCTTGTTTTTACAATGCTTTTTTCCTTCTTGTTAGTAGATTCGCTCTTAGGTTGTTACTGTACGTCTCGATTAAAATTCCCTTCATACCATGCTAATTTTATCTTGTGAGATTTATGGGTATTTGATTTCTTTATGTTTGTTAACATGTTGAGATTTCATATCTTGTTGGTTGCTACCATAAATTATTTTTCCTTTCCTAAAATCTTGAGTTTAATTGTTGTGATCAGTCCTTGCGTATTTGATTGTCATCAATGCCTAAATGTTGTTACATTTGTTATACCTTGAACCTATGACATGCTTACCTTCAAATTGTGATTTGTTTACATGATTGTCACTTTTGTCTTTGTCAAGATATGCTTCCATCTTTGTTAAGATATTTGATTATCGGTTATAACCATTTGTATTATTTGATTCGTGCCTATTGTGATATGCATGCTTGCTTAATTGTTTATTTACTTTGTTAAGTATCTCTTCCCCAAGTGATGGAACTTTTTAGTTCTCATCCAAGTTGCCTCTCTCTCTCCTTCCAAAGGAAAGTCTCTCTATTGACCCTTGGGTCATAGATAGGATTTAAATCATAGGTCTGGATAGAACCTTCCCCCTTTTGGTCTGGATAGAACCAATAGGATTTACATCATAGGTCTGGATAGAAACTTACCCCCTTTTGGTCTGGATAGAACCAATAGGATTTACATCATAGGTCTGGATAGAACCTTCCCCCTTTTTGGTCTGGATAGAACCAATAAGGCTTAAACTCATAGGTCTGGATAGAACCAATGGGGTTTAACTCATTAGGCATGGATAGAGCCTTCTCCCTCTTTTTGGTCTGGAAAGAACCAATAGATCCTTATTCTGTAGTTCATGCCCGAACTACGACCGCTCTAATTTCTCATTGGACAATGAGAATACATAGGAACAAGATGCGATATCTTGACGAGCAACCTTCCCCCTTTTTCCCACCTTTTGGTCTGGATAGAACCAACTGGTCTTACAACGTAGAACTTTAGGATAGAGTTTGGTTAACTCTACGTAAGAATCATGGAAATGATTACTTACTCCCCTTTCTTGAGTGTTCAACATAGATCTAGAGAGTTTTGTTAAACACTACACAAGCATTGAAATATTTGTTCCCCTTTGAACCTTGATCATAATAAAGTGTTCTTTATCCCTTGTGAGGTGAACTACGATTGCTCTGATTCTATCCTAGTTAGGATACGTAGTCAGAGGACGCGGCGTCTTTGCGAGCAAATTTAGAAACTATCTTTAGGTTTTAACCTACACCCTTTTACCCAACCCAAACCTTAGCAAATATTTACCCAACTTAGCATGCAAACAAACGAAAGGTTCCTGTAGAGTACTACAGATGTTTAGGATGTGAAATACCTACCCTATGCATAACCAACCCCCGATCCCCGAATCTCTTAGCGTTGTTGTTACGTCGCGCAAAAGGTTCTTTCTCTCTTTAGACCTTTCCTTTGAATAAATTAAAGTCCGGTTGTGAATTTTAAGAATTAAGATTCAAGTTACTCAATAGCTTGATATCACGATTCTCACCGCAACAGAAATGGCGACTTCACTAGGGAAATTTTTACTTAACTTGAGGGTTTAGCCTATTTTGTTTAATTACATGCTATATTTGTAAATATTTGCTTAACATGTATATTTTTCATTATATTTGTTTGATTGTTGGATATTGGGTGACTTGAGTGGTGAGACGGTCCTATACCCGGACTCGAGTGCATTTATGATAGGATGGTGGTATATTAAAGAAAGCTTATAGGGAGTTGATTCCCGACCAAGCTAACTTGAGAAACCACCACTCAGTGTAGGCCCTCTTAAGAGTTTAGTATTGTTGATCGAGTATTCGTGAAAACAATGCTACTTTTGACGAAGGAGCCCATGACACTGTTGACTTTTAGAATACATTCTACCCCACTTTGGCCCTATTATGATGTAGTGTGATGACTAATAGGAAGTATTTCTGAAATAGTTGATACGCGACACTACACTCAGACGAGATTCTCTTGAGAATGTTATCGATTACCAAGTGATTTGGGAAGTTGATAATATCCGAAAGATGGATTGATGACTCTGGGAACTGTGTTTAGAACCTGTTCGGCAGGTACAAATTAACCCATAGTACAAATCCTTAAGGGATGGGTGGACCTTTGGCTCCTTGATTTGATCTTGAGCCTAGGAGGTCCTTGTATATGCATTGTATTTGTGAATACTTGCCTTTATGTTATATGTGCATCATCACATCATATCACCACAAACATATCATATCGCAACTAGTTTTGTAAAGCTCAGCCAACCTCTGGTATTTTCAAAAAAAGGATTGTAACTTTTCCAATGATGAATGAAATGGGGTTTTAACCTAATCAAACTTCTGAGTTTTGTAAAACCAGTTGCGTTTTTGCACTTGCATTAACATTTTGCATATCATGCTTCATCGTGTCGGTCCTTTGGTTCATTATGTGTTCTGTTGATATCAGAGAGAAGAAAAAGGGAGAGAGTATATCACAGGTGCTAGAACTCAGAAGAATGGATCCTCTTGAGCAGGAAAATCAAGCCCTCCGAGAAGAGGTATCTCGTTTGAAGAGTAACACCGAAGCTTTCGCTACTTCCGTCAGGGATATAATGGATACTCAAGAACAAGAAAATCAGAAGCTCAGAGACGAGCTAGAAAGGGTAAAGCGTGCCAAGAGGAGTTTGACAAACTTCGTCAGGGATTTGATCTTATCCCAACGACAAGAAGGATCGGCTTCGTCCCCCAATCAGCCATATGGTGGGTCTCTGGGTATTCCTATACCTTATGCACGTTTATTCCCCATACTCTTGCAAAACGGTTTGGTTGAAAAGGAAATGCCACCCATTCTCCCTCCAGGCCACCAAAGTTATTTCACCGCTGATGCTTTCTGCGCCTTCCACCATGGAGCGCCCGATCGTGATATTGAGGAGTGCTACATCCTCAAGAATAAGGTGAAATAGTTGATTGAAGCAGGAGTCATATCTTTTAAGATATGCGAACCTCGAGTGCAAGTTAACCTTCTGCTTGACGAAGAAGCAACCCCATCCCTGCATAGGGTGGAC
This sequence comes from Lathyrus sativus, assembly GCA_963859935.3. Classification (NCBI taxonomy): domain Eukaryota; kingdom Viridiplantae; phylum Streptophyta; class Magnoliopsida; order Fabales; family Fabaceae; genus Lathyrus; species Lathyrus sativus. The sequence goes on along the minus strand of OZ012741.1, from coordinate 438,845,429 downwards.
TAAAGAAGAAGGCCCTTGATAGTGCTCTTTCCTTGTTTTGTTAAACAATTTTAATTCCCTAAGGCTGGCAGTTGTAGACTGTTTCAGCATGTGTTGTAATTTCTTTGTATTGGATTTGCTTGTAAGCTGTTGTTTATTTGAATTTGGCAATATTAATGAAATGTTTGTGCATCTTTTGATTAAGTCCATTCATTTCACTCTTTCTTTTTCCTTTCATTGTTATGAAATACGAAAAATGCAAAAATTTCTTTTCTTTACTAAACTGTTCTTTAAAACAAAGATTGGGGAGGATGATGAAAATCATATCCATAACTGCTGTTAATATGCTTTCAATTTAACTTTGCCGATGATGTAAGGCATTGTTTCAATCCCTAAACACTGGAGAAATAAGGAAGATAATCCCTCGTTAACCCCTTCGAGCCTAGAAGTAGGAGTTTTCTTTCTTTACAAAAACAAAACCTTAAATCTCAAACCTGGGGTGGGTAGTTCTCGGTTAACTTGAAGATATGTTCATACAAGACACTTTTCATATGAAGGTGGTGCACTCAGGTTTTCCTTCATACACAACAAGCAAGTGTCGAAGATGCTTTTCAGCATAAAAGACAATGATGGTTCGCCGTATCCATTAAACTAGGTAGTCACCTCCTTTCACAAAAAAAAAAGAGAAGAAGAAAAATGAAAAAAAGAAAAAGCCCGCTAAGTCAAAACCTATGAAGGAGACTTAGGAAAAAATGGGGCATCCCGTTGACTGTATATTCGAACAAAACAGTTCAAACAAAAGTCAGGGGTAACAAAAGAGAGTAGTTCTGTAAGAGTCTTTACTCTTAAAAATCCTCAAATATCAAAAGCTATCAAATGATGTAAGGGAGTCGTGACTACCCTAGGTTTGTAAGCCATTACCAACTATCATCAGTTCAATTCTTAAGTATGTGAGAACCTGAATGTAGTTTGAGTTAACTGAGCGTAGGATTGGATTTCATCATGGAGAGTGGGTGGGACAAACAACTTTGAGCCTTTATCCTTTGTTTCATGAACCATGAACCAAGCCACGTTACAACCCTTAAAAGTCCTAATTGAGGTAAGGTTGTTTTGAAATCATATTACAGCAAGGTTAGATAACCTGACTCCTAATGATCTTTGATGTTTGTGTGTGTTAATCACTTTATCCATCATTTGTAAATGATTGGATCACTTTCACTTTGATCACTTGATCACTCCTCCGTGTGTGTTTCATCAAAAAAAAATTCAAAAGATTGCATGAATTTTACATTGAAAATTGCCAATTTTTAATGAACAGCATTGCGTGCAAAACAATCCAATATCAAAGGAATCCCAACAAGCACTGTCAGCTAGGGAATTTGACTTGATAAAGGAAGCTCAGCCTGGGGAAACCAATTTGAAGGATTTGTTAATCATTTGTTACAACGTTCAGCTAATCAGAGCCGACCAGGTCAAAATCAGAAGAAGCTCTCGATGAACAGTTTAGTCTGGGCAGATCTTTTGCAGTTACCAGTTAGCAGGGGCAAGTTTGTTCCCTAGACATTACTTCCACAGTCTGAAGACTTTGTTGTACAAATACCGTTAAACTAAGACAATCACGTCGAGATTTGAAAATCTCTCTAAGTGTTTGAAGACATTGAAGCATCTTTATGCTAGTTCTTTTGTAAAAGCATCCTTATGACTTCTTCCCACAGACCATGTAATCTGGGGCAGGAAAGTTTGAGGACTATTCGTCGCAAGAGCCGTTGCTCACTTGAAGAGGATTATTACCATCATGGGGCATAAATGTTTTGTTCTCATGGTACCTTTTTCCAAGCTCTCCAGTTAAGTTGTTACTTCAGTTGATCCGGGAATCTCTTGATATGGTTTTCATCCAACAAAGAATTCAAATTCGTGATGGCAATCCAAGTGAAGTCATGATGTTTTGGCCTAAGAAGATTACTCTCTCCCAAAGAAGGTGGTAACCTTGGAGTGGAATTGTTATTCTTCACGATCATCCCCTTTGATGTCCAATCTTGGTGAAGTTGGTTGGGTCTCCGTGTCGAGATGTTTATTTCATCTCCAGTTTTGTTTTGTCTGTTTCGTCAGCATAAACATAAGCATGGCATAAAGCATATGCATATCATCCGTGCATTATTGCTATCTCTGGTTATTACCTGTTCCTGTTTCACTTTGGTTCCTTCCTCAGTGATTGGGTGTGTTGTCTCTCTCCAATAGAGTTGTCAGCCCTTAAGCATAAAATGTCCATCTTTTATCAATTCCCCTACAGAGTTTAATCCTCGTGGATAATGGTTGCTTCAATTATCTTTTTCCATGATTGGATAAGCTAAGTCACCATTCGAGTTCATTTCTCAATGGTTGGAGTCTTGTTTGTCAGTTTCTTTCTAGCTATATTCTAGATTGAACTTTGGTCCCTGTCGATCGTCGAACCTACCTGGACGTGCATTTATTTTGCACTATCTATCAAGAAGAACATCTTTACAAGTGAGTGGAAATCTCTTGGGAGAAGCTTAACCTTCATCAACGATAAATGGCAATCTCTTCGGAGAAGTTTAATCGTCCTCAGCAGGTGAGTGGCAGTCTCTTGGGAGAAGCTTAACCTTCATCAACGATAAATGGCAGTCTCTTCGGAGAAGTTTAATCGTCCTCAGCAGGTGAGTGGCAGTCTCTTAGGAGAAGCTTAACCTTCACCAACGATAAATGGCAGTCTCTTCGGAGAAGTTTAATCGTCCTCAGCAGGTGAGTGGCAGTGTCTTGGGAGAAGCTTAACCTTATCAGCGATAAATGGCAGTCTCTTCGGAGAAATTTAATCATCTTCAGTGGTAAGCGGCAGTCTCTTGGGAGAAGCTTAACCTTCATCAGGGATAAATGACAGTCTCTTCGGAGAAGTTTAATCGTCTTCAGCAGGTAAGTGGCAGTCTCTTGGGAGAAGCTTAACCTTCATCAGCGATAAATGGCAGTCTCTTCGGAGAAGTTTAATCGTCTTCAGTGGTAAGTGGCAGTCTCTTGGGAGAAGCTTAACCTTTATCAATGATAAATGGCAGTCTCTTCGGAGAAGTTTAATCGTCTTCAGTGGTAAGTGGCAGTCTCTTGGGAGAAGCTTAACCTTCATCAGCGATATATAGTAGTCTCTTCGGAGAAGTTTAATCGTCTTCAACGATAAGTGGCAGTCTCCGTAGAGAAGCTTATCCATAAATGGCAGTCTCTTTGGAGAAGTTTAATCGTTTTCAGTGGTAAGTGGCAATCTCTTGGGAGAAGCTTAACCTTCATTAATGATAAATGGCAGTCTCTTCGGAGAAGTTTAATCATCTTCAGCAATAAATGGCAGTCTCTTCGGAGAAGTTTAATCGTCCTCAGCAAATAAGTGGCAATCTCTTGGGAGAAGCTTAACCTTCATCACCAAAAAGTGACGGTCTCATTTGAGAAGCTTATCTTAAGGACGTTAACGCACGGTTGTGACCAGCATTGTTTGAAAATCTAGTGGATACTGGTATAAGTCATTTGGTGGTGACCAATCATATTTAAAGTAAGGCTTGTTGGTAACTGGCACTATGAAAATCTAAGGGACAACAAATATTGACAATTTGGTTGTGTATCATTCCAAACTAAGTCACGATGGGTTCCATCCCAAGCACAAGTTTTGTACCTTTGGAAGAGGTTTGTTTCTATCCTAAGCTCAGGTTTCGTACCTTTGGAGATAGATGTTTGTTAATCCCAAGCTCAGGTTTTGTACCTTTGGAGATGTATTGTTTGATTCCAAGCACAGGTTATGTACATTTGGAAGATTGTTTGTTGTCATCCCAAGCACAGGTTGTGTACCTTTGGAGATGTATACTTTGAATCCCGAGTTCAAAAATTCCCAGAGACTAAAGTGGTTGCATTTGCATGAAGTGTTCTATATCCTAATGTTTTGAGGATATTACTTTTTGATCCTAAGGTTTCGAGGGTCTTCGTCCAATCCTAATGTGTTGAGGGTGGTGTCTCTTCTATATCCTAGTGTATTGAGGATGTTCAGCTTTCGTTCCTAATGTTTTGAGAGCCTGGGTACAATCCTAACGTGTTGAGGGTTGTGTCTCTGCTGTATCCTAACGCTTTGAGGATTTTAGCTTTTGTTCCTAAAGTATTGAGGGATATATTTATGCTTCCTGTTTGCAGACCTGGTTGTTACCAAACCCTTTGAAAATCCAGTACTTATTGGTATTACCCAAATCCAATGGTTATTGGTCTCCTTGGACTCGGTCGTTACCAATTTCTCCCGTTAAATCTAGTGGTTACTAGCATTATCCAGAACCAATTGTTATTGGAATATCCTGGTTTTCTCATCACCAGTCCCCTCTAAGTCCAGTGGTTACTGGAATTGCTTGAAAACTAATCGTTATTAGTACCGAAATTTGATTGTTACCAACTTCCCCAGCCGAAGTCCTGTGTCTTATCAATATTGTTTGGAAATTCCCAATTAAAATTGGAACTTCGATTTGGTTGTCACCATATCCCCAGTAAGTCTAGTGGAAACTAGTACTGTTTAAAGCTATTTGTTATTCTGGTCGTCACCAGTCTCCCCATTTGAAGCTTTTTTGCTTTCCCAGTCGAGTCTCGGAGAACTAGTGGATACTAGTTTCCCCGACGCGTCCGGTCTTGTTTCTAACCTTTTCCTGGTTATAGGAAATTTTCTCATCTGGTTATCCCCAGTGAGATTCGTGTCTTCGTTACGTCTTTTCCCCGGTGAAGCTTTGCTTCCCCAGTGATTTTGTTCCCCAGCAAGGTTTTCCCCAATGGGTTTCTTCCCCAGTGTGGTTTGCATTTCTTTTCTTTCGTTTCCCCAATGAAGAATTGTCATCTTCCCCGGCGGGCTTCCTCATCTGGTTATCCCCATTAAGGTTCGTATCTCCTTTCCCCGATGCAGATGTGTCTTCCCTGGTGGAATTTGTGTCCCCTGTGTGAAAGATTTCCTTGAACAAGCATCTTTAGTCATGTTTGAACTATCTTGCTTACTTGGTCTTGAATCTTTCCCCAGTGTGTTGGTTCCCCCGTCAGTGGTCACTCGTTGTATTGTCGTTCTTTTATATTTTCTCGTGTGTCTGCATCTGTCTTGCATTCAAGCATCATAACACCATTTAGGTTCATGGCATATTTGCATTCGTCCTTTTTGCATACCATCGGATCTAAGGGACAAAATTTCTGGTTTGCTATATTTAAATACCTTCCACTACGATTCTATGAAGATTGTTATCTCTCATTATCATCTAGTGAAGATATTTAAATAGTGGCATCTGTTGCACCCCAAATTTTGACCCTTTAGATCCTCAACATCATTGTCGGATCATTTTCAGTTGATTAACTAACCTTAACCCATTGCAAGTTTATCTTTGTCAAGATGCAGATAAATCAGGGTTTCGTACCGTCAAAATTGAGGCTTCAATGGTTTGATCAATCAATGTTTTGGATTGATTCAACTTCAAACAATATCAAGGATACTATATTGGTTCAAGTATGAATTCAATTTGAGGTGGTCACCCGGGAATTGAGAACAGTGCAGTTCAAGATACCTGATTAGGGTTTTCGACTAGGAAAAGTCAACTATAGTTTGAATTTTGATTTAAAAAGTGTTTCAATGGTGGGATCAAGGTCTATTAAGCTCATATGGCTTAGTAAAGTCTATCCAAAGAGTTTCAAGTCCTCAGAATGTCTGGAACCTCAACAGTCGACTCGGTAGTCACCGATTGATCGTACGGTTGACCAAAAAGTCAACTCTTCAACAATGAGGTATTTGACTTCAAGATGTGAATCAAAAATGTTCCTTATGTCATATTACACCTTCCCATAAAATTTCATGACCATTGGATCAAGGGTTAGGAAGTAATTGCAAAAATCGGAAATTAGGGTTTCAAAAGGGGCAAGACCATAACTCCTCAACCACACATCCAAATGAAGTGATTCAAAGCTCATTGGAAAGCTCTTGACAAGTCCTAAAAAAGCCTCAAAGTGGTCCATGATCAAAAAATGCATAGATTTGGAGTTATGACAAGATTCATTTTAAGGAGGGAAATAACTTAGAAAAATTCTAAGTTATTTAGCCTTTTTAAGTGATTTTTTCAGCAACTTGAAAGGGTTTTTCAACCTAGTTCCATCTATAATTTGGAAATCTCCAAAACGTTAAAGTTATAGAGCTACTTAATGGCTTTCAAAATTGTGGTAGAACTCCTCAATAGCATGTGGTTACATCGCGCAAAAGGTTCTTTCTCTCTTTAGACCTTTCCTTTGGATAAATTAAAGTTCGGTTATGAATTTTAAGAATTAAGATTCAAGTTACTCAATAGCTTGGTATCAAGATTCTCACCGCAACACAATTGATTGGGAAAATGCTCTAATCAATTGGAGAAGTCAAAATTTCACCTATAGCTATTTTGACAACTCCTAATTCAGCTTTCATAACTTCAAGATATTTTTAAGCATATTTTCTTTGATAAAAACTATTTTGAAAAATATTTTAGTGTTTGTGTGTGCTTTTAGCCTTGTGTTTTTATGATAAAGCCCTTTTTCTTTTACGATTCACTCACAACTAAAAAAGGTACCAAATTACTTCTAGACTTTGCCAAATGCTTTCTCTTATGTGAGCATTTACATGAGTAGCTTGAGATGAGGATTTTGACTTATGCTCCCTTTTATATTGACATCATCGGATAGTCAAGTACATCAAACCTTAAGTTTGCATCTTTATCTGCTTATTTGTTCATGCTTGACTTATAATGTTGGTTGTCATCATCAAAAGTAGATGTCCTTGTTAAAAGCATATTACTTGTAAAATAAGGTTCTACATTCTCCTCTTTTTTATGATGATAAAACATCTCTTAGGGGAGGTGGTAAAATAAAATAGTACATATATGTTTGGAGTGATTAAACTCTCCCTGAGTTAAATAGAGAGTATACCCTGCTCCTCCTGAGAGTATACTTCTCCCCCCTTTTTCGAAATCAAAAAGGCAAGAAGAAGGTTTAGTTTAAAATAAAATAGTACATATATGTTTGGAGTGGTTAAACTCTCCCTGAGTTAAATAGAGAGTATACCCTACTCGTCCTGAGAGTATACTTCTCCCCCCTTTGTCGAAATCAAAAAGGAAAGTGAATATTCATTGTGTAAATATTTAGACATTTAAGGAAAGAAAAATGGTATGTTCATATTGTTACTAAAAAATTTAAATTATAGAAGGGAAATGTAAACTATACATGGAGATTTGCTTAATTTAAAAGTAGAATGAAGAAAATTCAAGAGAAACATCTACAGGAAACATTTTGTTCATCTCTACATCATCATCCTCACTAGAAGCCATTGGAGAGATAAGGTTTCTCCTAGCTATTATTTCAATGAGCATATTGATTTTTGCATTCATCTTCCTTTGCTTTTCATATATTTTACTGTAGGAATTGGATGGAGAAGTGTTTCTATGCTCCTTTTCTCTTCTTGGTTGATAAGGAACAAATTCTCCATCTTGAACTGCATAACCCATTTTTCTCAAGACAATTGTCCTATCTTTATGTGTTTGTAGATAGGTTCTTCTTCTATGAAGGGATAACCAATGTAATGAAGGATTTTTGTGTTTAGTTTGGCATATGGCAAGATGTTATTTTTCCTTTTTTTTATCAAGCATATGGTGAAGAATTGTATGTACCCAATTTTTCGGGACTTGATTTTCAAAGAACCAGATTGCATGGGATGTATGATTTTTGAACAGTGCAATAGTTACCCTTCCTTGGGAACAAAACACTACTCATGATGTAATGGATTAATCTGATGTTGGGGAGAATGAGTCCAACATTTAAGGGAGTTTGAATAGTGGAGGTAGGATATAAGAGGAGTGAATGGGAAAGAGAGTCAAAGTTGAATTCATTACCTTCTAGATCATTTTGATCATAATCTTCTTCTATGAAGGGTACATTGTAAACTTTAGCGAAGTCTTCAAAAGATAGGGTGATTGGATATTTCTTTACCTTGTAGTTGATGATTCCATCTATGTAGGAAATATTTGCATAGAAAATCCTTACTAGCTATAGGTATCTCTCTTAGGGTTTCTCAAGAACAAAGTTCTTCAGCTCTACAATAGTGAACGCATCCATTAGGAGCAATTTTTGAAGAGGTTTTCATCTAGGATGTGAGAGGGGAAGATTTCTTTATTTGATTAGTAAAGATTGTAGTTGGTTTCTTAAGCTTGAGAGATGAAATCTCTGGATAAATATGAGGATGAAGGTTGAGAAGAACGGGTTATCTTTCAAGCCATTTTGAAGTGATGATGATTAGTGAGATAAGTAATATGTTTCTAATGTAATGAACAATTTAAAGAATGATGCGATGTGAAAAATAATAAGTTATATCTATTTATAGCTTCTACCTAATCGATGTGCCGATAGATTAGAAATGGTAAAAAAAAATTAATTTTATCTGTGGCAAATATATGTTATTGTAATTACTCACTCAATTAGCCGTTGTGGTGAGCTCCAACATTCAAAATTTTGAATTTTTTAATGTTCCAATCGATTATTTTGTCCTAACTTAGCATATTTCGTTATGGGATTTATGTTTTACACCTCTGCGTAATTTTTATTTGCACCTCTTGTATTGACAAGAAATAATTCTTGGTTTGTAGGTTAGAAAACAATTTTAGATAAGACATTTAATGATATTATTTTAAAGGGTTAATAAGATTTTTCATGATTATTCCAACCTTAAAATAGTGTTTACATATTTTATCAAAAACTCTTGATAAAAATATCCCATAAGGGAAAAAAACCAAATGGTGTGTCCTGCTATACACATTGTTAGATGCGAGAGTTGGTAAAGTCATAAAATGAATAAGTTCATTACAGACATTTTCATTCAACTGATCACTATGGATTATACTCTTTGGGATATTTTTAAATGATTTTCTTTGATCATAATGGTTTTCCATCACCGTTCATCCTTGGATCAAAGACTTTATAAAGACTTTATATTTTGGAAGTATATTATTGTTTTGCATAACTTTCCTCTAATAATCGTGAAAGCTCCAACCTGCAAAGCTGGCCTACAAAATATTAAGGTTTCACCTTTGGTTCCCATATCTGAAATATTATATTCCTCATAGGGTGCTAATAGGAGGATTTTGTCTTCTTCGTTGGAAGAGGATTCTTTTATATTTCTCCCCAAGGTTGATTTTTCTCCTCCTTTTCTTTGTTCGGATGTTTGAAGAAACTTCTATATCTTCTTTATTTCTTGAACAAGAAGATTCTTCATTTGATGTTGAATCTTTCAAAGATAGTTTAACTATTCAGTGTGTTCTTTTAAAGGATTGTGTATGAGTTATATGATAGGAGTAAGATGAGGATAATGATTCTTCGGTTTGGATTTCTTCATCTTTAAGTAGTTGAACTAGTTTGTTCAACTCTTCCTTCTTTCTTGATTCTTCCTAAAATTCATGAAGGCTCTCATTTATTGATTTAAGAGTTGTAAAAAGCTTCTAATTCTTAATTCTTATATTTTTGTTAGTGTTATAGTTTCCAACAAAATTTTCAATATTTCTATATATAAAAAAAATAATTTATCATCAGTATCTATATTTTTTTTGCCTCGTGTGTTCATTTTATCTCGTTCGATACTTGGTGAACCCCCATATATCACTTTAAGAGTCTTCTATTTTTCCTTGTAGGTTTGACAATGACAGACATCATAAAGCTTGCTATCATCTAGATACATTACAATAAATTTCTTTGTTTTAAGATTTATCTCTGTCTTTCTCTTTTCCTATTCAGTGCAAAGGGAATAATGTTTATTTACTGCTTCATTAGGGTACACTGGACCATTCACTATTGTTTCCCATAAACTATAATTTAAATTTGTTTTAAAAATTAATCTGGATCGCCGGAAATTAAATTTTCTATTGTCAGAAAGTGATGGTGTGTTTGGAAAAGATCTCTTGTCGGAAGTAATCTTCCTCCAAAGATGATTAATACTTAAACAGGAGTTAGGCTCTGATGTCACTTGTTGGACTTGAGACTTCACACACAATAAGGAGGCTGAATTTTGTGGTTTGAAAAACCTTGGTATTGAAAAAATTTGGGAAATAAAATCAGAGTTCAAAAACATTTTCAAAACCTTAGCAATGGAATAGTAAACAGCAGAAAATAAATTGTGGAGTTTTCAAAGTAGTTTAAGGAAAAAGATAAACATTGCGATGTATAGAGGTTTGGTCAAAAACAAAAAGACCTACTCATTTCCCCAAGAATTAATCTTGAGAGTTTTCAATAATAATTGAGAGCTTTTAGTAAGAAAGACTCACGAACCCCCTTATACAAGAAAATGATGGTTGACCTCCAACCAAATAATACAAGACGATAGATTTAGCTTGTGTGTATTCTCTTGATGAATTGATATGGATAGTCTTCTTTCCACGAACTTTGTAAGCTTTTAGGCGGGCTGAACTCAAGAACCTTAATCCTTATAGTTTTATACAGTATAACCAATAATTACAATTATACCTTTTCCATAATTACAATTATCTCCTTATTCACAAAAGTACTTTTATCACAAAAGCACTTAGGCTAAAATATTAGTGGGAGAAAAATTAAATTAAACTTTAGAGAGAGAGAGAGAGAGAGAGAGAGAGAGAGAGAGAGAGAGGTGTCAAAACATGGTTTTGGATGTTTTAAAATGAGAAAAGGAACCCCTATTTATAGGCCAGAGGTTAGCTCAAAAAGTAATTTCTAATAAATGCATTTTATCACTTTCCAATCGATTGGAAGCTTGAAAAATAACAAAGAAATGATATCTAGCCATTTCACATTATGAAGGCATTGTGCCAATCGCTTGTGGCACAATTTGGAGCTGGTCCAATCGATTGGGAAAGTGCTTCAATCGATTGGAGATGTCAAAATTTTGCCTATATGTATTTTGACAGCTCCTAATTCATCTACCATAACTTCAAGATATTTTTAAGGATATTTTCTTTAGTAAAACTATTTTGAAAAATATTTTAGTGTGTGTTCCTTTAGCCATGCAGGTTTATGATAAAGCCCTTTTGCTTTTACAATTCACTCACTAATAAAAAAGTACCAAAATACATAAAGACTTTGCTAGATGCTCTCTCTTATGTGAGCACTTACACTAGTAGCTTGATATGAGGCTCTTAACTTATACTCCATATTATATTGTCATCATTGAAAAGTCAATTCCATATAACCTTAGGTTTGCATCTTTATCTGCTTATCCATTCATGTTTGACTTATCATGTTGGTTGCCATCATCAAAAGTAGAAATCCATGTTAAAAGCATATTACCTATAAAACAAGGTTTCACGCCATAGGCCTAGCCAATCCAATTGGTGCCTCTAGCATGGAAAGCTAATTCAATTGACGCATACACTTTGATCTTCAAAGGAGTCTCCAATTCATTTATGTCTAACATTTTGCCTTTTATTTTTATTTTGTATTTTTAATCAAAATAGTTAATTAATTAAAAATATTGATTAAATACTAATAATATTCAATTTAAATTGGATTACGTACGAGAATGTTTTTTACACTAATGATAACGACCCGCTTGATCATACATGCCACTGGTACCACACCTCCGAGGTATCCTTTCTCGTACAAGTCTCTGTTCATTCACCTGAGGTATTTAGTATGAGGCCATTGGAGCATCACCATCACCATTTTCTTGTAAATCCTCATAGTCTTATGTTTGAATTAATGTGATGTTGTAATTATGTTCGCTGCACATGTCATTATAGTTATGTTGTTTGGGTTGATAGAGTTATTGGTGAGCGGCCTGGTCGATTGAATGGCGAAATTGGTGTGAATGTTTTGTTAGGGAAAGTAAGAAATGGTTGTTATGGTTTTTTTAGCCATTTTTGTTGGATGTTTGGGTATTTTAGCTATGGTAAGAAGTGTTTGCGGCATATGTTTCTTAGGTGTTTTGGCAAATGGTAGGAGGATATGTTAGGCGCATATGTTTGTTGGGTGTTTTGATAATAATCATGTTGTTATTAGTGGTATGAGGTATGCTCTTCATTTTGTGATTGAGTGTGTGACATGTATTGGATGTGGATTTGAGTGATTGTGGATTGCTAATTTTGTTGGGTAGGGTGTCATGTAAGTGGTTTTGTAATTTTGTTGGGGTTAGATGTTGGAGCTTGTTGTATGTAAGTGGTTTTGTGTGGGTCGTATAAATACGTATTTTCTAAAGGAAAAAACAATTGTAATCGATCTATCCCAATTGATATAATTAGGAGTTGGTTTAGATTTTCCTTGCATGACAACGTCAGTCAAAACCTGTTGATGACGATACTTCCATTAACGACACTCAGCTTTAATGAAATCTTTACAATCTTAAAAGTTCCATTATTCTGAGACTTTACATTGCTGCCATTGTCTGAGCCACCTTAAGGGACCTGAGATTTCTTTATGCATGTCGAACTGCAATTCCACACAGTCACTATGGTGCATCTCCATAATGGCGAACCTTATGATCAGTGTTGTTACAGTCCAAAAAGATGCATCTCCTTTGTTCCTTTCATGTTGATGTTCTAAAACTAGATATGACCTCCAAATAAATTGTAGAGAAAAATAAATTATATTAGTAAATGGTTAACATTAAAAATAAATTATTATGAAATGATTAGTTTAGTGGTAAAACATTGTTTGGTGTTAGGTGATCCAAGAGATTTTGATAGGTCGTGATGCAGTTTCTACGACATTTATTATACTTCATCCCACATGTGGACCACCTAAACCAAGAAAGTTAAAATAATTTATTTAGAGTTAATAGTTTAAAGTAAGTAAATGGAAATAATGTTATAAACTTACTTTGTTGCTTAGAGGAATGTGAAGCCGTTGTGGTTGACAGACACTAGGAATGACAATCTCGACCAACCTCATGCTTGGAGTAAAACGACGCATCCATAAAATGTATATGTGTAGTTCTTTTTGTTTTTTCACAAAGAGCTATAAAGATATGAAAAAGAAGCGGAACCTTAAATATATGTTCCTATTTTATATACGTTTTTTTAAAATGAGTAAATACATAATATGTACACTACAACTAGAACTAGCAGGAAATAATAATAAACTAATTAGGAGCATCATATAACATTTAGTTTTAATATTTTTTGTTCTCCGATAGAATTTTCATCTAACTATATATCTCTATAATAATTTTTAAGGTGCGTAAGTAAAATACCTTGGCCCCTCGGTGTCGCATACTGCAAAAAAAGGGACGGCAGAAACAAACAGAAGAGTTGCCACCGAACGTCATTTATCCCAAAGAGAGGGAAAGGAAACGATCGAAGAAAACCTGAAGAAAGGATAAGACAAGGTCATTGCAACCAAATCTTAGGTTCTAAAATCGATTACGCAAGGGGAAGGTATGAGCACCTCTCACGTCTGTTGTACTCAACGGGATCCACGTTTGTTATCTGATCAAAAGGGTGAGTTATCTAAAAGCTACTGCTAAACGGGGGAGGGAAAAGAAAAAAGAGACTCGATAGGATATCGCCGCCCTATGCCTACGTATTCCCTTGTGCAATGGGAAAGTCAGAGTCAACATAGTTCAGAAAACTGTGGGTGATTAGGGGAAGGTTCCTCGCCAAGACATCGTCGTCTTGTGCCTACGTATCCTCATCTGGTATGAGAAATCAGAGCAAACATACGGGAAAATGGGATCTCGATCGCACGGGGGCGAGAGAAAAGATATTGGGCCTGAAACGCCTTAATAGAAGTGAATTGACTTTGTTTCAGATGCGTACTGCACTAAAGTCTATGACGTAAGAGCGAATGTGTCGTATATCACCCACGGGGTATACTCTAAACACTCTAGACATGTAAGGAGAGACCCCTCACTCATCATTCCCATGTACTTAAGGATCGTGGCGCACAATACCCATCATAGTCATTAAGTATTTTGATTATTGTTTTGAGAAAGAAGAGAGAGACGCACAGAAAGTCTAGGGGAAACTGAATACTAATTGTTATCGTACAAAGTGGCCCTAAGGTCAGAATTAGGAGGGAAGTCTACCTAATGTTGTCATGCTTGAATTGAAAGCCTAATGCCTCTCTTACTCCCTTCTTAAACAGAGGGACTAGGAATCTTAAGGGATCAGGTGAGTACAGGGGTAATCAACAAGTAAACACGAAGCATTGCAATCACAGACAACATCAAGTATCGAACTCAAGTTAATATTCAAAGGCAAATATATACAAGTATCATTAGAGAAGTATTCACAAATGAACTCAAGAATTAATCGTAACTAAAACCAAAATTAAGAACAAAATTAGTCAAAATTAACAAGGTTAGTGTTAAAAGTCAAGATTAATTTCTAAAATCTAATTCTAATTAGTCAAAATTAAAATAAATTTCAAAGTTAAAATATTATTAGAAAACTCAAGATTTAAATTTAATTAAAAGTTAATCCTACACTAATATTAAAACTAAATTTAATTAAATAAATCTTAAACAAAGGTTAATTATAAGTTAAATAAAACTAAGTTAATTAAATTCTAATTAAAATATTAAACCTAAGTTAATTAAACTAAAGTTAATATATTAAATCCTAAAATTATTATCTAATTAAATTCTAAAACCTAATTAAAATCAAAATAATTAATAACTAATTCTAAAAACAAAACAATAATGAAAGGGTGCAGCAATGAAATCTAGGTGGTAAAAAGAAATGGGGCACTAGGCCTAAGCCCCCAGGCCCAAAGACTGAAACATTGAAGCTACAGGGGGGTTTGCGAATGAGTGGGGGTGCAGACAGAAAATAGCCATAAAAACAGGCCGAAAACCCGGTCCATGCTTAAACCTAAAAAACCAAGAAGTACAAAAAAACAAGAAGCCAAGCTTCTCGTTCCCTTCTCATCGTCGTCTTCCCTTTGATTTCCTTCTCTCTGTTCACCATCACAACATCTCTCTTTCTGCTTTTTTAATCACTTTCGTCCAACTCCCATCACCTCCTTCCTCAACCTCTCAAGAAAAAAACTTCTTCATCACCTTCGCGACCTCTCCCTCATAAAGTTCACCGACCTCCATTGAATTCGCTTTCTAGCGACAAAATCGCCCTCCCCGTCGCACCTTTCTCACTATAATCAAACTTCCTGGAAAATATTTTCCTCGCCATGCCATGGCGTCGCACCGGCAACGGCAGAGCGCAAACCCCATCCACCTCAACAATCCAAACTCACCATACCCTCAAAACAGAGCTAAAATTAGATAAGAACTAATCTACAACAAAACAAAGGCGAAGAAACAGAGTAGCTTACCTATCGGAGTCGCTCCGATGGCGCTTTGAAACAAGGTCTCACGGCGGCTCAGGTATGCTTATTTTCCCTTAACGTATTTACTCGCTGTTGTTTCCCTCTTCTTCTCACTTTCCACAAATCTGAAGCTTTTGCGCCTTTTTATTTCTCCGTGTATTCATTGCCATTGTTTTTGTGAAATCGATGTTGTAACACCCATTTTAATTATTTAGTCTTTTTGGTGTTATTTTATTTCGGTGTGTCCTTATGTTGGGGTGTGTCTGAGTGCGTTGGTGGGTGCCCTTAATTATAGAGATCATTTAATAAACTATAGAATTTAATATTAATATAATATAATTAATAATGATAACAATTTAATAATTAATAGTAATATTGTTATTCTATTGTTATTATTATTATTATTATTTGTATTATTATTATTAGATTAAGTCAAGAAAATATAATGGAAGGGGGAGGATAGAAAATAACATAAGAGAAAGTGGATTGGAAAAGGAAATAGAGAGAAGTAGAAAGAAAGAGGAAGAAAGAAAAATAAAGAGAAGAACAGGAAAGAGAGAAAGATTAAGGAGGAAGAACAAAGAGAAAGAGAGAGACAAGGCTAGGGCTGTCAAATTCTTCAGGATTCTTCAATCTGATCAATTAATCGAGGTAAGGGTGTGAAACTTGTGATTCTGTCTATGCATGTGAATATGTAGGGATTTTTTGGATGGTTTGGGTGATTTTGTGTAGTTTACCGTTTTAGGTCAAAAATGATTTAATCGGTAGAATTGATGTTTTATAGGGTAAAATCTAGAATAAGTCGTGTAGTTTAGTCGTAGAATATTAGGCTAAGACTATAGGGACTGGTTTGGTGAGAATCGGATGATTTATGAGCTTCTGATGATTTTTGAACAGTTGGGGTTTTTGAGTATCGCAAACGCTCGCTAGCAGGTTCGCTAGGCAAGCAGGGTAGCGAGCATTCACTAGGGACTCGCTAGGTGAGCTAGGTAGCGAAACTTTCCAGTAGCCACTATTTGCCTTCACTAGCGAGTTCGCTAAGTGAGTGAGGCAGCGAGCGTTCGTTGAGGCCTCGCTAGGCGAGTGGGCCAGCGAGCATGACAACAACTTGTTTTATTTTGTGGTTTCATCCAATGTTGATGTTTTGTAGGATCCCTTTGGTCATGATGGGTATGGGGACGATGTTAATGGTGAAGAATGTATACTTGGTGTTGGAATGTGAATTTCCTAATATTTAATGTAATTAATATAATTGATTGGTGTATATATATATGATGCATGGTGATGTGATCAGTAGGATCGTGTGCACTTAGTGTGCTTGAGTTTATATGTTGCGCATATGGTGTCGTGCATGTCATGGTGTTTTGGTGGGATGAATCGTTGCTCAGGAGGAGTGTATGCGATTCATCCGTACTCCTTTGTGGAGAATGGTGGGCTGGATCGTTGCTCAGGAGGAGTGTATGCGATCCATCCGTACTTCTTTGTGGAGAATGGTGGGATGAATCGTTTCTCAGGAGGAGTGTATGCGATTCATCCGTACTCCCTCGTGGATAATGGTGAGGATAGATCATTGCCAAGGAAGGGTGTATGTGATCTATCCTGGGTTCGATTGAATGAACCAATGAGTCGGTACTGCATGCATGGTGTTGAGTTGCATAATTGCATTATTATATGTTGTGTTTGATGTTTGACAGTAGGTCGTGGTTGGTGCATGTTGGGCGATATTTTATATATAATTGCTACCTTTATTTCATGTATCTTATTATCGATAATTTTGATCATGTTTTCTCACCCCTTTGTTGTTGTGTGGTCTATGCTTCTTCGGAAGTACAGATAATCCAGGTACATAGTGAGCTTGGATAGTGGTGTGCAGGTCGAGTCTTAGGATGCTCTGATATGTAACACGAGACTTGGGTGTTTACTTTTATTATGCTGAACTTGTTTTATTCCTGTGACGTATCATATTTTGGTGAACCTCGTTAATGAACAATTTTATGTAAATTGAGCGGATGGCCGAGAATATTGGATTAATGATTATTTCCGCTGTTTATTTTGAAAATCAACTAATGAAGATTTATGTTGAACTATTTGATGTGATATCCCACTATTGAGGGGGAAACTCTGATGTTTATTTGAAATAATTGTATTTTATTTTAGTTTTAGGAAAGTGAGGTGTTACAGTTGGTATCAAAGCAGGTCGGTCCGTCCGGCCAGTGTATTAGTTGAGTTTGTCCTTAGGATAGAGATTGTGTACCTTTTAACCTAGTGTTGTTATGGTTGAGCAGTATGGCAGGAAGGAATGATGTTGCTTTGGATGTAGCTATGCAAGCGATGGCGCAGGTGGTTGCTAATTAGATCTAGCTGCGGGTGCTCAGTTTAGCGATTTAGCTCTGTTTCAGAATAACAAGCCATCATCGTTTGAATGGGGAATTTTGGATCCTGAAGCTGCACAGAAATGGCTGAAGGCAATTGAGAAAATTTTCAGGACGATGGTTTGTAGTGATGAGCAAAAAGTGAAGTTTGGTACTCACATGGTGGAAGGAGAGGTTGAGGCTTGGTGGGACAATAGTCGCCAAAGATTGGAGACTGCAGGAACTGTGATTACTTGGGATGTGGTTCAAATGGGTTTTCTGGAAAAGTATTTTCCAGAAGATATACGAAGTGCTAAGGAGATAGAGTTTCTGGAGCTGAAGCAGGGTAATCTGACTGTAGCAGAGTATGCTGCTAAATTTGAAGGGCTGGTACAGTATTGTCCTTATTACAATACTGAAGCGGCGATGACCTCCAAGTGTTTGAAGTTTGAAAATAGGTTGCGTCTGGAGATTAAGATGGGGATCGCTTGTCAGAAGATCAGGAATTATCACGAGCTGGTAAGCAGAAGCAGAATTTATGATAATGATAACCGGGCCAGGATTGCATACTATAAGGTTGTGAATGACCGTAAAGGTAAGCAGAGATTTGGTGGTACTCCTTACAATGTTCCTGCTGATAAGGGAAAACATAAGGTTGTTGTTGGTAAGAAGCCCAGAGAAAGAAAAGCATCTGCTGATTTGAAATGTTTTCGGTGCGGTGTCGCGGGGCATCATGCTAATGATTGTTCTAATGAGGTAAAGAAGTGTTTCAAGTGTGGTAAGCCAGGCCATGTGATGGTGGATTGCAGGGCCACTATGCCTACCTGTTATAACTGTGGTGAGAAAGGTCATGTCAGTATACATTGTGAGAAGCCGAAGAAGCCTCAAGCGTCTCAGGCCAGCAATAAAATATTTGATGTGGTAGGAACTCAATCGGCCAGCGAGGAGCGTTCTATCAAAGGTACTTGTTTCATCAATTATATTCCTTTGACTGCTATGATTGACCCGGGTGCAACCCACTCGTTCATTTCTGTTGATTGTGTGAAGAGATTAGGATTGGTGTCGTCTACTCTTGAGTGAAGGATGACTATCGAAACACCCTCTATTGGTTCAGTGACTACTTCTTTGGTGTGTTTGAAGTGTCCACTGACTATTTTCGACAGAGACTTTGGAGTAGATCTGATTTGTTTACCACTTGGTAATTTGGATGTTATTCTGGGTATGAACTGGTTGGAGTTCAACCGAGTCTACATCGGTTATTTTCGAAAGGTGTTGTTGTTCCTTACTCCAGAAGAGGAAGCATTGGCAAATTCCTTGTCTAATAAGGAATTGAGGACCTTGCTGGAGGACGAAGCTAAAATGTTTGCTTTATTATCATCATTATCTGTTGACAGCAAGACGTCAATGAAAGAGTGGGCGGTGGTGAATGAATTTCCCAAAGTGTTCCCTGATGATGTTACAGAATTACCTCCGACGAGAGAAGTTGAATTTAGCATTGATCTTGTTCCTGGTACAAGGCATATATCTATGGCTCCGTATAGGATGCTGGCAGTGGAATTGGCTGAATTAAAATCTCAGATTGGAGAATTGTTGGATAGAAATTTTATCAGACCGAGTGTGTCACCATGGAGAGCTCCAATGCTGTTGGTAAAGAAGAAGGATGGTAGTATGCGCCTGTGCATGGATTATTGTCAGTTGAATAAAGTGACCATTAAGAATAAATATCCTCTTCCAAGGATTGGTGATTTGATGGATCAATTGGTGGGAGCTCGTGCGTTCAGAAAAATTGACTTGAGGTTGGGTTACCATCAGATCAGAGTGAAAGAAGGTGATATTCAGAAGACGGCATTTAGAACTCGTTATGGACATTACGAATATACTGTAATGCCTTTTGGAGTGTCTAATGCGCCAGGAGTGTTTATGGAGTATATGAACCGAATCTTCCATTCTTATTTGGATTAGTTTATTGTTGTGTTTATTGATGATATACTGATTTATTCTAAGTCTGATGAAGAGCATGCAGGACATTTGAGAATTGCTTTGCAAGTGCTGAAAGATAATAAGTTGTTTGCTAAACTATCAAAGTGTGAGTTCTGGATGAAGACGGTGAGTTTCTTAGGGCATGTAATATCTGGTGATGGTGTAGCGGTGGACCGATCGAAAGTGAGTGCAGTGTTGCAGTGGGAACCGCTGAAGATAGCGACGGAGATCAGAAGCTTTTTGGGTTTGGCAGGATATTACTGAAGGTTTATTGAGGGGTTTTCTAGTTTGGCGTTGCCATCGACCCAGTTGACGAGGAAGGATCAAGTTTTTGTGTGGGATGCTTCTTGTGAAGAAAGCTTTGAGGAGCTGAAAAAGAGATTGACTATGGCACCGGTGTTAATATTGCCAAATCCGAGTGAACCTTTTGTGGTGTACTGTGATGCGTCTAAGATGGGATTAGGCAGAGTTCTTATGCAGAATGGTAAGGTAGTGGTGTATGCTTCGCGGAAACTGAGGGCACGTGAGAGGAATTACCCTACCCATGACCTTGAATTGGCTGCGGTAGTTTTCGTGTTAAATATCTGGAGGCACTATTTGTATGGTTCGAGATTTGAGGTGTTCAGTGACCATAAAAGTCTGAAATATTTGTTCGATCAGAAAGAGCTAAATATGAGACAGAGAAGATGGTTGGAATTCTTAAAGGATTACGGTTTCAGCTTGAGTTATTATCCAGGAAAGGCGAATGTAGTAGCCGATGCTTTGAGCAGAAAAACAATTCATATATCGACTTTGATGGTGAAAGAAATGGAACTAATTGAGCAGTTCAGAGATTTGAGCATGGTTTGTGAAATTACGGCAGGTGGTGTGATGTTGGGCAAGTTGCAAGTGAACAATGATTTCTTGGGTGTGATTAGAGAAAGCCAAAAGTTAGATGTGAAGTTAGTGGATTTGATGCTGGGAGTAGGGAGTGACTCCGATAGTGATTTTAAGTTGGATAATACTGGTGTGTTGAGATTCAGAGGCAGGATTTGTGTGCTGGATAATGACGAACTGAAGAAGTCGATTCTGAGTGAAGGACATCGTAGTAGTCTGAGTATCCATCCGGGATCTACGAAGATGTACCACGATTTAAGGAAGTTATTTTGGTGGTCCGGTATGAAAAGGGACATAGCTCGATTTGTTTACGCCTGTTTGACATGTCAGAAATCGAAGGTGGAACATCAGAGACCCTCTGGAATGATGCAACCGTTGGAAGTTCCGGTTTGGAAATGGGATTGTATAACCATGGATTTTGTTACGGGTTTTCCGAACACGGCGAGAGGATTTGATGCTATTTGGGTAATTGTGGATCGACTTACAAAGTCTGCATATTTTGTACCGATTAATATCAATTTTCCGTTGGCAAAGCTGGCAGAGATTTATATTCGGGTAATTGTGAAGCTACATGGTGTTCCGTCGAGTATCGTGTCGGATAGAGATTCGAGGTTTACTTCAGAATTTTGGAGGAGTTTACAGGAAGCTTTGGGTACTAAGTTGAAGTTGAGTTCAGCTTACCATCCGCAAACCGATGGTCAGTCAAAGAGGACAATTCAGTCGCTGGAGGATTTGCTGAGAGCTTGTGTGTTGGAAAAGGGTGGTGCGTGGGATACTCATTTACCGTTGATTAAGTTCACGTACAACAATAGTTACCATTCTAGTATTGGAATGGCACCATTTGAAGCTTTATATGGTAGAAGATGCAGAACTCCTCTGTGTTGGTATGAAACAGGTGAGAATGTGGTATTGGGACCAGAAATTGTGCAGCAAACTACTGAAACCATTCAGATGATTCGTGAGAGAATGAAAGCGTCTCAGAGTAGGCAGAAAAGTTATCATGATAACTGAAGAAAAGAAATGGAATTCAGTGAAGGTGATCAGGTGTTCCTAAGAGTTAACCCAGTGACTGGTATGGGTCGTGCGTTGAAGTCCAAGAAGCTGGATCCTAAGTTTATTGGGTCATATCAGATTTTGCAGAGAATTGGTGTTGTGGCTTATAGAGTGGCGTTACCGCCTGAACTTTCGAATTTGCATGACGTGTTCCATGTGTCGCAACTTCGCAAGTATGTCTCGGATCCGTCTCATGTAATTCAGAGAGATGAAGTTCAAGTCTGGGAAAATATTACTGTTGAGATGATGCCGTTGAGGATCGAAGATCGTAAAATGAAACAACTCCGAGGGAAGAAGATACCTTTGGTGAGAGTGGCTTGGGGAGGTGCTGCAAGAGGCAGTGTGACCTGGAAATTGGAAAGCAGGATGCGGGAAGCGTATCCAGAATTGTTTCCATCAGGTAATTTTTGAGGACCAAAATAATTAAAGTGGGGGAGAGTTGTAACACCCATTTTAATTATTTAGTCTTTTTGGTGTTATTTTATTTCGGTGTGTCCTTATGTGGGGGTGTGTCTGAGTACGTTGGTGGGTACCCTTAATTATAGAGATCATTTCATAACCTATAGAATTTAATATTAATACAATATAATTAATAATGATAACAATTTAATAATTAATAGTAATATTGTTATTCTATTGTTATTATTATTATTATTTGTATTATTATTAGATTAAGTGAAGAAAATATAATGGAAGGAGGAGGATAGAAAATAATATAAGAGAAAGTGGATTGGAAAAGGAAATAGAGAGAAGTAGAAAGAAAAAGGAAGAAAGAAAAAGAAAGAGAAGAAAAGGAAAGAGAGAAAGATTAAGGAGGAAGAACAAGGAGAAAGAGAGAGACAAGGCTAGGGCTGTCAAATTCTTCAGGATTCTTTGTCAATCTAATCAATTAATCGAGGTAAGGGTGTGAAACTTGTGATTCTGTCCATGAATGTGAATATGTAGGGATTGTTTGGATGGTTTGGGTGATTTTGTGTAGTTTACCATTTTAGGTCGAAAATGATTTAATCGGTAGAATTGATGTTTTATCGAGTAAAATCTAGAATAAGTCGTGTAGTTTAGTCGTAGAATGTTAGGCTAAGACTACAGGGACTGGTTTGGTGAGAATCAGATGACTTATGAGCTTCTGATGATTTTTGAACAGTTGAGGCTTTTTAGTATAGCAGACGCTCGCTAGCAGGTTCGCTAGACGAGCAGGGTATCGAGCATTCGCTAGGGTCTCGCTAGGCGAGCTAGGTAGCAAACACTTCCAATAGCCACTGTCTGCCTTTGCTAGAGAGTTCGATAAGTGAGTGAGGCAGGGAGTGTTCGCTGAGGCCTCGCTAGGCGAGTGGGCCAGCGAGCATGACAACAACTTGTTTTATTTTGTGGTTCCATCCAATGTTGATGTTTTGTAGGATCCCTTTGGTCATGATAGGTATGGAGACGATGTTAATGGTGAAGAATGTATACTTGGTGTTGGAATGTGAATTTCCTAATATTTAATATAATTAATATAATTGATTGGTGTATATATATATATATATATATATATATATATATATATATATATATATATATATATATATATATATATATATATATATATATATATATATATATATATATATATATATATATATATATATATATATATATATATATATATATATATATATATATATATATATATATATATATATATATATATATATATATATATATATATATATATATATATATATATATATATATATATATATATATATATATATATATATATGATGCATGGTGATGTGATCAGTAGGATCGTGTGCACTTAGTGTGCTTGAGTTTATTTGTTGCGCATATGGTGTCGTGCATGTCATGGTGTTTTGGTGGGATGAATCGTTGCTCAGGAGCAGAGTATGCGATCCATCTGTAATTCTTTGTGGAGAATGATGGGATGAATCGTTGCTCAGGAGGAGTGTATGCGATTCATCCGTACTCCCTCATGGAGAATGGTGAGGATAGATCATTGCCAAGGAGGGGTGTATGTGATATATCCTGGGTTCGATTGAATGAACCAATGAGTCGGTACCGCATGCATGGTGTTGAGTTGCATAATTGCATTATTATATGTTGTGTTTGATGTTTGACAGTAGGTCGTGGTTGGTGCGTGTTGGGCGATATTTTATATATAATTTCTACCTTTATTTCATGTATCTTATTACCATAACTTTGATCATGTTTTCTCACCCCTTTGTTGTTGCGTGGTCTGTGCTTCTTTGGAAGTACAGATAATCCAGGTACATAGTGAGCTTGGATAGTGGTGTGCAGGTCGATTCTTAGGATGCTCTGATACGTAACACGGGACTTGAGTGTTTACTTTTATTATGCTGAACTTGTTTTATTCCTGTGACGTATCATATTTTGGTGAACCTCGTTAATGAACAATTTCATGTAAATTGGGCGGATGGCCGAGAATATTGGATTAATGATTATTTCCGCTGTTTATTTTGAAAATCAACTAATGAAGATTTATGTTGAACTATTTGATGTGATATCCCACTATTGAGGGGGAAACTTTGATGTTTATTTGAAATAATTGTATTTTATTTTAGTTTTGGGAAAGTGGGGTGTTACAGATGTCGCTACATCATTCTTCTTCTCCTTCTTATGTTGCTGTTGATGTTGCGTTGTTATGATTTCTGCAGGTTTGTGGATAATAAAGAGAGTGTTGTTTTTTTTGCAGGTTTTGCGGTAGACGAATGAGGATGATGATGAGAGTGATACGATGGTGATGAAGACCATTGTAGGGATTGGTTATGCTGTCTTCGAATGCGAGGGAGGTTGAAGATGAAGGAATTGCAGGATTTGTAGGAATCAAGAAATGAAGCAGCCCCTCCCCCCCCCCCCCCTCAATCTGAATTTTTCTGGTCTGTTATGGAGTGTATTAAGGGTATAAGGGTATTTTCAATTGAAATCTGTTAAGGGAATTGGTTGCATCAAGGACTTTGTGCGGGTTGCATATGGTACGACTTCGCATGCTTTTTTTGGTGGGGGAAAGAATCGGTTGTATATCTTGTACGAGTGTCCAGCTCATGTGGGGTCCTGTTATCATTTTATGATTATATTAGCACAAGTTGTAAAATCTGTTATGAATTTTTCAATGTAATCCCCTTCTCAATTCTGTTATGAATTACTTTTTCCACTTGCTGCTGAACTTTTTTTTGTTATGGATTTTTGTAATTGAATTTATGCTATAGAATTTCATCTTTACTACTACGTAATTTTGCTATACTGAAACATACCCATATGCAAAATGCAGCTAAAGTATAACAACTCTTTTTTATGCACCAGTAAAAATGCCTGCATTTAGACATCTTCTTGTAGTTCTCAAAAACAATTTGCAGACAAATTGGGGTCTCTATGTCCAATCTCTCCGCCCAGTTTTGGGTCAAGTACTAGTTTATGAACTTCTTTTATTGTTGGACTTGCGGCATATTCGAAGCCCAATTGAAAAGTGGACTGAATATTTCTTGCTTGAAAAGGGCAACCAGCATGAACAAATATAACTTCCCCAAATTTTGTTCAAATGACCACGACTCGACTCCAAATTCTTCCTTCCACTTTCTTTTATGGAGTCCTTCAAGAAAAATAGCTCCCTCATAAAGAGGCCATGTAACTATATAATTTGATTTTGTAATTGAGAATTTCCTTGACTTTGTATGTAACTTGTCTCTCAAGTAATGAAATACATAGTACTAGGGCTTCACCTTTATTGATTTGAACTTGAGTTTTCCCTTACAAGGATACTATGAAATTCATTACTTCCAAGGATATAGTTGTGTTCCTAATGTTAATGAATAAATATTTATGACTTGGCTGACAAAGGGTCAACCCTTGTATGAACACCTCCAAATCCTCTTCTTTAATCTTATCATGTAAAATCTGCCATAGGATAGAATAGGACTTCAAGTATTACCTAGGTTAGAGCTTCTCTCTCTTCCAACAACACAACTGGTTAGAGGAACTGTCTTGAAGCAATGATGGACCCACCATATTCACATGAGAACCATAGCTTGCCATACGCATCACGCCTTGCACAATAACTTGCAACCCAAGCAATGAGACCCTTTAAATGGCGCGTGGCTAAGGAGATGCACCCTAATAAAGTGATTGTTGCACCCCAAAATTTGCTCAACCTTTTCTTGCCTGATTTATGTTTCATTGCATTTCATTTGCATAGTTACATCATATACACAGTCTAATCATTTGCATATCATAGCATAGCATGCCTCCAACAAGGGATCAAGGTGTCCATCACAAGAAGAGCTTAGCAAGGTTTGTTATCCAAGAGGAGAAGTCTTTCAGGCCATCAAGAAGTGATTTGAAGTCTTGAGAAGTTTGAGTGCCCACAGGTGGATTTCTCTCCTAACTTGAGGTGTATTGAAGATCATCAACATGGAATTGTGAATTTGAGTTGTTTATGGATCTCATGGGATTCCTAGAGAGCCCTATTGAAGCTTAGACAAGTCATTGTATCAAGTTCAAGAACCACAGTTGAGGTGTGTACAAGTAGGGTTTCATCTGGGTAACCCTAGGTCAAGGGGAGTAAAGAAGGGGCATCAAGACCTACCTTTAGGGCATGGAAGTCATGGATTGATATGTTGAAGCATGTATGTGGATGATTCAAGACCAAGTTCAAGAGAATCAAGAGTGGTTGGAGGTGTTTGAGACAGGGTTCCTTGGGTAAAATCCCCTGTATGGCACTGGACTTCCAAGCTACCTAAGTCAAAATTCAAGTTTCAAATGGATCTTTGGCCAATATGAAACTTGTAGGGATTCTCAATACCTTTAGTTTGAGTACTATAAGTCTTTAAGGAGATTTGTAGAACTCAAGTTATGGTTCTTGCAAGTTACAAGTCACCAGAGGACACTGAAATTTATCTGTGAAAGTCACTTGACTTCCAAGCAACTTTTTCCCCTCAAGAAGTTTTCAAATGGATTCTTGGCCAACATAAGAGTTGTAGGGCTTGATCTTACCTTTAATTTGAGTACTAGAAGCCCTCAAGAAGATTTGTAGAACTCAAGTTATGATCTTGGCAATCCAGGGGTATTTTGGGAAAGTTGAATTATAGGTCCTTTTTCAACATAGGTCAAAATCTCTATCTTCCACTCCTCAAATGAAAAAATGTTCAACATGAGATGTGCTTAGAGTGGTGTTTCTAGGTCAAATAGGAAGTCATGGTGAGTTGAATGGGCTTATTTCACAAAGTGCTCCAAAATGGCCTAAAAAGGGAGATTTTTCAAATGATTCAAAAGAAGGAAAAGTGATTTTTTGAATTACAAGGCATAAACATGGCATATGGGTAGTCATTTTGAATGGAAATTGGATTTCAAACACATTGGCAATGTTACAATTTTGAGATGAGCCATTATTTTATGAGTTGCTTTGAAAAATGTTTTCTTACATTACAAGTAACACTTGCCAAATCATTCATGAGATCAGAACCAAGGCTCTAACCCTTACCAATCAATTCAAAATGTCATTTGGAGAGAAATTGGATCAACACCAAGCTGCTGAAGCAAGCTAAAACCAACTGTCATGTGCAAGCTTCTCATGAAATTTTCAAGTGCATGAGAAATTGAATTTCTCACATGGATCATTCCAGAACTTTCTGGATCATTCTAACACATTCTATATAACCCTCATAACTAATTCAGTTAGTTTTTTGGCCAAGAACTCTGAAGAATTGAGAGAGAGCAAAGTGAGTTTCTTCATTGCAAATCAAAATCGTGTTTGGTGATTGGGAGGGATTCAAAGCAATTTAGTGCATACAGAAGATCCACAAGGCATCATTGATCGTGTCTGGAGAAGATTGAAGGGTGATTTGAAGGATTTCTTGCTCTGTTCACTCAATTTTTACAGGTATGTAAATTTCATCTCATAGCATGATTTAGGTATAATTGATAGGATTTAGATGTGTAAATAGATTGTAGACATGGCTAGGATCGTTTCTGGTAGGAAAAATTGGTGATTAGAGACAAAACCTAGGGTGACACCATTTCTGTTGAAGGTCGTTTCTCTTAGTTCTTGGAGGTTCAAACATGTTTAGATGGTGATAATTAATCAGTGTAATGTGTAGATGATGTTAGGCTCTTTGATTTTGAGAATGGTGATGATTGAATTTGGAGCATATTCTGAGCTTGGAATCATGTTTTGAGTTGTGGTGAGATTCAAGGAGAATGGAGGTTACCATTGGATTCAGTGAGAGAAAACGAATTGATTAGGGTGCTTAGGTTTGAGTTTTGATATTGTTTTGTGGAGTTTGCATTTGGGGACGACGGTGGCGCCACCTCCGGCCACCGTCTGGTTCATTTCCCTCCCAGAATTTAAAAATGAAGAAGATGACTTTCTGGCCATAGGATTAGGGAAGACCTTTGACTGAAATAACCATCCCACAGCCACGATTCATTCTCAGTTTGTGAAGAAAGTCTGAACATAAGCAAAACGCACTGTTTCACTTATGATTTGTTTTGGGCTTAAGACAAACCTTGCTATCCACACCCCTGTTTGAGGCCCACCAGCGAAATGCACATGGTTTAGTTGCTATTTGACACAGACTTTTATTGATTTTCCTTTGCATTTTTCACATTATTTTCTGGTTGGTCTGGGCTTGATGCGTGCTTGTTATTCTCACCCCCTCCTGGGCCCAACCTTAGTTTATAACCAGTTAATCTTGCTATTTGACATGCCTGTTTGTCAATTTTCTTTTATTTTCTTTTATTTTTATAGTTTTAGTTAGGTTAGTTTTTAATTCATAATAAATTGAAAAATGATCATTTTAGGATGAGACTTTTTTCCCTGGTTTCCTTAGGATCTCTAGAATTTTATATGATTAAAAAAATATTAATTTCATGCATTTTACATTTTCTGGCATATTTTACAATTTTAATGCTTTTATTTTACTTTTGTTTGATACTTCATTTTTTTGAATTTAGTATGAGAGTTTGGTGAGGAATTTTTGAGTGATTCTTGTGAGGTTGATTAGATTAGGGAAGAATGTACCCTTAGGAATTTTGTCATATTTTTGTTATTAAAATTTAGGTTAGTTTGAGAGGTGAATATGAGAGGTGTTAGAATTAGGGTTTTAACACAACTAGTTGTAGTTTAGGGCATAGGTTGGGGACTTATGGTTTGATTTAGGCCTTGGTATTTATATGGGGTATTGGGTATAGGGTTAGGTTCCCTTATAAATTTACCTAGGATTTTATGATGAGTTTTAGCATTTTACTTAATTTTTGCAATTGGTGTGATGTTTGTGGGTTTTCCCCTTGGATGTTTGGTTTGGTTACTTTGCTTGGGCTGTCTTAATTGGGCTTTGGGCTTGGGTTTTGCTTGATGGAGCTTCTAGAGGCATTGGGGATGCTTAGAGATAAAGCTTGGGGCTTGGTAATGAAGGTCTTTCCTTGTGAAGATTGCTTTTGAAGGCTTAGGGATTAGGCTATGTAGGAAGAGCTTTAGAATATACTTGTTTCTTCTTCAAAACATAAAGAGCTTCTTGTGCCTCTATTCATTCCTATGACACAAAGTCCTTTTAAAGTATTCACATCCCTCCTTTGGAGGGATGAGTGGCATACTTTAGAAGTAGAACTTTGAAGATACCTGTCTCTTATAATGTTAAGTGTTTATGGGCTTCCTTTGGTTGTCACTAAGCTTTTTAACATTTCAACTTAATCTGTTAATTGATTCTCTCTTGGAGATGGAGCTTGAAGATAGGAGCTTATTTGAAGCTTGAAGATGCTGAAGATGCCTTTCATGAGGATTGCTTGAAGATGGAGTTGTTACTGTCAGTTTTGTTGTCAGGAGCTTGCTGGAGTATTGAAGCTATGGTTTACTGTTGCTTTTGAGCTGGGGTTTTTTGTAGCTGTGGAGCTTGACTGTTTAGGTTTTGAGGAGCCTTATTTGAAGTGTGCTTTATCTTCCTTTGAAGTTGGAGATTGAAGCTTATTGAAGTTTGGAGATGAAAGTTGTTGCTGTCAGAGCTGCTGCTTGGGCTGTCAACTGTAGGAGTTTGGTGTTGCTGTTGGGGTTGTCTCCTCTGCTGTGGTTTTTGTTTCTCTGTATTGTTTGTTGGCTTGTACAGCTTGTCCCCTTAAGGTTTGAAGTGAATGTTGATTCACTTTGCCTGTTTTTTTCCCAGGTTCGAGGTTGAGTGGGACTCCCTTGCCTCGCTTGTATTGCTGCATTGCATGCATTTTACTGTATTTGCTTGCTTTCTTTTCTGTTTATCCCCTAGGATCTCTGATTTCCTCTGTGCATGAGGGAATTATGACAGACATTAGGATTCTTATCCATGCATGACAACATTAGGTTAGTTTTTATTCCCTTTTCAACCCTAGGCTTTTTAGAGCTTCTTTCTCTTCTTATCTCAAAACAACTCAAAAATACAATAATAAGGTTAATCGATGTCGTACGTTACGAGCCTTAAGCTATTTGAGAAAGGGTTGCTGGAGAGCTTCTTTCCAGTAGTATGGCTGCTTAGTATGGCACCCTTTAGGTGACACACGACGTAGTCACTCTCAAATCATAGTCTCTAGTGCGTCAGAGCTTGCAAACCAACTAAAAAAAATTTCTTTCGTAAAAGATTCAAAACAAACATCAAGGTGTCATTTGTGTCCGCTTGGAATCTTAATCGAGAAAAACCCTTTTTGAAGGTAATAAAAAACAGTCAGACAGGCTTTTGTCTTCCGTGGCCTGAACTACGTTTTCTCTGATCTTTCATGCTGTATGAAAGTACGTAGGCATAGGATGTCGTATCCTAGCGAGCAACCTTCCCCTCCTTTCCCGTAGGAAGGCAAACTACGTTGACTCTGATTTCTCGTTCCAGACGGGAATACGTAGGCATAAAGTGTGATACTTTGCCGAGTCATTTTCTTTTCTTTTTAACCCAGACCTTTAGTGTAGATAGAATAACAATCCGTACTAGAAAACAAGCGTGGATCCCGTCGAGTACGGCGGACGTGAGGGGTGCTAATACCTTCCCCTTGCGTAACCGACTCCCGAATCCAGGATTTGGTTGCGATGACCATTCCTTTCCCGTCTTTGCAGTAGGTTTACTTCGAGTGTTTCCTTTCCCTCCTTTGGGATAAATAACGCACGGTGGCGACTCTTCTGTCATAGCCGACGCCGATTTTCGCAGTAGCGACAGCTGGCGACTCTGCTGGGGACTCCAATGGTTCCCTACGCGAGTCAGTTCTAGCGCTTGTTTTCTCGTCGGGGGTTTTGTATGGATTTACATTTCTGTCTTTACTTTCTGCATTTTATTGTCAGCTTTATATTGTTATTGCTGTTGTGGGGATGGGGTGATCTATTGAGAGATAAGTCGGACCTGGGCTTGAGTGCAACTAGAATTAGTTGTGGAAAGTAGTGGGCGCATGCATGCTTTGCATGTACTAGTGTCCCACAAAATCCATGCTCGGACGAGGTTTTTCTGGTTGACTTCTTTTTCAACCCTTTGGGTTGAGGGGGTTGTTGGTTAGTTGGATTGTCGACTCCGGGGACCGATCATTTGGAAGTTGGCTAAGTGAGGCCTCTTCAGGACATGATGATGCCACACCTTCTGGGTATCGTATCATCAGTCTTGAAAGTCTATGACACCGACGACCGCATAGGATGTCGTACCTTGTGTCAGTTGATAGGACACCTACCTATGAGAGGGATTGGGGCATGCAGGAAACTTGGCCTCCAGACTACCCAGTCTTCTTAGCATTGGATCATTATATGTGATTACTTGGGGTTCTCCACCAGGGCAGTGTTTTGGGTCTGTTGAGACCAGGTTGGAGCATTGTTATGGGTCTGTTGAGACCAGGTTTGAGCAGTATTGTGGGTCTGTTGAGACAGGGTTATGGATGGATCTCTTCAGCAATATATCACTTGATCCCTGTTGCATGTTTGCATATTGCATTGTTGCATACTCATTTTGCATAGCATTATCGTGTGTCTGTGCTGCAGGTGCATTTCATACCTTCTGATTCTAGTTGCCCGGATTTCTGTCTGCCGCTATTATGGATACTTTGAAGAAGACTGTAGCATACAAGTTGCCTACTCCTGATGTCACTTCTTTGTTGGGTATGATGTCTCTAGCTGACGATGATGTGAAGAGAAGCTTCAGGAAGAGTTATGGGAAACTGCTTAGGTTGGTTTATAAACCATCCATGTATGACCGTAACGGATTGTATGCGCTGATGCAGTTCTATGATCCCCCGTTGAGGTGTTTTACTTTCCCTGACTTCATTCTGGCTCCGACTATGGAGGAATATGCTGAGATCTTGGAGCTGACTATTCAGAACAAGGTACCTTTCATTCATATGGGTGTTGAGCCCAAGCTGGAGGATTTTGCTGTTGCCTTGCATTTAGACTCCTCAGAGTTGTTGTTAACCTCGTGGAATGGAGTGTCTGGTTTTTCTCTCAAGTTCTTAGTTGGAAAAGCACAAGAGTACGCCAAGAGTGGCTGTTGGGTTGTGTTTAATGCCATCCTTGCTTTGTGTATCTATGGCATTGTACTGTTCCTGAACATGCCTGACTTTGTTGATTTGGATGCATTCTATATATTTGCTTCAGGAAATCCGGTGCCTACTCTGATTGGAGATTTTTATCACTCACTGCATTATAAGAACGAGAACAGGAGGGGCAAGAACGTCTCTTGTTGTGTGCCTTTGCTGTATAGGTGGTTTGAGAGTCATCTCCCCAAGAAGGGTATCTTTGCTGAGTCTGCAGATACGGTGGATTGGTCTGAGCATCTGATGGGACTTTCTTCAGAAGACGTTGTCTGGTTTGATAAAGATTTACTGGGATCTGAGATTATCTACAGCTGTGCCGGATATCCTAACGTTCCTCTGATCGGGAGGAAAGGGTGCATTAACTACAATCCATCATTATTGATCAGGAAATTCGGTTATGCTTTGAGAAGCCCGCCAAAAGAGGAGTAAGTGCAGGAATCTCTGTACTTCACAGGTGATTTGAAGGGAGAGTTATTGTCCAAGCTTCAGCATGCTTGGAATAATATCCACAAAAGGGGTAAGCCGTTGTTGGGTAAGAATGATTGTCAAGCCTATCCTCCGTATAAAGTCTGGATCCAAGATAGGGAAAAGCAGGCGCTGATGTCGTTTCCTACAGTATCACCTCCTGCTCCCCTCGTGATTGAGGATCCAACTACTGTGTCTATTAAGAGATACGAGCAGGTTGTGAAGGAGAAGAGCTGATGAAAGCCAACGAGAAGTTGGAAGAAGAGCTAGTGCAACTCAGGAGTGAAAGGAATGAAGCTGTATATTCCTTCGAGCAGCAAACGAAGCTGGTGAATCAACTAGGCACAGAACTGACTGAACAACGAAAGAACCGTGAACGCTTGGGGATAGATTTCAAGAGCTCCCATGATATGCTGGAGTCTAAGAAGAAAGCACTTGATATAACCTACCGGGAGATCTCTGCATTCAACAAAACCTGGAATGCCACGCTGACCGACAATAAGGAAAGAGAAGACAAACTGAAGCTGCAGATCTCTGAGCTGGAAGGTCAGTTGAAAGCTAGCCAGAAGAAGTTTGAAGAAGAGGTTATGCGGAGATATGATGTTCAGAATGCCTTGAACAAAGTTATCAAGCACAAGAAAGAGTCTGCGTCCCAGAAACGGAAGCTAGAAGATTGCTTTGGAAAAGGTGTTTGGGAGGAATCCATTGGTGATCTCCAGTGTGTTATCAGGCAAAGAGACACGCTAGTCGAAGGGTTGCTTTCTCAGCCGAATCATCCCAAGACTAAGAGATTGTTAGAGGAGTATCAGGCATATGGTCGCACTTGATTGCCTTATGTACTGTTGTATATGCTTTATTTGCATTGTGCTGGCCATCACCAGGATTGTTGGTTGAGGTCATGCCTTCCTATTGTACACTCAGTGATATTGTATTCCTGACTCGATGGGCTTTTCCGCAATATATGAGATGTTTTCCATGATTGGATTTTGAGCTTCTTATTACTATCACTGTCACTGCACTGGCACTTTGGCACTAGAATCGGGGGTTGATCTCCCTAACGCACAGACACATATTGCATCTGCATATCCATTTTTGCATCGCCAATTATTTTTTGAATTTGTATCTCATTTCCTGCATTTCTCAGGTTTTTCAGGATTGACGAACAAAGAGTCCACCGCTACTCAACCCGAAACAACTACAAGAAAGTAATGGATCAAGTTCAGGTCGAGATGCAGGAAATCCGTGAGAAGTTGACTTTGCTCATGCAAGCTATGGAGAACATGGCCAAGGGCCAGGAGAATTTTCAGACCTTGGTGCAGCCGCTGCTGACACGGGCAAACGGAAATGGCAACACTGACCACATTTCTGTTGAAACTCCTCGTCGGGAGAACGAGATACCGGCAGTGGTTACTCTACCTGTTGTGACTGTCAATGGAAACACTGGTACTGGTGCAGGTGCTGGCGCTGGTAACGGCAATACTGGGAATGGTGGTGATGGGTATGTTGTTAATAACAAAGGCAACACTGTGGATGCCGATCAAGGATTCGTTGATAATGTTAGATTTGGAAACAATGGGTATGGCAATGTCAATCAGGACAGGAACTTCGGGTTCAACAATCAAGGCTTCGGTAATGACGGTTACAGCAACAACCAGGGGTACGGCTACGGTAATGGCAGATTCGGTAATGTGAATGTGAACGGTGCTGGAGCATTTCCTTTCAACAATGGCTTTGGACCTGCTGGGGCCAATCTGGGGTTCGGCAACCGAGGACAGGGTCCTGTGTTCAATCATCAAGGATTTGGCCGTAACATGGGTTATGATGGGTATGGCAATGACTGGAATGTGGATCAACAGGATGATGCTTTTTCAGGAAGAGGTATGGGACCCGAAGGCCCTATTGACCCGGTTCAGAGGATCAAAATGCTAGAAGAGCAGATGAAAGGTGTGGTTGATCAGAACTCCGCTGGATTAGATATGACTACTATGGGGTTGGTACCAGGGATGAGGGTGCCATTGAAATTCAAGGCTCCAACATTTGACAAATACAAGGGGGATACCTGCCCTAAGGTCCATGTCCGCTCTTATTACAGAAGGATGTCCGCATATTCGGATGATGAAAGGATGCTCATGCATTTCTTTCAGGATAGCCTGTCAGGACTGTCACTTGAATGGTATATGGGGCTGAAGCCCACTCAGATTAAAACCTGGAAGCAGTTGGCTGATGCTTTCGTGACGCATTACAAATATAACAGCGATCTGGCACCAAACAGGGTCCAATTACAGGGTTTGTCACAGAAAAACGGTGAAAGTTTTAAAGAGTATATGCAAAGGTGGCGTGATATGGCAGCGAGGGTGCATCCTCCTTTAATTGAAAGGGAGATGAACGACATGTTCATTGGGACATTTACGGGGATGTTCTACGAAAAACTGTTTAGTGTGTCGTTGGGCAGTTTCTCAGATTTGATTCTTATGGGGGAAATAATCGAGAACGGGATTAAAGTTGGAAGATTCCAAGCAGGTGAGTCCACCTTAGCAGGAGGTACAAGAAAAGCATTCGGTGGTAGACAACAGGGTGATACTAGTGCCGTGTTTGGTGGCAGGGGCAGGGGCAGAGAAAGGAATCAGTATGTTCAGCCTCAACAGATAGCTAGTGTTACTATCCCGTTTCCTCAGCAACAACAACCACAGCAGCAACAAGGGCAGAATCCTGGTCAGAGAAGGATATAGAATACGAGACCGAAAAGAGTGTTCGACGCACCTCCTTCCACGTATGCAGAACTCCTTCAGACCCTGCTAGGGTTGAACTTGGTTGAAAAGAGGAATTTGGCACCGCCTACAGGGTCGGTACTTCCTTATGGATATGATGCTAACAAGCAGTGCGAATTCCATTCCGGGGTGCCCGGGCATGATGTAGAAGCTTGTCAGGCATTTAAACATAAAGTTCAGGATTTGTTGGACAGTAAAGCCATCAACTTTGGCCAAGTGGGGCCATATATTGTACAACAACCCATGCCTAATCATGGGGCAAATGCTATCTTAATAGAAGAAAATTTAAACTTGGTGTTGGATGTTAATGAGTTAAAGACACCATTGAGTGAAGTGAAGAGCAGGCTGCTCAGAGGGGGAGTATTTCCGGGTTGTGATGAGTACTGTTTAGATTGCTGGACCCAGCCAGAGGGTTGTAATGATTTGAAGCATGGCATCCAGGCCATGATAGACGAAGGGACCTTGCAATTTGATAGAACTGCGGTTGAGAAGCCTGTGGAGGCATTATGTGAAGAGCAGAATGATGTTGCAACGGTGACGATCCCGAGGAAGACTATAACGATAGTGGCGCCTGCTAAGCGGCCAACTATTACGATTACCAAAGCAGGGCCTGTTCCCTTTGAGAGTACGAAATCGGTCCCGTGGACGTACGATTTAGAAGCGTATTACAATGGTGAAAAGATTGTGGTGAATAGCCAGCCAACTAAGACTGTTGATAATGTTGTTGGAACGGGGGGGCATAACTCGTAGCAGAAGGATCTTTACCTCACCTGAAATAGAAGCAGAGAGGTTGGCCAAAGGTAAAGCTAAAGTAAGTGAAAGCGGGCCTTCTCAGTCGAAAGAAAAGGATACATCACTCAAGGACGTAGAGGAGTTCATGAGATTGATTCGTAAAAGCGACTACAAAATTGTTGAACATCTACAGCAGACGCCGTCGAAGATTTCTATCTTGTCGCTGTTGTTATGCTCCGAGGCGCACCGGAACGCCTTGCTAAAGATCTTGGATATGTCAATCGTTCCCCAAGAGGTTTCTGTAAATCAGTTAGAGGGGGTAATGGCACATGTCAATGCTGGACATAGCGTAGGCTTCACAGATTTTGACCTAACACCTAAGGGGCGAGAGCACAACATGGCTTTGCATATATCGGTGGAGTGTCGGGGAACCGTAATGTCGCACGTATTGGTAGATACTGGATCGTCGTTGAACGTATTGCCAAAGAAAGTCATGATGAAATTGGACATACGAGGAGTTATTTTCACGCCCAACGATTTGGTTGTGAGGGCGTTTGACGGGACGAAAAGGTCAGTGTTTGGGTCAATAACACTACCGCTTCAGGTGGGGCCGGAAATTTTTGATACCGAATTCTACATCATGGACATCCATCCAGCTTATAGCTGTCTTCTCGGGCGTCCATGGATCCATGCTGCAGGGGCCGTAACGTCCACATTGCATCAGAAGTTGAAATACATGGTGGGTGATAGTGTCGTTACCGTTTGCGAGGAGGAGGATATTTTGGTCAGTCACTTGTCATCATTCAGATATGTGGAGGTCGACAGAGAAATACACGAGACACCTTGTCAAGCCTTCGAGGGGTTGCGAATTAAAGGAAAAGCTCAGGGTTCCAGCAAAATATCAGAGGCGGTAGTGTCATCTTACAAAGAGGCTCAGGCTTTAGTGCAGGCTGGTGAGACTAAAGGCTGGGGGCAGGTACTGGAGATTCCCGTGAAGAATGACAAGTTTGGGCTAGGGTATCGGTCGTCGTCAACGTCCTCGTCAGGAGCGCCCAGGTTCAAGGGACCGGTCACGATTACGCCAAGCGGAGTGTGCTTTGAGACTATCAACGCTATTTCCGATGCCGAGGACGGGGATAGCGACTGCGATATGGACGCGTGGATCAAGCCAAGCGTGCTAGGACAAAGTCTCTGCAACTGGTCCATCCGGGAAACTGTCCCAGTGACCTTTAAACAGTAATGATTTGTTTTATCAATTGTTGAACAATCCTATGTCCTACCCGGGGCATAGTGATTTTACATTAGGGCTACTTGATTATGTGTATTGCACTGTTTTAATCATGAAATAAAGGCGTTTTTCATATTCAAATGTTGTGCTCCTTGTTTTTCTTGTTTTTACTTTAACAATAAATGGCAACGCGGTTATTTGCTTTGTTTGTGTGTTGAAGCGTTTAACCATTTCCTTTGCAGGACTAATATTTCAGATGACATCTCATACGAACCGCCTATGACTCGTTTCGACTTCGAGCACCCGGTATTCCAAGCAGAGGAAGAGATTGTTGAGGATAGCGACTTGCCAGAGGAGCTGACTCATTTGTTGAAACAGGAAGAGAGAATCATTCTGCCTCATCAGGAGGAAATTGAGATTATCAACCTGGGGTCGGAAGAAGTTGTGAGAAATATCCGTATAGGGGCTGCACTGCAAAGCGATATCAAGCAACGGCTGATTGAGATACTGCGAGAGTATAGTGATATATTTGCTTGGTCGTACGAGGATAT
This sequence comes from Lathyrus sativus, assembly GCA_963859935.3. Lineage (NCBI taxonomy): Eukaryota > Viridiplantae > Streptophyta > Magnoliopsida > Fabales > Fabaceae > Lathyrus > Lathyrus sativus. Next base: position 438,807,625 of record OZ012741.1, on the reverse strand, counting down.
GCCTGGGTTAGATACGGACATGGTTGTGTATCGTCTGCCACTGCGAGAGGAATGTCCGCCTGTTAAACAGAAACTCAGGAGAACCAGACCGGACATGGCTATAAAAATCAAGGAGGAAGTTCAAAAACAGTGGGATGCTGGTTTCTTAGCTGTTACAACTTATCCGTCATGGGTCGCTAATATAGTACCAGTGCCGAAGAAAGACGGTAAAGTGCGAATGTGTGTAGACTACCGTGATTTGAATAGGGCAAGCCCGAAAGACGATTTTCCACTTCCTCACATTGATGTGCTGGTTGATAATATTGCTCAGTTCTCCGTATTCTCCTTCATGGATGGCTTCTCGGGTTACAATCAGATCAAAATGGCGCCAGAAGACATGGAGAAGACTACCTTTATTACTCCATGGGGAACATTTTGCTACAAAGTGATGCCCTTCGGATTGAAGAACGTTGGGGCAACATATCAACGTGCTATGACGACTCTCTTTCATGACATGATGCACAAAGAGATCGAGGTTTATGTTGATGATATGATTGCCAAATCTCAGACGGAGGAGGAGCATTTGGTTAATCTACTGAAACTGTTCAAGAGGCTTAGGAAGTTTAGGTTGAGACTGAACCCTAATAAATGCACCTTCGGGGTGAGATCGGGTAAACTGCTGGGGTTTATCGTGAGCGAAAAAGGAATAGAGGTTAATCCTGCGAAAATAAAAGCAATACAAGAAATGCTGACGCCTAAAACAGAAAAAGAAGTGCGTGGGTTTTTAGGGAGGTTGAACTATATCGCCCGGTTCATATCTCACCTAACTGCGACATGCGAACCGTTATTCAAGTTGTTGAAAAAGGATCAGGTGTTGACCTGGAATGAAAATTGTCAAAAGGCGTTCGACAAGATAAAAGAATACTTGCAGGAACCTCCTGTTTTGATACCCCTAGTGGCCGGGAGACCTTTGATTATGTATTTGACGGTTCTTGAGGAAAGTATGGGTTGTGTTCTTGGTCAACACGACGAGACCGGACGTAAAGAGCATACGATCTACTATTTGAGTAAGAAGTTTACCGACTGTGAGTCCAGATACTCAATGCTCGAGAAAACGTGTTGCGCGCTAGCCTGGGCCGCCAAACGTTTGAGGCAATACATGCTGAATCATACAACCATGCTAATTTCAAAGATGGATCCAATCAAATACGTGTTTGAAAAGCAAGCACTCTCCGAAAGAATTTCCCGATGGCAGATGGTGTTAACCGAATACGATATCCAATATGTCTCACAAAAGGCTATTAAAGGTAGCGTTCTGTCAGAGTACCTTGCGGAGCAGCCTATTGAGGACTACCAATCGATGAGGTTTGATTTTCCTGACGAGGATATCATGTACCTGAAAATGAAGGATTGTGAAGAACCGTTGCCGGACGAAGGACCAGAGTTGGATTCCAAATGGCAGTTGATATTTGACGGAGCTGTAAATTCTTATAGTAGCGGAATAGGTGCAATTATCACTACTCCTCAGGGGTCGCACATCCCCTTTACTGCCCGATTGACCTTTCCTGTTACCAATAATGAGGCTGAATATGAGGCTTGCATCATGGGTCTGGAAGAAGCTATTGATTTGCGAATCAAACATCTGGATGTATACGGAGACTCAGCTCTAGTGGTGAATCAGATTAAAGGAGAATGGGAGACACGTCAGCTCAATTTGATACCATATATGAATTATGCAAGGAGATTGTTGCCTTTCTTTGACAAGGTGGAATTGCATCATGTGCCACGAGCAGAAAATCAAATGGCTGACGCCCTGGCGACATTGTCTTCAATGTATAAAGTTAACTTCTGGAACGAGGCTCCCCGGATTGTTATCTCTTGGCTTGATAGGCCCGCATTCATATTTGCCATTGACGAGGCTCCCGATGGTAAACCCTGGTACTTTGACATCCAGAATTTCCTGAAGAACAAGGAGTATCCGGCTGGGGCATCCAGTCGAGATCAGAAGACTCTCAGGAGATTGGCTGGCAATTTCTATTTGAACCCTGACGGTGTCCTATACAAAAGAAACCACGACTTGGTGTTGCTACTTTGTGTAGATGAGAAAGAGGCAAAGTTGCTCATGGAAGAGATACATGAGGGTACATTTGGTACACATGCTGGCGGGCATGCTATGACGAGAAAACTGCTGCGAGCATGTTATTATTGGCTAACTATGGAAACAGATTGTTTCAAGTTTGCAAAGAGGTGTCATAAATGTCAGACTTATGCGGACAAAATCCATGTGCCTCCAAGTCCTCTGAATGTGATGTTATCACCGTGGCCTTTCTCGATGTGGGGAATTGATATGATTGGCAAGATTGAGCCTACGGCATCCAATGGACACCGGTTCATCTTGGTGGCAATTGATTACTTCACCAAATGGGTGGAGGCAGCATCATATGCCAATGTCACCAAACAAGTGGTCGCCAGATTTATCAAACGAGACATTATCTGCAGATATGGAATCCCTGAGCGGATTATCATCGACAACGGTTCGAATTTGAATAAAAAAATGATGAAAGAGCTGTGCCAGAATTTTAAGATTGAACATCACAACTCTTCTCCTTACCGGCCCAAGATGAATGGCGCTGTTGAAGCGGTCAATAAGAACATAAAGAAGATTGTCCAGAAGATGGTTGTGACATATAAGGACTGGCACGAGATGCTACCTTTCGCTTTGCACGGTTATCGTACGACGGTACCCACATCAACCGGGGCAACCCCTTTCTCATTGGTATACGGGATGGAGGCAGTGTTACCGTTGGAGGTCGAGATTCCTTCCCTAAGGGTTTTATGTGATGTCCAACTTGACGAGGCAGAATGGGTTAAAGATAGACTGAATCAGCTCAGTTTAATGGATGAGAAGAGACTGGCTTCTTTAGCATACGGTCGGTTATATCAGAGTCGGATGAAGAAAGCTTACGACAAGAAGGTGCACCCTCGAAGCTTTCAGACGGGCAATCTTGTTTTGAAAAAGATTCTCCCACCACAAACAGATCACAGGGGCAAGTGGACTCCTAATTACGAAGGTCCCTACATTGTCAGAAAAGTATTCTCTGGAGGAGCCTTGCTACTATCCACCATGGATGGTGAAGACTTTACGTCTCCTGTGAATTCGGACGCAGTTAAAAAATACTTTGCTTGAAAGTGACCCGCTGGACAGTAAAAAGAATATCCAGGCAAAAATGGGGCATCCCAGTGAACCATAAAAAAGGAAAAAGGTTCGGGCAAAAATTAGGGATATAAAAGAAAAGAATGTACGCCCGCAAAGTCAAAAACCTGGAAGGGCGACTTTGGCAAAAAAGGGTATCCCGGTGAATCGAAAACCTGAAAGGGCGATTCACACAAAAGTTAGGGATTGAAAAAGCAAATGGCTGCGGTCCGGATTTGATACAACATTGCTTAGTGGTTTGGGAGTACCTGGGGGCCGTCTGTCTAAAAACAATCTCTTCCGAAGATCGAGTACCGGTAAAGCGTAGAGTCAGGCGAGTCATAGGAGGATCAGCTCATGGTGTTTGTCTGTACCACGTCGCCGACATGTATACAAATATTGTTTTGTATTTTTATTTATGCTGCTTGTCCATATATGTATGTGTGTGTGTACGTCACTTCCTCTTTTCAGGAGTTGCATCCAATGTACAAAACTTTGCCTATTCATAGGCATGTTATCAATAAAACATGTTATTCAGTACTTGATGCTTGTTCTTTACTGTTTTGTTTGTGAAAGACGTCGATGTTTTGATAAACTCGCACTTGCATAATCTTGCTGGCCCTTACCAATAATTGATAATACTTCGAATTAACTGAAGTAATGTCACGGATGCTAACCCGGGTAGATTTTGTTGTATAGGCCTGTTTTGTCTCGTTTGTGTTTTGCAGGGTTGTTACCTTTGGAGCAAACAGTCAGGGATTGTATTCCCCAGCCAAATCGTTGGACGTTAGAGCCTGATTCTAGTCGATGTCATTCCTCAGCTAGTCGCAGCTTATCCCCGAGATTTGAAATGACGTTTATCCCTTCTCGAGGGAGGGAATCATTTTCCCCAGAAGAGTGTCCTCAGGGAAGTTGTCCACAGGATATCCCCAGCAAGTCGAAATCAGTATCCCCTGCAGAGGTTGCGCCCCTCAGTGAGTCGAATATGTGCAGGGTCAATCCTCAGCATGGGATATTCCCGCAGTGTTTAACCAAGCCTCAGTTGGTTCAGAAGGGATATCCCCATAGAAGATGGTTTTCTTTCTCCTCACAGGTTGTCATGCCTTTGTCAGGATGATTATCCCCAGCGGAGTGTTAGCTCCGAGTTTGTAAACTATACCCAGACAGCTGTCCCCCAGAAGGGTCGCTTCTTCCCCAACTGAGTTACTTTTCCTAGCAGGTGTTGTTCTTTCCTCCTAGCGGAAATCGATATTTAATCTCTCCTCGGCAGGGTTGGTTGTGTTTCCGGCATTTATTTTGCCGGAATAATTTGTGATACCCGTTCATCCCCAACGGGGTGGTATTTGTCCTCAACAGCCGTGTTGATGAAGCAAGCTTGTTAGAGCCTCCCCCAACAGCCTGAACCTGCATTTGCATTTGCATATATTATCATGTTTGCATCTACCCAAAAACGTGTAGCATTTCCATGCCATATGGAGCATTACGCCATTGTCAAACATACGCATTTTGAAACATAAATCAGGTTGGTTAACCTTTTGTTTTCAGGTGTGTTTCTCAGCAGGAGTATGAAGTTACAGCTCAGATCTATTACCAGACGATCGAGGTCTCACCGTGAGACATGTGACGATACAGTTCACCTTATTATCCCCACAGAGTTACTGGTTGAAGTTTCTCTTATCCGGTCAGCAAAGCGTTCTTTCAGGTTTGCTGTCACGACAGCATTTCAGGGTTTCATGAATCAAGATTTCAGAAGTGGTCACTTGTTGTCGAAACGGGTGTCGGGCAGTTATTTTCAGAATATCCCCAGTGGAGTTAGCTACTGCAAAGAATAGGCAAAGAAGCTATATCCAAGTTGACTTTCCTGTAATCAGGCAGATGACTTTTCCCGTATGAAGCAGGCGGATGAACTTTCCTGTAAGAATCAGGCAGATGGATTTTCCCGTATGAAGCAGGCGGATGAACTTTCCTGTAAGAATCAGGAAGATGTATTTTCCCGTATGAAGCAGACGGATGAACTTTCCTGTAAGAATCAGGCAGATGGATTTTCCCGTATGAAGCAGGCGGATGAACTTTCCTGTAAGAATCAGGCAGATGGATTTTCCCGTATGAAGCAGGCGGATGAACTTTCCTGTGTTCAGGCAGATGATTTTCCCGTATGAAGCAGGAGGATTCACTTTCCTGTAATCAGGCAGATGACTTTTCCCGTATGAAGTAGACGGATGGAGTTTCATGTGTTCAGACAGATGATTTTCCTGTATGGATAGGCAGATGAGTTTCCTGTGATTAGACAGAAATGTTTCCCCAGTAAAGTCGACGAATTTTATTGCCTATGATTGATAGGACCTCCTCGTGATGGTGGGAGGCGACCAACTCATCCCTCGCGGAGTAGCCGGGATTTCTCCGTGTTGAAGGAATGTGGAGTCCTGACGTGGACAATATCTCTTCGGGTTGACGAAATGTGAGTCCTGACGTGGACCGATTGGTGTTTAGTTGTGATTTGGAAAATTTGCTTATCTTCTTGTGTTGACAAGATTAGTCCAGTTGTGGACGGAGGCATTAAGTACCTGTTGCGTTATACAGGTGGTTGATGTTGGAATCAGAGTTATTATCAGACGTTGAATCAGTTGTTGCCGTAACAACCAGGTTCAGTTGGTGGATATCGTTCCCCAAGCAGTTGTGCAGTTTATTTCTGCGGTTAGAAAATTTACGGGTTTCTTGGTATTCAACCGTCTCGTACCTCGATTGTTTGAAGGTCGTTCGCTCTTCACCCAGTCGGGTCCAAGCCGTTTGAATAGGGGCAGCTGTTGCACCCCAAAATTTGCTCAACCTTTTCTTGCCTGATTTATGTTTCATTGCATTTCATTTGCATAGTTACATCATATACACAGTCTAATCATTTGCATATCATAGCATAGCATGCCTCCAACAAGGGATCAAGGTGTCTATCACAAGAAGAGCTTAGAAAGGTGTGTTATCCAAGAGGAGAAGTCTTCCAGGCCATCAAGAAGTGATTTGAAGTCTTGAGAAGTTTGAGTGCCCACAGGTGGATTTCTCTCCTAACTTGAGGTATATGGAAGATCATCAACATGGAATTGTGAATTTGAGGTATGTATGGATCTCATGGGATTCCTAGAGAGCCCTATTGAAGCTTAGACAAGTCATTGTATCAAGTTCAAGAACCACAGTTGAGGTGTGTACAAGTAGGGTTTCATCTGGGTAACCCTAGGTCAAGGGGAGTAAAGAAGGGGCATCAAGACCTAGCTCTAGGGCATGGAATTCATGGATTGATATGTTGAAGCATGTGTGTGGATGATTCAAGACCAAGTTCAAGAGAATCAAGAGTGGTTGGAGGTGTTTGAGACAGGGTTCCTAGGGTAAAATCCCCTGTATGGCACTGGACTTCCAAGCTACCTAAGTCAAAATTCAAGTTTCAAATGGATCTTTGGCCAATATGAAACTTGTAGGGGTTCTCAATACCTTTAGTTTGAGTACTATAAGTCTTTAAGGAGATTTGTATAACTCAAGTTATGGTTCTTGCAAGTTGCAAGTCACCAGAGGACACTGAAATTTATCTGTGAAAGTCACTTGACTTCCAAGCAACTTTTTCCCCTCAAGAAGTTTTCAAATGGATTCTTGGCCAACATAAGAGTTGTAGGGCTTGATCTTACCTTTAATTTGAGTACTAGAAGCCCTCAAAAAGATTTGTAGAACTCAAGTTATGATCTTGGCAATCCAGGGGTATTTTGGGAAAGTTGAATTATAGGTCCTTTTTCAACATAGGTCAAAATCTCTATCTTCCACTCCTCAAATGAAAAAATGTTCAACATGAGATGTGCTTAGAGTGGTGTTTCTAGGTCAGATAGGAAGTCATGGTGAGTTGAATGGGCTTATTTCACAAAGTGCTCCAAAATGGCCTAAAAAGGGAGATTTTTCAAATGATTCAAAAGAGGGAAAAGTGATTTTTTGAATTACAAGGCATAAACATGGCATATGGGTAGTCATTTTGAATGGAAATTGGATTTCAAACACATTGGCAATGTTACAATTTTGAGATGATCCATTATTTTATGAGTTGCTTTGAAAAATGCTTTCTTACATTACAAGTAACACTTGCCAAATCATTCATGAGATCAGAACCAAGGCTCTAACCCTTACCAATCAATTCAAATTGTCATTTGGAGAGAAATTGGATCAACACCAAGCTGCTGAAGCAAGCTAAAACCAACTGTCATGTGCAAGCTTCTCATGAAATTTTCAAGTGCATGAGAAATTGAATTTCTCACATGGATCATTCCAGAACTTTCTGGATCATTCTAACACATTCTATATAACCCTCATAACTAATTCAGTTAGTTTTTTGGCCAAGAACTCTGAAGAATTGAGAGAGAGCAAAGTGAGTTTCTTCATTGCAAATCAAAATCGTGTTTGGTGATTGGGAGGGATTCAAAGCAATTTAGTGCATACAGAAGATCCACAAGGCATCATTGATCGTGTCTGGAGAAGATTGAAGGGTGATTTGAAGGATTTCTTGCTCTGTTCACTCAATTTTTACAGGTATGTAAATTTCATCTCATAGCATGATTTAGGTAGAATTGATAGGATTTAGATGTGTAAATAGATTGTAGACATGGCTAGGATCGTTTCTGGTAGGAAAATTTGGTGATTAGAGACAAAACCTAGGGTGACACCATTTCTGTTGAAGGTTGTTTCTCTTAGTTCTTGGAGGTTCAAACATGTTTAGATGGTGATAATTAATCAGTGTAATGTGTAGATGATTTTAGGCTCTTTGATTTTGAGAATGGTGATGATTGAATTTGGAGCATATTCTGAGCTTGGAATCGTGTTTTGAGTTGTGGTGAGATTCAAGGAGAATGGAGGTTACCATTGGATTCAGTGAGAGAAAACGAATTGATTAGGGTGCTTAGGTTTGAGTTTTGATATTGTTTTGTGGAGTTTGCATTTGGGGACGACGGTGGCGCCACCTCCGGCCACCGTCTGGTTCATTTCCCTCCCAGAATTTAAAAATGAAGAAGATGACTTTCTGGCCATAGGATTAGGGAAGACCTTTGACTGAAATAACCATCCCACGGCCACGATTCATTCTCAGTTTGTGAAGAAAGTCTGAACATAAGAAAAACGCACCGTTTCACTTATGATTTGTTTTGGGCTTAAGACAAACCTTGCTATCCACACCCCTGTTTGAGGCCCACCAGCGAAATGCACATGGTTTAGTTGCTATTTGACACAGACTTTTATTGATTTTCCTTTGCATTTTTCACATTATTTTCTGGTTGGTCTGGGCTTGATGCGCGCTTGTTATTCTCACCCCCTCCTGGGCCCAACCTTAGTTTATAACCAGTTAATCTTGCTATTTGACACGCCTGTTTGTCAATTTTCTTTTATTTTTATAGTTTTAGTTAGGTTAGTTTTTAATTCATAATAAATTGAAAAATGATCATTTTAGGATGAGACTTTTTTCCCTGGTTTCCTTAGGATCTCTAGAATTTTATAGGATTAAAAAAAATATTAATTTCATGCATTTTACATTTTCTGGCATATTTTACAATTTTAATGCTTTTATTTTACTTTTGTTTGATACTTCATTTTTCTGAATTTAGTATGAGAGTTTGGTGAGGAATTTTTGAGTGATTCTTGTGAGGTTGATTAGATTATGGAAGCATGTACCCTTAGAAATTTTGTCATATTTTTGTGATTAAAATTTAGGTTAGTTTGAGAGGTGAATAGGAGAGGTGTTAGAATTAGGGTTTTAACGCAACTAGTTGTAGTTTAGGGCATAGGTTGGGGACTTAGGGTTTGATTTAGGTCTTGGGATTTATATGGGGTATTGGGTATAAGGTTAGGTTCCCTTAGAAATTTACCTAGGATTTTATGATGAGTTTTAGCATTTTACTTAATTTTTGCAATTGGTGTGATGTTTGTGGGTTTTCCCCTTGGATGTTTGGTTTGGTTACTTTGCTTGGGCTGTCTTAATTGGGCTTTGGGCTTGGGTTTTGCTTGATGGAGCTTCTAGAGGCATTGAGGATACTTGGAGATAAAGCTTGGGGCTTGGTCATGAGGGTCTTTCCTTGTGAAGATTGCTTTTGAAGGCTTAGGGATTAGGCTATGTAGGAAGAGCTTTAGAATAGACTTGTTTCTTCTTTCAAACATAGAGAGCTTCTTGTGCCTCTATTCATTCCTATGACACAAAGTCCTTTTAAAGTATTCACATCCCTCCTTTGGAGGGATGAGTGGCATACTTTAGAAGTAGAACTTTGAGGATACCTGTCTCTTATAATGTTAAGTGCTTATGGGCTTCCTTTGGTTGTCACTAAGCTTCTTAACATTTCAACTTAATATGTTAATTGATTCTCTCTTGGAGATGGAGCTTGAAGATAGGAGCTTATTTGAAGCTTGAAGATGCTGAAGATGCCTTTCATGAGGATTGCTTGAAGATGGAGTTGTTACTGTCAGTTTTGCTGTCAGGAGCTTGCTGGAGTATTGAACCTAGGGTTTACTGTTGCTTTTGAGCTGGGGTTTTCTGTAGCTGTGGAGCTTGACTGTTTAGGTTTTGAGGAGCCTTATTTGAAGTGTGCTTTCTCTTACTTGGAAGTTGGAGATTGAAGCTTATTGAAGTTTGGAGATGAAAGTTGTTGTTGTCAGAGCTGCTGCTTGGGCTGTCAACTGTAGGAGTTTGGTGCTGCTGTTGGGGCTGCCTCCTCTGCTGTGGTTTTTGTTTCTCTGTATTGTTTGTTGGCTTGTACAGCTTGTCCCCTTAAGGTTTGAAGTGAATGTTGATTCACTTTTCCTGTTGTTTTCCCAGGTTCGAGGTTGAGTGGGACTCCCTTGCCTCGCTTGTATTGTTGCATTGCATGCATTTTACTGTATTTGCTTGCTTTCTTTTCTGTTTATCGCCTAGGATCTCTGATTTCCTCTGTGCAGGAGGGAATTATGACAGACATTAGGATTCTTATCCATGCATGACAACATTAGGTTAGTTTTTATTCCCTTTTCAACCCTGGGCTTTTTAGAGCTTCTTTCTCTTCTTATCTCAAAAATACAGTAATAAGGTTAATCGATGTCGTACGTTACGAGCCTTAAGCTATTTGAGAAAGGGTTGCTAGAGAGCTTCTTTCCAGTAGTCTGGCTGCTTAGTATGGCACCGTTTGGGTGACACACGATGTAGTCACTCTCAAATCATAGTCTCTAGTGCGTCAAAGCTTGCAAACCAACTAAAAAAACATTTCTTTCGTAAAAGATTCAAAACAAACATCAAGGTGTCATTTTTGTCCGCTTGGACTCTTAATCGAGAAAAACCCTTTTTGAAGGTAATAAAAAACAGTCAGACAGGCTTATGTCTTTCGTGGCCCGAACTACGTTTGCTCTGATCTTTCATGCTGTATGAAAGTACGTAGGCGTAGGATGCCGTATCCTAGCGAGCAACTTTCCCCTCCTTTCCTGTAGGAAGGCGAACTACGTTGACTCTGATTTCTCGTTCCAAACAGGAATACGTAGGCATAAAGTGCGATACTTTGCCGAGTCATTTTCTTTTCTTTTTAACCCAGACCTTTAGTGTAGATAGAATAACAATCCGTACTAGAAAACAAGTGTGGATCCCGTCGAGTACGGCGGACGTGAAGGGTGCTAATACCTTCCCCTTGCGTAACCGACTCCCGAATCCAGGATTTGGTTGCGATGACCACCTTTCCCGTCTTTGCGGTAGGTTTACTTCGAGTGTTTCCTTTCCCTCCTTTGGGATAAATAACGCACGGTGGCGACTCTTCTGTCATAGCCGGCGCCGATTTTCGCAGTAGCGACAGTGATGATGATAAGTACGAGAAATCTTGAAGAATATGACAATATATCCTGCTAAGTCTTGAGTGAAGAGGCTCATGATGATAAGAATTCAACCCTTGCTTCAACTTGACTGAAGTAAGAACCAATTGAATCACCTCTAAATAGGGAAAACACCAATAACAAGAAAATCCTTTGATCCCATGTCCTAGAAGACCAATGTTGTATGATCATAAGGTTATGACCTAATGGATATGTAGATGAATGTGAAACAAAAGTTAGTTAAAGTTAGGAAAAGAGCGGGGAAATTTTGGGGTGCTACACTCAGATTATCATCTAACAAGCTGACACCCAAAATTTCCTCGCATATTGAATTGTATAAGTTGTTATTTACATTAACCACATTACCCTCAATAGGTAGACCCAATAAATTGTACATGTCTTCTAGTGTTATGGTACATTCACGGGTTGGAAGAAAGAAAATGTGTGTTTCGGGTCTCCATCTTTCTTGTAGAGTGAGGATAAACTTAGCATCAACTGAGTAGGACATAATTTTGATAACATGACTAAAACATTAATCTGGGTTGTAATAAGCTTTGTGTGTTTCAGCTGGCAGCGTCTTACAAGAAGAGAAATGATTCGTGAGAGATAAGTTCTATGGATCTATCTCACAGTTTCACTACCACCAATCTCCTATATGGTCATTGTTAACTAAGGTGGGTCGATAATATTCCATTAGAGAAGTGGACTAGGGCATTTGACGAGGGTCGACAATGGGGCCTCATGACAAAAAACTTTGTGGAATCAATGAACTATATCTTCAAAGGAATTATAAACCTACCCATATCCGCGTTGGTGAGAGAAACCTATTTTAGGTTGGGATCACTATTCGCAATGAGAGGCGACAAATTGAGTTCAGTGTTACAATCGGGGCAATTGTTTAGTGAAATCTGCATGAAACTTATGAAGGAGAAAATTATCAAAGCTAGCAAACATGTGGTTACAAAATGTGATCGTCAAAGATACAATTTCAGTGTAGAGGAGACAATGGACCACAATGAGGGGAGACCAAAGAAATACTATCAGATCTAATTATATAGAGGTTGGTGCGACCACAAAAAGTTTCAAGTCTTCCATATGTCTTTCTCCCATGTCATTGTGACATGTTCAAGTGTTCGCCATGACGCTTTTTTGCATCTACCCGCTGTTTACAAAGTCATAAACTTATTCGATGTATACAACAATAGCTTCCTAGTGGTAGCAAAAGAGGAATATTGGCTTACTTATCAATGGGCTATAATTTTGCACAATGAAAATATGAGAAGGAAGAAAAATGGTCTCCCTAACAACACACATATCAGAACCGAAATGGATATGTCTGACAAATTATAAGGAAAATGTGGTATATGTCGTCTGCCCAGACACACACGAAAACGTTGCCCCAATGTTGAAACAAGCTCTGAATGATAATTTATTATGTTGTTAAATTTTTTTATAACCTTGCTATTTAATATAGATAACAACTTTTGGTTACAACAAAACAAACATAAACATACCTAAAACAATAACACAAATAACAAATAAACATACTTAACACCATAACATATCTAAGAGCATACAACAATCAAAAGAGTATCATTTGGTGCATACATCATATCTCTAATATCATTGTCATTTTCAACTGACACCCACATACGCTAGATATCATCATTGCCATCCACAATAGAGATGTACGAAGCACATCTCTACATTCTTCTAATTCATTCACTATCATTAATCTCTCTATCTCTCCAAATGGTCAAGCTCCTCTCAAGTTGCTCGAAAATCCTGATGTTCCGAAAACACCTCTCCATCGGAGGCTTGGTTCTCAGGAAAAAAATATGTTCATGCATTTTACTACTCATGTTAAAACAAGTGAAGAAAAGATTAAGAAGAAAACGAGAAAAGTTGTGAAAAATATGGCAGAATGCACACCTCTATTTATATTAAATAATACCTATTAAAATATATATTTTAAAAAAATTGCAATACTTAGACGTCATATGAATTGGCATCTCCTCTAAACATCAATAGATATGCGTCAATTAGATTGATTTGCCCTAAAAAAATTGCAGCACTTAGACGTCATATGAATTGGCGTCTCCACTAAACATCAATACATATGCGTCAATTAGATTGACTTGCCCTAAAACAAAACGTCAATTTAATTTGCATATCTTCTAAATTATATAGTGGTGACACCAATCTAACTGCCTTCAATACTATGTATGCATTTTTCTAAATTTGAAACATGGATATTTTAAAAATTAATGAAAAAAATGGATAAAATATTTAGTGTTTTAGTTGAAAATATGGTTATTTAAATCTATAAAATTGTTTATTTTAATATATCAATAATAACATCAATATTATATTATATACTCAGTGTAAAACACAGAGAGTGCTCCTTGTGTGGACGTAGACGCTTATCTATCATGAGTTCCAACATAAAAATAAATAAAATTGTGTGTGAACAGAATCATATTGAAACAAGATGATGTCATTCTTCACATTTTCAAAATTTGATTAAATAAAAATAATCGAGAAATCTTGTGAAGGAAAACAATGGATCGCAACTCAAGTAACAAAATAATTAAATTGCTAATTAATAGCTTAATACTACGTAATTGCTTACCTACATGCAAGCTGGAACTAAACGTCTAGCTATTATTATATATAGTTAACCAAATAATCCGTTTACTTTGTCTTAATTAATTAACTAATGCGACAGTGACTGAAGATGCAATTTGGTGTGTACCCACTCTACTCCAAATTAATCTGTCAAGTTGAGAGGAAATTATTAATTAAGCACTTAATTACCGTCTGCAACCGTGAATCAACTTTATATATATGTAACCATAAAGTTCTAGATACTTTATTGAGATTTTTTTTAAATAATTATGTTTTTAAAATAAATTCTACAATAATTATTTATTTAAAAAAATATTAAAATAATCATGTTTCAAAAAAAATCGATAACAAATACTATAGTCAGATTCATTGAAATATACATACAACTTTTATATATAACCGAAGACAAATGTACATAGTTTATGCTACTGCATGTGGCGCATACATCTTTTAAAAATATGCACCACTGACAGTGGTTAGTAGACACAAAAGTTGTATGTATGCGTCATAAACAGAATTATTATATATAAAAGTTGTATGTATTAGTCAAGAAATTTTTTATAAATTTTTTTTAATACATGAATTTGGTATTTTTAAAAAAATTAGAATTTTTATTTTGAAAATTATGAAATTCCTTTATTTTATTGACTTCTATAAACACTATAAATTTGGGTAAGCATGCTTTAATAATAATTTTGGTTTTTTCATTTCTTACAATAAAAATCAAGGCATAGTAGTAATAACAGATGGTAGAACCACGCAAGCAATCTTTGCACAATACTTAAAAGGAAGAATGTGGACCACACGAAATGGAATGTGGAAAACAACACATTAGGTTGAAGATTACACGTGCCCATTCCCCATATTCGATTTTTATTTGCCACAAACCACATCCATCAAACTCAACCACGACTAACACCCCTGTGTATTTAATTCTAAAATTGTTCATAGACAAAGTTGAATCAAAAAATGCAAATTAAATTTTTGATAATTTTTTATAAATTTTTTATAACATACTAGTAAGATACTCGTGCGGACGTAAATTTATTTGATAGTTCGCAAAGATAAATTTATTTGATACGATATAAATTGAATTTAAATACAAATGTAAATTTAAAATAAATTATTTAATTATAAAATAAATAATAATTTTAGAAATTCAATTATATTAAATAACTAAAAAAAATGCAATTGCTAAAAGGCAACGAATTAGATAATGTGTTAATAATTAGTAAAATTGAGCATTTTATTATTGTTTTTATGTGTTATTGCTTCCTCCGTATTATTTATCAATCATCTAAAAATTTACAAATAAAATAATAAAAATGAAAAAAATAAGTTATGAAATAAAGTTCATATATAAAAAGATTTTGATAAAGAAAAGTTAAGACATAAGAGACCTCAAGAGAACTCTTATTGAACATAAAAACTAAATTTACACTAACTAATTGCATACAAGTTGTGAGAAAATATTTGAAAATAGCAGCAAGAAATATTAGGTTTTCATAACAATATAAAACTCATAATAAATATAAAATAATGGTAGTCTCAGTGTTTTAAAAACTGAATCGAATCGGTCAATTGGACCGGTCGAACTGGGAAGATTTGTGCGTTCCCACATTTTATTAATTTCAATTGGTAAGTTCCTTCTATTTCATATTAAAAGTAAATTTCATCTTTTTAAATTTATTAAATATTTTATGTATTTGATTTATATATAGATCACATATAATAATTATTTAATGAACTTTAGAAGGTGAAATTTATTTATAATACAATATATAATAGTATTGTATGCATCTTTAAATATAAAATGAGTAATTTAAATATGTAATTATTATACTGACCATAAAACTTTGGAACATTTTTTACAACAAAGACTGACATCACCTGATCAACAGTGTTGGCTGGCCAAGCTTTTGGGATATCAATTTGAGGTTAAATATAAGCCTGGGTTAGACAATAAGGCTGTAGATGATCTATCAAGGTGTCATGGTGATATGAAATTATTCTCAAGCAAAGTGATATGTTTCGTATTCCCTGTAGTGACTTGTCATATCGTTTGCAAACAAAGTCCAAAAAACACAAAACAAAGCACCACCATATATAGAGAAGTAAGTTATAACACTTAATCATTATGATTTTTAAAGTATAAAGTTAAGCTTAATCCAAGATCAATCTACCATATCTTCTTCCTCGTCTAGCAGGTTTTATGGTTCTAAACTCAGATATTCAAATAATACTTTTATTGTTTATTTGTAACATAACATGTAGTACTATGATTAAATGGAATGACAATCTTTATCTACTTCCAGCATTTCTTCAATGAACTCAGGAAATTAGGAAAATTATAGGTGGAATGGTTAGGTAGGTGAGACAACCACAACCTTCAAACGCAGGTATGAATGTTGCATGGTTTCTTGAATAAACAGAGTTAAAGAGAACGCAGTACATAGAGAAGGAAATCAGCCTAACATAAAACGGAAGAATGTGAATGTGGCTCAGTTGGAACCAAATTTGTACTGGGAGAAAAGTATCATGAAGGCTTTAAAGGATGGAAAATATGTCTTGGGAATTCCTTAACCCAATGTATCTTGCAATTGATATTCCCATGACATACACTGTAATTTTGATTACTTATTTAGTACATTATTATACAAATAGACTAACATAACCTTGTAATTATGCATCCTTTTTCAGCTGACATTGTTATAAATTTATTTACGCAATATTAATTCCCAAATACACATCAGATAGGATATATATATTTTTAACCTGAGCATATGCACTATTATAATATTTGTATATCTAGCATAAATAAGATATCTATAGTTTAGCTGTGCTCCTATCATAAAATTCCTGTTATGAAGAATGCAGTCAATTATTCAAGTGTTATCATATATGCATGGAGAAACCAATCTTATGACAAATCCAAGTTATCGCAAATTAATTATAATCCACATTTGAACTTAATTAATGAGTAATAGTCTATGTATCACATGAATCCTCAAAAGGTAATTCAAGAGATAAAATTATCTAAAACTCATATAACTGAAATTCATATAACATAAAATTCCAAATTTTCAATTCATAACAATGGTTATCCAAATGTTGTGTACCATAATACAAAACAAAGGCAAGACAAGAAGATTGATAAGCCATTGTACACCAAAGATTATTTAGGTTGATCACCAACACAACCAAATCTAACTACACATCTTAAACTAACAATTTAATTTTAAAAAAATATCTAGCAGTTTTGTTCAACCATGATACTAAAGCTTCTTTTCTTCTTCTTGACATCCTCCAACAGCTTTGTAGATGACAACTGAACGTTCTCCATATTGTATAGCAACTCGTCTGCAGATCTTTTGTACGGAGTCAATGTCAAATTAGCACTAGTAAGGTCATAGTCAACACACGCTGAAATAGATTCTTGTGGAAAAATCAAAACTAAATAAGTAACAAATTAATTTACTATTATCATTCATTAACTTAGTAAATAATACAACAACTAAGGATAAATATATGAAATTACAGAGTCAACTGCAGCATCATTATGGGTGGAAGGTTCATCAAGGTTTACTGTGGACGTATGCTAAAAAATAAGAAAGATAAAAAAAATGATCAGATTATCGAAAATCTATAGGAACACATAGGTTAGTGAATAATATGAGAGCACCTCTTCAGTTGGAAACTGGTTCGCTAACTTTTTAATAGACTCTTCACCTTCTCTGAATCCAACAACAGATAATCTACCATACTTAGGCTGATAAACAACCCTGATTACTAACTCCTTATCCAACATTGAGTCCAATGGATAGGGAAATTCAAGTGGATCGTCTTCACCAGCCTAAAAATGAACACATCCATACAAGATTAGATTATATAGCTCAACTTATGACCATTTTAACATAAACATAGAAATACCTCAACTAACGCTTCCTTTAATTCAACGGCCGATTTTCCAATAAGCTTTGCCCAGTCACTGTCCCAAAAGATAAATCTGGCTCTGTGTTTATTATCGACAACATGAACCTTAAGTTTGTTCCTATGTCGACAAATAACATAAATAATATGTGATATAAACCATCAATACAGACTAACATGGTTAGTGCAAAATGATTTAAACATGTACAACACCATGGCACAGGTTTCTGAATTTCATGGTTAGCATAGCATATAAACTTCGCATCTCTATGTGTCACACTTTTTGTACATTGGTCACAACCTTGATAATACCACCCGGATTGTCCAGCTTCAAATTTTTCCAACTTAGCAAGAGTCACAATGGTTGTCTCCTATTTATTAAAGATATAATATATTGCAGCCAAAGATAGGAATTAATATTAAATGGGTATAGAAATTTAGTTATCAAAATATAGAACCAAATTAAAAAAATATGATACACTTACATATTGCAGACTGAGAATATCAAAAACACTCATTACTTGTGCCTTCTATATGAATTTATCATGGTCGGAGTATTGAGAGTTTTAAGTGACATCATTTTGTAAGGAAGAACATGATAACATAGGTACATCTCCTTTGAAACTGGACATAGTATAAGTCACAAATGAATATCAGACAAAAAAATATACAGAATAAATAAAAGATGCATGTACCTTTCTTTGAACTTTTTAATTTCATCAATGTTAAAGTCATTAATTGACGATTTTCCCCATTCCATGCATTTGACACATTCAATGGAAAAATTCCTAAAGATGTGTAAAATAGGATAGCTTAGTTGAGGTATATTAGAAGTATGATTAGTCAGAGCAGTTGAAATAAACCACATAAAAAACACGAATATAATTACCTTCTACTCCTTTAATTCTTGCATTCTGCAACAACACAATAACATGTTTTTTTGATTTGTTATTGTTGTAGAAATTGCAGAATTTGGATGCAAGGTCACCCAATAATGTACACTGAATGACAAAAGCACTAAGATTCAACATTGCAGATAATGTTTGATTGTATATAATGTTTGATTGAGATTAATAATCATAATAAAGCGTAATACATACATAATAATAGAAACAAAAACTATACATTTCAATTCAGTATTACCTAATGTTTGACATTGTAAAAACAACTTTGTTCTTGCTATCTGCACCATTCAATTGAACTTGAATTACTTCATTAACTCCTCTAATCACATCTAAGAATGAATCAATAAACAAAATTAAATGAAGGAAAATTAAACATCTACTAACGATTCACCAAAAGAAATTGATAATAGCTTACCAACTAAAATTTCAGGATGATCTCCAGCCCTTACAGATGTTGCTCCATAAAAAATCATCTTAAAGTTATGCATTGTAGCTTTGAATGTCAAATCATCTTTAAGAAAACATTGTAAGGTGCAATTCAAATACATTGTAACTATAAAAATGGAATAGGATTAGGGGATTTCTATTTAGCCAAACAATTTAACAATGACATATACAAATACAAAATATATATAACAATAATGACAACTGAACAATCTAATCCAAAACTATAACTCTTGAATGTTATAACCATTTGCAGTTAAAATAACTTAGCATACCTTGTTATTATTGCCGGAAGTTCAAGTAAGAGGGAAAACACATTATTGCTCGACCGACAACTCTCAAAGCTTGTCTGTAAAGTTTGAAGACTCGTACAAATAAGGAAATCCTGAAGATCCATACAGAAACTATAAATGAATTAAGACTAAAGTCATCAAATACAGAAGTTCATGGCAAAACATGAGTGATGCAATTAATCGAACAGGTGGCGTGCGTGTTCATATTAGCTAGTGCCTAGAATTAACAGTAAAAATTTTAAACAGAACAAAACATATAATTGATACAAATTATAAAACTACAGTAGATATTCAAAAAGGTAGAACCTTTGAGGATGACCATGAATGAAAGCTTCATCAATCATCATGCTCGATCTGTGGTCCATGTTGACGGCTCGATCTGCATAAACAGAAAGAAACGGGTAAAGAAAAATAAGAAAACCCATGACACCAACCAAGCAACATTGCAGACTTAATCACCAACCAGAATCCTTACCTGGTTGAAAAAACACCAACAAACCAAAATCTATAGCTTTCAAAGTTGCGGTTTCCTTCTTATTTGCAAACAAAGTTAATAATCTAAATATAAAGAGGAATAGATACATATAAGGAACCAGATAAAATAAATATATACAGATGGAAAAACTTGATCGACGACGAGGTTTCGAAACAAAATCTCAATCGGTTCATTTGAAAGGCCGTGAGACGAGGAGTACGAAAACGATTTTCATTTTTTCATTGGAGATGGTGGTGGCCGTAAAGTGGAGAAAGGGAATGCGGCTATGTTAGGGTTTGAGAGAAAAAGAGAGAGAGAGCAAAGAGAAAGAGAGAATACAGAAGACAGAGAAATGTGGAAAATGTGAGAAAGGAGTTTTGAGAAATTGTTAGTTTAATTTGGACAAATGAATGATGGACAAATGGCAATAATATATAGGAGACCTTAAATAAAAATGTAGTCATTAGTTGATTACCAATACATCCTTTTGGTAGTGTAATATTTTTATTGTAAAAGGGTAAAATAGAAAATGCATTCAATAAAATTTTGATTGATTGATAGTAGAATAAATTTTCAATAGTTCATTTTAAAAATATCGATATACAATTTTATCAATTTTATAAATAAATAAAAGTCTGATATTTTTAAACTAATATTGCTATTTTGAAAAAACTCTACAAAATATTTGAATATTTAAAAATATATATAAAATTTCCATAGTTTCAGAATGTAACATAATACACAACATAAATTATCGATCAGAGATGAAACAAATCTGCTGGTACATGAAATAACAAATTTGTTGAGTTTGTAATTTCTTGTGTCGAAGCATTGTAGCTCGACATAAACAATGTCTAGTCGAATCAACCTAATGTGTGTGTGTGTCAAGTTGTGTTAGTGTGTCGAAGTGTCGAAGCAGATTGCTTCACACAAGATTTCAACTTAGGCCTATTTTAGTAACGTTAGTTATTTTGGGCTTTTATAGTTTTGGACTTTGCCTTGGAGTGCAAACTAACCTAAATCTATAAATAGGGACAAACCCTTATTTTGTAAAGAACTCATAATATTGTATTCACAGTTTGTAGTTGCAAGTGAATAAGAAAGTTTCTACAGTTCGTGGGCAGAGAGAAACTCTGCAGAGAATTCATCTTCTTCTCCAACGTTATTTTCTTTCTTTCTCAACATCTTTTTCATTGTCATTGCGTGATTGATAACAATCTTGAGATCAAAGTTGAGTGAAATTCTCCATAGGTTGTGGTTGAATTCCAACAACTGGTATCTAGAGCTCCGATGGAGATTCAAGGAAGGAAAATCGTGATGGCGATGAATCATCCAAACTGGCACTTTCTGGAAAATCTTCCAATTCTCAAGAAAGATAATTATGAGAATTGGTGCAAGCAGATTAAGGTAGTTTTATGTTATTAAAATCTTTGGGATCTTGAGAAGGGAGGAGTAGTACCGCTTGCAGAAAAAGTTGCACACAGAGAATTAAAGAAGAAAGATTATATAGCCCTCTGTATAATCTATCAATGTGTTGATCAAGATAATTTTGAAAAGGTTAGTGATGTAGAATAAGCGAAGGAAGCGTGGGAAATTATGGAGAAATTGTTTGGAGGAGCAGAGAAAGTGAAAGAGGTGAGGTAACAAACTCGCAAGAGAACCTATGAATTTCTTCAGATGGAAGAAAGTGAAAGTATAACAGATTTCTTCACTAGAGTTACAAAACTGGTGAATTAAATCAAGATATGTGGAGAAGTGTTGACATCAAGATCAGTTGTTGCAAAAATCTTGAGTTCATTGGCTCCAAAGTTCGATCACGTGGTAGTAGGCATAGAAGAGTCGAAAGACTTGTCAGTATTAACGAAGAAAAAACTTCAAGGGACGCTTGAGTCTCATGAACAAAGGATGGTTGAAAGAGCTGCAGGAAAGTCGAATAGTGATATGGCTTTGCAGACGCAGTCAGAAAAAGAAAAGAAAGGCAAAGGAAGTTGGAATGACAACAAAGGTAGATGAGGCTACAACAATTTGACTGGTCAAAATCAGCAGGAAGGAAACTGGTCGAATTAGAGAAAACCTTGGAACCAAGGCAACCAAAGAGGTGGTGCTGCAAGTAGAGGAAGAGGTGGTGGTCGAAAGCCTGACGAAAGTTACATTCAGTGTTTCAATTGTCATAAGTATGGTTATTATTTTAGTGAGTGTCGAGAAAAGAAGAAGAATCAAGAAACTGATGCAAAGCTAGCGAAACATGAAGAAGAAGAGATATTGTTGATGGTCACAACAAGAGATGAAGAAAGATACCAGGATTAGTGGTACTTGGACTCAGGATTCTCGTCACACATGACTGGTAGAAAAGATTGGTTTATCAACATAAAGTCCTTAATGAAGAATATGGTGAAATTTGCAAATGACAATACTCTAGCAACTGAAGGTATTGGTGATATTCTAATCATGAGGAAAGATGGAAAGAGGTCAGTAATTTCCAATGTATTGTACATATCAGGCATGAAGATCAATTTGCTCAGTATATGGCAGTTGGTCGAAAAGAACTACAAGGTGTCAATCAAAGACAAGATTATGAGAGTTATCGACTCAGGTGGTAGGTTAATCTTGAAGCTTCTAATGTCTTAGAGTAGGACCTTTAAGATTGAACTTAATGTGATGAAGCATAAGTGCCTTGCAACTACAACCAGCAAGGATGAATGAATATTGTCGCTACTGCGAAAATCGGCGCCGGCTGAACAGAAGAGTCGCCACCGTGCGTTATTTATCCCACGGGAGGGAAAGGAAACGCTCAGAGTAAACCTCGCACAACACGGGAAAGGTATGGTCGTCGCAACCAAAACCTGGATTCGGGAGTCGGTTACGCAAGGGGAAGGTATTAGCACCCCTCACGTCCGTCGTACTCGACGGGATCCACGCTTGTTTTCGGGTATGGATTGTTATTCTATCTAAACTATAGGTCAAGGGTTAAAAAGAAAATAAAACTGAAAATCAAAATGACTCGGCAAAGTATCGCACTTTATGCCTACGTATTCTCGTCTGGAACGAGAAATCAGAGTCAACGTAGTTCGCCTACCTACGGGAAAGGAGGGGAAGGTTGCTCGCTAGGATATCGCATCCTATGCCTACGTACTTTCATACAGCATGAAAGATCAGAGCACACGTAGTTCGGGCCACGTACGACACAAGCTTGTCTTGGTTGATTTTATTCCTTCTGAAAAAAGGTTTTCTGATTAGCGGTCCAAGCGGACAAAAATGACGTTTTGATGAGTTCACATTCTTTTACGAAAGAAATGTCTTTTATTGTGTTTGAAATCTTTATGTGTTTTTCTGTTTGTTTTGAGAAAGAAAGAGACAGAATTCTAACCTACGGTTGCGAAGGGAAACAAACTAACCTAATGTTATCATGCATGGGTTAAGACCTAGTGTCTATCATGCTCCTCTCTTGCGCAGAGAGAAACAGAGATCCTAAGGGATAGGCAGAAACAGAAACAATATCAGATATATACAGTAAAGCAGTAAAATGCATGGATGCAACAATACAAGCGAGGCAAGGGAGTCCCACTCAACCTCGAACCTAGAAAACAATAGGCAAAAGTGAACAGGCTTCACTTTCAACCCAGCAGGGTAAACAGCAAACAATACAACCAGGAAAACCAATCAATACATCAGCAATGAAATACAGCAACAAAAGAAACAGCATCAGCAGCTCTGAATCAACATCTGGCTTCAAGTAATCTCCAATCAGCTACAGGCTTCAACAAGCATCAATCTCCATCTTCATGACCTTCAGGCAAGGGCTTTGATCATCAGTCTTCTATCTGCAATGGCTTTTCTTCAAGCTCAAACCTCCAGGATGAGGGATCAGTCACAAGAGTGAATTGGGTGTTAAGCAATCAGCTGACTACCAAAGGTGGTGAACAGACTGCTTCTAACACAAGAGACATTTTCTCTCAAGAGTTCTATCTCACAGACACTATCACCAAGCCTTCCAAAGGAAGGGGGTGAGTGTCTTAGAGAGACTCTGAATCACAGAGAAGAATGGATGCAGACAAGGCAATCCATGTTTGAGAAACAAACTTTCTAATCTAGAGCTCTGCCTAGCTCCTAAACCCTAGTCTCCTCAGCATCTGCTAGCAAGAAACTCCTCCTCAACTTTGACAGTTGATCTTCAATCTCTGGATCTCCAATGGTCTTCATCTTCACACATCTTCAGCTCCCCCAGGGCCCCAGACAAACCCAATACCCAAACAAACAAGCAACAATCCCCAGAGGGCACACCACACCAGACCAACAGATATACAGACAGTATTAATAGCAGTAGGGGAATCCTAACTGTTCTCTAAGGGATCTAATAACTACCCATAGCCCCTATAGTCCCATAACTAATCTATTCAAACCCTAAGTCCTAAGGGAAATGAAATCAAACTCCTAAGTTGTCACCTAAAACCCTAGTTTTGTTCATGAGGTTCAAGTATTCATGAATCACCTAAAATTAACCTCTAAAAATGGGAACTAAAATATTTCTACAAGATCAACATCTCATCTAAACAATATAAAAAGAATGACCAAAAGTATTAAAGCATGTAAGAGAACAAAAATCATTAAAATGAGGCATGAAATGAAACTATTTAATGTGACATTTATTTAGAAAATATGTAAAAAATATGAAATAAAACTAAAAATGAAATTTTATTTAATGAACATTTTCTAGACATTTTAATGTAAAAGATGTAAAAAGAATGGATGAAAATGCATTTTTTATGAATTTATTATGGATTTATGAAATTGGTAAAATATTAAAATGAATTAAAAACAATTAAAACAAATAAAATGAGGGAGGGGTGCGTTTAGAAACCACGCGCAGTTCATTATTTGGATGGGCCAGCAGCCAGGGGTGCGTATAGCATTTTTTCAAGGCCCAGTATTACTCTGAATTAGAACAAAATAAAAACACGCGCTGGGGGTGAGAAAAGCATCCAATACGCGTTGAAATTGGTTTGGGCTTGGTATAGGGGGGTGGGGTTAACAATAGCACTCAGGCCCGCCCGTTTCAATTAATGAAACGACGCGTTTTGGCCAGCTTCGTTCCCTCCACATTCTAAATTGAATTTCAGCCGTCCGATTACCCTTTCAGTCAAAGGTCTTAGCCAAAATAGACGAACCAGATTATATCTTCTTCACTTGACCTGAAACTTAGGGTTTCAATTCACCATGAACTCCATGCACGAGCAAGCTTTACACCAAGCTGTTCTCCCTCTACAGGCCACCAATCCTCATGCTGTGAACATGAAAGTTACTCTATAACTCTCCCTCTACACGTCTATGGCACTAATTCACCTTGAAACTCATCACAACAACAAACCCGATTGAGTCAACATCTGGCCTCCATGAAATCACACTGATATGCACCAACTCAATTCTTCTTCAAACTTAACCTAAACTAATATACACATAATGGAGATTAACCTGATCAATCAAGCTAACATTCTAATGCCCTAACCTAATAGATCTTCACCCTAACAGTTTGTTGCACCTGTTAACAACCATCACCAAATCGTTCCAAATTCATCTAAACTAATCTCCTAACCACCTAGATCATGTCTAAACTAATAAAATCATGCCTAACTAACTGAATCGAGCAATTTGAGTGAAAACATACCTGATGTGAAACCTTGCAAACAGCTATGGAGGTTGAAGATCTGAGGCTTCTAGGTGTTGGATCTTGATCCACAAACTTAGTAATCAATTCTGTATGCAATATTTTGGAGCTTCCTTGCTTGAATTGTGCTGTCCACTTGAACTTGTGATTTTGATGTTGATGAAAAAGATGCTCGAAAATGGATGATAATCACTTGATCCTTGATTGGATGATGATCTATGATGATGATGGAGTAAGATTGAATTGATTTTGATGATGATTTTGTGAAGGTTTTGAGAGAATTGCAATGAAACTTCAATGAAAAGAATGAGAAAGCTTGTGAGATTCTTGGTGCAAATGAAGCCAACCCTTGCCAAATTCTCATTTCATGAATATATAGACCCCAATGGTACATTCTAGATCCATCTTGCACATTCCCTTGTTTTCCAACTTTGGTTCATTTTGATTATGTTTCTTCAATTACAAGTAACCAAAGATAACTTCTTTTTTTCCTTCTAAACTCAAAAAAGTATTTGAACCATTGTTCTTAGAATTGTTTTTCCATTCAAAATCATATATTGGAAGTCTCCATTTGGACTTGTAAATCTCCCAAACCATTTTTCAATTTGAAATTATTCACTTTATAAGCCTTTTTAGTTCATATTTTGACCAATCATGCAACTCCATGCTATGAGCTTCTCCAATAACTTGGGACCTTCTTTCTAGACTTAAAATCCCATTTGGAGCAAGTTTGATGTTGTAAGTTTTTCCATTTGAGGCCTCCTTGTATGAGTTTTGGGTATAGGTTAAAATGACCTGTAATTCACAAATGCCCAAAATACCCTTTGCTTGCCAAGACCATAAGTTGAGTTCTCCACATCATATGAAGGCATGCCATACCATTCTAGAAAGCTAAGACAATGAGGAACAATTCTTATGTTGACCAAGAATTCATTTGAAATCTCCTTGAGGGGTAAAACTAGCTTGGAAGTCAAGTCACTTTCACAGACAAAAATTCAGACACCCCAGATGACCTGTAACTTGCAAGGACCATAACTTGAGTTCTATAAATCTCCTTGAGGTCTTCCACCACTAAAATTAAAGGTCTTGAGATCCTCTACAAGTTTCATGTTGGCCAAGAAGCCATTTGAAGCTAGCATTTTGACTTATCTTGCTTGGAAATTTGACCTAAACTAGGGGATTTTACAGAGAAACCCTAATTTAGTAACTCCTCTTCTCCTTGATTTCTCTTGAATCCTCCTTGGCATATCTCCATATCCTTCTTCATATGTCCAATGTTGATCCCCACATCTCTTCAATAGACTTGAATGCCCTCTTAAGCCAGTCAATTGACCTAGGGTTGACCTAGAGTTGACCCAGATGAAACCCTAGTTGACTGTCCTCAACTGTAGCTCTTATGATCACCTCAACAACTTGTCTCCTTCTCCAAATGACTTTCTAAGTCTCTCAAGATGTCTAGATACTCTCCATGCCTTCATTTCACAGCTCACAACCCTCTTGTTGACCCTCAGATGCCCTCAGCTAGGAGATGGACTCAAGGCTTGATCTGCTGAACTCTTTGCTTTCAAATTCTTTCCTGATGACTTGAATGAGATTGAATTGGGATAATAGCCTCTTGATAGGCCTCTAGAGATGAGAATAATGATTGGTCCCCTGTTGAATGACTTGCTATGCTCATGCTATGCAGATGATTAGTCTATGTACATGACTCTATATGCAAATGCTAATGATAATGAAACATAAGCCCAGTGAATAAAGTTGGGCAAATTTTAGGGTGCAACAGCTGCCCCTATTCAAGCGACTTGGACCCGATTGGATGAAGAGCCCGGAGCCTTCAGACATTCGAGGTACGAGACGGTTGAATACTAAGAAACCCGGAAATTTGCCAACCGCAGAAATAAACTACGCCCCTGCTTGGGAACGACATTCATCAGCTGAATTTGACTGTTACAGCAACCCATTGATCTTGCGCGACCGTGCTGGGGATTGTCTTCACCATTCTGAAAAGAATTCTGTCATAACAGATTGCTTGCTTGTCCACGTTAGGACTCTGTCTGTCATTGATACGAAGAAATCTCAACTACCTGTCCACGCTAGGACTCCACTTGCTGTCAACCCAGAAAAATCTCGGCAACTCCGCTGGGGATAATTCGTCTGCATTTCCATAAACTGAACCGTCCACGTTAGGAATAACACTCTTCCACGTTAGGAGTAACACCTGTCCACGTTAGGAATCAAAACTCTGTATCTGTCCACGTCAGGACTAACCCTTTCATCTTTCCACGCCAGGAAGCAATCTTCTTTCCGCGTAAGGAGAACTATATCACTCTGTCCACGTAAGGGCTCCAATACCACTTGACATGTCCGCGTCAGGACTCCATTCTTTCCACGTAAGGAGTACAACTTTTGATTCTGAACCTGTCCACGTCAGGACTCAACTTTCCACATAAGGAGTGTACCACTCTTCCACGTCAGGAACCATCCTTTCTTGAATCTGTCCACGTAAGGACCTCAATTTCTTCCACGTCAGGAATAATCTTCTTCCACGTCAGGAATCAGCTTTGATATGTCCGCGAGAGGACTCAATCTTTCCACGTAAGGAATAAACTCGTCTTTCCACGTAAGGAAACCATTTTTCTTCCATGTAAGGAAAGCTCTTGATACGCCCACGTAAGGACTCTGATCTTTCCACATAAGGAATACCAACTCTTTCTCGATTTGTCCGCGTCAGGACTCATTTTTCCACGTAAGGAATGCCATCTTAATCTGTCCACGTAAGGACTCCAATCTTTCCGCGTCAGGAATACTGTCATTTCCACGTAAGGAAACTATCTCTTGATATGTCCGCGTAAGGACTACCTCATCCACGTTAGGACCCATTTCTCCTTATTAGGAATAATAATTTCTCTGATTCGTCCACGTCAGGACACTGATCTCGTCTTGATTCGTCCACGTTAGGACTCAGGCGTCTTCGACTCGCTGAGGAAATAAGACTTGTCCACGTGAGGACTCATACCCTCGACCCACTGGGGAAATAACTTGTCCATGTAAGGACTCACACATTGGTCTGATCTGTCCACGTCAGGACACCAACACAAAGAGTAACCACTTTTGTCAACGTCATGACTTCCCATTCCATCAATACCGAGAAACCGAATCTGCCCACGATAGGACTAACACGCTTCACCAATCCGGTAAAACAAACCTGTCCACGTTAGGACGCCCACTTCTGAAGAAATCCCGTCAATCTGGGAATAAATTGTCCACGTCAGGACTTAGTTCTCTAATAATCCTTACCCACAAACTTCTTTGTACTGACGTGACAGCGACCTTGAGATGAACTCTACCGGGGATGTCTGGAAACCCACCATAGGACGCCTGTTCTGATAACCGGCGGTGGCCTCTGAAATTCTGATTCATGCGACCCGTTGATGACGAACAAACTCTGCTTGGGGATAAGGAGATTCTTATCCTGGCCACTCTGGCTGGGGAAAATAAGAGACATTTGCATAAATGACTCTGCTAGAGACAAAGAGGCTCTCATCATGCTGACTCTGTGGGGAATAATGCCAAAGCTGACATTATCATTGGATGTCTCATGCCTAGATCCTGACTGTTTGATAATTCATTTGAGCGAGAGCTCTCTCCACCTGAACTACTAGAGTACAGAAACTGCTTCAGCAAAATAAATGCTGGGTGATGCCGACTTCGCTGGGAATAGCCAGATGCTACAGAATTATTCCAGCAAAATAAATGCTGGAAGGGTGAAGTCGACCCAGCTGGGAAATTGGGAACTTAAACCAAGCACCTCGTTGAGATAACCCCCCTGCTGGGGAATATAACTTTGCTGGGGAATAGCAGACGTGCACAGTACGATCGGACTTTCTGCTGGAACTTGATATCACCAGTATCTCTGACAAAACAAATGACAGGACCCACCATCAACTCTGCTTTGGAGCGTCTTGATCTTCGAGTTCCTCTGGAAGGAATGAAAACACTTGCAAAGAGAATTCCTCTGGGGATGGCTGGATTCTCTTGGGGAAAATTAACTGACTCCGCTGGGGGAGAGTGCATGACCCTGCGGGGAAAGATGAACCTGTCTGAATGCAGCCCTATGATCTTGGAATCGCCAAACTCTGCTGAGGACAAATAACTTTTCTGGCGCACGTCCTTTGGATAAGCTACGGCTGGCTGGGGAATTCTATCCTTCTTCAGGAAAAACATGCATGACCTGCGTGAAGATCGAGCCTTTCGTTATTGCAACCTTCTGATCATCTTCCTCGTATGGTTATGAAACCTGCAACAACACAAACAAGACACGACAAGCCTATGCAATCAAATCAATTCAGGTTAGTGACGTTACACTCAGTTAATTCAAAGCTTTAGCAACTGTTGGCAAGGGCCAATGACGTTATACTCATGCTAGCTTCATCAAACTTAGGCGTTTTATCATGCACAAAACAGTAAAGAACAGGCATCAAGTACTGAATAACACATTTTCATTGATTGGGCCCCTGAATGGGCGGAGTTTTTGTACACGGGATGTAACTCCTGCAAAGAGGAAGCTACGCAAAGCAAATACATAAGTATGCAAGTATGCACAAGAAGCATAAATATTGACAAATTAAATTTTGTACACATGTCGGCAACTGGATGCAGATGAACACCACGAACTGATCCTCCTATGACTCATCCGACTCTAATGCTTTCCCGGTATCCCCACTTCTGAAGAGATTGTATCCGATAACTGACTCCTCAACTGTATTCTCCCGCATTGATGCTCATATCAAATTCGGACCGCAGTCATTTGCTTTTCCCATCCCTAACTTTTGCGTGAACCGCCCTTTACGGGTTTTCAGTTCACCGGGATACCCCTTTTTTGCCGAAGCCGCCCAGTGTAGGTTTTCAACTTCGCGGGTGTACATTTTTTCAATTTTATCCCTAACTTTTGCCCGAACCTTTTTATTCTTTTTTTGGTTCGCCAGGATGCCCCATTTTTTGCCTGGACTCTCTTTTTTTTGTCCAGCGGGTCTATTTTAAGCAAAGTATTTTTTAACTGCGTCCGAATTCACAGGTGACGCAAAGTCTTCCCCGTCCATGGTGGACAACAACAACGCTCCTCCCGAAAAGACTTTACTGACAACGTATGGCCCTTCGTAGTTGGGGGTCCACTTGCCCCTGTGATCTGCCTGCGGCGGGAGAATCCTTTTCAGCACAAGGTCGCCCGTCTGAAAGCTTCGCGGAAGTATCTTCTTGTCGTACGCTTTCTTCATTCGTCTTTGGTATAAACGACCGTATGCCAGAGAAGCTAGCCTCTTCTCATCCATCAAACTCAGTTGGTTCAATCTATTCGTTACCCATTCTGCCTCGTCCAGCTGAACGTCTCGCAATACCCTCAGAGAAGGGATCTCAACTTCCAATGGTAGTACCGCTTCCATTCCGTATACCAACGAGAACGGAGTTGCCCCGGTTGATGTGCGTACCGTCGTACGATAACCGTGCAAAGCGAAAGGTAGCATTTCATGCCAATCTTTATAAGTCACCACCATTTTCTGGACTATCTTCTTGATATTCTTATTGGCCGCTTCGACAGCGCCATTCATCTTGGGTCGATAAGGGGAGGAGTTGTGATGTTCGATCTTGAAATTCTGACAGAGCTCCTTCATCATTTTGTTGTTCAGATTTGAACCATTATCCGTGATTATCCGCTCGGGGATTCCGTATCGGCAAATGATATCTCTTTTGATGAATCTAGCCACCACTTGCTTCGTTACATTTGCGTAAGACGCCGCTTCCACCCACTTGGTGAAATAATCGATTGCCACTAGGATGAACCGATGCCCGTTAGAAGCCGTCGGCTCAATCTTTCCGATCATATCGATTCCCCACATCGAGAATGGCCATGGAGATGACATCACATTCAGAGGACTCGGAGGCACATGTATTTTGTCAGCATATATTTGGCACTTGTGGCACTTTCTTGCGAACTTGAAACAATCAGTTTCCATCGTCAGCCAAAAGTAACCTGCCCTCAGCAGTTTTCTCGTCATAGCATGTCCACCAGCATGCGTACCAAAGGCACCTTCATGTATTTCCTCCATGAGCAACTTCGCCTCTTTTTCATCTACGCAACGCAGCAACACCAAATCGTGATTTCTTCTGTATAAGACACCATCCGGATTCAAATAGAAGTTACCCGCCAATCTCCTGAGAGTCTTCTGATCTTGACTGGATGCCCCAGCCGGATACTCTTTATTCTTCAGGAAATTAAGGATATCAAAATACCACGGTTTGTCATCAGACGCTTCATCAATAGCAAATACATAAGCTGGCCTGTCCAACCGAGAGATAGTGATCTGGGGAGCTTCGTTCCAGAAATTGACCTTGTACATGGAAGACAAAGTGGCAAGGGCGTCAGCCATTTGATTTTCCGCCCGCGGTACGTGATGCAATTCAACCTTGTCGAAGAAGGGCAACAATCTCCTTGCATAATTCATATAATGTATCAAATTGGGCTGCCGTGTCTCCCATTCCCCTTTAATCTGATTCACCACCAGAGCTGAGTCTCCGTATACGTCTAGATGTTTGATTCGCAAATCAATGGCTTCTTCAAGCCCCATTATACAAGCTTCGTATTCGGCCTCATTGTTGGTAACGGCAAAGGTCAACCGGGCAGTAAACGGGATGTGCGACCCGTGCGGCGTAGTGATAATTGCCCCTATTCCGCTGCCGTAAGCATTCACAGCTCCGTCAAATATCATCTTCCATTGGGACCCCGGCTTTGGTCCTTCGTCTGGCAACGGTTCTTCACAATCCTTCATCTTGAGATACATGATATCCTCGTCAGGAAAATCAAATCTCATTGATTGGTATTCTTCAATAGGCTGCTCCGCCAGATACTCAGACAACACACTCCTCTTTATTGCCTTTTGCGAGACGTATTGAATGTCGTATTCAGTCAAGACCATCTGCCACCTGGCAATTCTACCTGACAACGCCTGCTTTTCGAATATATATTTGATTGGATCCATCTTCGAGATGAGCATGGTTGTATGATTCAGCATGTACTGCCTCAAACGCTTGGCGGCCCAGGCTAGCGCGCAACAAGTTTTCTCCAGCATTGAGTATCGAGATTCACAGTCTGTAAATTTCTTACTCAAGTAATAGATCGCATGCTCTTTTCTCCCCGTCTCGTCGTGTTGACCGAGAACACAACCCATGCTTCCCTCAAGAACCGTCAAATACATTATCAATGGTCTCCCTGCCACCGGGGGTATCAAAATAGGAGGCTCCTGCAGATACTTCTTTATTTTGTCGAACACCTTTTGACAATTATCGTTCCATGTTACAGCTTGATCTTTCTTCAACAGCTTGAATAATGGTTCACACGTGGCCGTTAGGTGAGATATGAACCGGGCAATGTAGTTCAATCTCCCTAAAAACCCGCGCACCTCTTTCTCTGTTTTAGGCGTCGGCATTTCTTGAATCGCTTTTATTTTAGCAGGATCGACCTCTATTCCTCTTTTGCTTACGATGAACCCCAGCAGTTTACCCGATCTCACCCCGAAGGTGCATTTGTTAGGGTTCAGCCTCAGCCTGAACTTCCTGAGCCTTTGAAACAACTTCAACAGATTCACCAGATGCTCTTCCTCCGTCTGGGATTTAGCAATCATATCGTCAACATAAACTTCGATCTCTTTATGCATCATGTCATGAAAAAGAGTCGTCATCGCACGCTGATATGTTGCCCCAGCATTTTTCAAACCAAAGGGCATCACTTTATAGCAAAATGTTCCCCAAGGCGTTATGAAAGTAGTCTTCTCCATATCCTCTGGCGCCATTTTAATTTGATTATAGCCTGAAAAGCCATCCATGAAGGAGAATACAGAGTATTGAGCGGTATTATCAACTAACACGTCAATATGAGGAAGAGGAAAATCGTCTTTTGGGCTTGCTTTATTCAAATCTCTATAATCCACGCACATTCGAACCTTGCCATCTTTCTTTGGCACTGGTACGATGTTAGCAACCCATGAGGGATACTTCGTCACAGCCAGGAAACCAGCGTCCCACTGTTTCTGAACCTCCTCTTTGATCTTCATTGCCATATCTGGTCGAGTTCTGCGAAGCTTTTGTTTGACCGGCGGGCAGTCTTCCTTCAGTGGCAGGCGATGCACAACCATATCTGTATCGAGCCCTGGCATATCTTGATACGACCAAGCGAATACATCATTATACTCTCGGAGCATTTCAACCAGCCTTCGCTTGATATCACTCTGCAGTGCGGCCCCGATACGAATATTCTTCTCAACCCCTTCCGACCCCAAATTGATAACTTCAATAACCTCGTCGTGAGGCAGAATGGCTCTTTCCTCTTGTTTCACTAACCAAGACAGTTCTTCAGGAACGTCGCGATCTTCGACAACCTCTTCTTCGGTCTGGAATACCGGGTGCTCGAAGTCGGGACGAGTCATAGGTGGTTCAAGGATGTCATCTGAAAATGTTATCCTGCAAAAGGAAGGGTTAAGTGCTTCAAAATGCGTATAAAGCGAATAACCACATTGCCATTTTATTGAAAAATACAAAACAGGAAAGACAAGGATTACAGTATTTGCACATGGAAAAACGCCATTTATTTAATGATTAACGCACAATGTTTATAACAACACAGCCCTAAACAAATCCTGATGCCCCGGGCAAGACATCAGATTATTCAACAATTAATAAAGCAAAGCATTACTGTTTGAAAGTCACAGGAACAAGCTCCTGAATAGACCAGTTGCACAGTCCTTGTCCTGGCGTGCTTGGCTGAATCCAGGCATCCATATCACAGTCGCTGTCCCCTTCATCGGACTCTGAAGCAGCATTGACGAATTCATGGCATACTCCACTGGCAGAGATGGTGATTGACTTTCTGAAATGAGGGGCCCCCACGAAAGGAGTTGATGACGACGGTCTGTACCCCAGTCCGAACCGGTCCATTTTCACAGGAATGTCCAATACTTTGCCCCAGCCCTTGGCTTCTCCGGCTTCCACTAGAGCTCGAGCTTCTTTATACGATGAGACAGCTATCTCTGGCACTTTGCTCGGCCTGGGACCCTTGTCCTTTATGCGCAAACCTTCGAATGCCTGGCATGGCGTCTCGTGGATCTCCCCGTCGACTTCCACATATTTAAACGAAGAAAGATGGCTGACCAGGATGTCTTCTTCTCCGCACACGGTGACTACACTGTCTCCGACCATATACTTTAACTTCTGATGCAGGGTAGACGTGACTGCCCCTGCCCCGTGAATCCAAGGTCTTCCCAGCAAGCAACTATACGCAGGCTGTATATCCATGATATAAAACTCCGTTGCAAACACTTCCGGCCCCACTTGCAGAGGCAAGGTAATCGATCCGAAGACTGTTCTCCGCGTGCCGTCAAACGCTCTGACTACCAAATCGCTGGGTGTACACAAAATCCCTCGAACATCCAGCTTCATCATAGCCTTCTTAGGTAACACATTCAAAGACGACCCGGTGTCAACCAATACGTGCGACATTGTCGATCCCCTACACTCCACAGACACGTGTAATGCCATATTATGATCCCTTCCTTTCGGAGTCAAGTCAAAATCAGTAAAGCCCAGACTGTGGCCTGCATTTACATGTGCCAATACTCCTTCTAGCTGATTTACAGAGACATCCTGGGGTACAAAAGAAGTGTCCAGGACTTTCAGCAAAGCATTTCGGTGAGCTTCCGAACATAACAGCAATGACAGAATAGATATTTTGGACGGTGTTTGCTGCAGATGCTCCACAATTTTATAATCACTTTTCCGAATTAAGCGCATGAATTCCTCTACATCCTTAGATGCTGCTTCTTTTTCATTTGCTTGTACCGGAACATTCTCAACCGCTTTCCCTTTTCCTTTCGCTATCCTTTCAGCCTCCACTTCAGGAGATATAAAGATCCTGCCACTCCTCGTCATGCCTCCTGAGCCAACAACATTATCCACTATCTCCACTGGCTGCTTGTTAACATCGATCTTAATCCCATCACAATACACCTCTAGCCCATATGACCATGGGACTGCTCTCGTGTTCTCATACGGGATTGGCCCGGCCTTAGTTATGGTAATCGGTGGTCGCTGAGCTGGTGCTGAAATAGTGATCGTCTTCCGAGGAATTGTCACTGTGGCCACATCACTCCGATTATCCACTACTGCCCCTGCCGGCTCATCAGTTGCTGTTCGATCAAACTGCAATATACCATCATCAATTAAGGCCTGAATGCCTTTCTTCAGATCCTCACACCCCCCAGCCAGGGCCCAACAATCTAAACAGTACTCATTACAACCCGGGTAAACACCTCCTTGCAACAGTCGGCTCTTTATCTCGCCCAGCGGCGTCTTTAAATCTTCAACATTCATAATCAGATTCAGACCTTCTTCAGTCAGCACGGCATTCGCCCCATGATTAGGCATGGGTTTCTGGACTATATTCGGAACTGCCGTTCCGAAGTTGATAGACTTGTTGTCCAAGAGATCCTGTACAACGTGCTTAAAAGCATGACAACCTTCTATATCATGGCCCGGGGCCCCAGAATGAAACTCACAGTGTCTATTTGCATCATAGCCGAACGGGGGAGTTCCCGTTATCGGTGCCAAGGTTCTTTTCTCCACCAGATTCAACCCCAACAATGTCTGCAATAAATCAGCATAAGTAGAGGGAGGTTTCTCGAACACCCTTCTCGGCTTACCACCCTGGAATTTTCGCTGAGCTTGCTGTGCCCCCTGCTGAGGCTGCTGCTGCTGTGGCATTGGTTGCTTCTGAACCGGTTGTTGCTGGATTGGTTGTTGCTGATAGGGGATAGTAACACTCGACACTTGCTGCGGCTGACGATATTGATTTCTTCCCCTGCCTCGGCCTCGGCCTCGGCCTCCAAATACCGCGCTAGCTTCGCCCTGACGGCGCCCACCATAAGCTTTCCTATTACTGCCAGATGCAGCTGACTCGTCAACTTGGAACTTTCCTTGTTTAATATTACGCTCAATCTTTTCACCCATCAAAATCAGGTCTGAAAAACTGGCCAGAGACGTATGAAACAGCATATCATGAAACAGCCCGGTGAATGTGCCAACAAACATATCATTCATTTCTTTATCTTCCACAGGAGGACGGACCCTGGCAGCCATATCGCGCCACCTTTGCGCGTATTCTTTAAAACTCTCCCCCTTCTTCTGCGAAAGCCCGGCCAACTGGACCCGATTGGGCGCCAGGTCGCTGTTATATTTGTAATGGGCTACAAATGCCTCCGCTAATTGCTTCCAAGTCTTGATATCAGTGGGCTCCAACCCCATGTACCACTCTAGGGAAGGACCCGATAGACTATCCTGAAAGAAATGCATGAGCATTCTTTCATCAGTGGAGTATGCAGACATCTTTCTGTAATAAGCTCGCACATGCACTTTCGGACATGTATCTCCTTTGTACTTATCGAACGCAGGCGCCTTGAATTTAATTGGCACCCTCAAGCCAGGTACCAAGCCCATAGTTGCCATGTCCAGACCCACAGCACTCTGATTTAAGACTCCCTTCATTTGCTCTTCCAGCATTCTAATCTTTTGAGAATCATCCATCGGCCCTTCAAAACCTCCTCCAGAGAAGGCGTCCTCCTGCTGATCCTCTTGCCACATACCGTTTCCAGCCCCGTATCCATCATATGCATTATTACGTCCAGCTCTGATCTGGTTCATTCCGGGACCTCGGCCTCTGTTGCCGTACCCTTGAACACCTCCAGCAGGACCACCAGCCATAAAACCAGCACCGTTTCCGTTCCCAAAACCTCCGTAGCCCTGATTGACCATACCATAACCATCTTGCCCAAAGCCTTGAGCATTAAAGCCATACTTGCCAGTGTTGTCGAATCCCTGATCGTTAAATCCGAACCCAGTATTGACAAAGCCATTGCCTCCGAGATTATCTCCCAAATTGACATCACCCAGCCCAGCATTATGGACAGCAGTTTCGTTCCCCACTCCGACGTTACCATTCACAGCAGCGGTAGCGTTGTTGAGATTAGCAGCGGGTATATTGACGATAGGCGGAGCCACTGGCGTGGGAGTGCCGTCTCCATGAGCAGTATCAACCCGGACAGACTGATGATCTTCGTTACCATGACCAGCGTTGCGAGCCAACAGAGGCTGGACCATGGCCTGCAAGTTCTCCTGCCCTTTTGCTATAGCCTCCATGGTTTGCATGAAGAGGGCGAGCTTTTCGCGCACATCCTGCATCTCGTTCTGAATCTGGTCCATGACTTTCCGACAGTTGGAGCGTGTAGAATAGCGGTGCGGATGTTGATCTGGAATCCTGTTAAGTACCTGATGCAGATCAAGAAAATGAGACACCATTCAAAGATTACCTGTTATGCAATATGAATATGAATGCAATGCAATGTGTCTGTGCATTAGGGAAGTTCATTCCCCCAATTCTAGTGCGAAGGTGCCGGTGCAGTGACAGTGTTGACAATAGGAATATCGGAGCTGAATCATAGAAAGCCTCGTATATAGCAGAGAGAATCAATAAGCCCAGGGTACAATATCACTGAGAATACACAGAAGGCATGACCTCAACCAACAATCCTGGTGATGGTCAGCACTATGCAAATAAAGCATACAAATAATGGAATGATCAAATCCTCCCAAAAGTCTGGTACTCCTCTATCAGCTTCTTGGTCTCCGGATGGCTTGGCCGATCAAGCAGCCCTTCAACAAGCTGGTTCCTCCTCTTAAGGACACGGCGTACGTCTTCAGCAGTTTCTTCCCATGTTGCTTCTCCGAAGCAATCTTCTAGCTTTCGCTTCTGAGACACTGCTTCATCTCTGGATTTGATTGCCTTGTTCAGTGCATGTTGGACACTATACCGGTTCATCACTTCTTCCTCGCACTTCTTGATGCTAGACTTCAACTTCTCTTCGAGGTCGGAAATTTGCTGCTTCAGCTTATCTTCCCTCTTCTTGTTGTTGGTGAGTGTAGCATTCCAAGTCTTATTGCAAGAAGATATCTCTCGGTGTGCTGCGTCGAGCGCTTTCTTTTTTGCTTCCAGCATGTCATGAGAACTTCTGAACTCTTGCCCCAGACGTTCGCGCTTTTTCTTTTCCTCGGTCAACTCGGCTCCTAACCTGTTTACCAGCTCAATCTGTTGTTGGAAAGCATATACAGCCTTGTTTTTCTCGCTGCGTGCCTGGGCTAACTCTTGCTCTAACCCTTCGTTAATCTTCATCAAGGCTTCTTTCTCCTTCACAACCTGTTCATATGCTTCTCTAGAAACGGTAGTCGGCTCTTCTACCGGAATAGGATCAAGAATTGGTGCATCTGGAAACGGCATCTTCAACTGACTAGCCCTCTCCTGAATCCAAGCTCTATAAGGTGCATAGGCCTGACAGTCATTCTTACCTAACAGTGGCTTCCCTTTGCGGTTAATGCGCGTCCAGGCACGTCGTAACTTGGCCAATAACTCCCCTTTCACGTCACCTGTGAAGTACAGAGATTCCTGTACTTCTTCCTCTTGAGGTGGATTCTTCAGCGCATATCCGAACTGGCGAATGAATATAGAAGGGTTGTAATTGATACAACCTTTTCTTCCTATCAGCGGCACATTAGGATACCCAGAACAACTGAAGATGAGCTCAGATCCCAACAGGTCTCGATCAAACCACTCCATATCTTCCGACGATAGCCTCATCAAGCGTTCTGGCCAACCAACTGGAATTGTAGTCTCTGCAGCAGATCCTCTCTTAGGAAGGTGACTCTCAAACCACATACTCAACAAGGGTACACAGAAATGAACATTCTTCCCTCTTCCCTTCTCATTCTTGTAATGCAGTGAGTGGTAGAGATCTCCGAGTAAAGTAGGTACAGGATTACCAGCGGCAAACAAGTAGAAAGCATCGAAGTCCACAAAGTCCGGTATATTGGGGAATAAAACTATGCCATAAATGCACAAAGCCAACACAGCATTGAAAGCAACCCAGCACCCGCTCTTAGCGTACTCTTGGGCTTTACCAACTAAGAACTGAAATGAGAATCCTGGAACTCCACGGGACACAGTAGTCACAAGTTCAGAAGCATCAACATGCAAGGCTTTTGCCAATTCCTCAGGCTTGGGCTTGGCATCATAATGAATGAATGGAACCTGATTCTGCACGGGCAGCTCAACATACTCAGCGTATTCCTCCAAGGTTGGTCCCATAATAAAGTCAGAGAACGTAAAACACCTCAAAGCAGGGTCATAGAATTGCATCAAAGCATACAGCCCCTCTAACTCTACCTCCGTAGGTTTGCACACCAATCTCAATAATCTACCATAGCTCATCCGGAAACTCCTACGAACACCCTCATCAGCAAGAGAGATCAACCCCAGTAAAGGAACAATATCAGGCGTAGGCAATTTGTAGGCAACCGTTCTCCTTAAGCTAGTCATGATCAAACACTCAGAAGTCCGGGCACTAGAACTAGGGAAATGCAAATGCACCTGCAGCACAGACACACGTTAGTGAGATGCAAATGATAATGGATATGCAGGAATGCAATGCAAGTAACATTCAACAGGGACCGAAGCTGCAGCTGAATAGCCTAAACCCAATCAAGAAAGGTCTCAAATAGACCATCCAGAAGTCATCAAACCCTGGTCTCAGATAGACCTAAAATAAGACTCCAATACTGGTCTCTGACAGACCTCAAATCATAACTCCAACTGGTCTCTGATAGACCTCACATCACATCTATAATTGGTCTCTGACAGACCTCAGAACACATCTCCAAGTGGTCTCTGACAGACCTCAGAATACATCTCCAAATGGTCTCTGACAGACCTCAGAACACATCTCCAAATGGTCTCTGACAGACCTCAAAACACATCTCCAAATGGTCTCTGACAGACCTCAGAACACATCTCCAAATGGTCTCTGACAGACCTCATAACTCTCCATAAATAACCAAGATCTCTGATCAAGAAATAACCGGTGATCTGAAGGTCTAGTTACCTGCATAACCCTGAATCCCCTCACAGGTGGGTGGCCCTATAACTGGCACAAGGTACGGCATCCTATGCGGTCGTCGGCGTCACAGACTTTCAGGGTTGATGATACGATTCCCAGAAGGAGTGGCAACATCAAATCCTGAAGAGGCCTCACTCAGCCAACTTCCAAATGATCGGTCCCCAGAGTCGACAATCCAACTAACCAGCAACCCACGCCAACCAAAGGAAGGGGCAGGAGGCCAACCAGAGGAACCTCGTCTGAGTGTAGATTTCATGGGACACCAAAGCAAGCAAAGCAAGCGGGCGCCCACTAATTTCTACTCTAATTCTAGGTGCACTCAAGCCCAGGTCCGGCTTATCTCTCAATATCAGAACACCCGTCACACCCCAGATACCGCAACAATAATCAATATATAAAGCTGAAAATACAAGGTTAGAAATATAAAATAACTCCATACAAAATCCTCGACGGGAAAACAAGCGTTAGGATTGACTCTCTTAAGGGACGTTGGATCCCAAATGCATAAGAACTATCGCAGTCCTTAGCAGCCAGGGGACGTTGGTTCCCCAGCAGAGTCGCCAGCTGTCGCTACTGCGAAAATCGGCGCCGGCTGAACAGAAGAGTCGCCACCGTGCGTTATTTATCCCACGGGAGGGAAAGGAAACGCTCAGAGTAAACCTCGCACAACACGGGAAAGGTATGGTCGTCGCAACCAAAACCTGGATTCGGGAGTCGGTTACGCAAGGGGAAGGTATTAGCACCCCTCACGTCCGTCGTACTCGACGGGATCCACGCTTGTTTTCGGGTATGGATTGTTATTCTATCTAAACTATAGGTCAAGGGTTAAAAAGAAAATAAAACTGAAAATCAAAATGACTCGGCAAAGTATCGCACTTTATGCCTACGTATTCTCGTCTGGAACGAGAAATCAGAGTCAACGTAGTTCACCTACCTACGGGAAAGGAGGGGAAGGTTGCTCGCTAGGATATCGCATCCTATGCCTACGTACTTTCATACAGCATGAAAGATCAGAGCACACGTAGTTCGGGCCACGTACGACACAAGCTTGTCTTGGTTGATTTTATTCCTTCTGAAAAAAGGTTTTCTGATTAGCGGTCCAAGCGGACAAAAATGACGTTTTGATGAGTTCACATTCTTTTACGAAAGAAATGTCTTTTATTGTGTTTGAAATCTTTATGTGTTTTTCTGTTTGTTTTGAGAAAGAAAGAGACAGAATTCTAACCTACGGTTGCGAAGGGAAACAAACTAACCTAATGTTATCATGCATGGGTTAAGACCTAGTGTCTATCATGCTCCTCTCTTGCGCAGAGAGAAACAGAGATCCTAAGGGATAGGCAGAAACAGAAACAATATCAGATATATACAGTAAAGCAGTAAAATGCATGGATGCAACAATACAAGCGAGGCAAGGGAGTCCCACTCAACCTCGAACCTAGAAAACAATAGGCAAAAGTGAACAGGCTTCACTTTCAACCCAGCAGGGTAAACAGCAAACAATACAACCAGGAAAACCAATCAATACATCAGCAATGAAATACAGCAACAAAAGAAACAGCATCAGCAGCTCTGAATCAACATCTGGCTTCAAGTAATCTCCAATCAGCTACAGGCTTCAACAAGCATCAATCTCCATCTTCATGACCTTCAGGCAAGGGCTTTGATCATCAGTCTTCTATCTGCAATGGCTTTTCTTCAAGCTCAAACCTCCAGGATGAGGGATCAGTCACAAGAGTGAATTGGGTGTTAAGCAATCAGCTGACTACCAAAGGTGGTGAACAGACTGCTTCTAACACAAGAGACATTTTCTCTCAAGAGTTCTATCTCACAGACACTATCACCAAGCCTTCCAAAGGAAGGGGGTGAGTGTCTTAGAGAGACTCTGAATCACAGAGAAGAATGGATGCAGACAAGGCAATCCATGTTTGAGAAACAAACTTTCTAATCTAGAGCTCTGCCTAGCTCCTAAACCCTAGTCTCCTCAGCATCTGCTAGCAAGAAACTCCTCCTCAACTTTGACAGTTGATCTTCAATCTCTGGATCTCCAATGGTCTTCATCTTCACACATCTTCAGCTCCCCCAGGGCCCCAGACAAACCCAATACCCAAACAAACAAGCAACAATCCCCAGAGGGCACACCACACCAGACCAACAGATATACAGACAGTATTAATAGCAGTAGGGGAATCCTAACTGTTCTCTAAGGGATCTAATAACTACCCATAGCCCCTATAGTCCCATAACTAATCTATTCAAACCCTAAGTCCTAAGGGAAATGAAATCAAACTCCTAAGTTGTCACCTAAAACCCTAGTTTTGTTCATGAGGTTCAAGTATTCATGAATCACCTAAAATTAACCTCTAAAAATGGGAACTAAAATATTTCTACAAGATCAACATCTCATCTAAACAATATAAAAAGAATGACCAAAAGTATTAAAGCATGTAAGAGAACAAAAATCATTAAAATGAGGCATGAAATGAAACTATTTAATGTGACATTTATTTAGAAAATATGTAAAAAATATGAAATAAAACTAAAAATGAAATTTTATTTAATGAACATTTTCTAGACATTTTAATGTAAAAGATGTAAAAAGAATGGATGAAAATGCATTTTTTATGAATTTATTATGGATTTATGAAATTGGTAAAATATTAAAATGAATTAAAAACAATTAAAACAAATAAAATGAGGGAGGGGTGCGTTTAGAAACCACGCGCAGTTCATTATTTGGATGGGCCAGCAGCCAGGGGTGCGTATAGCATTTTTTCAAGGCCCAGTATTACTCTGAATTAGAACAAAATAAAAACACGCGCTGGGGGTGAGAAAAGCATCCAATACGCGTTGAAATTGGTTTGGGCTTGGTATAGGGGGGTGGGGTTAACAATAGCACTCAGGCCCGCCCGTTTCAATTAATGAAACGACGCGTTTTGGCCAGCTTCGTTCCCTCCACATTCTAAATTGAATTTCAGCCGTCCGATTACCCTTTCAGTCAAAGGTCTTAGCCAAAATAGACGAACCAGATTATATCTTCTTCACTTGACCTGAAACTTAGGGTTTCAATTCACCATGAACTCCATGCACGAGCAAGCTTTACACCAAGCTGTTCTCCCTCTACAGGCCACCAATCCTCATGCTGTGAACATGAAAGTTACTCTATAACTCTCCCTCTACACGTCTATGGCACTAATTCACCTTGAAACTCATCACAACAACAAACCCGATTGAGTCAACATCTGGCCTCCATGAAATCACACTGATATGCACCAACTCAATTCTTCTTCAAACTTAACCTAAACTAATCTACACATAATGGAGATTAACCTGATCAATCAAGCTAACATTCTAATGCCCTAACCTAATAGATCTTCACCCTAACAGTTTGTTGCACCTGTTAACAACCATCACCAAATCGTTCCAAATTCATCTAAACTAATCTCCTAACCACCTAGATCATGTCTAAACTAATAAAATCATGCCTAACTAACTGAATCGAGCAATTTGAGTGAAAACATACCTGATGTGAAACCTTGCAAACAGCTATGGAGGTTGAAGATCTGAGGCTTCTAGGTGTTGGATCTTGATCCACAAACTTAGTAATCAATTCTGTATGCAATATTTTGGAGCTTCCTTGCTTGAATTGTGCTGTCCACTTGAACTTGTGATTTTGATGTTGATGAAAAAGATGCTCGAAAATGGATGATAATCACTTGATCCTTGATTGGATGATGATCTATGATGATGATGGAGTAAGATTGAATTGATTTTGATGATGATTTTGTGAAGGTTTTGAGAGAATTGCAATGAAACTTCAATGAAAAGAATGAGAAAGCTTGTGAGATTCTTGGTGCAAATGAAGCCAACCCTTGCCAAATTCTCATTTCATGAATATATAGACCCCAATGGTACATTCTAGATCCATCTTGCACATTCCCTTGTTTTCCAACTTTGGTTCATTTTGATTATGTTTCTTCAATTACAAGTAACCAAAGATAACTTCTTTTTTTCCTTCTAAACTCAAAAAAGTATTTGAACCATTGTTCTTAGAATTGTTTTTCCATTCAAAATCATATATTGGAAGTCTCCATTTGGACTTGTAAATCTCCCAAACCATTTTTCAATTTGAAATTATTCACTTTATAAGCCTTTTTAGTTCATATTTTGACCAATCATGCAACTCCATGCTATGAGC
Organism: Lathyrus sativus; assembly: GCA_963859935.3. NCBI lineage: Eukaryota > Viridiplantae > Streptophyta > Magnoliopsida > Fabales > Fabaceae > Lathyrus > Lathyrus sativus. The sequence goes on along the minus strand of OZ012741.1, from coordinate 438,763,047 downwards.
TTCTCCAATAACTTGGGACCTTCTTTCTAGACTTAAAATCCCATTTGGAGCAAGTTTGATGTTGTAAGTTTTTCCATTTGAGGCCTCCTTGTATGAGTTTTGGGTATAGGTTAAAATGACCTGTAATTCACAAATGCCCAAAATACCCTTTGCTTGCCAAGACCATAAGTTGAGTTCTCCACATCATATGAAGGCATGCCATACCATTCTAGAAAGCTAAGACAATGAGGAACAATTCTTATGTTGACCAAGAATTCATTTGAAATCTCCTTGAGGGGTAAAACTAGCTTGGAAGTCAAGTCACTTTCACAGACAAAAATTCAGACACCCCAGATGACCTGTAACTTGCAAGGACCATAACTTGAGTTCTATAAATCTCCTTGAGGTCTTCCACCACTAAAATTAAAGGTCTTGAGATCCTCTACAAGTTTCATGTTGGCCAAGAAGCCATTTGAAGCTAGCATTTTGACTTATCTTGCTTGGAAATTTGACCTAAACTAGGGGATTTTACAGAGAAACCCTAATTTAGTAACTCCTCTTCTCCTTGATTTCTCTTGAATCCTCCTTGGCATATCTCCATATCCTTCTTCATATGTCCAATGTTGATCCCCACATCTCTTCAATAGACTTGAATGCCCTCTTAAGCCAGTCAATTGACCTAGGGTTGACCTAGAGTTGACCCAGATGAAACCCTAGTTGACTGTCCTCAACTGTAGCTCTTATGATCACCTCAACAACTTGTCTCCTTCTCCAAATGACTTTCTAAGTCTCTCAAGATGTCTAGATACTCTCCATGCCTTCATTTCACAGCTCACAACCCTCTTGTTGACCCTCAGATGCCCTCAGCTAGGAGATGGACTCAAGGCTTGATCTGCTGAACTCTTTGCTTTCAAATTCTTTCCTGATGACTTGAATGAGATTGAATTGGGATAATAGCCTCTTGATAGGCCTCTAGAGATGAGAATAATGATTGGTCCCCTGTTGAATGACTTGCTATGCTCATGCTATGCAGATGATTAGTCTATGTACATGACTCTATATGCAAATGCTAATGATAATGAAACATAAGCCCAGTGAATAAAGTTGGGCAAATTTTAGGGTGCAACAAATATGGAATTATCGACATGGCCATCTCAATTTCAAAGACATCAGAGAGTTGAAGAGAAGAAATATGGTTTCAGGATTACTAGAAATCGATATTCCAAGTAAAGTGTGTGAAGAATCTATTCACGCGAAACAACACAAGCATAGCTTTGGCGAGGATGCAGGAAGCAAGTCGAAGGAAATTCCGGAAGTCATATTATTTAATGTATGTCGCTCTATCCATGTGAATTCGATTGGAGGTAACATATACTTTGTCACATTCATAGATGATTTCATTCGAAAACTATGGACTTACCTGATCAAGAAGAAAAGTGAAGTGATCGAGGTATTTGCCAAATTCAAATCTATGGTCAAAAGCTACAGATTCTGAGGATAGATGGTGGTGGAGAGTATGTGTTGAAATATTTTGATGCACTATGTGAGAAAGAAGGGATTGTATGTGAGGTGAAGCCACCCTACACTCCACAACAGAATAAAACCGTAGAAAGGAAGAATATAACCATCATGAACATGGTGAGAAGTATGTTAAAAGGCAAGCATCTACCTAAAGAATTATGGGGAGAAGTTGTGTCGACTGCAACATAAATCTTGAAAAGATGTCCGACGAAAAAGCTAAAAGGAATCATGCCAGAAGAATGTTGGCATGGTGTCAAGCCTAGGCTAAATCATTTAAAGGTGTTTGGATATATAACACATAGACATGTGCCCGACCAGTTGAGAAGAAAGCTTGATGACAAGTTGAGTCAGATGATCCTGATATGATATCATTTAACTGAAGGATACAAGTTGTTTGACCCAATGAACAAACAAGTATTGATCGACAGGGACGTGATCATAAATGAGCTTAAGGAATGGGATTGGACTGAGAATTCCAAGAAGGATTCAGTGAGAATCTTATATGAAGAGCCAGCTTGTGAAGTCGAAATAGAAGTTCGACAAGAAGAAGTCAGAGGTGAAGCAGGCCCAAGCAAACCTCAACGAATAAGACACATGCCCACAAGGTTGCAAGAATGTGTGATTACATCAGATGATGTGGTTGATGAAAAACGTGAGCTGGTACACTATGCTTTCTATACAGATGTCGAACCAGTCAATGCAGCTGAGGCATTGAAAGATTCGAAGTAGATGAAAGCAATGAATGAGGAGTTAGAGTCCATTGAAGTCAATAACACTTGGTCACTTGTCAAATTTCCTCAAGGCAAGAAGGTAATTGATGTGAAATGGGTTTACAAGGTGAAGGTGAATCCTAAAGGAGAAGTAACTCGAGACAAAGCAAGACTTGTGGCAAAAGGATTTCTTCAGAAGGAAGGAATTGACTTTAATGAAGTTTTTGCACCTGTTGCTAGGATTGAAACAATCAAATTGTTTGTTGGTCTAGCAAACATGAACAATTAGTACACATGTCAGCTGTGTTTGTGTTGCACAACCAGCTGTGTTTGTGAAACAAAGCGAAGAAAGAAAGGTGTACAGGATGCATAAAACCCTGTATGGACTTAAGCAAGCTCCAAGAGCTTGAAATAAGAATATCGACAACTTTCTAAGGGAGAAGAAATTTGTGAAGTGCACAACTGAGCATGGAGTATATGTAACGAGAGGCAATAGTGAATTGCTTATATTATATCTTTATGTCGATGACCTGTTGATAACATGAAGTTGCAATAAGAAGATAGAAGATTTCAAACATGACCTAAGTGAGGAGTTTGAAATGTCAGACTTGGGAAATCTCTCATATTTCCTTGGCATCGAATTCTACAAGAGTGATAGAGGTATGATGATGCACCAAAGAAGATATGCAGGTGAAATACTCAAGAGATTTGAGATGCAAGATTGCAACCCAACTTCGACTCCAGTTGAGACCAGATTGCAACTATCGAAAGATTCAGATGAAGATGATGTTGACCCAACCCAATATAGAAGACTTATTGGGTCACTTCGATACCTTTGTCACACAAGGCATGACTTATCATACAATATGGGTATGGTAAGTAGATTCATGCATAAGCTAAAGGTATCACACCTAGCAGCGACGGAAAGGATACTAAGGTATCTTAAAGGAACTCTCGACTATGACATTTTGTTTCTTGTGGCTAATGAAGGAAAAGAATGCAAGATAATAGGATTCACTTATTCAAGTTAGTCTAGTGATGCTGAGGATATAAAATCCATAATTGGCTATGTGTTTATACTAGGTGGTGCACCAGTTGCTTAGAGTTCGAGAAAGGAGCCAGTAGTGGCATTTTCATCATGTGAAGCAGAGTACATAGCTGCTTTTCTTTGTGCATGTCAAGCAACATAGATGGTGAACCTGGTCGAAGAGATTCCAACGAAGAGTCATGGAGCAATTACCACGAATATCGACAGCATGTCAGCTATCAACCTGGCGAAAAATCCAATAGCACATGGTTAAAGCAAGCACATCGAAATGAGATTCCATTATCTTCAAGAGATGGTAGCATAAGGGAAGATGAACTTGGAACACTGCAGAACTGAGAATCAGATTTCAGACATCATGACAAAGGGAGTGCAAGTTGAAGTGCTCAGAAGACTAAGAGCTATGATGAATATAGAGAGCTTAGACACAACGAATTAGGTGGTCTGTTGAGTTTGTAACTTCTTGTGTTAAAGCAGTGTAGCTCGACAGAAACAAGGTCTAGTCGAATCAGTCTAATGTGTGTGTGTCGAGTTGTATTAGTGTGTCGAAGTGTTGAAGCAGGTTACTTCATACAGGATTTCGACTTAGGACTATTTTAGTAATGTTATCTATTTTGGCCTTTTATTGTTTTGGACTTTACCTTGGGGTGCAAGCTAACCAAAATCTATAAATAGGGAGAAACCGTTAATTTGTAAAGAACTCATAGTATTGTATTCACAGTTTTCAATATTTTACAATTATTGATGGCAATTTCAAAACTTACGGTAGTATAAAAATTAAACTGTCGATATTTTTAAAATTTCTAGTATAAATACGAGTAAACAACGTAAAAATTGAAATCTCCGATAAAAACTCAAACATTTATACCGGCATTTTCAAAATTCATGGTAAAATTATAAGAGTTTTTAATGGAATTTTTAAAGTTTTTGATAAAAACTCATGAAAGCAATGATTTTTGACTGTATATTTTAACATTATCGATTAAAAAAATATGAAAGTTGGAAAATTCTTATTTTTGATGAAATTGTCGGTATGAGTTACAAAATTTTCGATATCACTAAACAAATTTTGTTAAATGTGTGAATTTTTTCGTGGATTTAGAAAAATGGTTTTAAGGTTGTGAAGAATAATGTAGTTAATTCACTCAATGTGTGGGGTTGTCAAGTATAAGCTAAGAGTGACACGTTAAATTCTTTCATTTTGGTTGAGGGATTTCTTATCCCATCCTATGGGGTGGAAAAATACTCTATGAAAAATAAAAAATGTTTTTCAGATTTCGGAGATGCATCTTCGGACGCACCTCATATACACACAATTCATTTGTTTTTGAGTCACACCCCAATTTTATGACTTAATTTTTTTTAGAAATGCACTTTTGGAATGTCCTCGAAAATACATTTGTAGAACTCACAAAAACACTTAAACCAATAGGGTATTTTTGTGAGTAACCATAGGATATTAGCGTTGTTGTGAGTTCCAGAAATGTATTTTCGGAGACATTCCAAAAATACATTTCCAGAATAAATTAAGTCATAAAATTGAGGTGTGACTCAAAAATGAATGAGTTGTGTACACGAGATGTGTTCAGAGATACTTCTCCAGAAATTAGATGCATTTTTATATTTTTACGCGATGTCATAGTAATATATATAGTGCATTAAGAAATTCTCTACAGATTGATCATGAGTCTCATTCAGGCCCGAGACCTGGTCCAATACATATTGAGGTTTGAGGCCAATTTTAAAACAAAGTCTTTTAGTAAATTAATTTTATTGTATTTTTATTTTTATTTTTTTATATAAAAAATCATTTATTATATTATAATTTTTTTTATTTAACATTTTTTAATTTATAATAAGTTCAACTTATTTATTCTTTGTTGAGAAGATGTAGAATTAAAAGTTTTAACTATTTTCCTTTTTATTTTAATTTAAATTTTAGAATTGATATCACTTTAAAACAAAAATAATGAGTATTTTTAAGTAGATAAAAATTAAAAATAACGAAAAATTATATATTAAAAATAAATGAGAAAAAATTATAACAATAAAATTTAATAGTCAATATATTAATTTGGATAATAATTTCTTTTAACTATGTGTTCCACTCAAATAAATCTTATAGAAAATAATGTATATTTAAAAGCTAAAAAAAGGTTGCAAAACAACTAAAAATAATGTGAGATGCAATACGTGACAAAAGTAGCAAATTGTGGAAACATGCATCTTATGCAATAACTAATGTTTCTTACAATTGGCACAAATTTTCTTATAAATTTTTTATAGATTTAAATGCACTTTTAATTTTTAACTTGAAGTATTTTTTATTTTGATTTCTGTAATTATTTTTTGTTTGAATCTTTATATCTAATTTTTTCCATTTGTTTTAGTCTTTAAAAGCAAATCCACAAAAAACCCTGTAGATTTTGACTTTAAAATTAAAACAAACACAAAAAATAAAATATATGGTGTCAGTCAAAAAAAATTTATATAAATCAAAATAAAAAATTCGCGAACTTAAATAAATCTAACATATTATTTAAATATTTTTAATATAATAGAAAGTTAGTACACTCAGAGGCCTAGAAAAATTGGAGGCCTTGGTTGGCTACTTTTGGGCCGGGCTTGGTTTCATCTATATATACAATTTTTTAAAGGTTTCTGTTTTCTATCACCATCTAAATTTTATTTAACACCCCACACTCTTATATTTTAACTATAATACTCTTTATAATTTTTTATATTTTTAAAAAGTTGTGTGCTTTCTGGATTTTTAAAAATTTATAAGTTTTAATTGAATTTTTGAAGAATTTTAGAGCTTTTATTAGATTTTTGGCAGATTTATGAATTTTTATTAGATTTTTAAAAAATTACTGAATTATTCAAAATTCTATAAATTTTTACTTGATTTTTTAAATAAACTACTAGATTTTTTTTAAAATGGTGAGTTTTTACCACATTTCAAAAAAAGTCTGAGTTTTTACCGATTTTTTAAAAAGCCAATGAATTTTGACCGGATTTTTCAAAAATCTACGAGTTTTTGTCAGTTTTTTTTTTAATTTTAAATATGAGTTTTTATTGGAATTTTCAAAATGCACTACTAAAATTTTTAAAAATCTGAATTTTTATCAAAATTTTCAAAAAACTGAGTTTATATCAAAATTTTCAAAATACATTGCCGAACTTTTCAAAAATATATGTTTTTTTTATCAGATTTTTTGAAAAATTCGATATGTATCGGATTTTTCAAAATATTTGATAGTTTAAATTTCAATTTTTTTCTATCAATATGAACTATCAGATTTTTCATTAAAAAAATGAAAAATTACAAAACATATCGGATGTTTTAAGTTGCACTTTAGATTTTTCATTTGCTCTGTTAAATTTTGACAAAAATATTTTTGTAATTATAAAAATGTGGGGGGGTGTCAAGTCAAACATGGGATGGTAGGAAGAAACTTCTTTTCTTTACCTTAAATTATCAATGTTCTAAAAATTCATAAAAATTAAAAATAATAACTATTTTTTCTTAATTATAAAACACACAATTAAACAAGTTAATTATGCATTTTTAATAATATGTGAAAAATTGTGTTCACCAAGTAACGACTATGTTTGATTTATACATTTACACTATAATAGAGATTTAACCTACATGGATCAACTATCATCATTAACATTTTAGTTATCAGACCAACATAAACATAACGACTCTCCACAAATGTTGGAAAATACAACATTTGTGGTTCCACTCAATTCCTAAAGTGTATTTATTGATCCATTAGTGGCAAGAATTATATATTTTGTTAAAAGACTAATTTACATGAATATGTATCATATCACTCAACAACTTGTTGACATTTGTAAATCTCTAATTCTTAAGAAAATTTAAAAATTCAAAGAGTCAAAGGATAAAAGAGCCAATTTTGGTACCTACACAATTCACAAAAATTTAAGGGAATCAAACTAAAAAAGCTTGGGTCAGGACTTGGTAACCAGCAAAGAAGCTTGGGCTCACATCCTTTAAGAGTAGAGTATCCTCAAGAGTAGAGTGTTCAAATCTTATAGCATAACTAAATACCATATTTATTCAACATCATGGTAAACTATAAAAAATGAAATGCATATATTAAAGATTCATTCCTCTCATAAGCAAAGGTACCTTTATTCTTTTCTGGCATGATGTCTTATGTGTCCTAATTCTCATCTTGGAAACAAATCAAGTTATGCTTATAAACAATAGTATCCCTCTTTTTTTTAATGTGGTAGGCTTTATGAATTATGGTGCTTGGTGTTCTCCTAATGATTATAACTCCATCTTTCTCTTCCAGCAACAAAAAATTCATCATGATCTCGATCTAGATGAGAACACTATCATCTCGTCTCTTTGTCACTCTAGTACTCTTACCTTAAAAAAGATATCAGTTTGTAGCTTCTTCAATCCCTTTAAATCCGGAAAACTTATTTGACAATGGTTGGAAAATGAATATCATCACGGTTTATCAACCGTTGTAAGGTAAGGTGTGGTTGTAAGTATGTTGTTTTGCACCATAAGCATGTGACCATTGTGATAAACTAGGTAGTGTGCTACCTATCACAACAATTATAGTAAACAACCTTTGTGCAATATATAAAGTTCACGAGTTCGATTTCTAGAGATTGTATGCTATAAAATATTTGGCGCGCTACCTATCACCACAGTCTTCTTAATCAACCGTGGTGAAATACTTTATTTTTTTTAAATAAAAAAATTTATTTTTTCATATATACCTTTTTTTTACTTGTATCGTTGGCTCCTTATAGAATGTTCTCTTCAGAGTTGAGGGAGCCGAAGAAACAACTGGAAGAGTTGCTTGAGAAGAATTTTGTCTGAGAGTATTTCATTGTGGGGAGCACCGATATTGTTAATTGATAAGAAGGATGGCATCATAAGGTTATATGTTGATTATCGACAATTGAATAAAGTGATTATCAATAACAAATATCCACTTCTGAGGATTGGTGATTTGATGGATCAGTTAGTTGGAGCTTGTGTTTTTGGCAAGATTGATTTGCATTCAAGTTATCACCAGATTCAAGTGAAACCAAAGGATATTCCGAAGACTAAATTCAAAACAAGGTATAGTCATTACGAGCATTCTATGATGTTGTGTGGTGTATCTAACGTTACTGGAGTGTTCAAGAAGTAAATAATCAAATATTCCATCCATATATAGATCAGTTTATGATTGTGTTCATCGACGATATTCTGATATATTTGAAGTCTGAGAAAGATCTTGTGGAGCATCTGAGAGTTGTGCTACAGACCTTGAAATAAAAGAAGTTGTATGCAAAGTTATCTAAATGTGAGTCTTGACTAAAGGAAGTGGGTTACTTAGGCCATGTGATTTCTAGTGGAGGTATCGTTGTTGATCCGTCGAAGGTTGATGTTGTCTTGCAATGGGAAACTCCAAAGTCTATAACCGATATCATAAGTTTTCTAGGTTTGCCTAGTTACTACAGAAGATTTATTGAAGGCTTTTTAAGTTGAAAATTCCTTTGACGTAGTTGACTCGAAAGTGTCAAGCGTGTCTGTGAGATACTTTATGTGAAGAGACCTTTATATAACTTAAGAAGAAGTTGACGTCTGCTCTAGTATTGATTGGATTTGAGTGATTCATTTGTTGTGTATTGTGATGCTTCGATGATGGGCCTATGTGATGTACTTATGCAGAATAAATAGAGCACGTCTTACGCTTCTAGATAATTGAAGGTTCATGAGAGGAATTATCCTACGTGTGATTTAGAATTACCCTTTGCTGTGTTTGTACTTAAGATTTGGAGGCATTATCTATTTGGTTCCAGATTCAAAGTGTTCAGTGATTAGAAGAGTTTGAAGTATTTGTTCGATCAGAAAGAGTTGAATATGAGACAAAGGAGGAGACTCAAATTTTTTAAGGACTGTGATTTTGGTTTGAATTACCATCCTGGTAAAGGCAATATTGTAGCTGCTTCTTTGAGTAGGAAATTGTTGCATGTGTCGATGCTTATGGTTTGAGAGTTGGAGTTGATTGAACAGTTCCTATACTTAATTTTAGTATATGAAAAGACTCGTAACACTGTGAAGTTGAAAATGTTGAACTTGACTAGTGGTATCCTTGAAGAGATTAGAGAAGGCCAGGAGATCGACTTAGGATTGGTTGTACGATTGGTGTCTGATTAATCAGGGTCAAGTTTGTGAAATTAGAATTGACGAGAATGGTGTGATGAGATTCAGAGATATGGTTTGTGTACCAAATGTGCGCGAACTTAAGAAGAGTATTTTTTAGAAAGGTCACAAAAGTGGATTGAGTATTCATCCCGGTGCTACTAAATGTACCAAGACATGAAGAAGTTTTTTTGGGGGCTAGGACTGAAGAAGGAAATTGTTGAGTTCGTGTATATATGTTTGATTTGCCAAAATTCAAAGATTAAGCATCAGAAACAGTTGGTTTGATGCAGCTGATAAGTGCTAAAATATACTGATTTTGAGTGTAAATAACTGGCACTTATTGGCTTGATTCAACCAATAAACCTCAACTTTTGTGCATATATTGTATAGTTTAAATTATAGTGTATATATTGTGTGTCGCGTAAATTTCATTGAGTTTAATTGATTTTTTCTCATTTTTTTAGGTAAATGAGCAATGATATTTTTTCATTATCTTATAGAGCATTGAATAAGCTTTCCAACGCTTCTGACCGTGCGTAAAACGGAGTTACAGTTCAAGAGTTATGGTCGAAACAAGAAATGGTTTGCTGTCATGTTCGCTAGGTTGTTCGTTAAGCGAACAGCAGTTCGCTAGGCCACTCGCTAAGCGAGTACTGGGACCCATTTTTGTCTATTTAAGTGATTTTTCATCATTTTTTAGGGTATGTTGTTTGGGAACTTTTTACCCCAACTTCATCCAACACATTCTTGAGTAGATTTAGCTTAGAAACAACATTGGAGGGTGCATCTTGACGATCCGGAGTCGAATCCACTTCAATCGGAGTTGACAGACCGTGAGATTTGTATTCTTCTTCCTGCCTCTCTATGTATTTTTCATTTGTTGGGGTTTTGTATGTAAGTTTATCTTGATTGTATGTATATTTATGGATCTTCGTATAAAATCTCTTTTACAACTCTTTATCGATGCTTATCTTGATTTTTTACTAAGCGGGTTTGGATTGCTATAGACATATATTGTTTGAACTCGATCTAAGATGAACATCTATTAGATTCTAAATACTAGAGATAGATTTAGGACTAATATTCATGTGGGTATCGATTCTTAATGCTCCATGTTGTCGAGTTGTGTGAGAGATCAACAATGAGACGATACAGTTGATCTCTCGACTTTGCGTTAGAGATAAGCTCTGTTGTGAGTGATACGTGATGATATTGACAAGCAAATTAGGTTGCGTGCATTTGATCCATATATTTTTTAGTACATGATGGGTAGAACGAAATACAACTCCTGACGAGTTTTCTCATTTCTTAAGAATGTACTTATTTTCTTGTTTTATGTTTTTCCTTTTGAATTTTTATCCCAAACCATTTAAACCCAAGCTTAGAGATGTAGAGATTGTCGAACGACATTCTTTCCCTCACACTGATTCCTGTGGAGACGATAAATCCTGGAGGAAATTCTTCCAAAAATAATATTTTTTCTTGCTGCTTTACCGCTCCAACAAAATGGCGCCGTTGCCGGGGATTGGTTTTGATATTGAGTCGCATTGCGATAGTTTCTATATTTCTAAGCTTTGCACATAATTGTATATATATATGCTTGTATAGATACTTGTTTCGCTTTTGTCTTCCATTATGTTTGTTTAAGTGTTGTATATATTTTGTTATCGTAACATTTGCTCAAGTGTTTGGTTAGGACACTTTCTTTAGGTTGGCGCTTTGAAAAAGCATCGACGTATATGTGAGGAAGTTACTAGCAAAGAACACTAAAGGTGTTGAGCTAACGACATGAAACAAGCGCTTGTTGGGAGGCAACCTAACGGTTTTTGAGTTTGTATAACTTTATGTTTATTTAGTTTAATTCAATTTTGTTATGTTGTTAGAATAATGTTTGTGTTTGCTCTCAAGTTTGTTTTTGATTAGCTTGAGGATGCATTTTGTGATTTTCCAAGTTTGATCATTTCAACTTGCGAATGTATGGTTTTGATATTGTTTGAAGTTGGTACTTTGCAAGGTACTCGTTTATCGCTTTCTAGAACATATCATGATTATGAGAATTTTCATTTGTACAACCTTTATGTCATTCATTCTTTTGCGATACTTGTTCAGTTTTGAATCACTTTAGAACTAAACCTTTTTGTGAGGAGCTTTCCATTGTTTACTATATGCAGGAGACCAACATTTTTGTTTAACTCGGTTTTATTATGTTTAATCTTGTATTTGTGTTGATTTGTATGATAGCACTAAAATGATCAAGGCATTTTGTTTGATTTTGAGCATAGCCACTTGACCAAATAGTCAATCTACCTTGTGAGTGAGTGAGAATTTGCTTACCCCCTTTGAGCCTTTGTTAGAATCCATATTGGTGTTAAGTTCATTTTTGTATGGATTCTAATACTTTTTCTTGAACTATAATCATGACTTGCTATTTGAGTTTTTACCCTTGCCTAATAAGTTTTGGAGCATTCATGTCACTATGTGTGGTTGTATTCAAGTTGGGGAGAAGAGGTTGGTTGCTAAGAGGTTGAGAAAAAGAAAAAGTTTGAAAAAGAAAGAAAAGAAAAAATGAAAAAGAAAAAAAAGAAGGAAAAGAATTGAAAAAAAAGAAAAAAAAAAGAATAAAGTTATGCGAATAAGTTGCGTGGAATGGTGTAACAATTTGAAAAAGAGAAAAAGATGATTAGAATTTGTGAGTGCTTGAGATTGTGAGAAATGATCACTCTCATTTGATTAGGCAAGTTTTTGTTCTTGTACCTTGAGAAAAACAATTTTTTTGTTACCCAAGCCACATTACAACCCTTAAATCCCTTCTGATTTTTGCTTTTATACTGTTCAATATGAGTTTTTTTCTTGATGAATGCATAATTTAACTTGTTGTTGACTTGATTGTTGGGTGAGAGTTAAGTCCCTCGTATTTTTTTTTATTATTCATCTATCGATGAAGTGTGTGCTAGGTGCGATTCATTTTTAAACTTTGTATTGTCTTAGAATTTTTGACATGTGTTTTGTATTTAGGAGTTGTTTCGTTTTCATGTTATCGTTATAGTTTAGCGGTATGTTTCGCTTTGCATGTACGTTTTTGTGTTGAACCATACATTTGTTTTTGTTTTTCAAAACTTGTTGAATCGTGATTGCTTGCTTATTACTTTTGTTTCCTTGAGTTGATCGATTCTTGTTTGAGGACAAACAAGTTTAAGTTGGGGAGAGTTGATAAGTGCTAAAATGTACTGATTTTGAGTGAAAATAATTGGCACTTATTGGCTTGATTCAACCAATAAACCTCAACTTTTGTGCATATGTTGTATAGTTTAAATTATAGTGTATATATTGTGTGTCGCGTAAATTTCATTGATTTTAATTGATTTTTTCTCATTTTTTTAGGTAAATGAGCAATGATATTTTGTCATTATCTTATAGAGCATTGAATAATCTTTCCAACGCTTCCGATCGCGCGAAAACGGAGTTACGGTTCAAGAGTTATGGTCGAAACAAGAAACGGTTTGCTGTCATGTTCGCTAGGTTGTTTGTTAAGCGAACAACAGTTCGCTAGGCCACTCGCTAAGCGAGTACTGGGACCCATTTTTGTCTATTTAAGTGATTTTTCAGCATTTTTTAGGGTATGTTGTAACAGCCCAATTTCGGTTTAACTAATTAATTTAATTATTGGAATTATTTTAATTATGGGATAGTGTGATAATATGTTAAGTCTACATATTATGCTATTTTATCATTTGTAGAGTTTTGGAAAGTTTAGTGGGAAATATTTCGGACAATCTCAATTAATGGTTAAGTGGATGGTTTATGGAAATTGATTGGAATAATAGGTGTATTGGAGGAAATAGAAAAAGAAAGAAAGGGAGAAGAAGGAAAAAGGAAGAGAAAAGAGAAGAAGAAGAGGAAAAGAGTGGAATCATCAAGAGCAACTAAAAGCTTCGATTAATCCAAGGTAAGGGTGTGAAATCTTACTATCTTAATCAATATGTTTGGTTATGTATGTGTATGGTTGATTGGTTAGAGTTTTGGAGAGTTTTCCATAAGCTTCCATTTTAGTTCGAAATTGATTCGATCGGTAGAAGCCGAGTTTTAATGATTGAAAATGAGAATAAGTGGTAGGATTTAGTCGAGGAATGTTGGACTAAGGCTACTGGAAACAAGTTGGGATTTATCGGTGGATTTCATCGGGTGTTTGGATTCTGAACAGTGGGAGAAAGTTCAGTCCGCAGACGCTCGCTAGCAGCTCGCTAGGCGAGCAGGTCGCGAGTGTTCGCTAGCATCTCGCTAGGCGAGTGCGTAGCGAATGGTCCCAGACATGGGACAGTGGTGTTTTGGTCTCCTTCGCTGGCAGCGAATGGAGTAGCGAATGACTCGCTGGGGGTTCGCTGTGGCGAACGAGGTAGCGAATGAAGTCTGTAGCTTCTGTTCTTGCTCGCTAGCAGTTAGCTAGGCGAGAAGGTGGCGAACGTTCGCTAGCAGCTCGCTAGGCGAGCGTGTAGCGAACGTAGCAGGATGAATTTTCCCTGTCGCGTGGTGCCGTCGTGGCTTGGGGTTTCGGTTGCGATCGACCCTTCTTTGATTTAATAGCTTATATGCTGGTTTGTGATGTGCTGTGGGTAGCCGTAAGGCGTGAATCCTAGTGTATGAATGTGATTTTGAATCGTGGCCTTTGGGCAAATTATGCATTGTTTAGAATTGAATAAAAATGCATGGCAATTGTGATGAATGATGAATATAATACACATTGTGAGTGCATGATAATTGTACGTGCTGATGTGTGAAGAATGCATGATAATATATTTGCGAATATGTATGCATTTGTGATATTTGATCCCGTGTAGGATCTGCAGAACCTCGCTTGATGCGATGGTTATATTTGATCCCGTGTAGGATCTGCAAAACCTCGCTTGATGCGATGGTTATATTTGATCCCGTGTAGGATCTGCAGAACCTCGCTTGATGCGATGGTTATATTTGATCCCGTGTAGGATCTGCAAAACCTCGCTTGATGCGATGGTTATATTTGATCCCGTGTAGGATCTGCAGAACCTCGCTTGATGCGATGGTTATATTTGATCCCGTGTAGGATCTGCAGAACCTCGCTTGATGCGATGATTATATTTGATCCCGTGTAGGATCTGCAGAACCTCGCTTGATGCGATGGTTATATTTGATCCCGTGTAGGATCTGCAAAACCTCGCTTGATGCGATGGTTATATTTGATCCCGTGTAGGATCTGCAGAACCTCGTGTGCCCATGTGGGGTGTGAGCGATGGTTATATTTGATCCCTTGGAGGATTTGCAGAACCTCGTTTGATGCGACGGTTATATAGTGATTCCTAGGGAAATCTGATGAGTTATAGTGTAACCGTATAAGTGCGAGAGGAGTGAGTTCTAAGGGAATCTGACGGACGAATGAGTCGGTACCGTGGTTGTAGCTGCATAGGGTCGAGGTGTCGGTCTCTATGAGTGCATTATCATCTTCAAATGATGAATTGAAAATAATGCATTGAGAATGTATTAGTGTATGTGTATATATATATATATATATATATATATATATATATATATATATATATATATATATATATATATATATATATATATATATATATATATATATATATATATATATATATATATATTTATTGCGTCTGGTAAATGAGAATGAGGTTGATGTATATGTAGAGAGATTCTACTCACTAGGGTAGAACGGCGATGCGTCGTTCCTAGTGAGGTAGTTACCGGGGTAGAATGGCCGAGACGTTGTTCCCGGTAGAGCATAAGCGACGTACCCATAGTCCAGAAAGAGGATTGAGGGTAGTGAATGAGTCTTATATGGATCGCATGGTATGATCGCGATTGTCATATGTAAATATGCCTATGTGCAGGAATTGATGAGATGCGTTAGCAAATAAATAAATGTGAAAGATATTGATCGATGAATAGACGGTTAAGTGTGAGCGATTATGTCTATGTGTATTTGATGCGGTGAGAATCTATGGTTATGCATTATAGTGAATAAGTATGAGGTATAGGCATTCGGTACTTGTACATATATATATATATATATATATATATATATATATATATATATATATATATATATATATATATATATATATATATATATATATATATATATATATATATATATATATATATATATATATATATATATATATATATATATATATATATATATATTTATATTTATATATATCTTATGCCTTGATTATTATGATAATGTTTCTCACCCTTCTGTTGTTTTATAATGCCCTACGAGGCATTGCAGATTAGGATTCGCTGGAGGTTTCCTTTGGAGTATAGTTCCTTTCCCTCGTGTCGGTCGCTCTGATATGTAACTTTGGGTAGATAGGCTTGTAGAATGTCTTAATGATGTTTTGTTTGTATGTGAATGAAGTTGTGAACAACCAGATGACATGTAATTACGTTTTGTCATGTCTTAAGTGAATATATATATGTTTTAGTCTTCCGCTTTAAGAGAAAACATGAATATGTAATTTCGAAGAATCATGCGTTTATTTTTAGTTGAGATTTACCCCTTTTGAGTTAATTCTTTTTAAACATTAATATTCATGTGGTCGTTTCGTGAGTATTGTGACGCACTTCTTTTATACCTTAATGTAAATACACTCTGATGAAAATAAAAACACTTGTACTCGTGACTATATGATTTGATATGTGATTATTTTGGGGTATAGAAAGGGGGCGTTACAAAATGGTATCAGAGCAGGTCGGTCCATCCGGCCAAGTTGTCTAATGTTGGTTGTTCCCTTGTACACGACATGTGTGTGAAGACACTGTCGGTACGTGTTTATTGTTTAGCCATTGTCTGCAGAGGTAGGAATGATCCAAGTGGGGGAGAACTTGTGGTTCTCCAAGATGCTACAAGTGTGGATCTGTATCTAGGTGTATTGTTGAACATCAAGAGCTGGTGTTATCCGTGTTGGAGGAGAAAGCAGTGTTATGTCACTATGAAGATGTTCAAGGAGTTTTGGAAGAACCGTCAACAACTTGTGTGTCGGTTATGTCGAACCCGATCGGACCATTTGTTGTGTGTTTGTGCCAGAGTTTGAGAGCTTCAATTGTTTAGTTGAGATTTGAGGCGAGTAATGGCCTTGAGAGCTTAAGATGTTTAACTTTGAGGGAAATTTTGAGTATTAATGAAAGTGGGAAGTTGGCGGTTTACCGGTTGATTGCTGTTGCCCGAGAGTTATCCTGACAAGATAAGTGTTGTACAACCAGGACGTGAAGTGGAGTTGCAATCGACTTAGTTGCGGAAACTAGTCAGATATTGAGAGCTCCGTATGGTATGTCTGCTTAGGTAGTAAAAGGATTAAAATTGATTGAGTTGTTTTGGAAACTTGTGTCTGGTGTGTATGCTACGACAACGAATTGCAGAACCTTAGGTGATGAGACTGATTATTGGTATTCTCGACGAGGTTCGAGAAGGTTGGAATTCTAATTGGAGTTAATAGGGTGATTGAGTTTGACGAATTAAAAATCGAATGAGTGATGTTTGGATTGGTGGAGATGGTGACATGAGATGTTGTGATAGAGTCTAAGAGTCCGAATAAAGGGGATTGGATGAGAGTATTTTGAAAGAATTATTTTGGTAGCCACAGATGGAGAAAGCAGCAATTGTATGTGCTGGTGTGACTTGTCGAGAGTCGAAGAATGAACGTCTGAGATTGATAGGTCTAATGTAATCGTTGTATATTCCAGAGTTGAGATCGGAGGGTAATTCCATGCATTTTACGTGGGGTTTTCCGAAGGATGTGAGAATATGATTTTGTTGATGAGATTCTGGATGGAATGACTGGATTGACCCTTTTCCTGTCAAAGAAGATTAATCATTCTATGTTGGAACTAGTTGTGATGGATATCACCGAAGTGATAAAGACCGTATGTAGTATCACCAAATATTGTGTCGGATGGGAATCCGAAGCCTTGTATGGCAGGAGGTGTAAGGCTCATTTGTATTAATATGATTCAGGCGAGAGTGTTGTACTCGGACCTGAGGTTTGTGCAAAAGACGACTGAAGAGATTAGAGGACCCAAGAAAAGACGTGTTTTGAGAGTTACGATAGTAACTGGTGTAGTCGAGCTTGAAGTCTCGGGAGCACACCGTGACTCGTTGTAACTGTATCAGAGTAGTGCAGCGGAAGCGTGGGGAATAACATGTTAGATTGTTTCACCGCTGTCACTAGAGGAAACTATACGATGTGTTCGCGTGTCTAAGCTGAGGAAGCGCATCAATCCGGATGGATGGTGTGTGAGTGAGAGAGAATTTGAATACTGGGGCAACTTCGAGGAAAGAGGGATTGTCTTGGTAAAGGTATTTGGGAAGAATCAACTAGATGGAATCAGATTGGGAAGATTGGGATACGTGAGTCACATCCCGAGTTGTCTGAATTGGATAACATTTTCGAGGACGAAAATTCCTAAAGTGGGGGAGAGTTGTAACAGCCCAATTTCGGTTAAACTAATTAATTTAGTTATTGGAATTATTTTAATTATGGGATAGTGTGATAATATGTTAAGTCTACATATTATGCTATTAGATTTAGCTTAGAAACAACATTGGAGGGTGCATCTTGACGATCCGAAGTCGAATCCACTTCAATCGGAGTTGACAGACCGTGAGATTTGTATTCTTCTTCCTTCCTCTCTATGTATTTTTCATTTTTTGCGGTTTTGTATGTAAGTTTATCTTGATTGCATGTATATTTATGGATCTTTGTATAAAATCTCTTTTACAACTCTTTATCGATGGTTATCTTGATTTTTTACTAAGCGGGTTTGGATTGCTATAGACATATACTGTTCGAACTCGATCTAAGATGAACATCTATTAGATTCTAAATGCTAGAGATAGATTTAGGACTAATATTCATATGGGTATCGATTCTTAATGCTCCGTGTTGTCGAGTTGTGTGAGAGATCAAAAATGAGACGATACGGTTGATCTCTCGACTTTGCGTTAGAGATAAGCTCTATTGTGAGCGATACGTGATGATATTGACGAGCAAATTAGGTTGCGTGCATTTGATCCATATATTTTTTAGTACATGATGGGTAGAACGAAATACAACTCCTGACGAGTTTTCTCATTTCTTAAGAATGTAATTATTTTCTTGTCTTATGTTTTTCCTTTTGAATTTTTATCCCAAACCATTTAAACCCAAGCTTAGAGACGTAGAGATTGTCGAACAACATTCTTTCCCTCACACTGATCCCTGTGGAGACGATGAATCCCGGAGGAAATTCTTCCGAAAATAATATTTTTGCTTGCTGCTTTACCGCTCCAACAGCAGCCGTTGTCTATTCCTGAGTGGGAGTGAGATAATATTTCGATGGACTTTGTGTTTGGGCTTTCCCGAACGGTAAAAAATTGTGACATCATTTGGGTTATTGTGGATAGTTTGACTAAGTTGGCTCACTTTATTCCGATTCGACTTAACTATCCATTAGAGAGACTAGACGAGCTGTATATTGAAATGATTATCAATTTGCATGGGATTCCATCCAGTATTGTATCTGATAGAGATCCAAGGTTTATGCCGAGGTTCTGGGAGAATTTGCAGAAAGTTTTGGATACGAAGCTACGCTTGAGAAGGTTTATGTCGAGGTTGTCATTGTTATTTGATTAAGTAATTGTCTAAGACAAATCACCTAAATGGGTGGACTGGAGATAACCTAGTTAATGGCGAACCAGAATAAAAATCCTTGAGTACTTTATCATTCTGTTTGTTGTTGTTGTTTTAGGTTGCAAAAAACTAATCTTTCTTTAAACCGAATTAAACCCCCCTTCTTATGTTTCTTGAAACTTCTTTAACATGACTATAGGAATGCATTTCAGGTAGCTCCTTGTATTGAATGCCTTATCATATTGCTCCCTACATTGAATGAGCCTAATAAGTGTTTGTAAAAAGAGACATGTTCTATTTAGGTTAAGCATTTTTTTAATCAAAGTCAGGACCAAAATTGATTTAAAACAAACAAATTTAAATATTAATCACTTATTTGTCTAATTCATTTTGAAGCCAAAAGAGTAAAGATTTGAGTTATAACAAAATTTGGTGGGTTTTCAACTTGAAGCCACATCATGTTAAACTTCAACGAATATTTGCAGCCACATTCAACAATACAAAGTAAACTTTTTAGATTTTGAGAAAGTAAAAGTTAGATATTTCAATCAAATCTAAAACTCAATAGTGGCACTTTATCACTCTATCGCAACAGAATTTGAACAAACCATTATTGTACTAGTTAGGGGTGTGCATGGATAACCATTTAATATGAACCAATCTATTTTTATGGTTATGGTTTATAAACCAAACCATTTTTACGATTATGGTTTATAAACCAAACCACTTGTTCTAAACCGGTTCTAAATGGATTTTGATTTTAATCCAAATTATTTAGTTAAATTTAAAATTAATTTTTCTTTTAAAATTATATCAATTTTTAAATTTAAATATTTAGATTTTAATATATTTTTCTTTGAAAATAAATATAAAATTTTTTTAAAAAAAACTTTAAAAAAATCTAAAAATTAAAAATAAAAAATTCTAAAATAAAAAATTTCAGCAAATTATATGGAATTAAAATGATAACTAATATTTATAATATATATATTTGTATATTTCAAAACCTCTATCTATTGGTGGAAAAATCTATAATATTTATAATTATTTTTTCATAAAGCTTTAATGAACTTCAAGATTTATAAATGAAAACTAGAGTCAAATTCAACAAGTCAAGTTTTTGTATATTTTCTTACACATGTCAAATCAAACTCGATGCACTAAGATATATATAATTAATTACTGAAAGTTCATATAATTAACTGATAAAAGTCCATATTGAAATTCTGGTATCAAATATTAGATGTCGAAGGAGATGTTCACGACACAAATATTTGTATGTCAAGGACAAAGAACATAGCTAAACAAATAACAATTAAAAGTGACATAGAGATTGTTAACCCAGTTCGGTGAAACCACACCTACGTCTGGGGGCTACCAAGCCAGGGAGGAAATTCACTATCAGCAGAATTAATTCAGAGCTAAACTCCCTGTTTACAACTCCTCACTTAATCTCTACCCAATGCAATTTCTGCCTAGAACTCACTAGACAAGAGACACCTCTCACTCCCCCCAATCACAGCAGTGATAACTCTCAATACACAATAAAAAGAATTTAGAAGACACTCTTCAAAGCCACAACTTGATATTGCTTACAAGCTTCAATCAAGTACAATACACTCTTGCTTAAAAGCTTTGAGTGAATAATTAACAATTAACAAATTACAATTAACAGCCTAGTCCAATTCACACATAAGCAATGAGTGAATCGCTCACAAAACTAACACACAATAAGCCCTAAACTCTAATCAGATGCACACGGTTTTTAATCCTTGCTTCCCTAATCTTCAAGCTAGGGTTTTAGCCTCTATAAATAGTAGTGCAGAATGGGCTTGGGCAAAAAGATATGCTCACACAAACATTCATACAGAATGTTTAGATCAAGAATATCAAAAAATCTTGTTTGACATCATGAGAAAAATTATTACATAGCACAAAAAACAACCTGCTAATTCTGAATACAGATGTCATGACATCCTGTAGGACATCTTGTGATTTCTTTTAATTTTACCAAAATACCTACCAATCAAGAACTAACAAACTTCTCCCTTTGGCAAATTTTGGCTAAAACCAATCACAAGAACACAACATCATACAAGAGTACAACACAACAGGAAAAAAACTCCAAACCAAGGGAAGTAAAAAGAACAAACTCCCCCTCAACAGATGCCCAAATAGCCCAAACAAAACATCAGCCCATAAACACAAACTACCATCAACCTGCAGAACATAACAACACAACCCATAACACAAATAGCTAGGCTACTACAAAGTTTCCAAAAGGAATAAGCACACAACTAACAGGATCAGCATCTTGTCATCAACCAAACAGATCAGCAGCTTAACATCTTCACACCTGCTAAGCACATCAGCAAAACAAACCAGTACAAGGTATACATCAAGGTATACAATCAGAGCAACAACACAACACAACTACAAACCATCTTCTCACTTCCACCTGTTAGGGACATACACCAAGTTGTATGCTAGAATGCAACCATTCAACTAAACTTCTCCCCCTTTTTAGCCACAAATTTAAGAACAGAAACTAATGGATTAGCATTGATCAGAACAGTCAGAAACAAATATGTTAAGGGTATGGAAGCCTCAATATTACAACCCCAAAAAAACTCATGAAGAGTAATAAAAACAATCCATTCTGTCGAGGCAGACAACAAACCAGCAGCCCAGCCAAAAACCAAAAAAAAAACAACCAGCAAACCACCAGAGCAGACAACCTAATCCTCATCCTCAGAAGCTGAATTGGGGGAAACCTCTTCAACATCATCTGGAACATCTTCACCATCTTCTTCATTACCATCAGACTCCTCCCCTGACCTAGCCTCACTAATATCTTCAGCATTTGCAGCATTATTTTCAAGGCATTAAATTAAAGATTCCAGCTTGATCTTTCTTGTCGTGGCAACATTAATAGTTTCTCCCAATTCCCTACATGTCTCTTTCAGCTCATCAATGATTCTTGCTTTTGAAGCAGTTTCTTTCTCAGTAGATGTCAGAAAAATATCTGGAACATGTCTTCCATCAAAGAGTTTGTAGTGAAGAGACAACACAAAATCTCTCTTGCTAGCAGCATCATTGGAGTTCATAATTCCAGGGTGTTGGTTTAAGATGATCTCACAAATGAGAGAGGCGAAGGCAATAGGCAGCTTGATAGTACTCGAAGTATAATGCTTAATGATTTGACCAAAGATGTACAGACCAATGTTAAAATTTACCTTGGTACCTATAGCATGAACGAACCTTCCGAGCCCAACAACAATGGTGGAGGTGTGGTTGGTAGGCACCTAGTTAGCAGCTCCAATCCTGTGGAGGATGGCATATTTCACACTGAGCTGACCTGCTGACAGCTTACCTTTAGAGGGCCATGCCTTGACTTGATTTGCAGTGATGACCTTGCAGACTTGATTATCTGAAGCAGACATTTCTTCTTCACCATCATTTGCTCGTTCTAAAAATCTGTTGATCACAGCTGAGGAGAACTTCACACACTTTCCACTGACATAAACCTTCATATACTCTTTGTTGTTCTTATTGGTGATAGACTCAGGAATGTTAACAATGAATTATTTAACAAGCCCTTCATAACATTTTGAAAAGCCTGTCACAGTTTTGAGCAGTCCTGCCTCAGTGATCAAATCCATTACCTCCTTGGTTTCTAGAGCATCTTCTCCCAGTTCTCTTTCCAGATCAATTCTTCTTTGATAAACATACCTCTATTTGGTCACACTGTTAATGGAATGAAAAGAAATTTTGTCCAGAGGAGCAGCCGACACAAGTTTAAGGGTTTTCTTGACAGAGGATTTCTTCACATGAGATATGTCAGGAACATCTTTTACAACATCATCATCAGACTCAGAGCTTTCAACAATTACCTTTCTTTTCTTGGAGGCAATAGACACCTTGCTCCATATCTTGGGGGGTCCAACATGAGTTCTCTTCTTTTGGTTTTTGGGAGGGGATTCTTCCAGCACAACTTTTCCTTTCCTAGTCACTAGTCTCTTGGCAATTCCAGGGGCATCATTTTTCATGAGCTCATCATCTGATGGCACATCATCAATATCTATAACATTGTCAGGAACATCATTCATGTCATCATTGCTATCATCATCTTTGGCTTCATCATCATTTAGGCCAGCATTACTACCCTCAGCATGCACTATAGAACTGTCAAGTTTTTCAAGATTCTCAGTGTTAGGGTTGTTGGCAGTAGAGGGAATTTCAGAAATTTTTTCAGAGTTCTTGTCACAGCTGGGGGAAGGATCAACACGAGACAATGGGGTGGAGATACCTTGCATATTGTGA
Source organism: Lathyrus sativus (assembly GCA_963859935.3). Lineage (NCBI taxonomy): Eukaryota > Viridiplantae > Streptophyta > Magnoliopsida > Fabales > Fabaceae > Lathyrus > Lathyrus sativus. The sequence continues at coordinate 438,739,611 of OZ012741.1, read as the reverse complement.
CCTCCATAGAGGATCTTGGTGACCAGTTCCCTAATAGATTTGTCCACATAGGCAGAGCCTTCCCTATTTTTCATTCTATCAATGTTATCAATAGAAGAATTAGGGTCTTTACCTTTGGATGATTGCTGGGTCTTGTTTGCATGTGGAGGAGCATACTTGGGAGATTCACTTGCATTACCAGGAACCATATTGAGAGGAGCAATATCAAGGACATCATCAGAAGAGATGCTCATGGGATGAGTATCTGTGTTGGAGGTCTTAGTGGAAGCAACATCATGTTTGGGAGACATTCTGATGTTTCTGAGAGAGGAAAAAGTTTGAGGAGTTTGGAGGTAAGTCGCAGGGTGGTGAGTGCATAGAGAGAGAAAGATGGTCTTAGGAGTAGTGGGTTCGTGGAAGTTGAAGAGGTAGTTGACGGGAAATATTTGAGTGGGATAACGTACTAGAGTAGACAAGGGCATGCTTTGTAATAAAGAGGGATGTTGGAATATCTCTATTTTAAGAAGGAAACATCTTTTAAAACCGGAAATCTCTTTTTGCAGTAATTGCTATAAATCCTCATAAGTACAAATCCCCAATTTTCCTTTCAAGGTTTCAACCTGATTTGTATTCAAATGTCTGGTAAGAATATTGGCCTGTTAAATTTTTGTCGTGACATGTTCAAGAGTAGTGACTTTCCTAATAAGATTAGTTCTGTTATGTTGAGTAGGATTTTGACCACAGTATGATGTCATGACATCTTGTGTGACATTATACTCTGTGAATATTTGTTTCATCCGTACAAGTTGAGAATGCATATACTTCTGGTGCCACCTTCCTTCTTCATCTCTTTTGGCAGGATTCATTTAGAGTCCTGAGGAACCCATTTGTAATAGTTGTTTTGGGATCTGACTCCCTTCATTATCAGTTCTCCTCTTTTATTAGTAACCAAACACTCAATTTGAGTAAAGTTGATACTTAGACCTTGATCACACAGTTGACTTATGCTTATCAAATTGGTAGTTAGCCCTATGACTAACAACACATTGTCAAGGTCTGATGTTCCTGAGCAGTTTAGTTTGCCAACTCCATTGATTTCCCTTTTGGCTCCATCTCCAAAGGTGACATAGTTGGTTGAGTGAGGTTTGATGTTCAACATCATGTTTCTGATCCCTGTCATGTGCTTTGAGCACCCACTATCAAAGTACCAGTCTCCCTAGTAGAGGCTTTTGGGGACATATGAGCTATGAAGCAAGTAATAGGAGTCTTGGGTATCCATTGTTTAGTAACAGGAGTCTTGGGAACCCATTGCTTCTTGGAGAGGAGGGTGTTGTGATTAGTAGAGATTGGATATCCATGCAGTATGAAACAAAAGGACTTTATGTAAGCAAAGCGACCACAATGATGACATCTCCATCTTTGAAACTTTCTAGGTTGACTGATCTGTTTTATGTAGTGATGTTGAGACATCTGCTGGGACATCATCTGACTTGGTCCAGAAGGTTTGTAGGGCTGAGCAAAGTTATTGTCTTCATGAAATCCTAATCCTGTCTTGTCTCCAATTCTTTTGCCAGATTGAAGGATCTCTTCCAAGATTTTGGCACCACCATTCATCATTTTAACAGACTTTTCCATTTGGTCAAGTTGGGAGGTCAGTTGAGCAACTTCATCTGTTAATTTAGCAATAGTTTCAGTCTGTTCAGCAATCTTATTATTCAAACCATTGATAGTTTTCAGGTGTTCTTCCTTTTCAGTCTTTAATTTGAGAATGTGTTTCTTCTGTTTTTCATTTTGCTGGAAAACTTCTTCACTTCTGTGGCACAATTCTCTGTAGGAGGATGCTAGTTCTTCAAAGGTCAATTCATCTTCACTGGAGTCTTCATCAGAATAGTATCTACCAGTCAAGGCAGCAACATGTTTGGAAGATGCTTCTTCAATCTCACTTTCAGAGTCTTTATCAGTCCATGTGACAACTAGACCTTTTTCCTTCTTAAGATAGGAGGGACATTCAGATCTGATGTGACCAAAACCTTCACATTCATAACACTACATCTCTTTGCTGTTTGAGGAATTCTCTTCAGTCCTAGTTCTTCTTCCTGCATCAGTGGACTTTCTGATGTTTGGTGGGATGTCCTTGACATTAGCCCTTGTCTTCATTCTTTATATAACCTTGTTGAATTGTCTTCCCAACAGAACCATGGCCTTTGATAGACTTTCATTTGTATCCTCATCAGAATCATGATCTCTTTCTTCAGTATTTGATATAAATGCTATACTCTTTTTCTTGTCAGTTTTGTCACTTATTCCAACTTCAAATGTTAAAAGGGATCCAATGAGTTCATCAACCCTCATTTTACAGATGTCATGAGCTTCTTCTATAACAGTAACTTTCATGTCAAATCTCTTGGGGAGGGATATGAGGATCTTTCTTACCAGTTTTTCTTCAGACATCTTTTCACTAAGAGCACTTGAAGCATTAACAATCTCAAGAATATTCATATGAAAGTCATGTATGCTCTCATCATCTTTCATTATCAGGTTTTCAAATTTAGTAGTGAGAAGTTGAAGTCTAGACATTTTTACCTTGGATGTGCCTTCATAAGTAGTCTTTAGAATCTCCCATGCTTCCTTAGCAACAACACAATTGTTAACCAACCTGAATATGTTCCTATCAATTCCATTGAACAAGGCATTCAAGGCCTTGGAGTTTCCCAGAGCTAGATCATCTTCTTCCTTTGTCCATTCATTCTCAGGTTTTAAATCAAATGTAGCCTTCCCATCGTTGTCAATAATAACAGGATGTTCCCATCCCTTTATAATAGCTTTCCAAGCTTTGTTGTCCAGAGATTTTAAGAAAGCAACCATCCTAGGTTTCTAGTAGTCATAGTTGTTCCCATCAAGAACAGGTGGTCTGTTCACAAAACCTCCTTCTTTGTCCATGGTACCAGAAAGTACTGTCCCAAGATCTCACCCAGAACCAGAGCAGGATGCCTGCTCTGATACCAATTGAAATTTTGGTATCAGATATTAGATGTCGAAGGAAATGTTCACGACACAAATATCTGTCTGTCAAGGACAAAGAACAAAGCTAAGCAAATAACAATTAAAAGTGACACAGAGATTGTTAACTCAGTTCGGTGAAACTACACCTACGTTTGGGGGCTACCAAGCCAGGGAGGAAATTCACTATCAGCAGAATTAATTCAGAGCTAAACTCCCAGTTTACAACTCCTCACTTAATCTCTACCCAATGCAATTTCTGCCTAGAACTCACTAGACAAGAGACACCTCTCACTCCCCCTCAATCACAACAGTGATAACTTTCAATACACAATAAAAAGACTTTAGAAGACACTCTTCAAAGCCACAACTTGATCTTGCTTACAGACTTCAATCAAGTACAATACACTCTTGCTTAAAAGCTTTGAGTGAACAATTAACAAATTACAATTAACAGCCTAGTCCAATTCACACATAAGCAATGAGTGAATGACTCACAAAACTAACACACAAGAAGCCCTAAACTCTAATCAAATGCACACGATTTTTAATCCTTGCTTCTCTAATCTTCAAGCTAGGGTTTTAGCCTCTATAAATAGTAGTGCATAATGGGCTTGGGCTATTCCAAAAGTAACAACATCAATCTTCATAAACAGCAGCAAACAATCAGATTTGATTTGGCTAATCAAATCTAATCATATCAATCTTCAAATTTGCAAGTGATCTCCTGATATTCAATCCAAATCAAATCCAATATGATCCACAAAAAGTGCATCAAAAATCCTGCATTAACACACTAGAAACACGATGTTTCCTCATCAGACAAGTGCAGCCAGCTTGCACGAAAAGATATGCTCACACAAACATTCATACAAAATGTTTAGATCAAGAATGTCAAAACGTCTTGTTTGACATCATGAGAAAAACTGTTACATAGCACAAAAAACAACCTGCTAATTCTGAATACAGATGTCACGACATCCTGTAGGACATCTTGTGATTTCTTTTAGTTTTACCAAAATACCTGCCAATCAAGAACTAACACATATAATTTGTGAAGTATTAATATACCATTTTAGATAGTTAGATAATTTGTAAACAAATTTTTTTTTTCATTTTGAAATACAAAATTTTGAATCTTTTGGTTTAAAATATAAAATTAGTTTATAACGTGTATATGATAAAACATGAAAAAAGACAAAAACATATTAGTTTAACCAATAATGAAATTTGGATAACCAATAACTAAACCACATGGAAACAGGTTTATATTTGGATAACAAAATGGATAACCAAATTTATATTTTAGTATTTGGTTTAGATTTTTAAAAGTGGAACAATTTAGATACAAATTTGGTTAACAATAACCGATTTTTTTTCACACTCCTAATACTAGTATATACATGACTGAATTGGTGTAAATAACCATAACAAACTTCTGAGCTAGATTGCACTGTGATCGACTTTTGCAATCTTTTTTGGGACGTGTGAAAATAATTCTGCAAAAATTTGAACTGTGATGATTTAGGCAACTCAAGTTCTACTAACAGAGCTTAGCAAGTTTTATCTTCTGTAAACAAATCTATCTGGGAGTGCTTGTATTATGCTAATCTCACCAACTTTAGATATGCTTCAATTTGTAATGCTAAGTGCAACTACTATCACATAACAAACGTTTTCTTCTAAATGTAAATATTCTTAGTCTGTTTTATTCTATATTATATTTCTTAGGTAAACCAGTTTTTACCCGATGCAGAGACGTACCAAACTGACCTAAGATTTTACAATTGTTCTGATGGATCTAGAGGTCTATATAAGATTCGTTGGTAAATTGATTTATTTTACCAATTAGGTATATATTTTAGTAAGCCTATCACTTCTCATCATGGACTAACAACAAGAGACTTCAAAGATTAGGTAGCTTTTCATATGATGCGACTACGTTACTATGTTACTGTCATAATTTAAATTTTGTCCGCTTGTTTTTTATCTATTATTTTTAGTATTTAAAAATAAAAAGAAACAAAACAATCAAAAGTGTTACTCAGTTTAATTGATAAGTATCTATGAATGTCAAATACATAAAAAAAAAATTCAAATTTTGATTTTTTTTTTTAATTTTAAATATTATTTTTATTTTTATTTTCAGAAATATTTAAAAAAAAATTGATTTTTCATTTAATTCATTATTTTATGCACAAACTAGTTTAAAAAATATAAAAATATAAAAATATCTCACAATTTATCATTCACGTTTTTTGATTGGTCACTTTTTGGCAAATGTGCTTCTGATTGATCATGTTTTGTCATAATGACTTCTGATTAGTCAAAGTTTGTCAGCTAACTAATCAAGAAAAATCAGATAATATATGATATTATTTGTGATCTTTCCGGTTGATCAGAACCTGAAGTGGGTCAGAGACATCGTCTACGATACTGGAATACAAGGAGGAGGGAAGTGTACCTGCAAGGTACTCCGATGCTAAAGTAAGAATCAGAAGATGAAAAGGCAAGTACAAAGTAAGTATTTCTTAGGATGATTATTGGATACTTGACCCTCTCAAGGAGAAGGTTTTTATAATATCCCCGACGCTTTGCCATTGATCCCTATTTACGGACTGAAATATTCGCTCCCCAAAAATAGGTAACTGTCAAAAACTAATTGTTGAGACAGGCAGACATGCTCAGAACTAGCCGTTGCTTTGAGCAGGAGCGTCGTGGCCGTTCCTAGATGGTTGAACCGTGCGTGAGGGGCAGAGATATGACGAAGGACAGCTGATCATGCGGGTCAGCTGGCCAGCTCTCCTTGACTGAAGTAGAAAATATTTTTCCTTGCCCTTAACTGGCAGGGCTCAGGTTATTGGGTTGTTCTGGGTACAAAAGTCGATTGAGGCATGCCTAGCCATTGGGCCAGTGATCATTACATCTTCATACACATTCTTCCATTGTTATACTTAGGCATTCCTACAATTTATTTGAGTATTTTTACTATTTTAATGTGTTTTCATATTTAAGTTTGTTTTTACCTTTATTTTATTTTCGCAGCTTATTTTCAGCTTTAACGGTTATTTGATATCTGTCTACTGTTTGAATCATAACTGGAGCTGCGAGAATCGAAATTGAGCGTTCTAATAGAAGTTGGAAAGTTAAGACAGAGAGATACAACTTTTATGTTTGAGGCAGAGGATGATTCAGAGTGTAACAGGTCCAAATAATTCGTTGAAGTCAGGACCCAAAATCTACCGTTTGAAATATTTATGTTTTTTGACCCAGTTGGGTCAAAACCATAATAAGTGTTGATACTTTCTTATACCTAGCAGCCGTACTACTGTCTCTTAACCTTCTTTTCATGATTTTAATTTACTTTTTACAATTGTAATGGAGAACTAATTTCCACGGGCAAATCCTGCTGTGTACGGTTCCATCGCTTTGAGGTTATTATAATACCAATTTAAAATTGATTCCTTTCAATCATTTTTTATGAAGTCATTTGCTTAATTTGACTGCAATCGTTTGCTTAATTTGTTTGTGTTCATAGGATATAATTGATTAAATTTGATTGTATGCATGTTCCTAAATTTAATTGCGTGTTATCGTTTGCTTAATTTGTTAACTCGTCATATTCTTAACCGTTTGCTTAATTCGGTAAATAGGAACGTAATTCATTTGATTTTGATAAGCGCTTGTCTAATTGATCTCATAATCGAATAGAATCGAAGCCGCTTAGGGATTAATGTTATAATAGCCGATGATAAGTCGAAATCCGAATCAGTAGGATTAGCCGTTTTAGATTATTTGATAATCACTTTTTTTTAATCACTTTTTCTCTTATTTTATAAATCAAAACATGAAACCCCCATAAACCTTTTCTTTAGTTGGTTGAAATAATACAAGAATCCTTGTGAGAACGATACTTGAGTTGTCGTTACCGCTAACTATTTTCTTAAAATTACTCGTTTTTCATCTGTGCGCGACAGCGGATCAAATTGGCGCTGTTGCCGAGAATTCTTGTTGATTTTAGCCAATTTTAGAATTTTAGTTTAGAGTTTTGTTAGATTTTTTTTTGTTTTTTTGTTTTTGTTTTTGTTTTTTTTGTGTTTGCTTGTTGATTTTTCAGGGTTGCAGTACAGTGGTAAGCATTCTAGCCTAACAGGTGAGTTTGGAAGCTACTGTTTCGATTTGTTCCAACTTTTTTTCAAAAAATCAGAAAAAATTAAAGAATATTACTCTTTTAGAATAAAATTCTAAATGAATCTGACCCTGAAAATTGCAAATTCCTTATTTTCCTATTTTATTTGATTTATTTTCTATTTTCATATTTTCAAAAAAATCCGAATTTTTTTTGTAGAGATTTATTCTGATTTGATTTGAATTTTAGTTATATTTTCATAATTTTTAGATTTTATTTTATTCGATTTTCTATTTTTCCATTCTTTTTCTAATTAGGGATATTCTTAGTATTTTTCAAATTGTTTACTGCATTACTGAATTAGTTTTGTGATTTCTAATTCTTTGTTAATTTTTCCCCTTTTGATAACATGGGTGAATAAAGAAAATTAAGAGAGTTTGTTGCTCCTGATTTTCATTCTAATGGTTTAAGTATTGAATATACTGATGTTGATGTTCCTTTTGAATTGAAATCTAGTTTAGTATACTTGTTGCCAAGGTTTAATGGATTTGCAGGTGAGGATTCAAATAAGCATATGAAGGAATTCCAAATTGTGCTTTAAACCTTATAAATCTTCACTAGAGGACCTTGTCAAGCAAACGGCTATAAATGATCTTCAGTTTCAGCAACGAACAGATTCCAGCCTTCATGCTTTGCAGACACAGATTAGATAGTTGCCACTGTAGTGAATGTCATGCAGCAAGCTCAAGAATCAAACCAACTACCCGCCCAAACAGTAGTGAATCCAAAAGAGTTATTGTCTGATTTAGTTGACGATATTTATCCTGAGTTCTTATCTGATTTTCCATCTTTATTAGATTATGATGATACTTACTCTTGCAATTTATGTACTGACACTAACGTTTGCTCTGTTTGTGCTGAGATTAATGCTGCCTTACAGGGTGATGCTTTTTATGATGTCGTTTATGCAGCTGAAACTCTTGATATCTCGGCTGCCCCGACTATGCCTTCCATTGAACAACCTCATTCCTTAGAGCTTAAACCACTTATGGACAATCTAAAATATGTCTATTTAGAGAAGAATGAATAGTTACCTGTTATAATTTCTTCTAACCTTGATTTTGATCAAGATAATAAACTTTTTCAGGTTTTGAAGAAACATAAAAAGGGAATTGGATGGACCTCGATGGAAGATGGAAGAAAAGTAGTGAGGCAACCCCTTAATCCTTTGATCTCTGATGTTGTGGAAAAGGATATCACATTTACGTGTCCATTCGACACTTTTATTTATCGAAGATTCTTTTTTGATCTTCGAATAAAAGGTGAAGACAATAATAAATATTTCAAGATCAATGGATGCTATCCAAAGTTACTTTATGACATCCCCACTTTGGAAGAGGAGCCTGCAGAAGATATCTCTTTGGGAAAAGCTGCTTACGTAATCACCTATCCACCTTGAATACTCGGGTGTGTTCTTTCCTTTCTCTCACTCTTATTTATATTTATGTTCTTTCATTGAGGACAATGCATATTTAAGTGTGGGGGAGGGAACCATTGCTTTATTTTGTTCTTAAATTTAAAAAAAAATTGTTTTACTTAGAAACTCAATGCATCTTTTAAAATTTTTAGGCTATAGATTAATTTGAGGTTAGATTGTGGAGACTTGGGAAAAATTCATAAGACCGGTACCGTTTTAACACCTTAAGTCTCCCGATTATGAAAATTGATTTAAATACTTGTTATGACATAGCCTTGATTTTCCATCCTTTAATAGCTCTTAAGTAGTTTATCTAGCAGTCAGCACCATCTAGAAATCACACACTAAATAATTAAGCTGATGCAAATAAGTGAATGATCTCGTGCTTAATAAGAAGTCTAAATAGGAATCTTCCTTTTAAGTTAGGTGAACCTCACCGGGTCACTTAGGCTAACTGTTGTGAAACCTCACAAAAAAATATATTATTGTTGCTAAAGTGGTTAATTTTAAATTGTTGACAAGATATAGATCATAGTCACTAACAGGCTTATTTACCATGTGTGTGAATAGATAACAGGCTTAATGTGATTGCATTAGAATAAAAGAGAGCAAAAAAGAGGATGAGTAAGTTAGACTTAAGCATAATAACATGATTTGGATTGATTTGTATAAAAGGGAGCTTTATGACCGTGCAATTGCGAATATGTATTCTTACAATATATTTAGTGTGCAAAATTAGTACCTATCGATGCAATCTTGACCGAAGAAGAGTTTACATCCTAGAATGAGTATCTAAATGCTATTGTTTTTCATGAGTCTTGATAATATTTTGTTCGGAGTGCAAAAGTTTAAGTGTGGGGGAATTTGATCATTACATCTTTATACACATTTTCCCATTGTTATACTTAGGCATTCCTACAATTTATTTGAGTATTTTTACTATTTTAATGTGTTTTCATATTTAATTTTATTTTTACCTTTATTTTATTATCGCAGCTTATTTTCAGCTTTAACGGTTATTTGAAATCTGTCTACTGTTTGAATCATAACTGGAGCTGCGAGAATCAAAATTGCGCGTTCTAATAGGAGTTGGAAAGCTAAGATAGAGAGATACAATTTTTATGTTTGAGGCAGAGGATGATTCGGAGTGTAACAGGTCCAAATAATTCGTTGAAGTCAGGACCCAAAATCTACCGTTTGAAATATTTATGTTTTTTGACCCAGTTGGATCAAAACCATAAGTGTTGATGCTTTCTTATACCTAGCAGCCGTACTACTGTCTCTTAACCTTCTTTTCATGATTTTAATTTACTTTTTACAATTGTAATGGAGAACTAATTCCCACGGGCAAATCCTGCTGTGTACGGTTCCATCGCTTTGAGGTTATTATAATACCAATTTAAATTTGATTCTTTTCAATCCTTTTTTATGAAGTCATTTGCTTAATTTGATTGCAATCGTTTGCTTAATTTGTTTGTGTTCATAGGATATAATTGATTAAATTTGATTGTATCCATGTTCCTAAATTTAATTACGTGTTATCGTTTGCTTAATTCGTTAACTCGTCATATTCTTAACCGTTTGCTTAATTCGGTAAATAGGAACATATTTCATTTGATTTTGATAAGCGCTTGTCTAATTGATCTCATAATCGAATAGAATCGAAGCCGCTTAGAGATTGATGTCATTGCTCCTAAGCATAAGAGTGATGACTTAAGGGCAGCCCGTGATCTTAAGGAGGAGTGAGCATGGTCGATGCTTGTTATTGAGACGGGGTTGTTTCGTGGTGCTCGAGGATACATGTGTCCGAGGAACCTGAAACGTTGTCTCGTGTGTTCGGTGAGCGGGGAGCCCAAAATTGATGGGACTTGAAGGGACCGAGTGCCACACTTGCATCGAGCCACGTGCCGCATTTAATGCATAATGGCGGCTACACTAGGGTTGTAATGATGCCCTTACGCCGTGCGTGCTCGTGCACATGCTTCTGACTCGTCTAACATAAAGGGAGGAAGCATTCATTTTCACTTTTTGCTTCTCTCACTTCTTCTACTGTTGTCATTGTTTCCACCATCCACCGCCGCAACACAGCCGTACGAGCACCGAGAAACCTTCTCTGACCACAGTTTCTTCTCTTCGTCATGTAAATTTCTAATCCTTCTTTGTATGTGGTTAGGACGAAAAATTGGGTAGAGTAGGTGCATTCCAGTAGATGTTGGTGTCTGGTGGTGGTTGAGCCATTTTTTGTCGTCGACACCGTCATTGGAGCATTAGGAACTTAGGCTTTTGTGTTGATTCTGGCACCGTTGCGACGACGAATGAGTTTGTCGACGGTGGAACTTATGAAGCTTCTGGTGTACTCATGAGTTTTCTGGTGGATCTTCAACAGAATTCTGGGTAAAGTGTCGGGGAGGATCTCCCCGTGAGAGTTTAGGGGATTCCAATACAGAATCTCCTTGCACCTTTGTTGTGTTGTTTGAGTAAGAGTTTAGGTCGAGGACGTTGTCCTCGAGCCTTCACACGCCCTTTTACTTGACTAGCGGTGGAATGGTGGATTTGATATTTCCATTGAATTCACTTTTGTCCTCTGCTTTTCAAATAAAGGATATGTCTCGCAATCCCAAAGATGATGTTATGCTCGAGTAGGAGCTGTCCGAGAAGAGTTCTTTGGGTGATAGTAGTTTCGACGAAGCCCCCTAGGAGTTTCGGGGAAGAATGGATTGCTGCTGAGCCTCGGGAGCATGCCTCCCTCTTCGCCTTCCATACTCATGATGCCTTCACAGTGGTGGGGGACGAGGAAAAATGGAGGGTCCACTTTCCTAAGGAAGATGACTAGATATACTCGGCTTATGATGTCGAGCGTTTTTCCATGTACGAATACATTTTTAATGAGATTGGGCTGAGGCTGCCCTTCACAGACTTCCAAGTGGCAATTTTTGGTCATTTGGACTTGGCGTCCTCTCATCTCCATCCGAACTCGATTTCCTTCATCCGAGCATTTGAGATTACGTGTGAGTACTTGAAGATTGGAGCCACTCTCCCTCTCTTCTTCACTATTTTCTAGCTCCAACGTCAGGTCGTGCGAGGGAAATTCAGATGGGTCTCCCTGAAGCAGGGGAGAAAGCTATTCAAGGCCTTTTCAAAGTCTATTAATACGTTCAAGGAAAGGTATTATGTCGTGGAGCCTGTGTCAGAGAGGGCCAAAGACTCTTCGTTTCTTTGGGAGATTTTTACAGATGAAAACGGGGAGCCCCTTCACGATGAGCAGGGCAAGATGAAGGGGCGTCTTGCGCTAAGATTTCGTTTCACCTGGAGCAAGGACCATTTCACCAGGGAAATTGAGGACTACATATCCAAGCAGGTCATGCTGGAGGAGGATGACCTGGCCAGCTATAACAAGCTGGTGGCTTTTGTTGATGGTTTTCACGCTGCCTAGTGCATGACCAGGGGCGGGGACATTATTTTTTAAGATGATGGGGGGCCCAAGGTGGAGGCCTGATATATTAACACTAAGGAGATCCTCGAATGCGGCACGCGCAAGGAGGCTCTAGAACTTTTAGGTAGCCATCTTTCTTCTTAGCTCGTCCTGTGTTGTTGTTTTTTGTTTACTAATATGTGTCAGTTGTTTTGCAGGAAAAATGTCTTCCGCTCAGGAACGCTTGGTGAAAAGTGCGGCGACCAAGCTCAAGCTAGGGAAAAAAGTTGGCAACAGTCGCCTTAGCGAGCAGGCAGTCCAGCTGGCAACGGGATCGGAGACCTCTTCCTCTGCCGCAGCAGGTGTCCAGACCTCCGCGTTACCTATGAATTAGAATCCCAAGCACATTTGTACAGATGATGTCTCCGACTTAACTGGTGAGGGGGAGAAAATAAAGTATGAGCTCCCCCCTGCTTCCACAAGAGGGATTTCTTCGAAGGTTCCTCCCTAGTGCTCCATTGGGCAGAGTCTTTGAAGCTTGAGGAGCTTGATCATCCGAGCAAGAGGTCGCTGCTTCCCAGGACACCGCTGCCCTAATGAGGGTTTTAGGCATGGAAGTGGTTTATACGGAGGAAGGGGCCCTCCAAGAAGCGGAGTTGAAAAAGACCCAGGCTGCCAATGCGGTTCTGGAGGAGAAGTTGAAAGTTGCGGAGGAGGCGGAAAAGAAGTCGGAGGAGCTGAAAAAGACCTTGGTCAAGGTTACCGAGGAGCGGGACACCTTGGTTACGGAGAAGAAAGTCGCGGAGGATGTGGTCATTGTTGTACGGGCTGTTGTGACTCCTGTCGAGGATGAGAGCAATGAGGTAAAGAGTCTGAAGACTGTGCTGAGCTCGTTGCGCAGATCAACTAGGATGAGGAGGATTGTTTAGGGGCCGCTGAGGAGGCATTCAACAACGCGGTGAACACCTGAAAGTTGTGAACCCCGGGGATGAGCTGGTCACTGAGGGGATAGGGTTCCTCCAAAGTGTGGTGGACGACCATATTGTCATCCTAGATTTTCTCAGGTTTGGCGAGAAGAATGTGCAGCCAGCCCATGAAGAGCCGCAACCACACGCTGATTGATTTCCTGCTTTGTATTTCTGGCCTGTGTGTCGTACTTTGTATTTTATTTTGATGGGGATTGGCCCCTTTTTTATGTAATCCTTACAATCGCAGTCCTTGCTGCCATTTATTTTTGGATATATAATTTCGGCCGTGGTGGTTGCTTATGTATTAGTTATTTTGGATATCTGTGCATGGATGTTTTTACTTTGCTTAATTTCGTTAAGTGTCACGTGCTGCTCTTCTGAGTTCCCGTTTGTATGGGTTGTTTTTGTGAATAATTTTTGTGTTGCGGGGTTTGCTCGACAAATAGCTGTTCAACACAGAGTGGAACTGGTCAAAAGGCCTGGGTAGTTGATCGATCACCATTTCTACTATGTTTCTGTCACTTATTCAATATTAATCCATGAATCGATAATACTTTGTTTCATCTTATCAATGTTTTTCGAGTCAATTTTGGTTTTCATATTTTATTCACGCATTTTATGATTTGTTGTTTTATTTCAATTATGTTGTATTTTATGCTTTGGTTTGGTAGTTTTTTATGGTTTCAGGTCTAAGAAGAAAAGCCCAAAGGACTTGTGCGAAGAAAGTGAAAGTTCCGAGAATTCATAAGAGTTTTTAGAAGGAAGCAGAAGGCCTGACACGACCACCCATGTCACCTGACACGGGTCATGTCAAGAAGATACCAAAAGGAAGACAAGATTAAGAGAATCTAGGGGGATGACACGGCCTCCCGTGTCAGCTGACACGACCTGTGTCAGCAAGCCTGGAGCAGGATAAAACTTGAGCTGAGGACCAGGGAGCCAACACGGCCACCCGTGTCAGCTAACACGGCTTGTGTTGGCTGAGGCGCCTCATTTTCTAATTTTCTTGGATTTTTCACTTAAGCGATATGTGACGGTATTCTTGGTATTTCGCCACTGCTGTATTGGACTTGTGACTATTTGAGATGCTTTTGGAACCAGAGAAAGCGAATTTTTTTACTACAGAGCAAAATCACGATTAAGAATTGAGCGATGAAGAGAAATAGGAGAAATGGAGATTTTCATGCGAGGAGCAATTGAAGATCAAAGTAATCCAAAATTCTTGTAATGTTTAATCTAATTGTTGAATTTTCTTTCAATATTATGAGTAGCTAAACCCCCAATGCTATAGGGGTGTCCCTGAATTGCTTTTGTAATGACCTTGATTTTCTTTGTTCAATCACATAAGTGCTTTTTCATAATCATTTTTATTGTGCAATGTGTTTAATGCTTTTTCTATCAGACAAATAGAAATTGATTTACGGTTAACGTTTAGGTCGAACAAACCATTGTTAATGCTTTTTGTGCGATAATACTATATTAGATATCACCTAGGACTATGGATACCCTGTAGTAACCATAACATTCTTGATAAAACTAAATGTTTGATTTCATCCTAAATCTCTAAGGACTTAAGGTTTAGGATGAATATCAAAGGTTTTTCTTCCTAAGGAATTAGGGAAAAATTAAATTGAGAATTGGTAAAGGTTTGTTTTAAACCATGTCTCGTAAATAAGGATTAAGGTTGTTGCAGGGAAATTCATACGCTGTACCCTAGCATGCTTCTCATATTTGTGAAAAACTTAATTTTATTATTTTGCTTTTTTTTCTTACTGGTAGTTCGTAACTTCACCAAACAATCCTAAAACCTCAAGTACTTTTTGTTTAATTGAATTACTACAAGAACTTATATTTATACGCAGTCCTCGAGATTGATACTGGGGATAAACCCCTATTTTAACTACAATTGGAAAAAAATAGTACACTTGCTATTTTCCAATCATGTTTTTGGCGTCGTTGCCGGGGACTGCCAAAATATAAGTTTTAGTTTTAGTTCAATTAAAATTGTGTTGCTCTGCAACTAATATTTTATTTTCTGTTATTTTTATAATTTTATATTATTACTAATATTTGTCTAATTTGTGTATGCGAGGAAAGCCCTCAGCGGAATTTCTTTTTGATGGAGAACCCGAAAGATCGTTGCACACTAGACTCTGTCAAGCTAAACAAGAAAGACTGGCAGCGTCAGAAGGAGGACCGATAATTTTAGAGCAAGAAAAAGAAGAAGTTTCGGTTCATTCTTAGCATTCTGATTCAGATAGAAACACAGATACAAAGACTATGATCATGGCTACAATCCCACCAGCAGAGAGACTTCTGGGAGACTATGGAGGAGTAAATGCTCCTGCAAGACGGTTGACAATAGTAAATCAACCGGTTAACGTTGCTAACTTTCAACTGCACCCAACAACTATCCGTCAACTCGAAAAGAGACCTTTCACTGGAAAGATCAATGAAGATGCAAATAAGCACTTACAGAGGTGTCTCACTATGAGCACGATGTTGAAGATTGAGGGGCATTCTAAAGAATTTAAAAAGTTGAGAATGTTTCCTTTCATTTTTTCTGAAGATGTTGAAGAGTGGTTCTAATCTTTACATGCCGAGAGTATTACCACTTGGGAAGAGGTAGAGAAGATTTTTCTTAAAGAGTACTTTCCTGCTTCTATTTACATTCGAAAAAGATATGATATTGTGAATTTTAAACAGAAGGAGGGAGAGTCACTTGGTGATGCGTATAAAAGGTTCAAGTGGTTATTGGTAGCTTACCCAAATCACAATATGGATGCAACTGAACAGATGCAGAATTTTGTAAATGGACTCAGGATAAAGATTAAGCAACTCATTGATAGAGCTGTCGGTGGCTCGTCTAACTTTATAATAGCCACTGGTGTTAAGAAGATCATTGAAGCCATTGCAGCAAATGAGCATTTGGAATTGTACGACCAAAGCATGAGCCAACCTAAAGGGATCATTGATTTTAAACTTGCTAATCAAGTGGTAAAGATGGAAGATCAGATTGCTACAGAAGTTAAAAGAAGACTCAAGGCTATGAATATAGGTACTAAAACTGTAGCACAAGTTCAAGTTATCCAATCGGTTAATTGTGAAATTTGTGGTGGACCTCATTTTTCCGTGCATTGCATTGCAACCACATAACAGGTGGAAGAGATTAAGTTTCTGAAGCAGAACAACCCCTATTCCAATACATACAATCCATGTTGGAGAAATCATCCAAATTTCTCATGAAAAGATCAACAAGGGAATGCTCAAAAACAGGATCCCATATAACATAATAACCAGTCACAGCAACAACAGTATCGACCACAACAACAACCATCATATCAGCAAAATTACCAGCAACCACAACAGCAACAGGGTCCTCAGAAAGCAGAGTGGGAGATAGCCATCGAAAATATGGTGGCTCACAATATGCAATTCCAAGAAGAGACCCGAAATAATCAAAGGAACACTACAACTTCTATAAAAAATCTTGAAGTTCAGATGGGTCAAATAATACAACAACTTACCAATGTTCAAGCACCAGGTGCCCTACCAAGTACAACTGTGACAAATCCAAGAGAGCATCAGAATGTGAATTCCATTATGACCGGAAGTGGTAAGTCAAGTGGGGATTCTGAAGAAAGAAGAAAAGAAGAGGAAGGCTTGTTGGAGGTGGACTTGGACATCAAAGACCATCAGCGAAAATAGGAAGAAGTCATATCACTTGTAAATCCCACTGAAGAAAAAACCGAAAAGAAAGCTAAACCAGTGATTAAGTTACCTTACCCTCCAAGAGTGACAAATAAGGATCCAAAAGAGAAGGACTTTGAAAAATTCAACACAATGTTCAAAAGTTAGAGATCAATATGCCGTTCTTCGAAGCACTCGAGCAAATGTCGTTATATCAGAAATTCATGAAATAAGTAGTAACTAAAAAGAGACCTAGTGGAGATGAGCCGATTGCCCTCAAGGAAAAGTGCAACGCAATCTCGCCAAAAAGGAGAATCCCAATCAAGCAGAAGGATCATGGATCGGTCGCAATACCTTGCATCATAAAGAACAGAAATTTCAAGAAGGTTCCCATTGATTCAGATTCTAGTGTTAGTCTCATGCCACTATCCATTTATAAAAACCTAGGAATTGGAAAGGTGAGCAATACGGGAACAAATTCAAAATTTTCCGACAACACAACTAAGCGATCATATGGGCTAGCTGAAGATGTGTTGGTGAAGATCAATAAATTTATCTTTCTAGTTGATTTTGAGATCATTGATATTCCGGAATATGCATAGCCTCCTATCATTCTTGGTCGACCATTCTTGCTTACCAGTCGATCCAATGTTGATATTGAAAAAGGTACTCTGACTTTAAAATCTTTTAATAAGGATATAACTCTAAAAGTGCTGGATATCGAGAAGTGAGGTGAAAGTGTAGATAATAAAAATTCAGTTGGAATGAACAAAATAGTGGGAGAAAGCGAAAGCTCAAAACCACCTCCTGAAAAAGTCTCAAGCATAAGCTTTCAGGTTGCAGTATCCCACTCATCTATGGCACTTAATAAAACTCCAAAGTGCATTCAAGAAGCCAGGAAGAGAAAGAAAAAAATAGCACCAAGGACCAGAGAGTGGCAGGATAGATGATGTTTGTCTTACAGGATAAGATGGACGATCGTCGAGCCATGCAACGTTAAACGAAGCGCTTCGTTGGAGGCAACCCACGTGTTTTATTTCTAATCATTTTAGTTGTTTTTATTTGTTTGTAGGTTTTATTTAGGTACGCATAGAGTCCTTCAGAAGAGAGCGGAGGCACCCCAACGACTGAGGTATTTGAGCAAACATCAGCAAAATATAGTGTGCCAGTGGAAAATGGAGAAAAGTCAGAAAAATGGCAAAATTGTGTGAAAAACAAGGGCCTGACATGGCCACTCGTGTCACCGGACACGGCTCGTGTTAAGGTGATGCTAAAAAATAAAAATATTGAAGATTACCAGTAGGCTGACACGGCCCGTGTCAGCACTACTAGGACGAAGTGGAAAAATGAGTTTGGAGGATTGGGGGCCAGAAGCCTGACATGGCCCGTGTCAGGCATGCGGACTTTCATTTTTTTTAAATCCTCTCCCCCTTTTGTGAACCACACCCTACCCTAACCCAAATTACTACTCATTAACCCTCACTTAACCCACAGAAAATCAAATTTTATCTCTCTCTCTCTCTCTCTCACACACACACACACACACACACACACACACACACGCGCGCGCGCGCACACACACACACACACACACACACACACACACACACACACACACTTTTCAACCTCCATCTTCATCATCACTCATCTTTTTCTCAAAAACTTTTGTTAACGCCCACACAAAAGCTTTAAACTTCCTCCCTTAAACCAACCCTAATCCAAAACATCCTTCACAAAACCTTTCCTATTTTCCACCCTCTTCCACATTCCGATACATTTTTCTTTTAATTCCCTATTTCGTTTTTCTCTCAATTATTGCAGGTACCCAAAATTCCCCCAAATAAGATGGTCAAAGGGAGGCAATCGGTGGCCGAGACATCAAGGCCACGAAAGAGGGGCAGTCGTACACCCAATGCACACAACATTGTATTCGACAGTCCAGAGCACGAAAGGCATTACTCGTTTCATGTTAAGCGTAAGATCACTCTAATGAGGTATATATGCAATAAAACTCTGTCTGAACTAGGCTTGAATGTAGAAATTGATAGAATGTTTCATGTTTTGGGTATGCTAGAATTTATATATTTTGAGGTACCAACTTTTTAGCGCACAACTCTTGAATTTTTAAGCACTGTTGAGTTTCAGTTGAAAAAGAAGTGGACAAGTTCAACGAAGTACTATTATGGTACTCTGCAATTCTGCTTATATAATACTGATCATGAACTGACTTTTGAGGAGTTAAAAGGCATCCTCCGACTTCCTTTGTATGGACCTGGAGTTGTTATCGAGGAGTTTGATGCAAAAACATTTTGGACTACAATCATAGGAAAAACTGAGTATGTCGCCAAAGGTGCTAAGGCCTCTGGTATCTAAAACCCCTGTTTTGGGTATGCCCAAAAGGGTCTGGGATATACATTATTTGGCAGGGGTGATAGTACATAGGTGGCCACCCAGATAGAATTGTTTTTTCTTTATGTTATGGCGAATATGGTATTTGTGAGTGTCGCTGCTTTTGCGGTTGATTACTTAGGTAGAGTTGTCCGGGCAACTCAGGGGGGCATCTTTTTAAGGGTATGATTACCCAGATAGCTGAGCATTTTGGTTATGACCCTGCTGCACTTAATGATACACCGTAGTAGGTAAGGATAAGATGGACATGGCTGCTCTCATCCAGCAGGGTATGATTTTTATTTCGAGTAATTATTATGATGTTATGAGTCTGAACAGGTTTATTATTGCACTTCCTGACCCTGCTAGAATAAGTATTTCTGACTGTGGTAATTGGGTATATGAGAGTGTCGTCCAGGAAGATGAGGACGAGTACGTCGTTGAGAATTTTGGTGCAGGTGACCAGAATGATGAGGATGCTCAAGATCAGGAGCACTTTGTTCCTCCTCCCGAGATGCCCACCCAAACAGGTATCGAGTTATCATCTATAACTCAAGACCAATGGACGTGGGTACATAATGAACTAGGTGACCTCCGTATGGAGGAATTGAGACAGGGAGATGAGCAAAATCGCCAAGGGGGTGTGCTTGATGAGATGCACTTGATGATGCAACAGTTGATGATGCACTTTCTGCCTCCGCCGCTGTAGTAGAGCTATGTGAGTCCCCTCTCTATATTGTACTTAAACATTGAGGTCAATGTTTGGTTCAAATGTGGGGGTGTTTCATTATTTTTTTGGTAGTATCATTGATTTTTTTACTTGTGTTATTTCCTTTCCTTTCCGTTTTAGTTTTACTTTGTTGTTGGTGTGTTTTGTGTTTCACGTATTACAAATTTGTGGTGTTTTGTGTATGATGAGTGATGAGACTTGTACCAGTGGATGAAAATATTCAACTCTCGCTTGCTCTCCAGAAAACCCCCAAAAGTTGATACTGCTGAAGAAGATGATTGGACGCGACTTTTTGACACTAGACTGATATTGGAGTAATGTGTACCCGAGCCGGATAGGAAGCTGCACCACACTAGAAGTACTTTAGAACCTATTAAGTTATACCAAACATGGTGAGGCATAAAAAGCCAAACATGTAGTCATCATGAGAGTATTCAGGTATGTGTCTATCACTCCGAGTTTGCATACTGTCTATTGGAATTTCACTACACACTCATACACACTGAGGCACTTGTTTTATTTTAACCTTGAGCTTTTCTAGCCATCCCTTTTATGTTATCTTTTATTAACCCCACTCGAGCCATTCATTCTTTGTTTGTTTTATCACCACATCATTAAACCATAATCCTAAACATTTTCCTACCCAGCTCAAATAGGTGTTGTTAGTATTTAATCTGTGAAAAATTCTAAGTTTGGGGTTGGCACACCTATAATAACTAGGTAAGTGCAATTTAAAAAGAAAAAAAAAGAGAAAAAGAAAAAGAGATTTGTGATCGGAAAAAAAAAGAAGAAAAAATATGAGAAAAAGAATAACGCGCTTACCTAGAGGAGAGATTTAGTTTGAAAATGAAAAAATAAGCTCAAGAGAAACACTTGAGTAAAAACTAAAAATCTAGCAGAGGTGTCTGACACCCCTGATTAGGAACAACGCAAAATAACAGAGTGATAAAAATGACAACACCGATTCTGAGCCCCAAACCACTTGTTTTCCAGTTTTCTTAATCCTAAGCCCCATTACAACCTTAATCCTAAGCCCCATTACAACCTGAAAAGACCTTAAAAAGTGTGTATGGTATATGTGTGTGAGATGAAAATAGATGGTATTCAAGCTTATGAGTTTATTTTGCATGTTCTGATTGTTGAGTGTAAACACTTTAACCCTGAGAGATTTTGGTGAGAGTGTGAAAGAGCTGACAGGTAAAGAGGTGCTTTGATGTGGAAGTGTAGCAGAATTTTCAGATCGGGGAAGCAGGAAACTTTGCTGGGAAAGTAAAAAGAGAATTGCAAAAGATATCAACGGTATTGTGGTAAGTCGAATATTTATAATTTGGCGATGACCTTTCTGCTGTCTCGAGCACTGCTTGAGGAAAAGAAATGACCTAAGTTTGAGGTTATGATCAGTCACCATTTCTACTATGTTTCTGTCACTTATTCGACATTACTTCATGAATCGATAATACTTTGTTTCGTCTATTCATTATTTTTTGAGTCAATTTTACTTTTCGTATTTTATTCTCGCATTTTATGATTTGTTGTTTTATTTCAATTATGTTGTGTTTTATGTTGGGTTTGGTAGTTTTTGATGGTTTCAGGTCTAAGCGGAAAAGCCCAAAGGACTTGTGCGAAGAAACTGAAAGTTTGGGAATTCATAAGAGTTTTTGGAAGGAAGAAGAAGACCTGACATGGCCACCCGTGTCACCTGACACGGGCCGTCTCAGGAAGATGCCAAGAGGAAGACAAGATTAGGAGAATCCAGGGGGCTGACACGGCCGCCCGTGTCAGCTTACACGACCCATGTCAGCAAGCCTGGAGCAGGATAAAACTTGAGCTGAGGACCAGGGAGCCAACACGGCCACCCGTGTCAGCTGACACGGCCTGTGTTTGTTGAGGCGCCTCATATTCTAATTTTTTTGGATTTTTCACTTAAGTGATATATGAGGGTATTCTTGGTATTTCGCCACTGCTGTATTGGACTTGTGACTATTTGAGATGCTTTTGGAACCAGAGAAAGGGAATTTTTTGACTACAGAGCAAAATCACGATCAAGAATTAAGTGATGAAGAGAAATAGGAGAATTGGAGATTTTCATGCGCGGGAGTAATTGAAGATCAAAGTAATCCAAAATTCTTGTAATGTTAAATCTAATTGTTGAATTTTCTTTCAATATTATGAGTAGCAAAACCCCCAATGCTATAGGGGTGTCCCTGAATTGCTTTTATAATGACCTTGATTTCCTTTGTTCAATGACATAAGTGCTTTTTCATTATCATTTTTATTGTACAATGTGTTTAATGCTTTTTCTACCAGACAATTATAAATTGATTTACGGTTAACGTTTAGGTCGGACAAACCATTGTTAACGCTTTTTGTGCGATAATACTATATTAGATATCACCTAGGACTAGGGATACTCTGTAGTAACCGTAACATTCTAGACAAAACTAAATGCTTGATTTCATCCTAAATCTCTAAGGACATAAGGTTTAGGATGAATATCAAAGGTTTTTCTTTCTAAGGTGTTAGTTCCATGTTTCTATGATTGTCCATGGTTCTATGATTGACTAAATTTTGGTAAAACATGATTCTGCACTGATGTCAAGCTGAATGTTATGACATCCATCTGTTGTCATGACAGAACTGCTGTCATGTGTTTATAATCAGGATGTCATTACCAATGTCATGACATCACTATCTGATACAACAGGAGCTGTGGTAACAGAACTGCTATTTTAATTAGGATGTCATTACCAATGTCATGACATTACTGTCTGGTATAGCAGGAGCTGATGACATAACTGTTGTCATGTGGTTTAATCAGGATGTCATTACCAATGTCATGACATCGCTGTCTGGTACAGCAGGAGCTGCTGCTTTATATCACTTGATAGAAGTGCTTTGGATATACCTCATCAGTATGTGCAGGCCAAATAGATTTATTAGGAACAAAGTGAAGATTTAATTGATGTTCATAAAAAGGATCTTTGAGACTTTTTAGGAAACTATAATATGCTTGTTTCTACTGTTGTGAAGAAGATTCTGCATGAGTGTTCAGTAGGGTGTGTTTGGTCAGCTAAGAACAAAGTGTGTTGGATGTCATGCTGGATGTTATGACTTCAAGCGTATGACATCAGGGCGCGTGTTTAGGTTTACTGTTATATTGCAAGAGGAAGCTCATGCTATATTCAGGAAACCTGTTATGGCTCCTTAGTTATCTCAGGCGAGATTCTAGTCAGGGCTGGGCATAACATGAAGTAGTTGTGACCTAATTTGACAGCACCTTGAATTATGGAAAGTGGTTTAACTTGGTTAAACCTAATGTTTGTTACTTTTGACCAGCCCAAGCCCAGTCTGCATTTCTATTTAAGGAGGCGCAGAAGCAAAGGAAATTAAGCACTCACATTAAGAACAACTATAGTGTAAAGTAAAGGTTTCAGGTTTAAGAGTCCCGTGTGTGTGTCTTTGTAAGTCACCCTTTGTATCTTTGGATACATTGTGGTAGACATATTTGTGAGTGAAGAGTTATGTTCTTCACGTGTATTTTGGTGTCTTAGGAATACTTGTGAACCAAGCAATTATCTACTGCATGATTGCATTAGTCTAGTGTTTTTAAGCTGATTGTTCACTCAAAGCTTTTAAGCAAGAGTGTATTATCCTTCATTGAAGCTGTTAAGCAAAATCAAGTATTGTGACTTTGAAGAGTGTCTTCTAAAGTCTGTTTTTTGTATTGAATTGATTATCACTGTGGTGATTGAGGGGGATTGAGCGGGGTCTCTTGTCTAGTGGATTCTAGGCAGAAATTTCATTGGGTAGAGATTAAGTGAGGAGTTGTAAACGGGGGAGTTTAGCTCTGAATTGATTCTGCTAATAGTGGATTTCCTTCCTGGCTTGGTAGCCCCCATATGTAGGTGAGGTTGCACCGAACTGGGTAAACAATTCATTGTGTTATTTATCTTTCAGCATTATAATTCTGCACAATTTAAATGGTTAGATAAATAGTCTGTCTGTTTGTTGATGTTACAACAGACGTCATGACATTGGTCATGACATTGGTACAATTTAAAGTAATTTAAATTGGTCATGTTCTGTCCTCGTCCTTGTTTCAGCAGAGATCAATGTTCTTAGAATCTCTTAGGACATATGAGACCTGCATACCAGAATTTCATAAGGCATTAAGGAAAAATTAACTTAAGAATCGGTAAAGGTTTATTTTAAGCCACGTCTCGTAAATAAGGATTAAGGTTGTTGCAAGACAATTTATACACTGTACCCTAGCATGCTTCTCATATCCTTGAAAAACTCAATTTTATTATTTTTCTTTCTTTTCTTATTGTTAGTTCATAACTTCACTAAACAATCCTAAACCCCTAAGTACTTTTTGTTTAATTAAATTACTACAAGAACTTATATTCCTACGGAGTCCTCAAGATCGATACTGAGGATAAACCCCTATTTTAACTTGTTGTACCCCAAATTTTGACCCCTTAGATTCCCATTATCATTTTAGAAGCACGATCATGAATTATCTAACCCTAAATCAGTGCAAGTTCATTATTGTCAAGTTACAGATGAATCAGGGTTCTCGCACCGACAAATTCAAAACAACCAAGGAATGATCAACCAATGATTTGGGCCAATTCAATCATGGAATGAAATCAAAGATGATATAAAAGTCAAATGAGAAGTCAATTTGAAGAAATCATTTCAGAATCAAGAACAGTACAGTCAGGAGGCCCCGATTAGGGTTTTTAACTAGTGAAAAGTCAACTGTGGTTTGAATTTGATGTTGGAAGATGTTTTAATGGTGGGATTGAGGTCCATGAAGTTCATATAGCTTATTAAAGACCATTCAAGAAGTATCAAAGTCTCAGGATATCCAGAACGTCAACAGGCGACTCAGTCGGCACCGATCGATCGTACGGTTGACCGAAAAGTCAACTCCTCAAATTTTGAGAATTGGAATCCAAGTTGTGAATCATAGTTGTTCCTTATGTCATAATGGACTTGCATATCAATTTTCATGATCATTGGACCAAGGATGAGAGGGTAATCGAGAAATCGGGAAATTAGGGTTTTGAAAAGGGCTAAACCGTATCTCCTTAACCACACATCCAATTGAGTTGGTTCTAGTCTCATTTGAAAGCTCTTGACAAGTCCTACAAAAGTCCCATACTAGTCCACAACCAGAAAATGCATACTTTTTGAGATAGAAGCAAAAACATTCCTAGAAGGGAAAGTAACTTAGAAAATTTCTAAGTTATTTTCACTTTAAAAGCTTGTGTGCAGCCAACTTTGAGGGGGTTTTTCACCTAGTTCCAATTGGAGTTTGATTTCTTGGCAAACATGAATGTTTTAGAGCTATGTGAGGGCTTTCTAAATTGTACTAGAACATCTCAAGAGGAGTTATGAGCAGAAAGTTACATGGGTGCAAAGTTGGAGGTTTCACATGTTAAGTCCCACATTGGCTGAATTTTCAAGATTGATTTCTTTCACCAAAATTGCCAATTTTTCTTGATCTAACTTATTGTATCTGATGTATGAGATGTATGTAACATGATACAAGAAAGAATTATGCAGAATATCACAAAATCAAAGCTTGAAGTTCATTGCCTTGCAAGTGGAGCAAGTTGGCAAGTTGAACTTTCCAAGCATGAGGTGGAAAGTAAAAAGCTGTACCAGCCCCTTCTCTATGATCCTAGCCTGCTACAAACATCAGAAAATCATCAAAGAACATGGACAAATTGGATTTGCATCAGAATTAGGTGGAAAACCCTCCAAGGGAGGTTTGGTTCAAAATATCCAAAGCTTACTTCATGTTGAAGAAACCTCCCTAGTAAGCACCTCAATCACTTTCTCTATAAAAGGAGAGCTCCCTCACCTCATTTCCAACACAATTCATCTGATAGAAACCATAGAGAATCTCTATTATCTCAATTTCCACTCCTTGCTTCAAATCCTCAAAAACACCAAAATCCATGAAAACACCAAAAATGGTCATGAAGTGAAATTTGCTCAAAACCATTTCTACCCTTTCAAACACCCCAACAACCCTCCATACACTCTCTAAATATCATATGGGAGGTGTCTAGTCCTTTGAATTGCCCAGAAACTTCAAAAATCAAAAAGTCAACTTCCTACCTAGCTTACTTTGACCAAAAGCTACAAAAACCACCAAATAGTGTTCCAAGCTTTTCCTTGAGGTTGTGATCCTTTGTACACCTCACAAATGGTATATCTCAACTGTCAAGACCATTAGCAACCATTGGAGACTCATATTTTTCACTTTGGCATCATAAGTGTGTGGTTACTTAAAGTTGAAGCAAGAACCAAGGCAAAGAAGTGAAGAGGAAGTCTCTGGTTTTCTCAACCATTCTAGCACATTCAAAAGGTTCAGCAAGAGGTATGTGACTAGTTTATATTGACTTTTGCACTGGTTCTCAAGAATTGGCCTTTTTGACCATTATGTTTGAATTTTGAAATATGAGCATTATGTGCTTTTCATGACATTTTGTGGTTGTTTAATGGTTTTATTCCAAGAGCCATATTCTGTTTTTGCCTAAGGTTAATATTGTGGTTGGGTTTAAAGTTCATTTGTAGGTCCTATTATACATGTGTGAACAAGGTATAATGAGAATTGGTGTATATGACAACTATGTTGTTTTGTACCTCTATGTTTGGTCTAGGTATGCTAACTTCATGTGCAAGTTTTGTTTTCTGTTGAACCAAATGTTGAAGTGATCAAAAACTCACTAATGTGATATTTGGGTTGTGTGAATCCTATCTTGAGTTTGTTTTGGTTATAATCCATCACAAGGCATCAATTGGTAACTATATGGTATCATGATGATCAAAACTGACATTGTTGCAGAACTTGTAAACTCATGACCTGTTGGCTGTTAGGGTTAGTTTTCAAATATATGGTGGTCATGATGTGGAGTGTGTTTTATTACCAAAAATCTGTTTGCAGCAGTACTTGGAAGGTTTGTTTTGTGTGTAGGTATGCTGCTGAAACAGGTGGTGTTTGTGACATTATTATGATTGAGTTGGTGTCCATTACTGTCAAGAGCAGTTCTCATAATAAAACTTGTTTAAATGAGCAGTATGTGTAGGTTTTTAAGGCTTGGAAGTTTCATCTTAGTCAAGGTTTTGGTAACTTGTCTAGATCATTTGAGTTGGCTTGATCATGTGTATAGCCCTAAAGAACACATCTTTAGCTCTGTCATGAATTCATATCCTGAAACCATCTAAGACTGATCTTAGGGAACTGAGTTTGTCAACTCAGATTTGGTGCTCAACTAGCTTCTCATCAGATTTTGCAGCTAGTTGAACTCAGTTCATGAGACAACATCTCTGTCTACATACACAACCTTCATTTTGGCTTTTACTTTGAGTGTAGGACACAACATTGAAACCTGTCCAGTTTCATGTATTTCCACTGCTGTAGGTTTGAGCTTGACAAATAATTTGACAAGGCTTGGGTTGTAAGACCATCCAAAATTGATAGCACCTGTTAGCATGCATTTTCTGTTTTAATTTCATTAGTTGGTTTTCACATATTTGCTGTCAAAACTGTGGAATGATGTGGTACATAACCTCTGAATTGTCCATTTCAAGTTGTTGTTGCAATTCATTTGTGCTGAGCCATATGAACTCACTGTCAAAACTGCTATGGCTTAACAGTTTTTTTCCTAGGAATACTCTCTAGTTTTTAACTGGCAGCATGTGTAGGATGTCCATAGGTTAAGTTTCTTGCTTTTGCTTATGAAAGTTTGTTTTGAACCTACTGTCAAAATCTGGACAACATCCTCCACTCAGGATTTCAAACTTTCTTCTAAGCAAGTTAGGCTTAGAGACTCTTAAGAGGCTGATAGCAAACCATTGCTCTAAACTCTCAGTTTGTTTTACTCTTGTTCAGCATTGGCCATACTGTGTTTAGTTGTTCAAAACATTGGTTTCAAGAATTGCAACTTAGCACATTCTTTCACAATTGTTGGTTTTGGACTTCAATTCATGCTTGAAACCATTCAACAACATATGTGTGTGTATTTGCTTTGCCCTAGAGGTGTATAAAATTGTTTTCCACATTTGGTTTGGACATTTTGAAAATACACTCAAAGCAACTTTATGCATAAAGTGGATTTTCACTAAAACCACAAGCCACAACATCCTCACTTTTTGCATAACACATGGTTCACTTGTTTTCTTCATTTCAACATGTTCCTATAAGTATTCTAAGCATGCCTACATAATTGTTTGACTGTTTTATGTCTAGTATCAAGAATTCACATGTTGACACCAAAATTCAAAATACACCAAGTCACTCAAAATGTGTTTTTTTGCACATACTTGCTTTTTCATTAAAACAACACATCACACACCTCATATTACTCATTTACAACATGTTAGAACACTGGTATGATGTAGAAAAACACTGCACCAAAAGTTCATTCATGAGTTGCTTTTTGTTTCAACATGCTTGCATATCCTATGCTAAATCTTGAACCAGTGATTATCTTTGAAATCTTTGTGATGTAACAACTTAATATGATCATATATGACATGTATAAGTGAACCAAAACACAAAAATTGGCCTGGACACTAAGTTACACCATCTCATGCACTAACACACACAAGGAATGCAACTTGAAAGCCAAATATTCCTACACTTGTTCCAGTTCCAATTTTTTCACATACACACACTTGAAATCATATTGGAAATGTGTTCACAATCTCACTTTGGACTGAATTGCTTTGGAACTTGAAAAGCATACTGTCTTGCATTATTGCTTTTATGTTCATTTGCGAATAAAATATGACTTCCCAATATCAGAACATCCTGGCCTTGAAAGTGTTTGTGTTTGCTTATGTATCATCTAAGTGTTATGTGTGGATGTTTAGTTGAAGTTGAGAGTGAGTGTATCAAGCTGTTACAACCATTTTGCAAGTTTTGAACATAATCAAACACCCTATCGGGTTTTTCAATAGGAAAAGAATTTCAAAAAACCAAGACCACCATGTTAATCCTCACATTTTTCTACCCCAAAAGCATATAAAGTTTGTCCCATAACTCAAAAAATTGAGGGAGTTATGACCCCTTTTGCAAACTTGAAAATTATGTGTTTTTTGCCCAGCCATAAATCAAGACATACATCATATATTTATTGTTTCACTTTAATTAACGGATGTATGGCCGCCCCAGCGGTTGAAACTTGCGTGCGTATTGTACTTGGCATGGGTTCGATCCTTGGTGATAACCCTTGTTGCCACTTTTTTTCATTTTTTACATGAAACTTCAAAAAATCATAACTCTCTCATTTTTTATCATTTTTCACCCATTCTTTTTTTATTGTGTTTGTTTTAATGTGTACTTTCATTTCATAATTTTATTTTCCATGTTTGATTAATTTTTCACCATGTTTGACTATGTGCAACTTGTCATATTGACAGTACTAACCCTAGCTGTTGCAGATGAAAGTTTAAAGGGTTCCACTTGTTTTTCTTTGTGAAAATTGATTGTTCTCATTCCTATACATGTTTGTCAACATGCTAGGATTTTTACTTTGAATTATTATCATGCCTATCTCATCTGTTTGTTAATTGTACTCCAGGTGTGATCTGTCGTCACAGTTTTCGTACTAATCATCTGCTTTGATTGTCACCATTGCTTTTTCATCCTTAAATATTTTTTATTGGTTGTCACCATGAATGATTTAGTATAATGTTTATTTTATCCCCAAGTGATGAAGCTTGTTAGCTTTCATCCAGTTGCCCACTATCTCTCCCTCCAAAGGAAGATCTGTCCACTTGACTGTCAATGTCTTGGACCAAAATCTCTGTTTTCCCTTTGACTTTGTTAAGTCATTTTAACCCTAATTAAGAAACCTATAGACTTTGCTTGAAGTCTAAGAAACCCTCCCATACTAGGAGTGTTCTTCAACTAGAACCTTAGGAAAGAGTTCGTCAACTCTGTGTAAGAATCATCGTCATGATTTCTTACTTCCCCTTTTAATTTAGACTAGGGAGTTTTGTCAAACTCCACACAAACATTGTCATGTTTGCTCCTCCCTTGATCCTTGATCATCATCAAGAGTTCTTTCCCCTTGTGAGGTGAACTACGATTACTCTGATTCTATCCTAGTCAGGATACGTAGGCAGAAGGTGCGATGCCTTTGCGAGCAAACTTAGGAAACCACATAGGGTTTTATTTATTTTATCTCAATTCCC
Source organism: Lathyrus sativus (assembly GCA_963859935.3). Classification (NCBI taxonomy): domain Eukaryota; kingdom Viridiplantae; phylum Streptophyta; class Magnoliopsida; order Fabales; family Fabaceae; genus Lathyrus; species Lathyrus sativus. Next base: position 438,709,617 of record OZ012741.1, on the reverse strand, counting down.
AATCCTTAAACCATAGTGCACAATTCACAAACTTAGCAAGTAATTAAACAAAAGGTTCCTGTAGAGTACTACAGATATTTAGGATGCTAATACCTTCCATAGATATAACCAACCCCCGAATCCCCAAATCTCTTAAAGCGTTGTTGTCACATCGCGCAAAAGGTTCTTTCTTTCTTTAGACCTATCCTTTGGATAAATTAAAGACCGGTTGTAAAAAGAAATACGGTTCAAGTTAATTAATAGCTTGATATCAAATTTTCACCGCAACAGAAATGGCGACTTCATTGGGGAATAAAATGCTTTTGCTTTTATTTTGAGGGTTCAACCTATTTTGTTTAACTAATTGCTATCTGTGAATACTTGTATATATTGGTGCTTTGTTGTTTTGGGAAACTTGAAATGGTAAGACAACACTACACCCGTGCTCAAGCGTACTTATGATAGGAAGGTGATATATTCAAGAAGGCTTATAGGGAGTAGATTCCCGACCAAGCTGACTTGAGAAAATCACCGCTCAGTGGAGGCCCTTTAGAGAGCTAGTATTGTTGATCGAGTATTCGTGAAAACAATGCTACTTTCTACATAGGTGCCCATGACACTGAGGACCTTTAGATACCTTTTCCCCCACTATGGCTTTCTTAGGATGTAGTGCGATGACTATAAGGAAGTAATTCCAAAGTAGTTGATACGCGATACTACACTTGGACGAGACTCTCTTGAGAATATTATCGACCACCAAGTATTTGGGAAATTGATAATATCCGAAAGATGGGTCGAGGATTCCAGGGACTCTTTTAGAACCTTGTTCTGCAGTTGTGGGAACCTTAGTACATACCTTTGGGGAGGGTAGACCTTGACTCCTTGCTCATATTCTCCAAACCCAAGACCCTGTCTGTTTACTTATGTAAATCTGTGAATATGTGATTACCTGTGTTTGTGCATTCATGCATCCATAAACATCATGTCATAAAAGTTTTATGGAACTCAGAGTCGTTTATTTATAAAATATCAGGAACATCATGGACAATGGAAAAAAGAAAACTATAAAGTACACTTACAAAAGCCCTAATATAGATGAGATTGAAAGGTTGAGCGCTCTGATCACAGATGTAGAAGGGTTCAAAAGCAGGTACGGGAATTTGTTGTCTCTACTGAAAACAAGGAAGAAAATGGATTTGGGACTCCTTTCCACATTACTCCAGTTCTATGACCCACTTTATCACTGCTTCACATTTCCGGACTATCAGTTAGTGCCGACACTTGAAGAGTATTCCTGTCTGATTGGGTTATCCATCCTTGATGCATATCCTTTTCCCGTCATGGAGAAGGACCCTAAAGAGGAAGAAATTGCTAAAGCCACACGAATCGGGTTGGTAGACATCCAGAAGAACATGGTTACTAAAGGAGGTATCTTTGGGCTGACTGCAAAGTTCTTGATTGGGAAGGCTCAGTATTATGCCGATCACTTGAGTATGGATGCTTTTGAGGCTATTCTAGCTTTGCTTATTTATGGGACCTTTCTGTTTCCGAGCTTTGACAACTTTGTGGATCTCAATGCCATCAAAATATTCTTGAAGAAGAATCCAGTACCTACTCTACTAGCTGATGCTTACCACTCTGTTCATCAAAGAAATCTTCACAAAGGAGGAATGATCGTCTGTTGTGTTCCGTTGTTGTATAAATGGTTTGTTTCTCATCTACCCAAAGCCCATACTTTTTGGAGCAAAGGATGGTGGTCTGAAAAGATTATGGCTCTTACTCACTCTGATATTGAATGGTACAGCCGTAGTTACGATGGAATCAAAATCATTGATAGTTGTGGAAGCTTCGGGAACGTACCTCTCCTTGGTACAAATGGGGGAATCAGCTATAACCCTGTGATTGCTCGTCGACAACTTGGTTATCTGCTAAAAGACAAACCCTGCAGTGCTCACATAGAAGGTATTTTCTTCATAGGAGTTTCAGAATTAAAAAATGAAATTCTCAAAGCATGGGGGCATATACACAGGAAAGGAAAAGAGGACTTGGGATGACCTAATTGCATCTCTTTTGAAACTTATCTCCAATGGGTACGAAAGAGGGCCATTCAGTTGAAAATGCCTTATCCTCCACAAAAGCCTATGGTCTTAATAGAAGAACAACCGTTGATTTTCATGTCTGAGGAAGAGAAGCTGAAGATTGCTCTAAGGAAGTCACAGCAGACTGAGGTATCCTGGAAGTACAAATATCAGGTGGCTATAGAAGAGAACGAGGAACTCCGCAAACAACTCCAGTCGAAAGAAGAGGAAGCAGTTGCAAACAAGAAGAGGAAGGCACAGGAAGATGCATTTTATTCCAACCATCAATCAACTCCTTGGAAAGCTATGGTAGACAAACTTATCCTTGAGAAAGCGCAGGTGGAAGAAGAGCTCAGAAGAATCAAGAAGAGAGAGGATTTTCTTTTAGAGCATATTGAGTTGTAATGTTAGGGATCTTATAAGACGTACTAAAATCTTTTGTAATACCCCTTTGAAAAATCAATGAGATGAAAGGATATTTTGGTAAATTTGAGTTCCATAAAACTTTTGCATTTAAAGTTGCATTCTTGTTATTTTAAACGTTCAAGGAACTAAAAGATTATTTTGCAGATATTATAGGATGGATTCTGGAAAGAAAGAAGAGGTTGTGTTCCGAAGACCAAGATTGGAGAACTTGAAAAAACTGGTAAGTTTAGTAGAAGACCCCGAGGCGTTCAGAGAAAGACATGGGAATATGCTGTCATTACTGGAAGTTCAAGTGTATGAAGAAATGTTATCCGCACTCGTGCAATTCTATGATTCAACCTATCATTGCTTCACGTTTCCAGATTATCAGTTGCTACCAACTTTGGAAGAGTATTCCGCCCTAATGGGAGTAGGCGTTACTCCTAGTCCCTTTTCTGGAAGGGAGGGGACTCCTAATGAAAGAGCAATTGCAGAGGCCGCGTATTTGGCAGTTGCTCAAACACTCAGACATTAAATGGTATGATCCTATGTATGGAGGAATTTCCATGATCCAAAGCTGTGGAGATTTCCCGAATGTGCCGCTCATCAGCGTCAATGGTTGCATCAGCTATAATCCTATTCTGGCCCGTCGACAGTTGGGGCACCCCATGGAAGATGAACCAGATCCAGACTATTTGAGGAAATTTTACTTGGAGGAAAGGAAGAATCCCGCTTATAGGGCTCGAATCGCGTACGCTTGGCGTTATGTCCACACAAGAGGAGTAACTGCCCTATGCCCCCACAACGCTAATGTTTCAGAATCTTACCTATCATGGGTAAGAGAAGCGGCAATGAAGATGTTCTATACCCGCTTTGATCCTGACTCGCCCAAGCCTACCCTCGTAGAAGAGTTGAAAGCTGCCTTGGCAAAAGCTGAGAAAGAAGGGAAAACATGGAGAGATAAGTATTTCAAGGCTATACAAGAGAAAGAAGAACTTCAAGAATTGGTACGTCAAGGTGGAAGAAAGAATCAGTCTGAAGATGAAGGACCATCCAGCAGAAGAATCTAGAATCTATTGTTGTTGCTTTTCGTATTTTGTAAAAGCTTGTATTTTCATTTCCCGTTTGATGTTGTAAACTCTCCAGGTGTTATCAATGAAGATTTGTCTGTTTTATTGTTATAATATTTGCAAATAAAGCTTTTATTCCCTTGAATGTTTAAAATCTGCATGTTGCATGTCTGCATTTCATAAACATTGCATATGCATGTTCCTAAGTCGAGTCTCATCCCTCTGTCTTGTCAACAGAATCACACTGAAACCTTGCCATCAGTACAACACACAAGCCCAAGCTCGCTTAAGGATGGAAGAGCAGAACTTGGATGTAAACAGAATTGACAATGAACTCGGAGAGCTCCGAGGAGGCATGGGACAGATCAAAGAAGCCTTACAAGTCATCCGTGAAATGTTGGACACTCAAGCCACCGTTGTCTCTGAAATCACTGCAGAACCAATCCCAACAGCTGTAACCATTGCAAATGTACCACCTTATGGTTTGTCTTCAGGCTTTGTGCCACCACCGAGAGTCACTCAACAGACAATTCCATTGGGAGGTGAGATTCCACAAGTTATTCCCGCCTACACTCCAGCTACAGTTCAGGTTCAAGCGCGCCCCATCTTTCATAATCCACCACCAGTATACGAAGGACCCGAAGGGTATGAAGAGGAGAATGAATCACATGAGAAATTAAAGGAAAGTGTTGAAACTATAGCGAGAAAGATCCGAGCGATGGAAGGAAACGATACCTTTGGCACTGACGCCAGAGAAATGTGTCTGGTATCTGGACTAGTAATACCGCCAAAGTTCAAAATCCCAAATTTCGATCAGTACTCAGGAGTTACTTGTCCAAGAACTCACTTAATCATGTACTATAGAAGAATGGCAGCACACGTCGAAGACGACAAGTTAATGATCCATTGCTTCCAAGACAGTCTGAAAGGAGCTCCCGCAAAATGGTATCTAAGTCTAGATCAGTTAAGAATCCACAGTTTTCAAGATTTGGCTGATGCATTCATGAAACATTACAAATATAATATGGATATGGTGCCTGACCGGAGGCAGTTGTTGAACATGTCCCAGGTAGAACCACCCCTAAGTGAGAAGGAACTGACAGACTGGTTTGTTGACACAGTGAGACCAGAATTCTATGAGAAAATGATCAGCAGTGTGTCTGCAAGTTTTTCAGACATTGTGGCCGTGGGAGTGAGGGTAGAATTGGGAATGAAAAGTGGAAAGGTAGCCAGCAGCTCCAGCAGTTCTAACAACAGCAGTATTAAGAAGGTCAGCGGTGGGTTTTGTCGCTACTGCGAAAATCGGCGCCGGCTTGACAGGAGAGTCGCCACCGTGCGTTATTTATCCCTCAGAGCGGGAAAGGAAACGCTCGAAGTAAACCTCGCAAAGACGGGAAAAGGTATGGTCATCGCAACCAAAACCTGGATTCGGGAGTCAGTTACGCAAGGGGAAGGTATTAGCACCCCTCACGTCCATCGTACTCGATGGGATCCACGCTTGGTGTTTATAAGGAAAAGGGTGTTTATCTATCTACGCTAATGGTCAGTCTGAAAAGCAAATAAAAGGACAGGACTCGACAGAACATACGGTGTTCTGGGCCTACGTACTCCCTCGTGCAATGGGAAAGTCAGAGTCAACGTAGTTCGACTACCTACGTCTAAACGGGGGAAGGTTGCTCGCCAGGACATCGCGTCCTGTGCCTACGTACTTCCATACAGCATGGAAGATCAGAGCAAACGTAGTTCCACTAACTACGGCTAAACAGGGGGCTCTCACACAGCGGTGAGAAAACAAACTGATCTCAAAGGTTCGGGAACCTACAACTACGATCTGGTCTCAAGTGCACTCGGGCGAGAGAAAAGGGAAACAATTAGTCGTCAGCGGGAAAGTCTCGATCGCACAGCCGCGAGAGAACAAAGGTTAGTTGTTAGTGTGCTCGCTAGGATATCGCATCCTATGCCTACATATCCTCGTCTGATACGAGGAATCAGAGCGGCTGTAGTTCGGCTAACTACGACTCAAGCTACTCAAAAGCTCCTACTGAAAGGAAAGGGAAAAGGCACCCTAAAACTATAGCTGAAAAAAAAGGGAATCTACCTACTGCTATCACGCCTGGTTGACCATCCTAATGTCTATCATAACGTCTCCGCAGCGGAGAAGTCAGAGCTCCTAAGGGGTCATGGCAACAGGACTAAACAGCAAACAGGAAATACTACAAAGTAAAGAAATACTGAAAATATGCATGAATGCAACAATTAGACAAACAAGGCGCAAAGGCCGCAAACCACAGAGGTAAGGGAGCTCAGCTCTACCAAATACCAACAAGCAAAGCCACTCAATAACAAACAAGCAGAAGGAGGACCACCTCAACTTCTCATGCACACAAAGCCTATTTCTAAGGATGCACCTACCTCAGAACTATCTACATGAATTCCTAAGTCTAATGCAACACAACACCACGCAAGTCAAACAACACAAAGAGAAGGCTAGCTAACCTGATAAACCCCTATCTACGAAACAAGAAACTACCCTGAGCAGGGCCCCTGAAACAAACTTGAAACAAGCTTAATCTATCCCTGAACAAAACTCTATGCAGCACCTTAAGCAAAGATCTAAGCAAAAACTCTAATCAAAACCCTAAGCAAGAGGAATCAATCCCAGTCTCTAAGCTTCAAAACAAGCTTACCAAAGAGAGGGAGCTAAGCAGACAAACTCATAGTGCCTTCCTCGGGAAAGTACCAGGAGGTTACCACTCAGGAGTCATATCCTATGCGGCTCGACAACTGTGATAAGTTTACATTCCTCCTCAGGAGAAACTAAACTCACATGAAGGCTCCGGCATCATTGGATACTTGAGAAAGCCTATATGGACTAAGGGAACTAAGTGAACAGACCCATAGGACCTTCCTCAGGAAAGTACTAGGAGGCTGACACTTAGGAATCGTATCCTATATGGCTCAACAACTGTGATCAGTTTACATTCCTCCTCAGGAGAAATTAAACTCACATGAAGGCTCCGACGTCATTGGATACGTAAGAAATCCTAGATGAACTAGAGGAACTAAGTGAGCAGACCCTCAGGACCTTCCTCAGGAAAGTACTAGGAGGCTTCCACTTAGGAATCGTATCCCACGTGGCTCGACAACTGTGATCAGTTTACATTCCTCCTCAGGAGAAATTAAACTCACAAGTTGGCTCCAACGTCATCGGATACTTAAGAAAGAGGTGAGAAGAAAGAATGAAAGTCATTCATAGTGCCTTCCTCAGGAAAGTACCATGAACTTCCTTCAAACTTCAGGATCTCGAACCTCACAAACAGGGAACAAGCTCCTAGACTAAGCCTCAATCCACTGCATCCTTGCAAGCTCCAACAGGACTTCAACCAGCTCCCATCCTTGAGAAGAACCCACAGGCCATCAAACCACAAGAAACTATCTCTGAAGTTCAACCACAGTTGAACTTCAAAGTCAGAAGTCGTCAAGACTTCTCCTATCCTCAAGCTCAGACTAAAACAATATTAGAACATCCTACAAAAAGCTATCAAAAATCTATGGGAAACCTACATGGCTCTATGACAACATACTAAAAAATCAGAGCGAAACTCATTACCAGATGAAAGAACCAAAATCAACAAAGCAGACATATCCACAAACCAATTATTCAATATCAAAACAATACAAAAAATGCAATTAAACTGAAAATGCATGATTAAGCTAATGTTTTTGTACTGTAAAATTCTACATTGAATTACGAGTCTACAGAAAAAAGAACGGAATTATTTGATTGAATCTACTATTTTTTATGAGTTTTCTAATAACATGCATGAGCTAAAAGATATTAAAAAAGTCAATTAAATGGAAAATATGCCAAAAATATCAAACAAAAATAAAATGGCATTTTTATTTTTATACAATTTTCTAGACATTATTATGAGGTGGTAGGAAAAACAAGAAATCAAAAATCAATTGTTTTCATTTTCTTATGAATTTTTCAAAATGCAAGAAAATATTAAAAGAAATTAAAAAAACAAAATTGGAATAAAATGGGAGGGGGGTTCAAACAGCATGCTTTTTCAGTTCATTTTAAAATGGGCTCTGATCCTGGGGGTGCGAAGAGCAAATGGGCGCAGGGCCCAATATTGCAATCTCACTGAAAAAATGAACAAAAAGGAAAAAACGCGTGGGGGGTGCAGTTAACAGGTTTTTCAGGTTATTCTCACTGGGCTTACGCACAAGGGGGGTGTGAATAGTAATGGGCATAAGGCCCAATATCACAACCCAATCTGTATCTCACGCAGGGGGAGGGGAATGAACGAAACGGGGGGTAATCTTCAGCAAAAATGCGTTTGGGCCTAGCCCACGTCTAACCCTAGTCCAACATCAACCAACAAAACAACTTCTCCTAATCATCTGAGTACTGTTCACTCGCTCCAAACCCTAGCCGTCGTCTTCAACCTCTCATCCTCTCTGAACTCTCTCAAACCTCACGCACATTCTCACAAAAAACCTCAACTAAAACCTAACCTCAAATCCAGATCTCACCAAAATCCCCTTCGTTTAAACTATCAAGAACCTCTAAACCTAAATGCCAACACAACTCCTAACAGATTCGTACTCCAAAACGTATACAAGAAGAGTTGGAAGAAAACAAGAACCTGGAGGTGTGATGCGATTCGATGAACCCTGGGTCTACTGACGAATGATGAAGAACGTGGAAATCTTGAAGCTGTTGAGGGCGAATCCAGATCTGGACGAAGATTCCTGAAGATGGCGAGGACGATCTGGGATTTCTTGAAGGTGTTGATGGTTCAACGTTGATCTGGAGGCTCATGAAGATCTATGGATGTAGATGAAGGTTCTTGAAGAACGAATCATGAAGGTGGTGAATCTGGACACACGATGACGAACATTATGACGATCGATGAAGATCTCAGCAAAATCTGGAAACGATAACGGACGAACGCGAAGCACAATTGAAAGTCGTATGAATTCTGGAAAAAAGGATGATGAACTGATGCAAGTTTGGATGAAGAATCTGGAAAATTACAATGAAACTGATGAAGGTTTCAATGAGGATCCTGGAAATTTGATGAAGACTGTGATGATTGTATGAAGTTTCCGGCGGTGTCTAGGTTTTCCGGTGAGGTAGTGGATGAAGACGGACGGAGGAGGAAGATGAAGAAGGGAATGTTTCTGGGAATTTCTGGGTGGAAAACTAGCTCCGGCGAGCTGTTGCGGTGGCCGGAAGGTGTTAGGGTGGCCGGCGATGAGAGCTCACCGGATTTGCATGCCGACCGGTGGGTTCTCAGGTGAGGGTCTGAAGGTGTGACAAGTGGCAGGGGTTAGTGGGGAGGCTGATTGCATGTGTTACGCGTGGAGAGAGAGTGGAGAGGTAGTGGCACTGAGTGGGAAACGTGGCTGGATCTGGTGAATTGGAGAAGTGAGGTGGTGGGGTCCTGGGATGAACGCGTGGCTTGTTTTATATAGTGACACTTGGCGCTTGCTGGACAAAAATGACCAAAAACTGGACTGGGATACATTCTGGGCCTCCCAAAAAAGCTGTACTGGGCCCATACGAAAATGATTGTCAAAAACCTGTAAAAAACTGAATTAAAAAAAATCAAATCTGATTATATCTAATTAAAATCAATTAAAACCTAATTAGCTAATTAACCTGACTAATCCAAAAATTAAACTATCTTAATCCTAATTAGACCTAAACATGATTAAAATCCTAATTAACCTGATTAAACCTAAAACAGAATTAACACCTAATTAAACTAATTACCCTAATTAAATCTAAAAGATGATTAAAAATCTAGTTAACTCTATATTAATAAACTTCTACTAATTTCTATTAAAATTCTACAAAAGTCTATACCACTTTATAATATCTATTTAAAAGAAAAACTATATTAAAACAAATTTTATCTATTTCTATTTAAAACTATTAAAAATTCCTATTAACATAAAAGAAAAATCTATATTCCCCTTTTTCTTTATTATTCTAAAAACAATTAAAACTATTTAAAATCTTTTATATTCTAAAAAACTATTAAATCTATTTAAAAAATCTATATAAAATTCTAAAAAGAGATTTAAACTATTTAAAATTCTAAAAAATCTATTTAAATCCTAAAAATGATTAAAATGTCTATTTAAAATCCACAAAAGTCTATTAAACCCTGAAAATGCAGACAAATGCAAATGACCACCATAAAAGAGCGCACGAGACCAGATCGAATCGAACAGAGAACCCCGGGCATCAGAATATCCCAAAATCACTATGTAAGCTAAAAATCCCCGAGGAGCGCACAATTTCCCGAAAATAAAACCCTGATGATCTGGACTGGATCTGCCATCTAGTAAATGAAAACCAAGCTGTAACCTTGATATCCTCTGTCTGTGCACAAATGTCATGCGTCTGATTTGCGAATATGAATTTAAACCACGAGTCAGATAGGAGAACCGGTTGGTCAAATTTTAGGGTGCAACAGCTGCCCCTATTCAAGCGACTTGGACCTGAAGGGTTTGAAGAGCGCTCAGCCTTCAAACATTCAGAGGTACGAGACGGTTGAATACAAATAAAACCCGAAAATTTGCCAACCGCGAGAATATACTGTAAACTGCTTGGGGAATAAAGTCATGTGGTACCGTTATATAACAAACCCTAGGGTTGCAACGAAACACCTGATCCTTTCACATTGCCTACTGATAGGCAGGAAGAGAAATATACTCACATCGTCCAAAGATGGACGGGAAGACACCCTGAATGGAGGAAACGCCAATACTCACATCGTCTAATGATAGACGGAAAGACACCCATTAATCTCCATACTCACATCGTCTAAGGATAGACGGCAAGACACCATTAATCTCCATACTCACATCGTCTAAGGATAGACGGGATCATCCTGATTGATGAAACAAATCAATATTTACATCGTCTAAGGATAGACGGAAGAAATAATCTCCATCCCCACATCGTCTAAGGGTAGACGGGATCATCCTGATTGATGAACAAATCAATATTCACATCGTCTAAGGATAGACGGGAAGAAATAATCTCCATACTCACATCGTCTAAGGGTAGACGGGATCATCCTGATTGATGAACAAATCAATTCACATCGTCTAAGGATAGACGGGAAGAAAGCATAATCTCCATACTCACATCGTCTAAGGGTAGACGGCAAGACACCATTAATCTCCATACTCACATCGTCTAAGGATAGACGGGATCATCCTGATTGATGAAACAAATCAATATTCACATCGTCTAAGGATAGACGGGAAGAAAAGTCTACCGATACCAGATAACCGACTGATCAAAGCATAACTGTTGTATGATCTGGAATACAAATAAACCGCTGAATCGGCTGAACACTTGTTGCTGTATAAATGCCCCTGAACTGATCACAGAGTAATTCACGCGCCATATGAGGCTGGTAGAAAACCTGACTTATGCTTCGTATGCATATGCATATGCTTTAATCTTTCTATGGCGTAATGCTCCATTCAGGGTGGAAATGCTACGCATTTTGACAATGACATGCAAGTAATGATACAAATATGATAATGCATGCAATATGCTAATGCAGGCTCGAGCTGCCGGAGAAAGCTGGGTACCGAAAACCACTTCAGCCACATAAATGCTGAAGACGAAGCTAACTCCGCTGGGGATGAACCGGATATCACAGGATTATCCCAGCAAAACAAATGCTGGGGGAGTGAAATCAACTCCGCTGGGGATATTGGGAACTTAACCGAACACCATCGACGAAGTAATACTCTGCTGGGGAATATGACTCCGCTGTGAAACAGCAGACGTGCTGAATATGATTGGACTTCTCTAGGGATAGCCTACCCGTACCCACGACGAATTGGACTTTGCTGGAGAAAAATAGACTGAGCCCTCCTGTGTACTGATGAAGCTCGGATCTGGAAACTGATGCGCCAACACGGATGGGCTTCACAGTGATCGCCAACATGGATTTGAACTCTTAGGCTATCTGTGATGGGTCAGGTACAACTGACGCTGGGAAACATTCTGTCTGAATACGCAGCCTGGAAGAGTCAAGGGATAGTGACACGACTTCCCGCATTCGTCTCGCTCTCGAAAATCGACTGAATCTGCTCGAATAACTCTGAATGACCCTGCTGGTAAGGAGAAGAACAATCCTTTCGCTTCTGATATGCCCCAGCCTGCGGGGCCTCTGTGGGGATAGTCCTCGAAAGGAAATCTGCAAATCTGAGCCCTGATGGTCTGATATGACATGCCCCGGCGTTCTGAACTTCCGAGAGATACTTCACCTCAAATGCTTCTCGAATAACCTTTACGCGCTTAAGATGGCCTGCCCCTGACTGCAATGACCTTGCCCCTGATTATCTGATTTAGAGTAGTGCCCCTGACTACAACACATTTACCTGAATCTCAACCTGATTACCCCAAGATAGCTGACTTCGAAAGGCTGACCTGACCGGGGATCACGGTAATAGCTTGCCCCCGCTCTCGGAACATTTGGGCGTTCTGCATTCTATCCTGACCATTCTTTCCACTGTAGGAAGCTTTTCTGCTGTCAAGCGCTTACTCGCAAGTAAAACAAGTTGTTCTGCATAAAAGACATATTAATGCAACACATATGACAACTTTGACATCCAATCTGTTCACTGGGAATAGGCAAAAACAGTCTATGGCATAAAAATGCACAAAACGCTTATCAAGAATATCAACATCGGTACCAACATGGTATGAAGAACCCTTTTAGGAGTCAGAATCGACGTGACCTTTACCGAAGTATGCTTTCGAAACAACCTGCTTCAATTAGGACTTTTGAAGGTTGTAACGTGGTCAGGTTCTCGGTTTTGAAAGAAAGGATAAAGGCTCAAAGTTTATTTTAACCCACCCGCTCTCCTTGATGTTCTCCGATCCTATGCTCAGCTAATTCAACCTTAGCAATCACTTCTCCGAGGCTGAAAGATAGGAGTGATAGTTCGAGAAATTATGATTGTTGGGAGTGACAGCCACTCACCTTTCGTCTTTGACACTTGAAGTCACACGACTCGCATTTGGTTTGAGGATTTTTCTTTTCTGTCCTCTTTTCATCTTTTTCTTTTCATATCCCTAACTTTTTCCTGGACTGACTCCTTTTGAGTTTCTTTTGATTTTTTTTAAGTCCAGCGGGATGCCCTCATTTTTTGCCTAAGTCAATTGTTTTCTTTTCTTGACTTAGCGGGCTTTTGATTCTTTTTCTTTTTTCTCTCTTTTTCTTTCGACCAAGTCGTGTGACACTGGTTGTCTGACTCTTTGGGGAATGATGTGACTGTCTCACTCTTGATTTAACCATTATGGTTTTTTTTAGGTACGACCTCTAGAGGTGTGATTGATCCTCGAACGGACACTCCTTCTGCAATTTGGACGCTTGGTCAAATTAGCTAACACCTACCCTGCCCCAGGTTAAGATCGAGGGTTTTTCGTTTTCAGAAAGAACTCCTACTACAAGGCTCAAAGGGGTTGACAAGGGATTATCTTCCTTATAACTCCGGTGTTTAGGGATTCGAAACAATGCCTGTACATCATCAACAGGTTTTATTTCAAAAGCACACCATATCGGAAGTCGCATGTCGTTTATTTTCGTCATCCTCCCCAGATTCCTCTTAACCAAGCATTGGACGTTTGTAAAAACAATTAGTGAACACGACTGGATTTAATCAAAACATGCATATTTATTTCATTATCATCAATTGACTGAAAACAACAAGTTTTACAAACAAGTTTGCATTTTAAACAGGAAAGAAACTACAAATGTAAAGAAATGACAAGATAAAACAAAGAAAAATGCTAGCTTCCGAGAACCGGGCTTTCACATCTGTCCTGCTGCTGAACCAGCCATCTTTACAATCAGTTATTAGAGACAATTCGATGTTGTCCTGATCTGCCTTCAACGACCCAACCAGATTATAGAGCCCCTTCTCCTTCATTCAGATAATTTTGGGACCTTCCTGCCCGAATCTGATTGCTGCACTATCAAGTAGGTCCTGCACTTTGTGCTTGAAGGACAGACAATCTTCAATGTTGTGCCCTTGTGCTCCTGAATGGAAATCACAGCGCTCCTTGATATCATAACCTGCTGGAGGTGTACCTGTCAGCGGGGCTAACTTCCTCTTCTCAACCAACTGCAATTGTAGCAACATTTGAAGAAGTTCGACATACGGCATCGGAGGCACCTTAAATACCCTCAATGGCTTCTGATTTTGAGCTTTTCGCTGATTGGGATGCTGCTGTCTTTTCCACTGTTGAGATTGTTGCTGTTGTTGCTGGTATCGGGTTGACTCTTGAACACCCTTCGTAGCAAATACAACATCGGTTTCTTGACTTTCACTGTACTGATTAAGGCACTCCTTATGCTTAGCCATCTTCATTCTCAGATCTTCCCCAGGAATAGGCAACAGTTGTGGGCAGGGAGATTCTGACACCATGGAGTCCAGGATACGTTTCTGACCTACCGCAGCTTTAGAAACATCTGTCATCTTAGCATCGACTGAGACAGGAGCAATACGTACAGCTACGCCGCTCGGCGTGAATTCAATATCGTGCGAGTCAATCAGGTCTTGAACATTGTGCTTAAAAGCATGACACCCCTCGATGTCGTGTCCGAATGCCCCAGAAGGAAACTCACATTGCTGACTGGCATCGTACCCATGAGGAAGCACTCTCGTTGGTGGTTCCAACGTTCTCTTCTCAACCAGATTAAACCTCAATAAAGTCTGCAAGAGCTCAGCGTATGTTGTAGGCGGTGCCTCAAATATCCTCTTTGGCTTCCCCTCCTGAATCCTTCGTTGAGCCGGATGTATCCTCTGTTGCTGCTGCTCAGGTTCCACATGCACGGGTGGCGCGAGCTTCTTCATTGCGGCTTCAAATAGCTGATCATCCTCTTTCCTAAGCACATTCTTGACTACTTCCATGATCAAGCTCATTTGGGTCTTCAGCTGACTGTTTTCCTCTTTGAGGATCTTCTGCTCCAGACGCATCTCTTGCATGTCTCTCACCATCTGCCCCAGCTGGCTTCGGACTTCAATCAATTCAATCTGATTCTGTTCCATATCTCGGGAGGAACTCCTGCAATAAACTGAGACTATGAGGAAATAAGGCCCACGGTTCTGATATACCTGTTAAATGATAATGCAGCGTAGAAAGCAAACACATATTCATAACGAGACAAAGAGAAACTCAAGCTATAAGCACACAGACGAACATCTCCCACACATGTATAACCAACAAAAGCATCACGTAAGCACAAATGAGTACGAATACAATGACCCCAGCCAACAATCCTGGTGGTGGTCGGCAAATACTAGTGCACAAAAGCTAAACGGATTAGGTAGAGAAAACAAATGCGACACCCGGCACAGAAACCCCTAGAAACTTCCCCCATATTCAACTGAACTCTCCGATTGACATTCTTCAGAACACACACTTCCTGTGGAGTCTTCCATGACATTAACTGATGAACCCACACAACTGGATGACAGAGAATCGTTAATCTGAACAAAACCCTGAGGCGTGATGCAAATCTGGCTGGAGTCTAACAGATTCTGAACCTGACTTCTAAGCACCTTACAATCATTGGTTGAATGCCCCTGTGCCCCAGCGTGGTACTCACAGCGGGCGCTGGCATCAAAACCTGGAGGATACGGTGGAATCACCGGCTTAGTCTCTTTCGGCACTATCAATCCGCTTCTGACCAGATCTGGCAACAACTGACCGTACGACACCGGTAGCTGAGTAAACTGCCTTTCAGGTTTCCTTGGTCTTCGTTGGGCGTGCTGACGCGACCGACGATAGGATGACCGTTGACTTGAAGTGTCTGAAAACCGATCCTGAGATGCTAGAGATTCTGAGATGGCGTCATCTCCTTCTTCCCACTCTTCTTGAGAACTGACAACTGACTCAATCTTATCAACTGGGACGTAAGGAACATCTCGAAACTTTCCACTCCTGAGTCCTCTCTCAACAAGCTCTCCCATTCTCATCAGGCCCACAAAGCTTGTGCAACCGAACAATTTGTCAAAATACTGGCCTTTCAGAGTACCCAAGAAGATGTCAACCATTTCTCTTTCCGGAAGCGGTGGTTGAACACTAGCAGCCAATTCTTTCCATCTTCGCAAATACCCTCTGAATGATTCATTCTCCGCTTGAGCTAAGTCTTGCAGATGTACGAGACTAGGAGCCAAATCTAGGTTGTAATCGTACTGCTTCATGAAAGCTCTGGCTAAATCCGCCCATGATCGAATCTGATTACTCTCCAATTGCACATACCATCTCAAAGATGCCCCAGTCAGGCTATACTGAAAGCAATGGATCATCAATTTGTCATTTCGCACAAACGAAGTCATCCTTCGACAGAACATCCTCAAATGCAGCTTCAGACAGCTATCTCCCGTGTACTTTTCGAATTCCGGCACTTTGAACTTGTACGGCAACACCAGATCAGGAACCAAACACATGTCTACAGCATCCAGGTTAACAACATCTTTGGCTTTCAAAGCTTTAATTCCTTCTTCCAACGCCCGGAGTCTTCTATCATTTTCAAGAGCTCTTGGATCTACCATCCCAGCCATTGGAATATCTCTTCGATAATTCATCACAGGGAAAGCAACACCTTGATTGTTAACAGGAGGAGGACGCTCATTTCGGGCAACAAACGACTCATGTCGATCTCGGTTCTGGACAGTAGGCTGTACAACTTGGTCTGCCGTAAGGTTGTTCGCTTGCGGGAAGCCTTCCATAGAATCATACTGATGGTTGGACGCCATAGTAAACCTTGTCAAAGTGTTAGGAGCCTGGAAATTGCCTTCAGCCATAGCTACCAATTACCTGTAACTGACTACACTGCTTGATTCTGCTCAAATCTGCTTCAGCCCCTTGGTCGTCTTCAACACTCCACTCTTGCCTCAAACAATCCCCCGAGAATCACCCTCTGGTGAAAACAAAGGCTGGATAAGTGCTCTGGCCTGCTAGAGAAATGCTATGCAATATGATTTATGCAAACAGAAATACAAAAAATGCTAACGTGCATGTGTGCATTGGAGATATTTCCCCTCCAATTCCAGTGTCAGTGGTAGCAAGACGAGATAAACCATAAAGACAATATTTAGAAAAACCCTCATATATTTATTAGAATAACAGTCTTGTCAAGATGTTACATAATTATGCTCCATACAGCTGATATGATAAAGGAGGATCCCAGCCAACATGCCTGGTGGTGATCTCAACGCAACAGAATACAAGAGAGAAATCAAGTACGGGTACGGTTGCGGAAGTCCTCAACCAGCTTCTTTGTCTCTGCGTGATCCGGTTGATAAATCAAACCTTCTATCAACTGATCCCTCTTCCTGACCGTTCCCTGGATGTCTCTGACAAAGTCTTCCCAAGCCTTATCATTGGCACCATCCCCAGGTTTGGGTCTCTTGGCGTCTGCTCTATGCTGAAAATCTTCCAAATTCTTCGTGGCATCAATCAGTTTGCGCTCGGCCTCGTATCGGCGGCATGCTTCTTCTTCAAGCTCTTCAGTCTTCACTTTGACCTGTTCTTCTAACTGAGCAACCTGTGTCTTTAACTATTCTTCTCGCTCTTTGCGCTTGGTCATAGTGAGATCCCAGTGCTCTCTGAACTTAGCTAGCTTCGTGTAGGCCCTTTCCAGCTCTTGCTTCTTAGTAGCCAGTACACTGCTAACTGAGTCTACATCTAACTCCAGACGCTTCTTGGTTTCAGTCAACTCCAATAACGTGGTCTTCAGATGTTTCAGAGTTTCAGCCTGTTGCTTGGAAAAATATCCTGTTTCAATCCTTTCATGACGAAGCTGGGCATTCTCCTGCTCTAAAGCCTCTTTAGCCTTTGCTAGCTCTTCTTTCTCCGCCATCAGCTGCTTGTATACCTGTATGTCCACAGTGGTAGGCTCCTCCACCGGAGAAGGACGCAATGGCTGAACCGCTGGATAAGGCATAAGGAATTTCACAGCTCGCTCACGAATCCATTCCACATACGGGCCAGGAACTCGAGTATCCCCTCTGCTACCTGAAAGCTTCCCTCTCTTGTGCAAGTTCTTCCATGCCTTCTCAAGCTTGGTCAGCATCTCTTTCCCTATTGCCCCAGTGAGATACAGAGATTCCTGTATCTCCTCGGGCTTCGGCGCTCCCTGAGGTACATACCCAAATTGCCTGATGAATAAGGAAGGGTTGTAATTGACACACCCTTTCCTTCCTATTAATGGAACATTCGGGAATCCTTCGCATCTGAGTATGACCTCAACTCCGAATACCTCTTCGTTAACCCATACGACATCCTCGGCAGTCAACCCCATCAAGCGCTCGGGCCATCCTAGAGAATCAATAGAGGTGACAAAAGGGCCTGACTTAGGCATATGACTGGTGAACCACCTGCACAGGAGAGGTACACAACAAGACACATTCCTTCCTTGCCGCTTTTCATTCTGGTAGTGAGTTGAATGGTGGATATCTCCCAGCAAAGTAGGAACTGGGTTCTTCGCAGCCAAAATATAGAAGGCATCTGAGTCAACAAAATCAGGAATGTTCGGGAACAACAGGATGCCATAAACACATACAGCAAGGATGACGTCAAAAACACCCCAGCCACCCTTCTGGGCATACTCCCGAGCCTTCTCTACCAAGACATCCAACGGAAATCCCCATACATCTCCTCTTCTGATCATCTTCCCTGTCAGCTCAGACTCTCTTAAGTACAGGATGGCAGAAAGCTCAGCCAGATTAGGCTCAGCGTCCGTACGATAGAAAGGCATCTGCTCGCGGATCGGTATATCCAGAAGTGCAGAATACTCCTCCAGGGTAGGAGCCAAAACAAAGTCGGGAAATACAAAACACCTGAGCTCCGCATCATAAAACTGTAACAGGGTATAAATGCCGCTGATCTCGTAGGCTGATGGCTGATAAACATAGGTCAGAATCCTCCCATATCTCTTTCTGAAGTCACCCATTACCCTCTTCTTAGCAATAGTAATCAACTCTAACAACAGACTGATATCCGGAGACGGAAACTTGTAGGGCAACACTCTCTTCGTGGCTTCCATGTCTTGCTAGGAACAAACACCAGAACTGGGAGGGAAAATATGTACCTGCAATACACACACGTTAGTTGAATGCCAATGGTAATGCAATGATGCAATATGATAAATAATGCAATCTGTGACCACAGGGGCTATGCCGTAGCCTGAAGAGGAACATCTCTGTGATCAAGAACAGAAAACCACCACGGTCACCAGAACCTCATGACATTAACTATCATCTGATACTCAAAATATCAATCCCCTGGTAAGAAAACCATCTGAACCTCTGTATCTGACGAGAAAACCATCTGATAATAGCATCAACCTCAGATAAGAAACCCATCTGATCCAGACAACACACCTGGAGATGAATCAAGAACACCATCTGACAAAGGTACTGAATCATGGTTTCTGAAGGCCAGTTTTCCTGCAATAACCCAATCCCCCTCACAGGTATGATGAACCTAATCCACGGACAAAGGTACGGCATCCTATGCGGTCATCAGCGTCACAGACTTTCATGAATGACTATGCGATTCCCAGAAGGAGTGGCATCATCGAGTCATGAAGAGGCCTCACTTAGCTGACTTCCAAATGATCGGTCCCCAGAGTCGACAATCCTCACGTCTGGACTCCCCTCAGATCCTCAGGACCGGAAAGGAGCACCTCTGCGAGAACCTCGTCTGAGCGCAGATTTCGTAGGGAACTGTGCCTGCTCAGCAGACAGGTTCGTCTACTACTCTCCACAACTATATCTAGGTGCATACTCAAGCCTAGGCCCGGCTTCTCACTCACAGTAACCTCCCTTGCCCACAGCAATAATCACAATAATATAATGCTGGAAAATAAATGCGGAAAGGTAAAGGTACGGAAAAGTAAAGTGCAGAAAGGTAAAACACATATGCACAACACCCAACAAATAAACACTCAAGCGCTAGGATTGACTCGCGTAGGGGATGGGAAACGGTCCCAGCATAAGGGATGGGAAAAGTCCATAGATGCTATAAGTCCCCAGCAGAGTCGCCAGTTGTCGCTACTGCGAAAATCGGCGCCGGCTTGAGAGGAGAGTCGCCACCGTGCGTTATTTATCCCTCAGAGCGGGAAAGGAAACGCTCGAAGTAAACCTCGCAAAGACGGGAAAAGGTATGGTCATCGCAACCAAAACCTGGATTCGGGAGTCGGTTACGCAAGGGGAAGGTATTAGCACCCCTCACGTCCATCGTACTCGATGGGATCCACGCTTGGTGTTTATAAGGAAAAGGGTGTTTATCTATCTACGCTAATGGTCAGTCTGAAAAGCAAATAAAAGGACAGGACTCGACAGAACATATGGTGTTCTGGGCCTACGTACTCCCTCGTGCAATGGGAAAGTCAGAGTCAACGTAGTTCGACTACCTACGTCTAAACGGGGGAAGGTTGCTCGCCAGGACATCGCGTCCTGTGCCTACGTACTTCCATACAGCATGGAAGATCAGAGCAAACGTAGTTCCACTAACTACGGCTAAACAGGGGGCTCTCACACAGCGGTGAGAAAACAAACTGATCTCAAAGGTTCGGGAACCTACAACTACGATCTGGTCTCAAGTGCACTCGGGCGAGAGAAAAGGGAAACAATTAGTCGTCAGCGGGAAAGTCTCGATCGCACAGCCGCGAGAGAACAAAGGTTAGTTGTTAGTGTGCTCGCTAGGATATCGCATCCTATGCCTACATATCCTCGTCTGATACGAGGAATCAGAGTGGCTGTAGTTCGGCTAACTACGACTCAAGCTACTCAAAAGCTCCTACTGAAAGGAAAGGGAAAAAGCACCCTAAAACTATAGCTGAAAAAAAAGGGAATCTACCTACTGCTATCACGCCTGGTTGACCATCCTAATGTCTATCATAACGACTCCGCAGCGGAGAAGTCAGAGCTCCTAAGGGGTCATGGCAACAGGACTAAACAGCAAACAGGAAATACTACAAAGTAAAGAAATACTGAAAATATGCATGAATGCAACAATTAGTCAAACAAGGCGCAAAGGCCGCAAACCACAGAGGTAAGGGAGCTCAGCTCTACCAAATACCAACAAGCAAAGCCACTCAATAACAAACAAGCAGAAGGAGGACCACCTCAACTTCTCATGCACACAAAGCCTATTTCTAAGGATGCACCTACCTCAGAACTATCTACATGAATTCCTAAGTCTAATGCAACACAACACCACGCAAGTCAAACAACACAAAGAGAAGGCTAGCTAACCTGATAAACCCCTATCTACGAAACAAGAAACTACCCTGAGCAGGGCCCCTGAAACAAACTTGAAACAAGCTTAATCTATCCATGAACAAAACTCTATGCAACACCTTAAGCAAAGATCTAAGCAAAAACTCTAATCAAAACCCTAAGCAATAAGAATCAATCCCAGTCTCTAAGCTTCAGAACAAGCTTACCAAAGAGAGGGAGCTAAGCAGACAAACTCATAGTGCCTTCCTCGGGAAAGTACCAGGAGGTTACCACTCAGGAGTCATATCCTATGCGGCTCGACAACTGTGATAAGTTTACATTCCTCCTCAGGAGAAACTAAACTCACATGAAGGCTCCGGCATCATTGGATACTTGAGAAAGCCTATATGGACTAAGGGAACTAAGTGAACAGACCCATAAGACCTTCCTCAGGAAAGTACTAGGAGGCTGACACTTAGGAATCGTATCCTATATGGCTCAACAACTGTGATCAGTTTACATTCCTCCTCAGGAGAAATTAAACTCACATGAAGGCTCCGACGTCATTGGATACTTAAGAAATCCTAGATGAACTAGAGGAACTAAGTGAGCAGACCCTCAGGACCTTCCTCAGGAAAGTACTAGGAGGCTTCCACTTAGGAATCGTATCCCACGTGGCTCGACAACTGTGATCAGTTTACATTCCTCCTCAGGAGAAATTAAACTCACAAGTTGGCTCCAACGTCATCGGATACTTAAGAAAGAGGTGAGAAGAAAGAATGAAAGTCATTCATAGTGCCTTCCTCAGGAAAGTACCATGAACTTCCTTCAAACTTCAGGATCTCGAACCTCACAAACAGGGAACAAGCTCCTAGACTAAGCCTCAATCCACTGCATCCTTGCAAGCTCCAACAGGACTTCAACCAGCTCCCATCCTTGAGAAGAACCCACAGGCCATCAAACCACAAGAAACTATCTCTGAAGTTCAACCACAGTTGAACTTCAAAGTCAGAAGTCGTCAAGACTTCTCCTATCCTCAAGCTCAGACTAAAACAATATTAGAACATCCTACAAAAAGCTATCAAAAATCTATGGGAAACCTACATGGCTCTATGACAACATACTAAAAAATCAGAGCGAAACTCATTACCAGATGAAAGAACCAAAATCAACAAAGCAGACATATCCACAAACCAATTATTCAATATCAAAACAATACAAAAAATGCAATTAAACTGAAAATGCATGATTAAGCTAATGTTTTTGTACTGTAAAATTCTACATTGAATTACGAGTCTACAGAAAAAAGAACGGAATTATTTGATCGAATCTACTATTTTTTATGAATTTTCTAATAACACGCATGAGCTAAAAGATATTAAAAAAGTCAATTAAATGGAAAATATGCCAAAAATATCAAACAAAAATAAAATGGCATTTTTATTTTTATACAATTTTCTAGACATTATTATGAGGTGGTAGGAAAAACAAGAAATCAAAAATCAATTGTTTTCATTTTCTTATGAATTTTTCAAAATGCAAGAAAATATTAAAAGAAATTAAAAAAACAAAATTGGAATAAAAGGGGAGGGGGGTTCAAACAGCATGCTTTTTCAGTTCATTTTAAAATGGGCTCTGATCCTGGGGGTGCGAAGAGCAAATGGGCGCAGGGCCCAATATTGCAATCTCACTGAAAAATGAACAAAAAGGAAAAAACGCGTGGGGGGTGCAGTTAACAGGTTTTTCAGGTTATTCTCACTGGGCTTACGCACCAGGGGGGTGCGAATAGTAATGGGCATAAGGCCCAGTATCACAACCCAATCTGTCTCTCACGCAGGGGGAGTGGAATGAATGAAACCGGGGGTAATCTTCAGCAAAAATGCGTTTGGGCCTAGCCCACGTCTAACCCTAGTCCAACATCAACCAACAAAACAACTTCTCCTAATCATCTGAGTACTGTTCACTCGCTCCAAACCCTAGCCGTCGTCTTCAACCTCTCATCCTCTCTGAACTCTCTCAAACCTCACGCACATTCTCACAAAAAACCTCAACTAAAACCTAACCTCAAATCCAGATCTCACCAAAATCCCCTTCGTTTAAACTATCAAGAACCTCTAAACCTAAATGCCAACACAACTCCTAACAGATTCGTACTCCAAAACGTATACAAGAAGAGTTGGAAGAAAACAAGAACCTGGAGGTGTGATGCGATTCGATGAACCCTGGGTCTACTGACGAATGATGAAGAACGTGGAAATCTTGAAGTTGTTAAGGGCGAATCCAGATCTGGACGAAGATTCCTGAAGATGGCGAGGACGATCTGGGATTTCTTGAAGGTGTTGATGGTTCAACGTTGATCTGGAGGCTCATGAAGATCTATGGATGTAGATGAAGGTTCTTGAAGAACGAATCATGAAGGTGATGAATCTGGACACACGATGACGAACATTATGACGATCGATGAAGATCTCAGCAAAATCTGGAAACGATAACGGACGAACGCGAAGCACAATTGAAAGTCGTATGAATTCTGGAAAAAAGGATGATGAACTGATGCAAGTTTGGATGAAGAATCTGGAAAATTACAATGAAACTGATGAAGGTTTCAATGAGGATCCTGGAAATTTGATGAAGACTGTGATGATTGTATGAAGTTTCCGGCGGTGTCTAGGTTTTCCGGTGAGGTAGTGGATGAAGACGGACGGAGGAGGAAGATGAAGAAGGGAATGTTTCTGGGAATTTCTGGGTGGAAAACTAGCTCCGGCGAGCTGTTGCGGTGGCCGGAAGGTGTTAGGGTGGCCGGCGATGAGAGCTCACCGGATTTGCATGCCGACCGGTGGGTTCTCAGGTGAGGGTCTGAAGGTGTGACAAGTGGCAGGGGTTAGTGGGGAGGCTGATTGCATGTGTTACGCGTGGAGAGAGAGTGGAGAGGTAGTGACACTGAGTGGGAAACGTGGCTGGATCTGGTGAATTGGAGAAGTGAGGTGGTGGGGTCCTGGGATGAACGCGTGGCTTGTTTTATATAGTGACACTTGGCGCTTGCTGGACAAAAATGACCAAAAACTGGACTGGGATACATTCTGGGCCTCCCAAAAAAGCTGTACTGGGCCCATACGAAAATGATTGTCAAAAACCTGTAAAAAACTGAATTAAAAAAAATCAAATCTGATTATATCTAATTAAAATCAATTAAAACCTAATTAGCTAATTAACCTGACTAATCCAAAAATTAAACTATCTTAATCCTAATTAGACCTAAACATGATTAAAATCCTAATTAACCTGATTAAACCTAAAACAGAATTAACACCTAATTAAACTAATTACCCTAATTAAATCTAAAAGATGATTAAAAATCTAGTTAACTCTATATTAATAAACTTCTACTAATTTCTATTAAAATTCTACAAAAGTCTATACTACTTTATAATATCTATTTAAAAGAAAAACTATATTAAAACAAATTTTATCTATTTCTATTTAAAACTATTAAAAATTCCTATTAACATAAAAGAAAAATCTATATTCCCCTTTTTCTTTATTATTCTAAAAACAATTAAAACTATTTAAAATCTTTTATATTCTAAAAAACTATTAAATCTATTTAAAAAATCTATATAAAATTCTAAAAAGAGATTTAAACTATTTAAAATTCTAAAAAATCTATTTAAATCCTAAAAATGATTAAAATGTCTATTTAAAATCCACAAAAGTCTATTAAACCCTGAAAATGCAGACAAATGCAAATGACCACCATAAAAGAGCGCACGAGACCAGATCGAATCGAACAGAGAACCCCGGGCATCAGAATATCCCAAAATCACTATGTAAGCTAAAAATCCCCGAGGAGCGCACAATTTCCCGAAAATAAAACCCTGATGATCTGGACTGGATCTGCCATCTAGTAAATGAAAACCAAGCTGTAACCCTGATATCCTCTGTCTGTGCACAAATGTCATGCGTCTGATTTGCGAATATGAATTTAAACCACGAGTCAGATAGGAGAACCGGTTGGTCAAATTTTAGGGTGCAACAGGTTTCACAAGAAGAAAGAAGGTGAAACAAATGTCGTAATGGGAAGAAGAAATCGTACCGTGAGACCTCCATACCAGCAATATCAGCCGCCTCAACAAAGTTTCTTCCAGCCAATCCAACCTAACTATGTTCAACCGTTTCATCAACAAAGACCCGTGTACCCGGTACAGTATGCCTCTCAGCAATATGTGGCAGCTGTGACCCCAGCATTCAACCATTCCACTTCAAACTATCAACCAGGGCGACCAGCGCCCATGTATCAGCAAAACCAGCAAGGGCATCAACGAGCATCCAACGCTCCGCCCTTTCAACAAAATCAGCAGCAGAGGGTACCACAACCCAGGCAACAATACCAGAACCGGAGGCCAACCACAAAACCTCCACTCCCACAAATACCAATGACGTATACTGAGTTATATCCATCTTTGGTCCATCAGGGGTTGATCACGACAAGACCGCTTAATCCGGATACCACATCTCCACATTATAACCCAAATGCCCATTGTGCTTTCCATGAAGGTGCTGCCGGCCACGACTTAGAAGGATGCTTTGCCTTAAAACATTTGGTAAGAGAGTTGATGGAGAAGAAAATCCTGTCCTTTGATGATGTACCACCTAACGTCAAAAGTAACCCACTGCTAAACCATGGAGGGGTCAATGCCATTGAAAAGTCAGATGAAGAGATAATTAATGATGTGTCAAAAATCAGAACGCCATTGAAGACATTGCATGATAAGCTGACAGAAGCAGGGTTGTTGGGAAGTATTCATAACAAATGTGAAAAATGTACTGTTAGTTCCAGTGGATGTAATGGGATACAGGAAGATATACAAAGATTGATAAATGAGGGGATGTTACAAGTATGTGGTAAGGAAAGGAAAGAAGAGGTTTCTGTAATAGAGCCAGTTTTCGACCTGTCCAGGAAAAAAGAGAAAGTTCCAGTGTTTAACAGGGGTGCAAGGCCAGTTTTCAACAGAGCTGCTATTGGTCAACCACGAGCAATCGTAGTTCAAAAACCGAGACCGTTCCATTATGACAATACAAAATCTATTCCGTGGAAGTACGATGTGACCATGGTAGACAAGGAAACAAGAAAGGTTGTTCAGACAGATAATCAGAAAGATGTGACCAACATTGCCGACACTAGCAAGATGACCCGCAGCGGTCGGATCTATCAGCCGAAAGAATCAGTAGCTATTCCAAAAGAAGTTATTCCTGCTGTGGTAATCAAAGAAAAAGAAGTTCCGAGCACAGAAGAAGAAAATGATGAGTTTTTGAGGATTATCCGAAGAAGTGATTACAAGGTGATAGATCAGCTTCATCAGACGCCATCAAAAATATCAATCTTGTCACTCTTGATAAATTCTCCAGCTCACAGGGAAGCATTACAGAAAGTATTGAGACAAGCACACGTAACCAAGGATATTTCACTTGGGCAGTTTGATTCAGTAGTAGCTAACATCACGGCATGCAATACTTTAAGTTTCAGCGATGCCGAGTTACCAAAGGAAAAACGTGATCACAATCGTGCACTACACATATCCATCAAATGCCAGGAAGATACTTTGGCACGAGTACTGGTCGACACAGGATCCTCGTTAAACATGCTACCCACAAGATCACTGTCCAGACTAGCCTATGCCGGGGCAGAGATAAAACCAACCTCATTAATTGTAAAAGCTTTTGATGGTTCGAGGAGGACGGTCATCGGAGAAGTAGAATTACCGATTTTGGTGGGCCCCCATGAGTTTAACATTGTATTTCAGGTGATGGACATAAATCCAGCTTATAACTGCCTACTGGGACGTCCCTGGATCCATGAAGCAGGGGCGGTAACTTCTACCCTGCACCAAAGAATGAAGTTTGTGGTAAATGATAAGCTGGTGATTGTTCATGGTGAAGAGGAATTAATGGTCAGTAATCTTTCATCATTCCGGTACATTGAAGCAGAAGAGGACGCGCTAGAGACATCATTCCAAGTACTAGAAATAGCAAACGCAGTAATGATAGAGGAGACGGTTGCAAAAAGTGGTCCAACTTTCGCATCTGCTCAAGGCGCCAAAGCTACGATGGAAGAAGGCACTCCCGCAGGATGGGGAGAAGTCATTGAGGTAAAGCCGAAAATGAACCGCCAGGGGTTGGGTTACAAACCAACTCAAAGTGAAGAACCGAGGCATGACAACAGCTGGCCAAAGGCTATTCAAGAAATATTTATCAGTGGCGGTTTTCAAATTAACGTCGTGGAAGGAAATCTTGAAAGTGAAGACATAGGAGCGCTAATGTATCATGACGAAGATACTCTGAACAACTGGGAGGCTATCGAAGTTCCTGTAGTTTTTCCCGAGTTAAAGTAATTTGTTGTTTTCTTTCTTTGTTATTTTAAAATCTCCATAGCCGTGCCCAAGGCTATAGGAATGTTTTGTAAGGGCCCCATGCTTTCAAAGAAATATCAATGAGAATGGACTATTTTGTTAAAAATCCTCGTGTTGTTTCTTTACCGTTTTTTTGCTTTTACTTTGAAAGAAAAATGGCAATACAAAAAAAAACCAAAACAAAAACAATTTTCTCTTTCTCTGTGTGTGTTGCATTTGTTGATTGTGTGTTTTAATAAAGTAAACCCTTCAAACATGCAGTGATGACCATAACCCCATTGAATCCTGTGACCATGCATCTCCTCCTGACCTTGATTCGCCAATTTACCAAGCTGAAGACGAGGATGAGGACTGTGAAATTCCTGATGAACTGGTAAGATTGGCCCAAAAAGAGGATGCAGAGCTCCAACCCCATAAGGAACAGGTAGAAGTTATCAACCTTGGCACAGAAGGAGACAAAAAAGAAGTCAAAATTGGGGCAGCCCTAGGGGCAGAAGTAAAACAGCAGTTAAAGGAACTCTTAAGAGAATATGTAGATGTGTTTGCTTGGTCTTATCAGGATATGCCTGGTTTGGATACAGACATAGTGGTTCACAAGTTACCACTCCGACCTGAATGCCCGCCGGTTAAACAGAAACTCAGAAGAACCAGACCCGACATGGCTCTTAAAATCAGAGATGAGGTAAAAAAGCAGATTGATGCAGGCTTCCTTGCAGTGGCCAAGTATCCAGAATGGGTAGCCAACATTGTTCCTGTACCAAAGAAAGATGGAAAGGTAAGGATGTGTGTGGATTATCGAGATTTAAACAAAGCCAGTCCAAAGGACGACTTCCCTCTACCACATATTGATACTTTGGTAGATAATACAGCTCGGTTTGCAGTGTTTTCCTTTATGGACGGTTTCTCTGGTTACAATCAAATCAAAATGGATCCTGACGACATGGAAAAAACAACCTTCATCACTCCATGGGGCACCTATTGTTATAAGGTTATGCCATTCGGTTTAAGGAATGCAGGCGCAACTTATCAAAGAGCTGTGGTGGCTTTGTTCCACGACATGATGCACAAAGAAATAGAAGTATATGTGGATGACATGATCGCCAAGTCTCAAAATGAAGAAGACCATCTAGAACATTTGTTGAAGTTATTCAAAAGACTCCGGAAATATCAGTTGAGATTGAATCCCGCAAAGTGCACTTTCGGAGTTAGATCATGAAAATTACTCGGTTTTATTGTCAGCCACAAGGGGATTGAAGTGGATCTAGACAAAGTCCGTGCCATTCAAGACATGCCAGCTCCGCAGACCGAAAATCAGGTTAGAAGCTTCCTTGGAAGATTGAATTACATATCCAGGTTCATTTCCAATATGACCCCTACCTGTGAACCAATCTTCAAGTTGTTACGAAAGGATCAAACAATTGTATGGAATTCTGATTGTCAAACAGCGTTCGATAAAATCAAAGGTTATCTCCAAGAACCTCCAATTTTGATACCACCTGTTCCGGGAAAGCCTCTCTTTATGTATTTGACAGTACTTGAAAACTCAATGGGTTGCGTTCTGGGCCAACAAGACGAATCCGGACGGAAAGAACATGCCATTTATTATCTGAGCAAGAAATTTACTGATTGTGAAAGCAGATACTCACTCCTAGAAAAGACTTGTTGTGCTTTAGCATGGGCCGCTAAACGTTTGAGGCAGTATATGATTTGTCACACCACTTTATTGATCTCGAAAATGGATCCAATAAAGTACATCTTTGAGAAGCCGGCACAAACCGGAAGACTCGCCCGGTGGCATATGTTACTATCAGAATATGATATTCAATATGTGGCTCAGAAATCCATCAAAGGCAGTGTGTTATCAGAATATCTCGCAGATCAACCTGTCGAAGACTATGAACCTCTAAAGTTTGATTTTCCGGATGAAGATATCATGTTAGTAAAAGATTGTAAAGAAACAAGTTCTGACAAAGGTCAACAGACAGATAATTGGTGGAAGATGATGTTCGACAATTCCTCCAATTATAGCGGACATGGAATAGGTGCAGTCTTAATGAATCCTGAAGGTGGTTACACTCCGTTTACAGCCAGACTAGACTTTGATTGTACAAACAACATTGCTGAATACAAAGCATGTATCCTTGGTCTCGAAGCAGCCATTGATCTCCAAATCAAAAATCTCGAAGTCAGTGGAGACTCAGCATTGGTTATCTACCAAGTCACAGGCGAATGGGAGACAAGACATGAAAACCTGATCCCTTACAGAGCTTATATCGTTGAAACGATCAAGTATTTTGACGAAATCACCTTTAAACATGTTCCAAGAGCAGAGAATCACATCGCCGACGCCTTAGCCATGCTGGCCTCGATGTGGAAAACTAGAGATGTCAATGATGGCACACTTATCAAAATTGAACGCAAGACAGAGCATGCTTACTGTCAAATGATCGAAGAAGAAACCGATGGCAAACCCTGGTATCATGATATAAAGAATTATCTGTTGAAACAAGAATATCCCGCAGATGCTACAGCACTTGACAAGAAAAGACTGAGACGATTAGCATCCAAATTCTTCCTTAGCAATGGTGTACTTTACAAAAGAAATCATGATATGGTCTTACTCAGATGTGTTGACAAAAGAGAAGCGGACTTGTTAATGAAAGATGTTCATGAAGGAATGTTTGGTACTCACGCCAACGGATACGCCATGTCCAAAAAGATCTTGAGAGCTGGTTATTACTGGTTGACCTTGGAAACTGACTGTATTCAATACGCCAGAAAGTGTCACGAGTGCCAGATTTATGCAGACAAAATGCATATACCTCCAACACTGTTGAATGTACTGTCGTCACCATGGCCCTTCTCTATGTGGGGGATTGACATGATTGGGGCAATTGAGCCAAAAGCTTCAAATGGACACCGTTTCATTCTGGTTGCCATCGACTATTTCACAAAATGGGTTGAAGCTGCATCCTACACCAATGTTACACGTCAAGTGGTGGCTCGTTTCATTAAGAAGGAGATCATCTGTCGTTACGGGATCCCAAGCAGAATTATAACAGACAACGGCACCAATCTGAACAACAAAGTTATGAGAGAATTATGTGATGACTTCAAAATCGAACACCACAACTCTTCCCCTTACCGTCCAAAGATGAATGGAGTTGTGGAAGCTGCAAATAAAAACATCAAGAAGATCTTGCAGAAAATGGTTAAAACCTACAAAGATTGGCATGAAATGCTGCCGTTTGCCCTGCACGGATACAGAACCTCCGTCCGCACTTCCACAGGGGCAACTCCCTTTTCTCTGGTATATGGAATGGACGCAGTTCTCCCCATAGAGGTCGAGATACCATCCCTCAGGGTCATCATGGAAACCAAGTTAGAAGAGGCAGAATGGATTAAAGAAAGATTTGATCAGCTGAATCTCATCGATGAAAAGCGCATGTCTGCGATGTGTCACGGCCAGTTGTATCAAAAAAGAATCAAGAGAGCGTTCGATAAAAAGGTCTGTATCAGAGAGTTCCGCGAAGGAGAACTTGTGCTCAAGAAGATCTTACCAGTTCACAAAGACGCAAGAGGGAAGTGGATGCCTAATTACGATGGCCCCTTTATTGTGAAGACAGTATTCTCCGGAGGTTCACTGATCCTTACTACCATGGACGGAGAACAACTCACACACCCGATAAACTCTGACGCAGTTCGGAAATATTACGCCTAAAAAGTACCTGATAAACCGGAAAAATCCAAAAGAACGGTTTATGCAAAAGTTAGGGTAAAAAAAGAAGAAAAAAGAGAAAAGAAATTAAAAAGCTCGCTAAGGTGAAAACCCGAAAGGGCGGCTTAGGCAAAAATGAGCGTCCCGGTGGATTGAAAACCCGAAAGGGCGATCCAGGCAAAAATTAGGGACAAAGGCGTTTCGCTGCATTAGACGAAGGCATCAACACTGCAGACTCAAACAAAGATTCATCTCAACAGCTCTCGTCAGAAGTAAGGATCTTGGAGAATTCTAGTCTTTAGGGATAGTTAGGTCACAGGATTCAATGTAACCTTATCCACTTTTGCCATTTTACTTGTAAAAATTTCCATGGAATATTGTCATTGGCAAGATTTCATCCTTTAAATAAAATCAGCCTTTTGAGCCTCTCTTTCTTGTGCAAATTATCAGTTCCTTATTTTCTTTGTTATGCAAAATACCGTTCGTTAGTCAACGATTGTTTTTGAAAGCATTAAAGTCCAGATTTTTGAAAAAATAATAACTTGGAAATATTTTACAAAATGTTTTAACTTGTGGAAACACTCGAGGAAAATCATACATCCCCCGAAACTTCAAGGGTAGCAGGAGTCTTGATGCACAGTCAGAATTTACATTCCCCAATGAAATGCTAGCAAGTTGAGCGACAAAGAGTCCTTTGGCCATGTATGGTGACCAAGATTGAAGATTAACCCTCAAAATTTCTTATGATGATATGAAGGTTCTTTCCCCAGCGAAGTGTTTCTGGACATCTGTTTGAATTCACCTCAGCAAAATCTACCTACAGGCTCTATTCCCCAGTAGGTCTTCGGGTTTATTTCCCAAGTCTACGTACACCCCTCATCATGGGATCAGTGTGATTCAGCTGTTCCCCGAGTCGGTGACATCTATCAATCCCCGTGAAGTCTAAGTTATTACTTACTTCATTTCCAAGTATAAGTCCAGTCGTAACTGGCATTTTAACCAATTGTCTTGGCATTCATTTGGTCGTCACCGTCTATTTCCTTTTAAGCCAGTCGTCACTGGCATTGTCTAAATCCAATTGTCATTGGTGTCTCGTTAGTTGTCACTAACAAATCCACGTATAAGTCCAGTCGTCACTGGCACTGTTTAAAAGTCATATTGTCATTTGCGCCTCTTGGTTTGGTCGTTACCAACCTTTCCCCGGGGAATCCAGTCGTCACTGGTATTGTTCCAATTATTATTGGTATCTTGTTAGTTGTTAATAACTCTCCCCATGAAGTCCAGTCGTCACTGGCACTGCCTAAATCCAATCGTCATTGGTATCTTGAGGTTTTAACCAATTTTTCCCTTTGAAACCCAGTCGTAACTGGTATCATCATCTAGAGTCCAATCGTTATTGGAATCTGTTTCGTCTGGTCGTTTCCAACACCCCAGCTAGAAGATCTAGTAATCACTAGCATTTTTGCATAAACCAATCGTCATTGGTATTCCCCAGCATGTTTGTCACCATCTTCATTAAAAATCCAGTCGTAACTGGCATTGTTTCATAACTAATTGTCATTGATACCCTGATTTGGTCGTCACCACTCACCATTAAAAGACCAGTCGTCACTGGCATCGCTTGGAATTCGGGTCGTTACCAATTCCCCAGGAAGTCTATTAAATACCAACACTGTGTGAACTAGTTGCAGAAACTGAGGAAACATCCCCAATGATCCATGTTCCCAGTCAAGTCTCAGAGATCTAGTCGTCATTAGTGTCCTCCGTGTGTGATTAGTCTTGGTTCTAGTCCATTCCTGAAGATCCCGTTTGAACTCTTCACTATAGGAAGTTCCTCATCTGATCATCCCAGTGAGGTTGTACCCAGTCTTTCGCTTCCCCGGTGAATCCTGATTCTCTTTTCCCGATGGAATTAATTTTTCATTTCCCCAGTAGAAGTATATCCTTTTCCCCAGTAGAAGTATATCCTTTCCCCCAGTGGAAGTCAATTCTTCTCCCCGGTGGAGTACCTCTGTTCCAATAAGATTGTCATCTTTATTGGATTTACCTATTCCCCATGTGAAGTTTTCCTTCTTACGCTATCAGTCATGTCTGAACTGTTAATTTAGTTTTTCAGTACGAGTTCCCAGTGTCGAGTCCTTGTATTTGTCATTGTTTGTTTTACTGTTTCTTTTATTATTATCGTTGCGTCTATGTTGTTTGCATTCAAGCATCATAAAGCATCATTTAGAGTGCATGGCATATCATAACTTGTCCTTTAGCATGGCATCGGATCTAAGGGGCAAAATTTTCGGTTATCTATATTTAAATACCTTTCACTGCGATTTAACGAAGATTGTCATCTCTCGTTCCCCATCTAGTGAAGATATTTAAATAGGGGCAACTGTTGTACCCCAAATTTTGACCCCTTAGATTCCCATTATCATTTTAGAAGCACGATCATGAATTATCTAACCCTAAATCAGTGCAAGTTCATTATTGTCAAGTTACAGATGAATCAGGGTTCTCGCACCGACAAATTCAAAACAACCAAGGAATGATCAACCAATGATTTGGGCCAATTAAATCATGGAATGAAATCAAAGATGATATAAAAGTCAAATGAGAAGTCAATTTGAAGAAATCATTTCAGAATCAAGAACAGTACAGTCAGGAGGCCCCGATTAAGGTTTTTAACTAGTGAAAAGTCAACTGTGGTTTGACTTTGATGTTGGAAGATGTTTTAATGGTGGGATTGAGGTCCATGAAGTTCATATAGCTTATTAAATACCATTCAAGAAGTATCAAAGTCTCAGGATATCCAGAACGTCAACAGGCGACTCAGTCGGCACCGATCGATCGTACGGTTGACCGAAAAGTCAACTCCTTAAATTTTGAGAATTGGAATCCAAGTTGTGAATCAAAGTTGTTCCTTATGTCATAATGGACTTGCATATCAATTTTCATGATCATTGGACCAAGGATGAGAGGGTAATCGAGAAATCGGGAAATTAGGGTTTTGAAAAGGGCTAAACCGTATCTCCTTAACCACACATCCAATTGAGTTGGTTCTAGTCTCATTTGAAAGCTCTTGACAAGTCCTACAAAAGTACCATACTAGTCCACAACCAGAAAATGCATACTTTTTGAGATAGAAGCAAAAACATTCCTAGAAGGGAAAGTAACTTAGAAAATTTCTAAGTTATTTTCACTTTAAAAGCTTGTGTGCAGCCAACTTTGAGGGGGTTTTTCACCTAGTTCCAATTGGAGTTTGATTTCTTGGCAAACATGAATGTTTTAGAGCTATGTGAGGGCTTTCTAAATTGTACTAGAACATCTCAAGAGGAGTTATGAGCAGAAAGTTACATGGGTGCAAAGTTGGAGGTTTCACATGTTAAGTCCCACATTGGCTGAATTTTCAAGATTGATTTCTTTCACCAAAATTGCCAATTTTTCTTGATCTAACTTATTGTATCTGATGTATGAGATGTATGTAACATGATACAAGAAAGAATTATGCAGAATATCACAAAATCAAAGCTTGAAGTTCATTGCCTTGCAAGTGGAGCAAGTTGGCAAGTTGAACTTTCCAAGCATGAGGTGGAAAGTAAAAAGTTGTACCAGCCCCTTCCCTATGATCCTAGCCTGCTACAAACATCAGAAAATCATCAAAGAACATGGACAAATTGGATTTGCATCAGAATTAGGTGGAAAACCCTCCAAGGGAGGTTTGGTTCAAAATATCCAAAGCTTACTTCATGTTGAAGAAACCTCCCTAGTAAGCACCTCAATCACTTTCTCTATAAAAGGAGAGCTCCCTCACCTCATTTTCAACACAACTCATCTGATAGAAACCATAGAGAATCTCTATTATCTCAATTTCCACTCCTTGCTTCAAATCCTCAAAAACACCAAAATCCATGAAAACACCAAAAATGGTCATGAAGTGAAATTTGCTCAAAACCATTTCTACCCTTTCAAACACCCCAACAACCCTCCATACACTCTCTAAATATCATATGGGAGGTGTCTAGTCCTTTGAATTGCCCAGAAACTTCAAAAATCAAAAAGTCAACTTCCTACCTAGCTTACTTTGACCAAAAGCTACAAAAACCACCAAATAGTGTTCCAAGCTTTTCCTTGAGGTTGTGATCCTTTGTACACCTCACAAATGGTATATCTCAACTGTCAAGACCATTAGCAACCATTGGAGACTCATATTTTTCACTTTGGCATCATAAGTGTGTGGTTACTTAAAGTTGAAGCAAGAACCAAGGCAAAGAAGTGAAGAGGAAGTCTCTGGTTTTCTCAACCATTCTAGCACATTCAAAAGGTTCAGCAAGAGGTATGTGACTAGTTTCTATTGACTTTTGCACTGGTTCTCAAGAATTGGCCTTTTTGACCATTATGTTTGAATTTTGAAATATGAGCATTATGTGCTTTTCATGACATTTTGTGGTTGTTTAATGGTTTTATTCCAAGAGCCATTTTCTGTTTTTGCCTAAGGTTAATATTGTGGTTGGGTTTAAAGTTCATTTATAGGTCCTATTATACATGTGTGAACAAGGTATAATGAGAATTGGTGTATATGACAACTATGTTGTTTTGTACCTCTATGTTTGGTCTAGGTATGCTAACTTCATGTGCAGGTTTTGTTTTCTGTTGAACCAAATGTTGAAGTGATCAAAAACTCACTAATGTGATATTTGGGTTGTGTGAATCCTATCTTGAGTTTGTTTTGGTTATAATCCATCACAAGGCATCAATTGGTAACTATATGGTATCATGATGATCAAAACTGACATTGTTGCAGAACTTGTAAACTCATGACCTGTTGGCTGTTAGGGTTAGTTTTCAAATATATGGTGGTCATGATGTGGAGTGTGTTTTATTACCAAAAATCTGTTTGCAGCAGTACTTGGAAGGTTTGTTTTGTGTGTAGGTATGCTGCTGAAACAGGTGGTGTTTGTGACATTATTATGATTGAGTTGGTGTCCATTACTGTCAAGAGCAGTTCTCATAATAAAACTTGTTTAAATGAGCAGTATGTGTAGGTTTTTAAGGCTTGAAAGTTTCATCTTAGTCAAGGTTTTGGTAACTTGTCTAGATCATTTGAGTTGGCTTGATCATGTGTATAGCCCTAAAGAACACATCTTTAGCTCTGTCATGAATTCATATCCTGAAACCATCTAAGACTGGTCTTAGGGAACTGAGTTTGTCAACTCAGATTTGGTGTTCAACTAGCTTCTCATCAGATTTTGCAGCTAGTTGAACTCAGTTCATGAGACAACATCTCTGTCTACATACACAACCTTCATTTTGGCTTTTACTTTGAGTGTAGGACACAACATTGAAACCTGTCCAGTTTCATGTATTTCCACTGCTGTAGGTTTGAGCTTGACAGATAATTTGACAAGGCTTGGGTTGTAAGACCATCCGAAATTGATAGCGCCTGTTAGCATGCATTTTCTGTTTTAATTTCATTAGTTGGTTTTCACATATTTGCTGTCAAAACTGTGGAATGATGTGGTACATAACCTCTGAATTGTCCATTTCAAGTTGTTGTTGCAATTCATTTGTGCTGAGCCATATGAACTCACTGTCAAAACTGCTATGGCTTAACAGTTTTTTTCCTAGGAATACTCTCTAGTTTTTAACTGGCAGCTGTCGCTACTGCGAAAATCGGCGCCGGCTGAACAGAAGAGTCGCCACCGTGCGTTATTTATCCCACGGGAGGGAAAGGGAACGCTCAGAGTAAACCTCGCAAAGACGGGAAAGGTATGGTCGTCGCAACCAAAACCTGGGTTCGGGAGTCGGTTACGCAAGGGGAAGGTATTAGCACCCCTCACGTCCGTCGTACTCGACGGGATCCACGCTTGTTTTCGGGTATGGATTGTTGTTCTATCTACGCTAAAGGTCAAGGGTGAAAAAGAAAATAAAACGAAAATAAAAATGACTCGGCAAAGTATCGCACTTTATGCCTACGTATTCTCGCCTGGAACGAGAAATCAGAGTCAACGTAGTTCACCTACCTACGGGAAAGGAGGGGAAGGTTGCTCGCTAGGATATCGCATCCTATGCCTACGTACTTCCACACAGCATGGAAGATCAGAGCAAACGTAGTTCGGGCTACGGAAGACACAAGCTTGTCTTGGTTGATTTTATTCTTTCTGAAAAAAGGTTTTCTGATTAGCGGTCCAAGCGGACAAAAATGACGTTTTGATGAGTTCACATTCTTTTACGAAAGAAGTGTCTTTTATTGTGTTTGAAATCTTTATGTGTTTTTCTGTTTGTTTGGAGAAAGAAGAGACAGAACTCTAACCTACGGTTGCGAAGGGAAACAAACTAACCTAATGTTATCATGCATGGGTTAAGACCTAGTGTCTATCATGCTCCTCTCTTGCACAGAGAGAAACAGAGATCCTACGGGATAGGCAGAAACAGAAACAATACCAGATATATACAGTAAAGCAGTAAAATGCATGGATGCAACAGTACAAGCGAGGCAAGGGAGTCCCACTCAACCTCGAACCTAGAAAACAATAGGAAAAAGTGAACAGGCTTCACTTTCAACCCAACAGGGTAAACAGCAAACAATACAGTCAGGAAAACCAATCAATACATCAGCAATGAAATACAGCAAAAGAAACAGCATCAGCAGCTCTGAGTCAACATCTGGCTTCAAGCTTCAGCAAGCATCAATCTCCATCTTCATGACCTTCAGACAAGGGCTTTGATCATCAGTCTTCTATCTGCAATGGCTTTTCTTCAAGTTCAAACCTCCAGGATGAGGGATCAGTCACAAGAGTGAATTGGGTGTTAAGCAATCAGTTGACTACCAAGGGTGGTGAACAGACTGCTTCTAACACAAGAGACATTTTCTCTCAAGAGTTCAATCTCATAGACCCTATCACCAAGCCTTCCAAAGGAAGGGGGTGAGTGTCTTAGAGAGACTCTGAATCACAGAGAAGAATGGATGCAGGTAAGGCAATCCATGTTTGAGAAACAAGCTTTCTAACCTAGAGCTCTGCCTAGCTCCTAAACCCTAGTCTCCTCAGCATCTGCTAGCAAGAATCTCCTATTCAACTCTGGCAATTGATCTTCAACATCTGGATCTCCAGTGGCTTTCATCTCCTCAAGTCTTCAGCTCTCCCAAATCCCCAGACAATCCCAATACCCACACAAACAAGCAATGATCCCCAGAGGGCACACCACACCAGTCAATCAGATATATACAGTACACTAATAGCAGTAGGGGAATCCTGACTTTTTCTAGGGGATCTAATAACTACCCATAGCCCCTATAGTCCCATAGCTAACCTATTCAATCTCTAAGTCCTAAGGGAAGTGAATTAATTCTCCTAAGTCATCACCTAAAACCCTAGTTTGTTCATGTTGTTCACACCTACACTAAGCACCTAAATTTAATTTCTAAAAAAGGGAACTAAATTGTTTCTACAAGTTTAATGTCTCATCTAAGCAACCTAAAAAGAATGAGCAAAAAATATGAAAGCATCTAGTAGAACAAAAATTAACAAAATCATGCATGAAATGAAGCTATTTAAAATGCTATTTATTTAGAAAATATGGGAAAAATATCAAATAAAAATAAAATGCAATTTTTATTTTTATATAATTTTCTAGACAGAACCAAGAAAATATAGAAAAAACAACCACTAAAAAAGAGTTAATTTCCTATTTTATATGATTTTTCAAAGTTAGTAAAAATTAAAGTGAATTAAAAAACTAAATTGAATTAAAAAATGAGAGGGAGGGGTAAGAATAGCAATTCGCTCAGTTGATATTCCTGGATGGGCCAGGCAGTGGGGGTGCGCGTAGCAAGTTTGCTAAGCCCAGAACAAAGTCAGAAACAATAAAAATAAAAAAGGACGCAGGGGGTGAAAATAGCGAGGGTTTCACATGCAGATTCTGATGGGCTTGGTACTGGGGGTGGCAAAAGCAAGGCCCACGCTCCCCCCTTTAATGAAACGCAGCGTTTCAATGGGGGGAGGATTCCCTCTCAAATTCAGAATTAAACGAGGACCACACGATCTAAGCTTGAGTCAATGGTCCAACAAGCAATGGACGGTCCTGATTGTGTCTCCTACCTCCATCCATCTAGGGTTTCTGAAACCCTCACACGCATGCCATGAACATCCAAGTTCCTCCTCTCTGTTCTCTCTCTACAATCCACCAAAACTCACGATGTAAACATCAAACCTGCTCCAATTTTCAGGCTCTATCCAGCTATGGTATTAGTTTGTCTTGAAACTCATCATATCACTCAACCCGATCACATGAAGTTCTTGCCACCATGAACATACACTGAGATGCATCACAATAATTCTCAACCAAACCTATACTAATCTAAACTACA
Organism: Lathyrus sativus; assembly: GCA_963859935.3. Classification (NCBI taxonomy): domain Eukaryota; kingdom Viridiplantae; phylum Streptophyta; class Magnoliopsida; order Fabales; family Fabaceae; genus Lathyrus; species Lathyrus sativus. The sequence continues at coordinate 438,670,318 of OZ012741.1, read as the reverse complement.
CATTATGGTAATCATTCTAAACCACAAAACTAAGATCATCATGCAAAATCCTACGAGTTCTTGATCCAAACAGTTTTGAGCACCTGCTATGAATTGTCTCTATTCAGCCTCAAACTCATCTAAACTAACCTCCTAACATCATAGACCATGAATATACTAGTAAAACTACCTAAATCTCCCTAGATTGAATAAGTTAGAAAGATTTGCACCTTGAGCAAGCTCTAATGGAGGCTGAGTAATCACGTGGATCCAGGCTCTTGTATGCTTCAATCTTGGTCCATTCTTGATATACTTGATTCTGTTTGCAATACTTGGATGAAACTTGGCTTGGATCTTGCTGTCCAATGGAAATTGCAATTTGTGTGTTCTTGATGGAAGTGCACGAAATTGAGCTCTAACCACCAAATCTTTGATTCAATTCTGATCCAGGATGATGATTGAATGTAGGAGGATCAATGTTGATGAGAATTGATGAAGATTTTGGGAAATTTGGAGGGAATTGCAATGAGAAAGAATGGAGAGAATTTGTGAGATTTTGGTGAAAAATGAATCCAACCCTTGTTCAATTCTGATTTCATGAATATATAGTGCTCAAGGGAAACTTCTAGATCCATCTTACAACTTCCCTTGCCTTCCAACTTTGATTGATTTTGGTTATGTTTCTTCAAATGCAAGTAACCATGAATAACTTTTCTTTTTCCTTCTAAACTCAAAAAAGTGTTTGAACCATTGTCTCTAGAATGTCTTTTGGACCCAAAATCATATATTGGAAGTCCCCATTTGGACTTATAAATCTCCCAAACCATTTTTCACTTTGACTTTATTCAAGTTATAAGCCATTTTAGTTCAAATTTGACCAATCATGCAATTTCATGTTATGAGCTTTTCCAACAATTTGTGACCTTCTTTCTAGACTCAAAATGCCATTTGGAGCAAGTTTGATGTTGTAAGTTTTTCCATTTGAGGCCTCCTTGTATGAGTTTTGGACATGAGTTAAAATGACCTGTAATTCACAAATGACCAAAATACCCTTTGCTTGCCAAGACCATAAGTTGAGTTCCACACATCATATGAGGGCATGCTATACCATTCTAGAAAGCTAAGACAATGAGGAACAATTCTTATGTTGACCAGAAATTCATTTGAAATCTCCTTGAGGGGTAAAAATTGCTTGGAAGTCAAGTCACTTTCACAGACAAAATTTCAGATACCTCAGATGACCTGTAACTTGCAAGGACCATAACTTGAGTTCTATAAATCTCCTTGATGTCTTCCACCACTCAAATTAAAGGTCTTGAGATCCTCTACAAGTTTCATGTTGGCCAAGGATCCATTTGAAGCTAGCATTTTGACTTATCTTGCTTGGAAATTTGACCTAAACTAGGGGATTTTACACAGAAACCCTAATTTAGAAACTCCTCTTCTCCTTGATTTCTCTTGAATTCTTCTTGGCATATCTCCATATCCTTCTTTATATGTCCAATGATGAACCCCACACCTCTCCACTAGACTTGAATGCCCCTTAAATCAGTCAATTGACCTAGGGTTGACCTAGGGTTGACCCAGATGAAACCCTAGTTGACTGCCTTCAGCTATAGCTCTTGTGCTCTCATCAATGACTTGTCTCCTTCTCCAAATGACTTTCTAAGTCTCTCATAATGTCTAGATACTCTCCATGTCTTCAACTCACAGCTCACAACCCTCTTGTTGACCCTCAGATACCCTCAGCTAGGAGATGGACTCAAGGCTTGATCTGCTGAACTCTTTGCTTTCAAATTCTTTCCTGATGACTTGAATGAGATTGAATTGGGATAATAACCTCTTGATAGGCTTCTAGAGATGAGAATAATGATTGGTCCCCATGTTGTATGACTTGCTATGCTTATGCTATGCAGATGATTAGACTATGCACATGACTCTATATGCAAATGCTAATGACATTGAAACATAAACCAAGTGAATAAGGTTGGGCAAATTTTAGGGTGCAACAGCTGCCCCTGTTCAAGCGACTTGGACCCGATTGGGTGAAGAGCCCGGAGCCTTCAGACATTCGCGGTACGAGACGGTTGAATACTAGTGAAACCAGAAATTTGCCAACCGCAAAACTAAATTGCGCTCCTGCTTGGGGAACGACACTCATCAGCTGAATCTGACTGTTACGGCAACCCACTGATCTCATGCGACCGTGCTGGGGGATTGTCTTCATCGTTCTGAAGAGGATTCTGTCATAACAGATCGCTTGCTTGTCCACGTTAGGACTCTGTCTGTCGTCAATACGAAGAAATCTCAACTAAAACCTGTCCACGTTAGGACTCCATTTGCTGTTAACCCAGAAAAACCTCGGCAACTCCGCTGGGGATAATTCGTCTGCATTTCCATAAACTGAATCGTCCACGTTAGGAATAAAACTCTTCCACGTTAGGAGTAACACCTGTCCACGTTAGGAATAACATCGTCCACGTTAGGAATCATTTCTTCCGTATCTGTCCACGTCAGGACTAACCCTTTCATCTTTCCACGTCAGGAAGCAATCTTCTTTCCACATAAGGAGAACTATATCAATCTGTCCACGTAAGGACTCCAATACCACTTGACATGTCCGCGTCAGGACTCCAATCTTTCCACGTAAGGAATTCCACTTTGGTTCTGAATCTGTCCACGTCAGGACTCAACTTTTCTTGAATCTGTCCACGTAAGGACTAAATCTTCTTCTTCCACGTTAGGAATATCTCTTTCTTTCCACGTCAGGAATACAAGCCTCTTTCCACGCAAGGAAACATAACTTTTCCACCTAAGGCAACCAATTCCTTCCGGTTTGTCCGCGTCAGGACTACATTTTTCCACGTAAGGAATGCCATCTTAAGCTGTCCACGTAAGGACTCCACTCTTTCCACGTCAGGAATGTTGTCATTTCCACGTAAGGAAACTATCTTTTTCCACGTAAGGAATCATCTCTTTCCACGTAAGGAATCCAACTTGATATGTCCGCGTAAAGACTGCATCGTCCACGTTAGGACCCACTTCTGAAGAAATCCCGTCAATCTAGGAGTAAATTGTCCGCGTCAGGACTTAGTTCTCCAATGATCCTCACCCACAAACTTCTTAGCACTGACGTGACAGCGACTTTGAGATGAACTCTACTGGGGATGTCTGGAAACCAAACTATTGGACGCCTGCTCTGATAACCGGCGGGGCCTCTGAAATTCTGATTCATGGAACCCCTGATGACAACTAATTCTGCTTGGGAATAAATAGACACTTATCCTGATAACTCTGTGGGGAATACAGCCGAAACTGACATTGGATGTCCCATGCCGAGATCTTGACTGTTTGGTAGTTCATTTGAGCAAGAACTCTCTCTACCTGAACTGCTAAAATACAGGAACTGCTTCAGCAAAATAAATGCTGGAAGGATAATGCCGACTCCGCCGGGGATAGCCAGATGCTACAGAATTATTCCAGCAAAATAAATGCTGGAAGAGTGAAGTCGACCATACTGGGAAATTGGGAACTCAGATCAAACGCCTTGTTGAGGTAACCCCCTGCTGGGGAAAATAACCTTGCTGAGGAATAACAGATGTGCATAGTACGATCGGACTTTCTGCTGGAACGTGAACTGATATTACCAGTATCTCTGACAAAATAAATGACAGGACCCACCATCAACTCTGCTTTGGAGAGTCTTGATCTTCGAGTTCCACTGGAAGGAATGAAAACACTTGCAAAGAGAATTCCGCTGGGGACGGGATGATTCTCTTGGGGAAAATTAACTGACTCCACTGGGGGAGAGTGCATGATCCTGCGGGGAAAGATGAACCTGTCTGAATACAGCCTCACGATCTTGGAATCGCCAAACTCTATTGAGGACGAATAACTTTTCTGGAGCACGTCCTTTGGATAAGCTACGGCTAGCTGGGGAATTCTATCCTTCTTCAGGAAGAACATGCATAACCTGCGTGGGAATCAAGTCTTTTATTATTGCAATCTTTTGATCATCTTCCTCGTATGGTTATGAAACCTGTAACAACACAAACAAGACACGACAAGCCTATGCAATCAAATCAATTCAGGTTAGTGACGTTATTTTTAGTTAATTCAAAGCTTTAGCAACTGTCGGCAAGGGCCAGTGATGTTATACTCATACTAGCTTCATCAAACTTAGGCGTTAATCATGCACAAAACAGTAAAGAACCGGCATCAAGTACTGAATAACATATTTTCATTGATTGGGCCCCTGAATGGGCGGAGTTTTTTGTACACGGGATGTAACCCCTGAAATGAGGAAGCTACGCAAGGCAAATATACAAGTATGCAAGTATGCACAAGAAGCATAAATATTGACAACTTAAATTTGTACACATGTCGGCAACGGGATGCAGATGAACACCACGAACTGATCCTCCCATGACTCGTCCGACTCTAATGCTTTCCCGGTATCCCCACTTCTGAAGAGATTGTATCCGATAACTGACTCCTCAAATGTATTCTCCCGCATTGATGCCCATTGAATTCGGACCGCAGTCATTTGCTTTTCAAATCCCTAACTTTTGCGTGAACCGCCCTTTACGGGTTTTCAGTTCACCGGGATACCCTTTTTTGCCGAAGCCGCCCAGTGTAGGTTTTCAACTTCGCGGGTGTACATTTTTCAATTTTATCCCTAACTTTTGCCCGAACCTTTCATTCTGTTTTTGGTTCGCCAGGATGCCCCATTTTTGCCTGGACTCTCTTTTTCTGTCCAGCGGGTCTATTTTATGCAAAGTATTTTTTAACTGCGTCCGAATTCACAGGTGACGCAAAGTCTTCTCCGTCCATGGTGGAAAACAACAACGCTCCTCCTGAAAAGACTTTACTGACAACGTATGGCCCTTCGTAGTTGGGGGTCCACTTGCCCCTGTGATCTGCTTGCGGCGGGAGAATCCTTTTCAGCACAAGGTCGCCCGTCTGAAAGCTTCGCGGAAGTATCTTCTTGTCGTACGCTTTCTTCATTCGGCTCTGGTACAAACGGCAGTATGCTAGGGAAGCTAGCCTCTTCTCGTCCATTAAGCTCAGTTGGTTCAATCTATTCGTTACCCATTCTGCCTCGTCCAGCTGAACGTCTCGCAATACCCTTAAAGAAGGGATCTCAACTTCCAATGGCAATACCGCTTCCATTCCGTATACCAACGAGAACGGAGTTGCCCCGGTTGATGTGCGTACCGTCGTACGATAACCGTGCAAAGCAAAAGGTAGCATTTCATGCCAATCCTTATAGGTCACCACCATTTTCTGAACGATTTTCTTGATATTCTTATTGGCCGCCTCAACAGCGCCATTCATCTTGGGTCGGTAAGGGGAGGAGTTGTGATGTTCGATCTTGAAATTCTGACAGAGCTCCTTCATCATTTTGTTTTTCAGATTTGAACCATTATCCGTGATTATCCGCTCGGGAATCCCATATCGGCAAATGATATCTCTCTTGATGAATCTGGCCACCACTTGCTTCGTTACATTCGCGTAAGACGCCGCTTCCACCCACTTGGTGAAATAATCGATTGCTACTAGGATGAACCGATGCCCGTTAGAAGCTGTCGGCTCGATCTTTCCAATCATATCGATTCCCCACATCGAGAATGGCCATGGAGATGACATCACATTTAGAGGACTCGGAGGCACGTGTATCTTGTCAGCATAGATTTGGCACTTGTGGCACTTCCTCGCGAATTTGAAACAATCCGTTTCCATCGTCAGCCAAAAGTAACCTGCCCTCAGCAGCTTTCTCGTCATAGCATGCCCACCAGCATGCGTACCAAAGGTACCTTCGTGAATTTCCTCCATGAGAAGCTTTGCCTCTTTCTCGTCTACACAACGCAACAACACCAAATCGTGGTTTCTTCTGTACAAGACACCATCCGGATTCAAGTAGAAATTGCCCGCTAATCTCCTGAGAGTCTTCTGATCTTGACTGGATGCCCCAGCCGGATACTCTTTATTCTTCAAGAAATTAAGGATGTCGAAATACCACGGTTTGTCATCAGATGCTTCATCAATAGCAAATACATAAGCTGGCCTGTCTAACCGAGAGATAGTGATTTGGGGAGCTTCGTTCCAGAAATTGACCTTGTACATGGAAGACAAAGTGGCGAGGGCGTCAGCCATTTGATTCTCTGCCCGCGGTACGTGATGCAATTCAACTTTGTCGAAGAAAGGCAACAATCTCCTTGCATAGTTCATGTAATGTATCAAATTGGGCTGACGTGTCTCCCATTCCCCTTTGATCTGATTCACCACCAGAGCTGAGTCTCCGTATACATCTAGATGCTTGATTCGCAAATCAATGGCTTCTTCAAGCCCCATTATACAAGCTTCGTATTCGGCCTCATTGTTGGTAACGGCAAAGGTCAATCGGGCAGTAAACGGGATGTGCGACCCGTGTGGCGTGGTGATGATTGCCCCTATTCCGCTACCGTAAGCATTCACGGCTCCGTCAAATATCATCTTCCATTTGGAACCCAACTCTGGTCCCTCGTCTGGCAACGGTTCTTCGCAATCCTTCATCTTTAGGTACATGATATCCTCGTCAGGAAAATCAAACCTCATCGATTGGTACTCTTCAATAGGCTGCTCCGCCAGATACTCAGACAGCACACTCCCCTTTATAGCCTTTTGCGAGACATATTGGATATCATATTCAGTCAAGACCATCTGCCAACGGGCAATTCTACCTGACAACGCCTGCTTTTCGAATACATATTTGATAGGATCCATCTTCGAGATGAGCATGGTTGTATGATTCAGCATGTACTGCCTCAAACGCTTGGCGGCCCAGGCTAGCGCGCAACAAGTTTTCTCCAGCATTGAGTATCGAGATTCACAGTCTGTAAATTTCTTACTCAGGTAATAGATCGCATGCTCTTTTCTCCCTGTCTCGTCGTGTTGACCGAGAACACAACCCATGCTTCCCTCAAGAACCGTCAAATACATTATCAAGGGTCTACCTGCCACTGGGGGTATCAAAATAGGAGGCTCCTGCAAATACTTCTTTATTTTATCGAACGCCTTTTGACAATTTTCGTTCCACGTCACAGCTTGATCCTTCTTCAACAGCTTGAATAATGGTTCACACGTGGCCGTTAGGTGAGATATGAACCGAGCGATGTAGTTCAACCTCCCTAAAAACCCGCGCACCTCTTTCTCTGTTTTAGGCGTCGGCATTTCTTGAATCGCTTTTATTTTAGCAGGATCAACCTCTATTCCTCTTTCGCTTACGATAAACCCCAGCAGTTTACCCGATCTCACCCCGAAGGTGCATTTATTAGGGTTCAGCCTCAGCCTGAACTTCCTAAGTCTTTTAAACAACTTCAGCAGATTCACCAGATGCTCTTCCTCCGTCTGGGATTTGGCAATCATATCGTCAACATAAACTTCGATCTCTTTATGCATCATGTCATGAAAAAGAGTCGTCATCGCACGCTGATATGTTGCCCCAGCATTTTTCAAACCGAAGGGCATCACTTTGTAACAAAATGTTCCCCAAGGCGTTATGAAAGTAGTCTTCTCCATATCCTCTGGCGCCATTTTAATTTGATTGTAGCCTGAGAAGCCATCCATGAAGGAGAATATGGAGTATTGAGCAGTATTATCAACTAACACGTCAATGTGAGGAAGTGGAAAGTCGTCTTTTGGGCTTGCTTTATTCAAATCTCTATAATCCACGCACATTCGAACCTTGCCATCTTTCTTTGGCACTGGTACAATGTTGGCAACCCATGAAGGATACTTCGTCACAGCCAGGAAACCAGCGTCCCACTGCTTTTGTACTTCCTCTTTGATCTTCATTGCCATATCTGGTCGAGTTCTGCGGAGCTTTTGTTTGACCGGCGGGCAATCTTCTTTCAGTGGCAGGCGATGCACAACCATGTCTGTATCGAGCCCCGACATATCTTCATATGACCAAGCGAATACATCATTATACTCTCGGAGCATTTCAACCAGTCTCCGCTTGATATCGCTCTGCAGCGCGGCTCCTATACGAATATTTTTCTCAACCCCTTCCGACCCCAAATTGATAATTTCGATGACCTCGTCGTGAGGCAGAATGGCTCTTTCCTCTTGCTTTACTAACCAAGACAGTTCTTCAGGAACGTTGCTATCTTCGACAACCTCTTCTTCAGCCTGAAACACTGGGTGCTCAAAGTCGGGACGAGTCATAGGTGGTTCAAGGATGTCATCTGAAAATGTTATCCTGCAAAAGGAATGGTTAAGTGCTTCAAAATGCGTATAAAGCGAATAACCACGTTGCCATTTTATTGAAAAATACAAAATAAGAAAGACAGGGATTACGGTATTTGCACATGAAAAAACGCCATTTATTTAATGATTAACACGCAATGTTTATAACAACACAGCCCTAAGCAAATCCTGATGTCCCAGGCAAGACATCAGATTATTCAACAATTAATAAAGCAAAGCATTACTGTTTAAAAGTCACAGGAACAAGCTCCTGAATAGACCAGTTGCACAGTCCTTGTCCTGGCGTGCTTGGCTGAATCCAGGCATCCATATCACAGTCGCTGTCTCCTTCATCAGACTCTGAAGCAGCATTGACAGTTTCATGACACACTCCACTGGCAGAGATGGTAATTGACTTTCTGAAACGGGGGGCCCCCACGGAAGGAGTTGATGACGACGGTTGGTACCCCAGCCCGAACCGGTCCATCTTCACAGGAATGTCCAGCACTTTGCCCCAGCCCTTGGCTTCTCCTGCTTCCACTAGAGCTTGAGCTTCTTTATACGATGAGACGGCTATTTCTGGCACTTTGCTCGGTCCGGGACTCTTGTCCTTGATGCGCAAACCTTCGAATGCCTGGCATGGTGTCTCGTGGATCTCCCCGTCGACTTCCACATATTTAAATGAAGATAGATGGCTGACCAGGATGTCCTCTTCTCCGCACACGGTGACTACGCTGTCTCCGACCATATATTTTAACTTCTGATGCAGGGTGGACGTGACTGCCCCCGCCCCATGAATCCAGGGTCTTCCAAGCAAGCAGCTGTACGCAGGCTGTATATCCATGATATAAAACTCCGTTGCAAACACTTCCGGCCCCACTTGCAGAGGCAAGGTAATCGATCCGAAGACTGTTCTCCGTGTGCCGTCGAATGCTCTGACTACCAAATCACTGGGTGTACACAAAATCCCTCGAACATCCAGCTTCATCATCGCCTTCTTGGGTAACACATTCAGAGATGACCCGGTGTCAACCAATACGTGCGACATTACTGATCCTCTACACTCAATAGATACGTGTAATGCCATATTATGATCTCTCCCTTTCGGAGTCAAGTCAAAATCGGTAAAACCCAGACTGTGGCCTGCATTCACATGTGCCAATACTCCTTCTAGCTGATTTACGGAGACATCTTGAGGTACAAAAGAAGTGTCCAGGACTTTCAGCAAAGCGTTTCGGTGAGCTTCCGAACACAACAGCAATGACAGGATAGATATTTTGGACGGTGTCTGCTGCAGATGCTCCACAATCTTATAATCACTTTTTCGAATTAAGCGCATGAACTCTTCTACATCCTTCGATGCTGCTTCTTTTTCACTTGCTTGTACCGGAACATTCTCAACCGCTTTCCCTTTTCCTTTCACTAGTCTTTCAGCCTCCACTTCAGGAGATATAAAGATCCTGCCACTCCTCGTCATGCCTCCTGAACCAACAACATTATCCACAATCTCCGCTGGCTGCTTGTTAACATCAATTTTTATCCCATCACAATATACTTCTAACCCATATGACCATGGGACTGCTTTTGTGTTCTCGTACGGGATTGGCCCGGCCTTAGTTATGGTGATCGGTGGTCGCTGAGCTGGTGCTGCAATAGTGATCGTCTTCCGAGGAATCGTTACAGTGGCCACATCACTCCGATTATCCACTACTGCCCCTGCAGGCTCGTCAGTTGCCGCTCGATCAAACTGCAATATGCCCTCATCAATTAAAGCCTGAATGCCTTTCTTCAAATCCTCACACCCCCCAGCTAGGGTCCAACAGTCTAAGCAATACTCGTTACATCCTGGGTAGACACCTCCTTGTAACAGTCGGCTCTTTATCTCGCTCAGCGGTGTCTTTAAATCTTCAACATTCATAATAAGATTCAAACCTTCCTCAGTCAGAACGGCGTTTGCCCCATGATTAGGCATGGGTTTCTGGACTATATTCGGACCTGCCGTTCCGAAGTTGATAGTCTTGTTGTCCAAAAGATCCTGCACAACGTGCTTAAAAGCATGGCAACCTTCTATATCGTGACCCGGGGCCCCAGAATGAAACTCACAGTGCCTGCTTGCATCATAGCCGAACGGGGGAGCTCCCGTTGTCGGCGCCAGAGTTCTTTTCTCTACCAGGTTCAATCCCAACAATGTCTGCAATAAATCGGCATAGGTTGAGGGAGGCTTCTCAAACACTCTTCTCGGTTTACTACCCTGGAATCTTCGTTGAGCCTGCTGTGCCCCTTGCTGAAGCTGCTGCTGTGGCATTGGCTGCTGCTGAACCGGTTGTTGTTGTTGGAGTGGTTGTTGTTGATATGGGATAGTAACACTCGACACCTGCTGCGGCTGACGATATTGACCTCGTCCCCTGCCTCGGCCTCGGCCTCGGCCTCCAAATACTGCGATGGCTTCGCCCTGACGGCGCCCACCATAAGCTTTCCTATTACTGCCAGATGCAGTTGATTCCTCGACTTGGAACTTTCCTTGCTTAATGTTACGTTCAATCTTTTCCCCCATCAGAATCAGGTCTGAAAAACTGGCCAGAGACGTATGAAACAGCATATCATGAAACAGCCCTGTGAATGTGCCGACAAACATGTCATTCATTTCCTTATCTTCCACCGGAGGACGGACCCTGGCAGCCATATCGCGCCACCTTTGCGCGTACTCTTTAAAACTCTCCCCCTTCTTTTGCGAAAGCCCAGCCAACTGGACCCGATTGGGCGCCAAGTCGCTGTTATACTTGTAGTGAGCTACGAACGCCTCCGCCAATTGCTTCCATGTCTTGATATCAGTTGGCTCCAACCCCATGTACCACTCTAGGGAAGGGCCCGATAGACTATCCTGAAAGAAATGCATTAGCATTCTTTCATCAGTTGAGTATGCAGACATCTTTCTGTAGTAAGCTCGCACATGCACTTTCGGACATGTGTCTCCTTTGTACTTATCGAACGCAGGAGCTTTGAATTTAATTGGCACCCTCAAGCCAGGTACCAAGCCCATTGTTGCCATGTCCAACCCCACAGCACTTTGATTTAAGACTCCCTTCATCTGCTCTTCCAGCATTCTAATCTTTTGGGAATCATCCATCGGCCCTTCAAAACCTCCTCCGGAGAAGGCGTCCTCCTGCTGATCTTCTTGCCACATACCGTTTCCAGCTCCGTACCCATCATATCCATTATTACGTCCAGCTCTGATCTGATTCACCCCCGGACCTCGGCCTCTGTTGCCGTACCCTTGAACACCTCCAGCAGGACCAACAGCCATAAATCCAGTACCGTTTCCGTTTCCAAAGCCTCCGTAACCCTGATTGACCATACCATAACCATCTTGCCCAAAGCCTTGAGCATTAAAGCCATACTTCCCAGTGTTATCGAATCCCTGATCGTTGAATCCGAATCCAGTATTGACAAAGCCATTGCCTCCTAGATTATCTCCCAAATTGACGTCACCCATCCCAACATTATGGACAGCGGTCTCATTCCCCACTTCGACGTTACCATTCACAGCAGCGGTAGCGTTGTTGACATTAGCAGCAGGTATATTGATTACAGGAGGAGCCACTGGCGTGGGAGTACCGTCTCCATGAGCAGTATCAACCCGGACAGACTGATGATCTTCATTACCATGACCAGCGTTTCGGGCCAACAGAGGCTGGACCATGGCCTGCAAATTCTCTTGCCCTTTCGCTATAGCTTCCATGGTCTGCATGAAGAGGGCGAGCTTCTCGCGCACATCTTGCATCTCGTTCTGCATTTGGTCCATGATTTTTCGACAATTGGAGCGTGTAGAATAGCGGTGCGAATGCTGATCTGCAATCCTGAAAGGTACCTGGTGCAAAGCAGGAAATAAGACACCATCCAAAGATTACCTGTAATGCAATATGAATATGAATGCAATGCAATGTGTCTGTGCATTAGGGAAGTTCGTTCCCCCAGTTCTAGTGCGAAGGTGCCGGTGCAGTGATAGTGTTGACAATAGGGATATCGGAGCTGAATCATAGAAAGCCTCATATATTGCAGGGAGAATCAATAAGCCCAGGGTACAAAATCACTGAGAGTACAAAGAAGGCATGACCTCAACCAACAATCCTGGTGATGGTCAGCACTATGCAAATAAAGCATACAAGTTACTACATGAAATGATCAAATCCTCCCAAAAGTCTGGTACTCCTCTATCAACTTCTTGGTCTCCGGATGGCTTGGTCGATCAAGCAGCCCTTCAACAAGCTGGTTTCTCCTCTTAAGGACACGGCGTACATCTTCAGCAGTTTCTTCCCATGTTGCTTCTCCGAAGCAATCTTCTAACTTTCGCTTCTGAGACACTACTTCATCTCTGGATTTGATTGCCTTGTTCAGAGCATGCTGGACACTATACCGGGTCATCACTTCCTCCTCACACTTCTTGATGCTAGACTTCAACTTCTCTTCGAGGTCGGAAATTTGCTGTTTCAGCTTATCTTCCCTCTTCTTATTGTTGGTGAGTGTGGCATTCCAAGTCTTATTGCAAGAAGATATCTCTCGGTGTGCTGCGTCGAGCGCCTTCTTTTTGGCTTCCAGCATGTCATGGGAGCTTCTGAACTCTTGCCCCAGACGTTCGCGCTTCTTCTTTTCTTCAGTCAACTCAGCCCCTATCCTGTTTAGCAGCTCGATCTGTTGCTGGAAAGCATATACGGCCTTGTTTTTCTCACTGCGTATCTGAGCTAGCTCTTGCTCTAACCCTTCGTTAATCTTCGTCAAGGCTTCTTTTTCCTTCACAACTTGCTCGTAGGCCTCCCTGGAAACAGTAGTTGGCTCTTCTGTCGGAACGGGAACAAGAATTGGTGCATCTGGAAACGGCATCCGCAACTGACTAGCCCTCTCCTGAATCCAAACTCTATAAGGTGCATAGGCCTGACAGTCATTCTTTCCTAACAAAGGCTTCCCTCTGCGGTTAATACGCGTCCAGGCATGCTGCAGCTTGGCTAGTAACTCCCCCTTCACATCACCTGTGAAGTACAGAGATTCCTGTACTTCTTCCTCCTGAGGTGGATTCTTCAGTGCATATCCGAACTGGCGAATGAATAGAGAAGGGTTGTAGTTGATGCACCCTTTTCTTCCGATCAACGGCACATTAGGGTACCCAGAACAACTAAAGATGAGCTCAGACCCCAACAGATCTCGATCAAACCATACAACGTCTTCGGAAGATAGCCTCATCAGGCGTTCTGACCAACTGGCTGAGGTTGCACTGTCTACAAATGGTCCCTTTATGGGAAGGTGACTCTTGAACCACATATTCAACAGAGGAGCACAGCAGTACACAACCTTTCCCCTTCGGTTTTCGTTCTTATAGTGCAATGAATGATAGAAGTCTCCAATCAACGTTGGCACTGGGTTGCCTGCAGCAAACAGATAGAAAGCGTCCAGGTCCACAAAGTTGGGCAAGTTAGGAAACAGCACAATTCCATAGATGCATAAAGCCAAAATAGCATTGAAAACCACCCAACAACCGTTCTTGGCGTACTCTCGAGCTTTGACAACTAAGAAATCAAGAGAGAAACCTGAAACCCCAAGCCAAGAAGTCAATAACAGATCTGCAGCGTCCATATGTAAGGCTTTGGCTAAGTCTTCCAACTTGGGCTCAGGAGCAGAGTGAATAAAGGGAACCTCGTTCTGCACGGGAAGCTCAGTAAACTCCACATACTCCTCAATGGTAGGTCCTAGAATGAAGTCAGCAAACGTAAAACATCTCAATGCGGGATCATAGAACTGCATCAGGGTGTATAGCCCATTCATCTCATCAGCAGTGGGCTTGCAGACTAATCTCAGTAATCTCCCATGACTCATTCTAAAGCTTCTCCTAACCTCCTCATTAGCGAGAGATATCAGACCAAGCAAAGAAGTAATATCAGGTGAAGGCAGCTTATACGCAACTGTTTTCCTTAAACCAGCCATAATCAATACTCAGAAGTCCGGGCACTAGAACCGGGGAATGCAAATGCACCTGCAGCACAGACACACGTTAGTGAAATGCAAATGATAATGGATATGCAGGCAATGCAATGCAAGTAACATGCAACAGGGACCAAAGCTGTAGCTGAATAGCCTGAACCCAATCAAGAAAGGTCTCAGATAGACCATCCAGAAGTCCTCAAACCCTGGTCTCAGATAGACCTAAAACAAAGCTCCAATACTGGTCTCTGACAGACCTCAAACCATAACTCCCATTGGTCTCTGGTAGACCTCAAATCACATCTCTAATTGGTATCTGACAGACCTCAAAACACATCTCCAAATGGTCTCTGACAGACCTCATAACTCTCCATAAATACCCAGGATCTCTGATCGAGAACAAACCGGTATCTGAAGGTCTGGTTACCTGCATAACCCCAAATCCCCTCACAGGTGGGTGGCCCTATAACTGGCACAAGGTACGGCATCCTATGCGGTCGTCGGCGTCACAGACTTTCAGGGTTGATGATACGATTCCCAGAAGGAGTGGCATCATCAATTCCTGAAGAGGCCTCACTCAGCCAACTTCCAAGTGATCGGTCCCCAGAGTCGACAATCCAACTAACCAGCAACCCACACCAACCAAAGGAAGGGGCAGGAGGCCAACCAGAGGAACCTCGTCTGAGTGTAGATTTCATGGGACACCAAAGCAAGCAAAGCAAGCGGGCGCCCACTAATTTCTACTCTAATTCTAGGTGCACTCAAGCCCAGGTCCGGCTTATCTCTCAATATCAGAACACCCGTCACACCCCGATACAGCGATAATAAACAATATATAAAGCTGAAAAATAGAAGGTTAGAAATATAAAATAACTCCATACAAAATCCTCGACGGGAAAACAAGCGTTAGGATTGACTCTCTTAAGGGACGTTGGATCCCAAATGCATAAGAACCATCGCAGTCCTTAGCAGCCAGGGGACGTTGGATCCCCAGCAGAGTCGCCAGCTGTCGCTACTGCGAAAATCGGCGCCGGCTGAACAGAAGAGTCGCCACCGTGCGTTATTTATCCCACGGGAGGGAAAGGGAACGCTCAGAGTAAACCTCGCAAAGACGGGAAAGGTATGGTCGTCGCAACCAAAACCTGGGTTCGGGAGTCGGTTACGCAAGGGGAAGGTATTAGCACCCCTCACGTCCGTCGTACTCGACGGGATCCACGCTTGTTTTCGGGTATGGATTGTTGTTCTATCTACGCTAAAGGTCAAGGGTGAAAAAGAAAATAAAACGAAAATAAAAATGACTCGGCAAAGTATCGCACTTTATGCCTACGTATTCTCGCCTGGAACGAGAAATCAGAGTCAACGTAGTTCACCTACCTACGGGAAAGGAGGGGAAGGTTGCTCGCTAGGATATCGCATCCTATGCCTACGTACTTCCACACAGCATGGAAGATCAGAGCAAACGTAGTTCGGGCTACGGAAGACACAAGCTTGTCTTGGTTGATTTTATTCTTTCTGAAAAAAGGTTTTCTGATTAGCGGTCCAAGCGGACAAAAATGACGTTTTGATGAGTTCACATTCTTTTACGAAAGAAGTGTCTTTTATTGTGTTTGAAATCTTTATGTGTTTTTCTGTTTGTTTGGAGAAAGAAGAGACAGAACTCTAACCTACGGTTGCGAAGGGAAACAAACTAACCTAATGTTATCATGCATGGGTTAAGACCTAGTGTCTATCATGCTCCTCTCTTGCACAGAGAGAAACAGAGATCCTACGGGATAGGCAGAAACAGAAACAATACCAGATATATACAGTAAAGCAGTAAAATGCATGGATGCAACAGTACAAGCGAGGCAAGGGAGTCCCACTCAACCTCGAACCTAGAAAACAATAGGCAAAAGTGAACAGGCTTCACTTTCAACCCAACAGGGTAAACAGCAAACAATACAGTCAGGAAAACCAATCAATACATCAGCAATGAAATACAGCAAAAGAAACAGCATCAGCAGCTCTGAGTCAACATCTGGCTTCAAGCTTCAGCAAGCATCAATCTCCATCTTCATGACCTTCAGACAAGGGCTTTGATCATCAGTCTTCTATCTGCAATGGCTTTTCTTCAAGTTCAAACCTCCAGGATGAGGGATCAGTCACAAGAGTGAATTGGGTGTTAAGCAATCAGTTGACTACCAAGGGTGGTGAACAGACTGCTTCTAACACAAGAGACATTTTCTCTCAAGAGTTCAATCTCATAGACCCTATCACCAAGCCTTCCAAAGGAAGGGGGTGAGTGTCTTAGAGAGACTCTGAATCACAGAGAAGAATGGATGCAGGTAAGGCAATCCATGTTTGAGAAACAAGCTTTCTAACCTAGAGCTCTGCCTAGCTCCTAAACCCTAGTCTCCTCAGCATCTGCTAGCAAGAATCTCCTATTCAACTCTGGCAATTGATCTTCAACATCTGGATCTCCAGTGGCTTTCATCTCCTCAAGTCTTCAGCTCTCCCAAATCCCCAGACAATCCCAATACCCACACAAACAAGCAATGATCCCCAGAGGGCACACCACACCAGTCAATCAGATATATACAGTACACTAATAGCAGTAGGGGAATCCTGACTTTTTCTAGGGGATCTAATAACTACCCATAGCGCCTATAGTCCCATAGCTAACCTATTCAATCTCTAAGTCCGAAGGGAAGTGAATTAATTCTCCTAAGTCATCACCTAAAACCCTAGTTTGTTCATGTTGTTCACACCTACACTAAGCACCTAAATTTAATTTCTAAAAAAGGGAACTAAATTGTTTCTACAAGTTTAATGTCTCATCTAAGCAACCTAAAAAGAATGAGCAAAAAATATGAAAGCATCTAGTAGAACAAAAATTAACAAAATCATGCATGAAATGAAGCTATTTAAAATGCTATTTATTTAGAAAATATGGGAAAAATATCAAATAAAAATAAAATGCAATTTTTATTTTTATATAATTTTCTAGACAGAACCAAGAAAATATAGAAAAAACAACCACTAAAAAAGAGTTAATTTCCTATTTTATATGATTTTTCAAAGTTAGTAAAAATTAAAGTGAATTAAAAAACTAAATTGAATTAAAAAATGAGAGGGAGGGGTAAGAATAGCAATTCGCTCAGTTGATATTCCTGGATGGGCCAGGCAGTGGGGGTGCGCGTAGCAAGTTTGCTAAGCCCAGAACAAAGTCAGAAACAATAAAAATAAAAAAGGACGCAGGGGGTGAAAATAGCGAGGGTTTCACATGCAGATTCTGATGGGCTTGGTACTGGGGGTGGCAAAAGCAAGGCCCACGCTCCCCCCTTTAATGAAACGCAGCGTTTCAATGAGGGGAGGATTCCCTCTCAAATTCAGAATTAAACGAGGACCACACGATCTAAGCTTGAGTCAATGGTCCAACAAGCAATGGACGGTCCTGATTGTGTCTCCTACCTCCATCCATCTAGGGTTTCTGAAACCCTCACACGCATGCCATGAACATCCAAGTTCCTCCTCTCTGTTCTCTCTCTACAATCCACCAAAACTCACGATGTAAACATCAAACCTGCTCCAATTTTCAGGCTCTATCCAGCTATGGTATTAGTTTGTCTTGAAACTCATCATATCACTCAACCCGATCACATGAAGTTCTTGCCACCATGAACATACACTGAGATGCATCACAATAATTCTCAACCAAACCTATACTAATCTAAACTACACATTATGGTAATCATTCTAAACCACAAAACTAAGATCATCATGCAAAATCCTACGAGTTCTTGATCCAAACAGTTTTGAGCACCTGCTATGAATTGTCTCTATTCAGCCTCAAACTCATCTAAACTAACCTCCTAACATCATAGACCATGAATATACTAGTAAAACTACCTAAATCTCCCTAGATTGAATAAGTTAGAAAGATTTGCACCTTGAGCAAGCTCTAATGGAGGCTGAGTAATCACGTGGATCCAGGCTCTTGTATGCTTCAATCTTGGTCCATTCTTGATATACTTGATTCTGTTTGCAATACTTGGATGAAACTTGGCTTGGATCTTGCTGTCCAATGGAAATTGCAATTTGTGTGTTCTTGATGGAAGTGCACGAAATTGAGCTCTAACCACCAAATCTTTGATTCAATTCTGATCCAGGATGATGATTGAATGTAGGAGGATCAATGTTGATGAGAATTGATGAAGATTTTGGGAAATTTGGAGGGAATTGCAATGAGAAAGAATGGAGAGAATTTGTGAGATTTTGGTGAAAAATGAATCCAACCCTTGTTCAATTCTGATTTCATGAATATATAGTGCTCAAGGGAAACTTCTAGATCCATCTTACAACTTCCCTTGCCTTCCAACTTTGATTGATTTTGGTTATGTTTCTTCAAATGCAAGTAACCATGAATAACTTTTCTTTTTCCTTCTAAACTCAAAAAAGTGTTTGAACCATTGTCTCTAGAATGTCTTTTGGACCCAAAATCATATATTGGAAGTCCCCATTTGGACTTATAAATCTCCCAAACCATTTTTCACTTTGACTTTATTCAAGTTATAAGCCATTTTAGTTCAAATTTGACCAA
The DNA here is from genome assembly GCA_963859935.3 of Lathyrus sativus. Lineage (NCBI taxonomy): Eukaryota > Viridiplantae > Streptophyta > Magnoliopsida > Fabales > Fabaceae > Lathyrus > Lathyrus sativus. Next base: position 438,651,561 of record OZ012741.1, on the reverse strand, counting down.
TCATGCAATTTCATGTTATGAGCTTTTCCAACAATTTGTGACCTTCTTTCTAGACTCAAAATGCCATTTGGAGCAAGTTTGATGTTGTAAGTTTTTCCATTTGAGGCCTCCTTGTATGAGTTTTGGACATGAGTTAAAATGACCTGTAATTCACAAATGACCAAAATACCCTTTGCTTGCCAAGACCATAAGTTGAGTTCCACACATCATATGAGGGCATGCTATACCATTCTAGAAAGCTAAGACAATGAGGAACAATTCTTATGTTGACCAGAAATTCATTTGAAATCTCCTTGAGGGGTAAAAATTGCTTGGAAGTCAAGTCACTTTCACAGACAAAATTTCAGATACCTCAGATGACCTGTAACTTGCAAGGACCATAACTTGAGTTCTATAAATCTCCTTGATGTCTTCCACCACTCAAATTAAAGGTCTTGAGATCCTCTACAAGTTTCATGTTGGCCAAGGATCCATTTGAAGCTAGCATTTTGACTTATCTTGCTTGGAAATTTGACCTAAACTAGGGGATTTTACACAGAAACCCTAATTTAGAAACTCCTCTTCTCCTTGATTTCTCTTGAATTCTTCTTGGCATATCTCCATATCCTTCTTTATATGTCCAATGATGAACCCCACACCTCTCCACTAGACTTGAATGCCCCTTAAATCAGTCAATTGACCTAGGGTTGACCTAGGGTTGACCCAGATGAAACCCTAGTTGACTGCCTTCAGCTATAGCTCTTGTGCTCTCATCAATGACTTGTCTCCTTCTCCAAATGACTTTCTAAGTCTCTCATAATGTCTAGATACTCTCCATGTCTTCAACTCACAGCTCACAACCCTCTTGTTGACCCTCAGATACCCTCAGCTAGGAGATGGACTCAAGGCTTGATCTGCTGAACTCTTTGCTTTCAAATTCTTTCCTGATGACTTGAATGAGATTGAATTGGGATAATAACCTCTTGATAGGCTTCTAGAGATGAGAATAATGATTGGTCCCCCTGTTGTATGACTTGCTATGCTTATGCTATGCAGATGATTAGACTATGCACATGACTCTATATGCAAATGCTAATGACATTGAAACATAAACCAAGTGAATAAGGTTGGGCAAATTTTAGGGTGCAACAGCAGCATGTGTAGGATGTCCATAGGTTAAGTTTCTTGCTTTTGCTTATGAAAGTTTGTTTTGAACCTACTGTCAAAATCTGGACAGCATCCTCCACTCAGGATTTCAAACTTTCTTCTAAGCAAGTTAGGCTTAGAGACTCTTAAGAGGCTGATAGCAAACCATTGCTCTAAACTCTCAGTTTGTTTTACTCTTGTTCAGCATTGGCCATACTGTGTTTAGTTGTTCAAAACATTGGTTTCAAGAATTGCAACTTAGCACATTCTTTCACAATTGTTGGTTTTGCACTTCAATTCATGCTTGAAACCATTCAACAACATATGTGTGTGTATTTGCTTTGCCCTAGAGGTGTATAAAACTGTTTTCCACATTTGGTTTGGACATTTTGAAAATACACTCAAAGCAACTTTATGCATAAAGTGGATTTTCACTAAAACCACAAGCCACAACATCCTCACTTTTTGCATAACACTTGGTTCACTTGTTTTCTTCATTTCAACATGTTCCTATAAGTATTCTAAGCATGCCTACATAATTGTTTGACTGTTTTATGTCTAGTATCAAGAATTCACATGTTGACACCAAAATTCAAAATACACCAAGTCACTCAAAATGTGTTTTTTTGCACATACTTGCTTTTTCATTAAAACAACACATCACACACCTCATATTACTCATTTACAACATGTTAGAACACTGGTATGATGTAGAAAAACACTGCACCAAAAGTTCATTCATGAGTTGCTTTTTGTTTCAACATGCTTGCATATCCTATGCTAAATCTTGAACCAGTGATTATCTTTGAAATCTTTGTGATGTAACAACTTAATATGATCATATATGAAATGTATAAGTGAACCAAAACACAAAAACTGGCCTGGACACTAAGTTACACCATCTCATGCACTAACACACACAAGGAATGCAACTTGAAAGCCAAATATTCCTACACTTGTTCCAGTTCCAATTTTTTCACATACACACACTTGAAATCATATTGGAAATGTGTTCACAATCTCACTTTGGACTGAATTGCTTTGGAACTTGAAAAGCATACTGTCTTGCATTATTGCTTTTATGTTCATTTGCGAATAAAATGTGACTTCCCAATATCAGAACATCCTGGCCTTGAAAGTGTTTGTGTTTGCTTATGTATCATCTAAGTGTTATGTGTGGATGTTTAGTTGAAGTTGAGAGTCAGTGTATCAAGCTGTTACAACCATTTTGTAAGTTTTGAACATAATCAAACACCCTATCGGGTTTTTCAATAGGAAAATAATTTCAAAAAACCAAGACCACCATGTTAATCCTCACATTTTTCTACCCCAAAAGCATATAAAGTTTGTCCCAAAACTCAAAAAATTGAGGGAGTTATGACCCCTTTTGCAAACTTGAAAATCATGTGTTTTTTGCCCAGCCATAAATCAAGACATACATCATATATTTATTTTTTCACTTTAATTAACGGATGTATGGCCGCCCCAGCGGTTGAAACTTGCGCACGTATTGTACTTGGCATGGGTTCGATCCTTGGCGATAACCCTTGTTGCCACTTTTTTTCATTTTTTACATGAAACTTCAAAAAATCATAACTCTCTCATTTTTTATCATTTTTCACCCATTCTTTTTTTATTGTGTTTGTTTTAATGTGTACTTTCATTTCATAATTTTATTTTCCATGTTTGATTAATTTTTCACCATGTTTGACTCTGTGCAACTTGTCATATTGACAGTACTAACCCTAGCTGTTGCAGATGAAAGTTTAAAGGGTTCCACTTGTTTTTCTTTGTGAAAATTGATTGTTCTCATTCCTATACATGTTTGTCAACATGCTAGGATTTTTACTTTGAATTATTATCATGCCTATCTCATCTGTTTGTTAATTGTACTCCAGGTGCGATCTGTCGTCACAGTTTTCGTACTAATCATCTGCTTTGATTGTCACCATTGCTTTTTCATCCTTAAATATTTTTTATTGGTTGTCACCATGAATGCTTTAGTATAATGTTTATTTTATCCCCAAGTGATGAAGCTTGTTAGCTTTCATCCAGTTGCCCACTATCTCTCCCTCCAAAGGAAGATCTGTCCACTTGACTGTCAATGTCTTAGACCAAAATCTCTGTTTTCCCTTTGACTTTGTTAAGTCATTTTAACCCTAATTAAGAAACCTCTAGACTTTGCTTGAAGTCTAAGAAACCCTCCCATACTAGGAGTGTTCTTCAACTAGAACCCTAGGAAAGAGTTCGTCAACTCTGTGTAAGAATCATCGTCATGATTTCTTACTTCCCCTTTTAATTTAGACTAGGGAGTTTTGTCAAACTCCACACAAACATTGTCATGTTTGCTCCTCCCTTGATCCTTGATCATCATCAAGAGTTCTTTCCCCTTGTGAGGTGAACTACGATTTCTCTGATTCTATCCTAGTCAGGATACGTAGGCAGAAGGTGCGATGCCTTTGCGAGCAAACTTAGGAAACCACATAGGATTTTATTTATTTTATCTCAATTCCCAATCCTTAAACCATAGTGCACAATTCACAAACTTAGCAAGTAATTAAACAAAAGGTTCCTGTAGAGTACTACAGATATTTAGGATGCTAATACCTTCCATAGATATAACCAACCCCTGAATCCCTGAATCTCTTAAAGCGTTGTTGTCACATCGCGCAAAAGGTTCTTTCTTTCTTTAGACCTATCCTTTGGATAAATTAAAGACCGGTTGTAAAAAGAAATACGGTTCAAGTTAATTAATAGCTTGATATCAAATTTTCACCGCAACATAACTACAATTGGCAAAAATAGTACAGCTGCTATTTTTTTGATCAGTAGTTTTCGAGAAAGAGAGCGGAGCTTGGGTCGCATTTTTGGCCTGAGTTCTGCAACGTGAACTTCCCACCGCGAGCTGGGCGTTCTGCCTGTCGTGGTACGATGGCGACAACAAGCTCATTCGAGGGGATGATATCGTGTAGGGGTGTTTCCATTCCAGAATAAGAGCCTTCCTTGATTGATTTTAGTATGCAGTGCTTGTACCAAGGCGCGCACTTCTGGTCGGTACATTGTGCTCGTCATTTTAACGGAGCACGCCGACTGTTGTGGCCTTAACTATAATATTGTTTTAACTTTTCGGTGTTCCATGGTCGAGCGAGTTCTTCTCCATCGAGGTGTTCTAGGTAGTAGGCCCCATTTTTCCTTTTTGCTCAAACATGATAGGGCCCCTCCCAGTTTGCGGCGAGTTTTCCTTCACGAGAATCTTTTTTGATTTCTCCTCCGAACGAGACTGCTTACTTGGAAGTCTCATCATATGACTTTGGTGTTATGCCTGATATCAATTTTTTGTTTCAACGAGGCATCACAGAGGGCTTCCCCTGATCGGACCTCTTCAACAAGGTCGAGCTCCTCCTTCAGTGCCTCACAGTTCGCCTCTTCGTCCAGGGGAGCTTCAGTCCGCCTGGATGGCACATGTATTTCGGTAGGGGTCACCACCTCAAACCCGTATGCTAAACGAAAAGGGGTTTCCCCAGTTGTTGAGTGGGGTGTGGTTCGGTAGGCCCAGAGCATGTTGTGCAGCTCCTCGACCCACTGTTTTTTGATTTCGTCTAGTCTTCATTTGAGACCACACAGGATTACCCTGTTCGCTGCTTCGGCTTACCCGTTTGTCTGCAGGTGCTCGACGGACGTAAAGTGTTGTTTGGTGAAAAATTCTTGGAAATTTTTGTCTGTGAAGTGTGTCCCATTGTCGGTGTTGATTACCGGGGGAATGCCGAAGCGGGCAAGAATGTTTTGCTTGTAGAAACGAAGTATGTTTTGGGCCGTTATTTTGGCTACGGCCTCTGCTTCTATCCATTTTGTAAAATAATCCATGCCTAGTATCAGGTGTTTATTCTGATATGACCTTATGACCAATGGTCCTAGGATGTTCAGGCCACACCAGGCGAAGGGCCACGAGGAGGACATTGTTTTGAGCTCGTTGGGCGGTGCCAGGTGCACGTCCCCGTGACGTTGGCATTTGTCTCATTTTTTCACATGCTCCTTTGTGTCACATTACATGGTCGACCAATAATATCCTGCTCGTAGAGATTTCTTGGCGAGGGATTTTCCTTCGAGGTGTTGGGCATTAATTCCCTCGTGGATTTCGCGTAGGATATGAGCGACCATGTTTTCCTCGACACATTTGAGGAGAGGAATGGAAAAACCTCGCTTGTAAAGCTTATTTTCAACTATGACGTAGAAACAAGCTCTGCATATGATCATGCTGGCTTCCTTCGGGTCGGATGGTAGTTCATCTTTGGAAAGGTAGTTGTAGACTGGGGGCATCCAGTAGTCATTGTCCCCAATGACGTTTACGTCGAGGGTTGGGGTAGTTCTCTCGATGCTTGGTCGAGGAAGTATATCTATGACAGATTTGTTTCCTTATTTCTTTTTTGTGCTTGCTAACTTTGACATGACATCTACCCGAACATTATGTTCACGGGGAACGTGCTTTACTTCCACGGACGTGAACTTTGTCATTTTTTCTTTAACCAAGGTCAAGTATTCAGAGAGGTTATCGTTTTTGGCTTAATACTCTCCTTGTACCTGGAGGGCCACGAGCTGGGAATCTGTGCAGATTATGACTTCCTCAGCTCCTAGGTCTTCGACGAGGCGTAGACCCACAAGGAAAACTTCATACTCTACTTGATTGTTGGAGGTGGGAAAAGACAAGGCGAGCGAGACTTCGACGAGGATACCTTACTCATTTTCCAAGATGACGCCTGCCTCGCTCCCCGTCGAGCTGGATGCTCAGTCGACGAAGGTTGTCTACTTGCATGCTCCGTAGGTCGGGGAGGAAGGAAAGGTCATCTCCGCTACGAAGTCAGCCAGCACTTGGGCTTTGAGGGTTTTTCTGCTCTCATACTAGATGTCGAACTCGAACAGCTCTAGCGACCATTTGAGCATTCTTTCGGCCATGTCTAGGCGGCCTAGTAGTTGCCTCACGGGATGGTCTATGCGCACCATGATGGTGTGGGCTAGAAAGTAGTGCCTCAGTCTCCTTGTTGCATTGACGAGGGCCAGGGATACTTTTTCAATCTATTAATATTTGATTTCTTGTCCTTGCAATGCCTTGCTCGTGAAGTATATGGGTTTCTGCCCCTCTGGGGTTTCACGAATGAGGGTTGTGCTGATAGCTTTGGTAGCAACGGCGAGATAGAGATAGATGGTCTCCCCGTTGTCCGTTCGAGACATGACTGGTGGTTTCGATAACGCTTACTTTAGGTGGAGGAGGGGTTTTTCTTATTCCTCCGTCCACTAAAAGTCGCCTCTTTGCGGAGGAGTTTGAAAAGGAGGAGCGCGTGCTGAGCAGATTTTTCCGCAAAACGGGACAGTGAGGCAAGCATTCCATTCAGAGATTGGGTCTATTTTTTCGACCTCGGTGTGGGAAATTCGGAGAAGGCTATGCATTTTTCGGATGGGGTTGGCTTCAATTCCTCGTTCTGTTAGGTAGAAACCGAGGAACTTTCCCGCCCGTACCCCGAACGTGCATTTCTCCGAATTGAAGCGCATTTTATACTTCCTGGCCTGGTCAAAGACCTTCTTTAGATGGAGCGTATGGTAAATCATGTCTTCCATGTAAACCTAGAGCATATCCCTGATTTCTCCTCGGAAGACTTTGTTCAGCATTCTCTAGTAGGTAGTGCCAGCGTTTTTCAAGTCGAAGGGAATTACGTTTTACTAATAGTTGCCCAATTCAGCCATGAAGGTTGTGTACCTTTTATCGCTTTTGGCCATGGGTATTTGGTTGTAGCCCGAATATGCATCTAAGAAAGATAATAATTTAAAACTGGCAGAATTATGAACTAATTTGTCTATGTTGGGGAGGGGATATGCGTCTTTAGGACAGACCATACTAAAATCAATATAGTCAATACACATTCTCCATTTTCCATTAAATTTCTTTACGAGTACAATGTTAGACAGCCAAGTAGTGTACTTGGCTTCCGAAATGAAATTTTCCTTTAGGAGGTCTTTTACAGCTTGCTCGACAACCTCTTTTTTTCCGAAGACTGCGTGCACCTGCGTTGGATGGGTCGGGCATCTCCGAAGCGCTCCATGCGAACAGGTACGCATTCTCTCTGAGGTAAGCTTTCAGCTACTTCCTCACAAGGTCGGGGAGGCCGGTCCCAATCTTCACTCCATTGCGGGGGTCATCACCGAGGAGGACTAGCTTAAATTCTCCATCTGGGACTGGCCGCAAAAGATGGGTCGACTCAACGCTACTTGTGGAAGCATAGGGGCTTCTCGAACTTGGTTGAGTCTCCCTCCCCTTCTTCTCCTGGTCTCTCGAGTCGTCCTTAGAGAAATGGCGGTCGAGGTTAAATGAGTCGATGCAAGGTATCAGTTTTGTCTCTTTGGAGCTGGAGGCCAGAGCAGGCTTGCTGGACGTCTTTGATCGAGTGGTGATGGTGCTCAGCCTTTTTAAGGCTACCTCAAAGCACCTTCTTATGGCCTCTATGTCTCCATCAAGGATGGCAAAGAGCCCTTTAGAAGTGTAATACTTCATCTTCAAGTGCACCGTAGAGAGCACGACTATCAATTCAGCCAGTGTTGGTCCTCCGAAGATGCACTGGTAAAGGGATGGGCAGTCAATTACCAAAAACTAGACCTTGATGAATCTGGCCGTCTCCGCTTCCCCGAAGGTGACAATCAGCTTCATGTATCCCTAGGGATTTGTGACGGAACCGTTGAATTCTTGTAGATCCGAGCCTACATAGGGCGTTAGATGTGTCTCGTCTAGATGAAGTGTAGAGAATAATTGGGAATATATAATGTCGACCGAACTTCCCTAGTGGACCAGAATTTTCCGAACATCGAAGTTTAATGGTATCTACTTTAGGAAACGGACCCCAGCCTGTCGAAATTCCGAGTTCACGCATTCAAAGAGAATCTTCTCGTGCGAGGTGGTCAGCGGTGTGTACTCATGGAACCGGCTAGATGGCCCTTTCTGATCTTGGGATTCCCAGGGGCGGCCATCCCTTCTTTTTTCGGCTCCCCGACGAGTTGACGAGGAGTCGTCGTGCTTTGGGGACTTATAGTTATCTTGGTGCCTTGAGTCTCGGGCAGTGTTTGCTGCTTCCCTTTCTTCATATTGGATATACGCCTGAGCCTTGAGGAATAAGGCGTTTAGTGTTGTTGGGGTTTCGATGCCAATCGCCTTGGCAAAGTCGTTGTGGGGACGGAGCCCTCGTTCGAGCAAATATTTTTCATGTCGTCAGTAGTGGAGACCTGAATGTCTTCTTTATTTGATGTTAGCTCAAAGAGACATGTCTTTTCCTTGAATGATAGCCTCGAGGGAGGCTTCTATCTTCAGGTGACGGCGAAAGGCTGTAAAACTTCTCGAGAACATCCTCTACAACTGCCTCTACAAGTTGATGGATTCGTAGGGGAGGCTCTTGTACCAGGACATTGCTCCCTTACCCAGTTTCATTAGGAACAACTTGCATTTTATGGCACCTCTGACGCCACGATAGTCGAGCAGGGAACTGATGTTCTCGATGTGCTCGTCGGGATCGGCTGTGCCATCATATGTGCCCAGGCATGAGGGTTTCTCTAGCCCCCTGGGTAATTTAGTGGCCATGATCTCTTGGGATAATGTGCCTCGAGGCTCTTCGTCGTCACTGTAGCTGCTTAACCACAAACATGAGCGGGTGTCTCTTCCAGGATGAGGACCACAATCTCGACGGGGAGAAGGAGTTCGCGACTGACCCTTAAGTCTGTATGGTCGCGTTACCTCACTGGAAAGGATTCTAGCTTTAGGGGCATCTGAAGATTCCTTCTGCGTCAGGGAGAAGGGCTTCGGGATCTCTGGTGCTCACGCCTTGGAGGAGGAGATCTTGGACGACATATTTTTTCCGATGCTTCAATGCTTGCATTCTGTTGGAGGGTCAGAAGGTTCATCTTGTTGAGGGCTTCGACTAGAGCTGCCTTGGTCGGGTCGGCGTTGTGCGAAACTGGGATATGCTGATGGTCCTCTGAGTGATAGATCTCTATGTTGTTGGTGCGATCTAGGGAGTGAGATGCGGTGACTCCGTCCCTCTACTGACAAACATTGTCTATAAGAAAAGGGTTTGCCTTGTCATTGTTTGTCTTGCTGACAGGGGAGATGAAGGTGTTGCATGCGTCGTGGATGTTATTGTGGCTGGTCATGATCGGCATCTTGAAAAGCTATTTTGATCTTTGGTTTTCGGGGAAAGAAAGACGGGGAAAACATAAATCTCCCATAGACGGCACATCTGATCTTTTCGGTTGATCAGAACCTAAAGTGGGCCAGAGACTTCGTCTAGAATGCTGGAATCCAAGGAGGAGGGGGTGTACCTGTAAGGTACTCCGATGTTAAAGTAAGAATTGGGAGATGAGAAGGCGAGTACAAAGTAAGTATTTCTTATGATGACTATTGGATACCTAACCCTCTCAAAAGAGCGGGTTTTTATAATGCTCTAAGCGCTTAGCCATTAGTCCCTATTTTCGGGCCGAGATATTCGCTCCCTAAAAATAGGTAACTGCCAGAAATAGCCGTTGAGATAGGAAGACATGCTCGGATCTAACCGTTGCTTTGAGCAGGAGCGCCGTGGCCATTCCTGGATGGTTGAACCGTGCGTGACGGGAAGAGATGTGACAAAGGGCAGTTGATCCTGGGGGTCAGCTGACTAGCTCTCCTCGGCTGAAGAGCATAGTAGAAAATGCTTTCCCTTTCCCTTAACTGACAGAGCTTAGGCTATTAGGTCGTTCTGGGTGCAGAAGTGGATTGGGTCATGCCTAGCCACTGGGCCAGCCGGAACAATTTGATTTTTTTCATTTTGTATTTTAACCTAGTTTTTTGACATTATAAATAAAAACCAATTTCCACACTTTTTTTATCCACAATTCACAGAGAAAAGTCCAAAAATAACTCCTTTCACATGTTCATCACCTCAAAACTCCTCGGAATCGCATGGCCAACTTTCAACGACTCCATTAGCTGGCTACCAACTAGCCAAAAAAATTAATTTTCTATTTAATTCATTTTTTTATGCACAAACTAGCCAAAAAATCATAAAAATATAAAAATATCTCACAATTTATCATTCACGTTTTTTGATTGGTCAGATTTTGCCAAACTTGCTTCTGATTGATCATGTTTTATCATAACGACTTATGATTGGTCAAATTTTATTAGCTTGCCGATCAAGAAAAATTAGATAATATATGATATTATTTGATTATTCATTTTTTTTCATTTTTTGTCTTTTAACCTAGTTTTTTGATATTATAAATAGAAACTAGTTTCTACACATTTTTCTCATCCACAGTTCAGAGAGAAAAGTCCAAAAACAATTCCTTTCACGTGTTCATCACCTCAAAACTTTCCGAAATCGCGTGGCCAACTTTCGACGACTTTATTAGCTGCAAACACCACCACCTGTGTGCATCGTGCTACCAACAATGTCGACAGCCACGTTTGTGCCTCCCTCTTCTCTGATCTCAGCCGCGTCGCCCCTTCGTTCGTTCTCTCTCTCTCTCTCTCTCTCTCTCTCTCTCTCTCTCTCTCTCTCTCTCTCTCTCTCTCTCTCTCTCTCTCTCTCTCTCTCTCTTGCTTCATGATTTTATTCCTTTGATTTGACTTTTGTGTGAGAATTTGTTTTGATTTTGATTTGGTTTGTAAATTTTGAAACATGGTCTTTTTTTGAGTTTTAGAAAGTAAAAAAGAAAAGAAAGAGAAATTGTGAGAGGAAGAAGATGAGTGGTTTTAGGATTTTTTTATTTTTATTTTTTGTTTTTTGTATTTTATTATTATATTTGGTTTATGTTTATGTTTGCTTTAAAAAAAAAAGAGAACTCACGTGTCTTTTGTTGATACATAATATGTTAGAAAAATCAATATTTTTAAGGGGCGCCTCATCCCTTCATGTTTTTTTAAATATTTTTTTCTTCTTTTATTATTATTGTTATTATTATTATTATTATTATTATTATTATTATTATTATTATTATTATTATTATTATTATATATTTAAAATTTTAATTAGGGTTTATTTTAGTTTGGGTCATGTTATATCCTTTTATTTATTTCTTCTAACTTTCATGTTAATTTTAATTTTAATTATTTCTTTTTAGATTAATTATTATTATTATTACAAAAATACAAAAAAAAATTCAAAGTACCAAAAATAAAAATAGATTTTATTAAAAATACAAAAATATTAGGTCTCATTATAAATAAATTGATTTTAATCACTTTTATTAAGTTTTTTTTCTCTATTTTGATAATTAAATAGATTTTCTCTGTTTCATTTTAGGTTTTTTTTATTAATATAATAATAAAAACACAAATAAAAATATGTCTTTTATTTCCATTAGGTTATTAATAAAAATTCAAAAGAATAAAAAAAACTTTTTTTTTCACAACTAAATTCATCTTAACTCATCAAATCATTTTTTCCCTTACGCACTTAAACAGAACTTTTTCATAAAAGAATGGTCAGGTTCATTTAACGCGAATATAAACAATGCATAAGCATCCATCGTGCGAGCATACTGGTAAAAGGTTTGCACCTAAAATGCGATCTAACATTATTATCTAAAATCAACCAACCCATAAATGTTTTTACACGAACTTCGAAGCTCTAACTTTTTCATTGCACTTTGTGAATACGTATGCACAGGGTTTCAAAACCCATGCGAGCGCAATAATAAATATACTAACATTTTTCCTCTTTAAATCTTTTGAAAATATCCCTTTTAATAAATAAACAAAATGATTTCAAACATTCTTTTAAGAACACTTAACCCTAGCCTATTAGGAGGTTTCCATTTAGTAAAACAAAAATGAGGGGAGCTAATACCTTCCACTCACATAACTGACTCTCGACCTCTAGTTTGGTTGTGATGACCATGTTTTCTTCCTTTAAGGTTTTATCGACGTTTCCCTTCAAATAAAAACTTCAATGGTGACTCTGTGTCTATTTCAAGCATTTAGACGCTCAGGTATTTTTTGCGTCATGACAGCTGGTGACTCTGCTAGGGGTACCTCCCTAAAGAGAGTCAAACATATTCTTTAGTTCTCGGGTTATTGATTTGTTTGGTTGTTTTTAATTTAATTTTGATTTATTTATTTTGTTTATTTTCTGCTTTATTTTTATTTTTCTTCTTTATTTTTATCTTGTATCTTATATAATATTGTGGGTTTTGGATTATTGTTTAAGAATAAGCTTTACACCCGAGCTCGAGAAGAAACATAAGCTTAAGTAAGATTCTGTCTAGTATTGACCAATGGGATGGACATCCAAGTAGGTTTTTTACGATAACTCCGCCTAGAGTAGATAAGTTGAAAGCTTTCGTAATGAGTTGGCTAGGTCATCTTTGTGACGAAACTTCAAACTTGGTCAATGAATCTAAGGACCTCTTCTAGAATCATAATTTTGAGACTTTGTATGGCCTACAAGATGAACTTCTTACTAGGTCTATACGAAGGCTCTGCCTAAGGGAGACCCTTTGGGATTTCATCATGAATTAGCTAAGCCCGATATCATGATGAAGTTTCATATATGGTATATGACCTTGGGTTTATTCTTTAATAACTAACAAATCCCTAGAGCTAACCTCTGTGAGGGGTTGGGTAGAAAGACTTATAATTATCCTTTCGTTAGGAGCCCTTTCATATAGGTTGTTCTATTGTCCAATTACCCATACGACTCCAAATATGTAATTTCCTAAGCCCACCATGGCATTGCATTGCATTTATTAAAGTAAAAAACTCTCAGTATATTTCATTTTATTTCATAGCATTCCTTTTGTTGCATAGCATTTATACCTAATTCATACCTTGTCGTCACCCACCATATAAAAGCTAAGTGGTCTTTTGTGCTCATTGAACTCATTCTCGCAAGTTATGGGGAAATTTATGCTAAGACTAGAAACTCTGAAACATGAAGTCATCTAATTGAAGGAGAAAGTAGGAGAGGTTTTGGTGGCCCTGCATTCTTTAATGGAAAAATAGAAAATAAAAAACGACTGGCTACAAATGGGGGGCACCGTGAGACCACTCCTCAACCATGAGATATAAAATGTCCTTCTTTTCTCATCCTCAAGGCCCAATAGGACCAAGAAAGTACAAAGTGATAGCCTTATGTCATGTTCAATGGTATCAAAAGAGGCTTAAAAAGGCACTCGAAAAAAATGTCCATCCTCGAAAATTCAAGGAAGGTGACGTAGTGCTTAAGAAGATCTTGCCCATGCGTCGTGGAAAACTCCTTCTCGGGAGGAGCTTTAGTTCCTACAATGATGAATGGAGAGGAGTTTCCACTTCTGGTAAACTCTGATGCAATCAAAAAAGTATATTGCCTAAAAAAAGAGAGTAAACAAAAAAACCTGCTAAGTCAAAAACCTGAACGGGCGCTTAGGGAAAAAAGAGTATCATCCTATTGGATTGAAAACTAGAAAGAGCGGTCTAGACGAAAGTTAAGGATTTAAAAAAACTCAAAAAAGGCAAAAATGATTGCAGCACACGAGCCTGCTCAAAAACAAAAGACAAGAAGAATCAACGACACTCTCTCAAATACAACAAAAGTTGAGAACCTGATGTCAGATCATGATGAAACTTGAAGCCCTTTCTTAGCCTCGGCAAACATAACAACCTAAGTATTTAAGTGGGTAAAGGGCCAATTAAAAAATGAATCAAACATGAGAGAGTTTCCTCAATGTTGGCTATCATTTTCATTTGTAATTTCTTCAGTTGTTAAATGTGACATGCTTGTAAACTTGTTGTTTTTAAATGGTAATACTAATGAAATTAACATGTATTTTTTAATTAATCCATTTGTATTCAATCTGCAGATATTCATTCTTTCCTTTTCCATAAAAAATTAAAAAAATTAAAAAATAATGTCAATACTTCTCCCATTTACTTTCCTTTATCAAACTGGTGTTTAAGCAAAGATCAGAGGGAGAATGATGAAAATAAAATACCCAACACTATTAACAGTGTGCTTTTGAATAAAATCTTACTAATGATGTAAGGCATTGTTTTAAATCCTCGAACACCAAAGATATAAGGAGTTAATACCTAGTTAACCCCTTTGATCCTAGAAGTTGGTATTTGTTTCTGCACGAAAAAATCTTTAATCTTAACCAGGGGTTGGGTAATCTTCAGTTAATTTGACTATGCATTTGAATTTCGAAAAAAAATCTCATATGAGGATCAACCACACCTTCTTCCCCAAACACATCATTTGATGTCGAGGAGATCATGAAAACTTAAAACTCCATAGTGGTTGTTCCTCACCAACCATTAACACGATAGTCACAACCTTTTAGTAAAATAAAAAAAGTCTACTAAGTCAAAACCTGAAAAAATGACTTAGGCAAAAATTCGGGATAAAAAAAACGAAAAAAGGCCACTTCAAGAGCATAGTAAAGTCAACCACTCTAAGAGTCGGTGAATCAAGAGCATAGTGCTTCAAAAATTAAAATATTAGGGCAAGTTGTAAAACCCCAACTTTATTAATCATTTTATTTTGAATTATTGGTGATTTATTATGATTTTCAGTGTTTTATTTAATTATTAGATGTTAGTGGAATTTAAAATAAATTATTTGAATATTTGTTGTTGTGGTGTGATAGAAATAGTAGGGTACGGTGAGACGACAGTGTAAATTTGAAAATGATTATAATAATTAGAAATTTATTTATTATTATTGATAAAATAAAAAATTTGAGAAAATAGGAGTCTGGGCCAATCATGGGATTTGAGGAGACTTTGTGGTAAGAAGAGAGAATTTAGAGTTAAATTGGGAAAAAAATAATGATTAAGCAAAAGTAAGGAGGTCACTATATATTAAAAGTTGGGAGAGAAGCAAGGTTTTTTTAGAGATTTTGTCAGTACGTGAGATTGGAGAAAAAGAGACAAAGAGGAAAAGCAGAAGCTTAAGGTTGAAGAAGAAGATCAAGGATTTTGCTGGAGATCAGATAAGGGTGGGAACTTGTTCCAATAGTAAAGTGTATGGTAGAAGGGTAGAGTGGAGAAACCCTTAACCTCCGTAAGGTTGGGTATTTTAATTTATAATTTTGAATTGTGATGATATGATTGTATTTATATGATGATTATATGCTGAATTATGTGGGCCTATATGTGTACAATTTTATGTTTTGAGATACTGATGTTTCCACCATGTTTAAGGGTTTGGAAGGTTTGGGGTACATATGAATTGATGATATTGAATGATTTTTTTGATGCCAATATGTGATATAATATGAATTTTATATTTTAATCATTGACTAATTATAGTATGTTGAATTCTGAGATTGATGGTTTTTACGGAATCAAAATCGGAGGTCTAGAAGGCCTCCAACGATGAAAAATGCAAAATCTACATTCTGAAGATCCATGGAGAGCGCCATCAACTTATGGCAGACACCATGAAGCTCCTAGTGGAGCGCGTCATGCGCGTCATGCCCGTGATGCTTCCCTATCGTGGCCAGGAAGATTTGGGTCCAAACAGGATTTTGATCATAACTTTTGATCCGTAAGTCCAAATCGAGGGACGTTTGAAGTATGGGAAAATTAGCGTGAATTACGATATAATAAAATTGTTTTTAGGGGCTGAATGTGCTGTTATAATATTAGTATTTGATTACATGTGTTGTTGTATTATGATGAAATGTTTACGTCATGTTGTTAAATGATTAATTAAGCATGATTATGGGGGTGGTGTTGTGCGAATGATGTTGCTTGTTTATATGTATGTGTGTGTGTGTGTGTGTGTGTGTGTTATTGTTTATGTGGATTATTTTGTTGGTGTCCTACACGGTCAGAAGAGGGGTCAATGTGTATGTATTGTTGTTGCACGCTAAGAGCCATGAATTTATATTGTATGAACTTCGGTTCTTTTTTTATGAGCCTCGATCCTATAGTGATGGATCGGGTGAAAGTAGTTAATTCCTATTATGAGGGATTATTGAAGCGTTACCGATGGCGATGGTAATGATTATTGGTGAGCCTCAATACCATTATGATGGATCGGGTGCGAGTAGCTAATTCCTATTATAAGGGATTAGTGAAGTGTTACCTATGGTGATGGTAGGAATTTTGGTGTGCTCTGGTTCCAAGAGGGAATCGATCCTATGGTGGGGATCATGGAATAAGATGAACTTGAGTGTTCATATTTAATATTTATATTAGTATTATTATTATTATTATTATTATTATTATTATTATTATTATTATTATTATTATTATTATTATTAATGTTATGAAGTTTTATATTAATTTTGGATTAAAAGAAAATGAGGATTTTATTAATTGGGATTATTTGGATTATAAGGAAAATTTGGGATTAAGGGCAATAGTGGAATATTGGAAAAGGAAAGAAGAAAGAAACACGATCGTGAGAGGGAGAAGAATACGATAGAAGTGAAAAAGAGAAGAACACGATCAAGAGAGTGAGAGTTCGATCAAGCAAGAGCAAGCAAGAGGAAGCTAGACTGTGGATTCTTGAAGTTTCTTCGATCAAAGCTGCATTTGAGGTAAAAGGGGGGGGGGGGGGGAAGAATCGGTTAAAATTCGGTATTGCATGAATTCTAGGTAGAAGGGGATTTCCCTAACCCCATAGATGTTGATGAACTGATTGATATGATGTTGTGAATTATGAGTTGTTGTTGGTATGATTGAATCATTGCATGTGTTTGTTTGGGTGATTTGGGGTTTTCGGTAGTTTACCATTCTTAAGCCGAAATTGATCAATTGAGTAGAGCTAAGGTTTTATCGGGTGAAATCGAGAATGGATTCTGTAGTTAAGTCGTAGAATGTTGGTTAGTTGTGTTAGAAGCTGGTTTGCGCGTAATCGGGGGAATTCGTAGAGAGCTGTTGTTTCTGAACAGTGGGATTTTTCTGAAATCGCAGGTATTCGCTGGGCGAATGAGGGGGCGAGCCTTCGCTAGGCTTCGCCAGGCGAACCGGGCAGCGAATGCTGCTAGTAGCCATTGTCTGGCTTCGCCAGGGGTTTCGCCGGGCGAGTTCCAGCGAGCATTCGCTGCGGGACTTCGTCAGGCGAATGTGCCAGCGAGCTCGACTGCAGTTTGCATTTTTGCTGCTGTTCTGTTTGGTTTTTCTTGTGATGTTGGACCCTTGCTGGTCATATATTGATTACGAGATTGTTGGTGAGGTGTGGTGAGTGTATGTATGGTGTTGGAATGTAATTTTCGTGTTATTCGTTTGATTAGAATATTTCGATTGGTGTATGATATGATACATGTATGTGGTGATGTGTGGAATATATACATATAAATATATATGTGATGCATGATGATAGATCAGTAGGATCGTGTGCACCGTGTGTGCTTGTGTTTGTTGTGTGCATTGGTGTCTGCATAGCATGTTGACGGGATTGAATCGTTGCTCAGATGGGGCGTATGCGATTCACCCGTGCTCCAAATGGGGAGCGTGGACGGGATTGAATCGTTGGTCAGATGGGGCGTATGTGATTCACCCGTGTTCCAAACGGGGAGCGTTGGTAGGGATAGATCGTTGCTCGGATGGAGTGTATGCGATCTATCCTGAGATTGATTATATGGGCTCAGGAGGAGCGTGGTAGGGATAGATCGTTGTTCAGATGGAGTGTATGCGATTTATCCTGAGTTTGAGTTGGTGCCGCATATCATTGTGTCGAGTTGCATATGTTGCATTGTTTGGGTGCTGTGTTGGTGTGGGACAGTAGGTCCGGATTGATGTATGATGAATGATGTTTCTGTGTTGTCAGCCTTTTATTCATGTACATTATTACCGTTATATTTTTGATCGTGATTTCTCACCCCTTGTTGCTGTTGTGGTCTGTGCTTCTTCGGAAGTACAGACAATCTAGGTGCGTAGCTAGCTTGGATTGTGGCGAGTCGAGTCGTAGGGATGCTCTGATACGTAACACGGGGCTTTTGGGAGTTATTTATCTGTTTGATGATTTTGTTTGATTCCGTGTCGTATCATGTTCTATTGAATCTTTGGATATGTATATGTTTGTATATTTTGGGCGGATGGCCGAATTGAAGTAGATGATGTTTATGTATATTTTTATTTGACAAAGTTTTCCGCTGCATTTTGTTGAAAATTATTTAAAGTAGTGTTTTGTGGAAAATTTTGGTGATAGTGACATTCCGTTTTGGGAAGAACTCTGATAATTGCTTGATTTAATTGTTTTATTTTAATTTTGGGAAACGGGGTGTTACAAGCTCGTATCAGAACAGGTCGGTCCGTCCGGCCAGTGTAGTAGTTGAGTTTGTCTATAGGATAGAGTTTATTTGTTTTTCTGTTAACCTGGCGTTGTTGTTGTTGAGCAGTATGGCGAGAAGGAATGATGCTACTTTGGCTGCAGCTATGCAAGCGATGGCGCAGGTGGTTGCCAATCAGAATTTGGCTGCGGGTGCACAATTCAGAGATTTGACGTAGTTTCAGAATAATAAGCCACCGAAGTTTGAAGGAGGGATTTTGGATCCTGAAGCAGCACAAAAGTGCCTGAAAGCGATTGAGAAGATCTTCAGGACCATGGGTTGCAGTGATGAGCAGAAGTTGAGGTTTGGTACTCACATGCTGGAAGGTGAGGCTGAGGCTTGGTGGGACAACAGTCACCAGAGATTGGAGGCTACGGGAACTGCCGTTACTTGGGAGGTGGTTCAGACGATTTTTCTGGAGAAGTATTTCCCAGAAGACATCAGAAGTGCTAAGGAGATTGAGTTTCTGGAGTTGAAGCAGGGTAACCTGTCGGTAGCAGAGTATGCTGCTAGATTTGAAGAGCTAACACATTATTGTCCTCATTACAATACTGATGAGGCAATGACTTCCAAGTGTTTGAAGTTTGAGAATTGGCTGCGTCCGGAGATTAAGATGGGAATCGCTTGTTAGAAGATCAGGAGCTATCCTGAGCTAGTGAGCAGAAGCAGGATTTATGATAATGACAACCGGGCAAGGATTGCACACTATAAGGCGGTGAATGACCGTAACGGAAAGCAGAGGTTTGGTGGTACTCCTTATAGCGTTCTGGCCGATAAAGGAAAGCAGAAGGCCGTTGCTGATAAGAAGTTCAGAGAGAGGAGAGCATCGATGGATTTGAAATGTTATCGGTGCGGTGTCGTGGGGCATCGTGTTAGTGATTGTCCTCATGAAGCGAAGAAGTGCTTCAAGTGTGGGAAGCCAGGCCATGTGATGGCGGAGTGCAGGACTAATATGCCTACTTGCTATAACTGTGGTGAGAAAGGTCATATTAGCACTCATTGTGAGAAGTCGAGGAGGACTCAGGCGCCTCAGATCAGTGGGAAAGTGTTTGCCGTGGTGGGAACTCAATCAGCGGATGAGGAGCGTGTTATCAAAGGTACTTGTTTTATCAATAATGTTCCCTTGGCTGCTATGATTGATACGGGTGCAACCCACTCGTTCATTTCCGTTGATTGTGTGAAGAGGCTAGGTTTGGTGTCGTCCACCCTTGAGCGGCGGATGACTATTGAAACTCCCTCTATTGGTTCAGTGACTACTTCTTTGGTGTGTTTGAAGTGTCCACTGACTATCTTCGGTAGAGATTTTGGGGTAGATCTGGTTTGTTTTCCACTTGGTGGTTTGGATGTTATTCTGGGTATGAACTGGTTGGAGTTCAACCGAGTCTACATTGATTGTTTTTGGAAGGTGTTATTGTTTCTTACTCCAGAAGAGGAAGCATTGGCAGATTCTTTGTCTAATATGGAATTGAGGGTTTTGTTGGAAGACAAAGCTAAGGTGTTTGCTTTATTTGCATCGTTATCGGTTGACAGCAAGGTGTTGTTGGAAGAGTTGGTGGTGGTGAATGAGTTTCCGGAAGTGTTCCCTGATGATATTACGGAATTACCTCCGAAGAGAGAAGTTGAGTTTAACATTGATCTTGTTCCTGGTACGAGGCCTATTTCTATGGCGCCGTACAGGATGTCGGCAGTGGAATTGGCCAAGTTGAAATCTCAGATTGGAGAGTTGTTGGATAGAAAGTTTATCAGACCGAGTGTGTCGCCGTGGGGAGCTCCAGTGTTGTTGGTGAAGAAGAAGGATGGTAGTATGCGTCTGTGCATCGATTACCGTCAGTTAAATAAAGTAACCATCAAGAACAAATATCCTCTTCCAAGGATTAATGATTTGATGGATTAGTTGGTGGGAGCTCGTGTGTTCAGTAAGATTGATTTGAGGTCGGGTTACCACCAGATCAGAGTGAAAGAAGGTGATATTCAGAAGACGGTGTTTAGGACTCGATACGGACATTACGAGTATGCGGTAATGCCTTTCGGAGTGTCGAATGCGCCGGGAGTGTTTATGGAGTACATGAACTGGATTTTACATTCTTATTTGGATCAGTTTATTGTTGTGTTCATTGATGATATACTAATTTATTCGAAGTCTGAGGAAGAGCATGCATGACATTTGAGGATTGCTTTGCAAGTGTTGAAGGATAATAAGCTGTTTGCGAAACTGTCCAAGTGCGAGTTTTGGTTGAAAAAGGTGAGTTTTTTTTGGGGCATGTGATTTCTGGTGATGGTATATCGGTAGATCCTTCAAAGGTGAGTGCGGTGTTGCAATGGGAACCACCGAAGATAGCATCGGAAATTAGAAGCTTTTTGGGTTTAGCAGGGTATTACCGGAGATTTATTGAAGGATTTTCTAGTTTGGCGTTGCCATTGACTCAGTTAATAAGAAAGGATCAAACGTTTATGTGGGATGCTGCATGTGAAGAGAGTTTTGAGGAGCTGAAAAAGAGATTGACTTCAGCGTCGGTGTTAGTATTGCCAAATCCGAGTGAGCCTTTTGTGGTGTATTGTGATGCATCTAAGATGGGATTAGGAGGAGTTCTTATGCATAATGGAAAAGTGGTAGCTTATGCTTCGCGACAATTGAGGGTGCATGAGCAGAATTATCCTACTCATGGCCATGAATTGGCTGCGGTGGTTTTTGCATTGAAGATCTGGAGGCATTATTTGTATGGTTTGAGGTGTTCAGTGATCATAAGAGCTTGAAGTATTTGTTTGATCAGAAGGAGCTCAATATGCGGCAGAGAAGATGGTTGGAATTCTTGAAGGATTATGATTTAAGTCTAAATTATCATCCAGGAAAAGCAAATGTTGTTGCAGATGCTTTGAGCCGGAAGACAATTCATATGTCGACTTTGATGGTGAAGGAGATGGAGCTAATTGAGCAGTTCAGAGATCTAAGCATGGTTTATGAATTTACGGCAGATGGTGTGATGTTGGGCAAGTTGCAAGTGAGGAATGATTAAATGGATATGATTAGAGAAAACCAGAAGCTGGATGTGAAATTGGTGGATTTGTTGCGAGGAGCCGAAGGTGACTCCGGTAGCGATTTCAAGTTGGAGAGTGCAGGTGTGTTGAGATTTCGGGGCAGGGTTTGTGTGCCGGATAATGACGAGCTAAAGAAGTCAATTTTGGACGAAGGACATCGTAGTAGCCTGAGTATCCATCCGGGTGCTACGAAGATGTACCATGATTTGAAGAAGTTGTTTTGGTGGTCTGGTATAAAAAGAGATATCGCTCGTTTTGTTTATGCCTGTTTGACGTGTCAGAAATCAAAGGTGGAGCACCAGAAGCCTAGTGGATTGGTGCAACCGTTAGAGATTCCAGTTTGGAAGTGGGATTGTATCACCATGGATTTTGTTACAGGATTTCCGAACACGGCAAGAGGATTTGATTCCATTTGGGTAATTATGGATCAACTTACGAAGTCTGCACATTTTGTACCGATCAGTATCAGTTTTCCGTTGGACAAGCTGGTAGAGATTTATATTCGGGTGATTGTAAAGATGCATGGTGTTCCGTCGAGTATCGTGTCGGATAGAGATTCGAGGTTTACTTCAGAATTCTGGAAGAGTTTGCAGGAAGCTTTGGGTACTAAGTTGAAGCTGAGTTCAACTTATCATCCGCAAACTGATGGCCAGTCAGAGAGGACTATTCAGACACTGGAGGATTTGTTACGGGCATATGTGTTGGAAAAAGGTGGTGCGTGGGATACTCATTTGCCATTGGTAGAGTTCACGTAGAACAACATTTACCATTCTAGCATCGGAATGGCACCGTTTGAGGCTTTTTACGGTAGGAGGTGCATAACTCCTCGGTGTTGGTATGAGTCAGGTGAGAATGTTGTTTTGGGACCAGAGTTGGTACAGCGGACTACTGAGACAGTTCAGATGATTCGAGAGAAGATGAAAGCATCTCAAGATAGGCAGAAGAGTTATCATGATAACCGAAGGAAGGAGTTGGAATTCAATGAAGGTGATCATGTGTTCTTGAGGATTAACCCAGTGACCGGTGTAGGTCGTGCATTCAAGTCCAAGAAGCTGGATCCGAAGTTTATTAGGTCGTATCAGATTTTGCAGAGAGTTGGTGTTGTGGCTTATAGGGTGGCATTGCCGCCTAAGCTTTCGAATTTGCATGACGTGTTCCATGTGTCGCAACTTCGGAAGTATGTATCGGATCCGTCTCACGTGATTCAGAGAGATGATGTTCAAGTTAGAGAGAATCTAACTGTTGAGGCGATGCCATTGAGGATCAAGGATCGTAAGATGAAGCGACTCAGAGGGAAAGAGATACCTTTGGTGAGAGTGGCTTGGGGAGGTGCTGCAGGAGGCAGTGGGACCTGGGAATTGGAAAGCAGGATGCGGGAAGCATATCCAGAATTATTTCCATCAGGTATTTTCGAGGACGAAAATAATTAAAGTGGGGGAGAGTTGTAACCCCCATTTTAATTATTTGAGTTTTTCCGGTGTTATTTAACTTATCGGCGTGCCTTGTGTGGAAGTGTTGAGAAATAAGGAACATAATATTAATATCATATAATTGATAATGATAATAATTGATAATTAATATTAATATTGATATTATTATTATTATTATTATTATTATTATTATTATTATTATTATTATTATTATTAATATTAATGTTATGAAGTTTTATATTAATTTTGGATTAAAAGAAAATGAGGATTTTATTAATTGGGATTATTTGGATTATAAGGAGAATTTGGGATTAAGGGCAATAGTGGAATATTGGAAAAGGAAAGAAGAAAGAAACACGATCGTGAGAGGGAGTAGAACACGGTAGAAGTGAAAAAAAGAAGAACACGATCAAGAGTGTGAGAGCTCGATCAAGCAAGAGCAAGCAAGAGGAAGCTAGGTTGTGGATTCTTGAAGTTTCTTCGATCAAAGTTGCATTTGAGGTAAAGGGGGGGGGGGGGGGGGGAATCAGTTAAAATTCGGTATTGCATGAATTCTAGGTAGAAGGGGATTTCCCTAACCCCATAGATGTTGATGAACTGATTGATATGATGTTGTGAATTCTGAGTTGCTGCTGGTATGATTAAATCATTGCATGTGTTTGTTTGGGAGATTTGGGGTTTTCGGTAGTTTACCATTCTTAAGCCGAAATTGATCAATTGAGTAGAACTAAGGTTTTATCAGGTGAAATCGAGAATGGATTCTATAGTTAAGTCGTAGAATGTTGGTTAGTTGTGTTAGAAGCTGGTTTGCGCATAATCGGGCGAATTCGTAGAGAGTTGCTGTTTCTGCACAGTGGAATTTTTCTGAAATCGTAGGTATTCGCCAGTATTCGCTGGGCGAATGAGGGGGCGAGCCTTTGCTAGGCTTCGCCAGGAAAACTGGGCAGCGAATGCTGCCAGTAGCCACTGTCTGGCTTCGCCAGGGGTTTCGCCGGGTGAGTTCCAGCGAGCATTTGCTGCGGGGCTTCGCCAGGCGAATGTGCCAGCGAGCTCGACAACAGTTTGCATTTTTGCTGCTGTTCTGTTCGGTTTTTCTTGTGATGTTGGACCCTTGCTGGTCATATATTGATTACGAGATTGTTGGTGAGCTGTGGTGAGTATATGTGTGGTGTTGGAATGTAATTTTCGTGTTATTCGTTTGATTAGAATATTTCGATTGGTGTATGATATGGTACATGTATGTGGTGATGTGTGGAATATATGCATATAAATATATATGTGATACATGATGATGGATCAATAGGATCGTGTGCACCGTGTGTGCTTGTGTTTGTTGTGTGCATTAGTGTCTGCATAGCATGTTGACGGGATTGAATTGTTGCTCAGATGGGGCGTATGCGATTCACCCGTGCTCCAAATGGGGAGCGTGGACGGGATTGAATCGTTGGTCAGATGGGGCGTATGTGATTCACCCGTGCTCCAAACGGGGAGCATTGGTAGGGATAGATCGTTGCTCGGATGGAGTGTATGCGATCTATCCCGAGATTGATTATATGGGCTCATGAGGAGCGTGGTAGGGATAGATCGTTGTTCAGATGGAGTGTATACGATTTATCTTGAGTTTGAGTCAGTGCCGCATATCATTGTGTCGAGTTGCATATGTTGCATTGTTTGGGTGTTGTGTTGGTGTGGGACAGTAGGTCCGGATTGATGTATGATGAATGATGTTTCTGTGTTGTCTGCCTTTTATTCATGTACATTATTACCGTTATATTTTTGATCGTGATTTCTCACCCCTTGTTGTTGTTGTTGTGGTCTGTGCTTCTTCGAAAGTACAGACAATTTAGGTGCGTAGCTAGCTTGGATTGTGGCGAGTCGAGTCGTAGGGATGCTCTGATACGTAACACGGGGCTTTTGGGAGTTATTTATCTGTTTGAAGATTTTGTTTGACTCTGTGTCGTATCATGTTCTGTTGAATCTTTGGATATGTATATGTTTGTATATTTTGGGCGGATGGCCGAATTGAAGTAGATGATGTTTATGTATATATTTATATGACAAATTTTTCCACTGCATTTTGTTGAAAATTATTTAAAGTAGTGTTTTGTGGAAATTTTTGGTGATAGTGACATTCCGTTTTAGGAAGAACTCTGATAATTGCTTGATTTAATTGTTTTATTTTAATTTTTGGAAACGGGGTGTTACACATGTCGAGGTAGTGTTGAGTACATTGCATAAGTGTTGCATTTGTATTGGTCGTTGTTGATATGGTATTGGATGAGATATTGTTGCATATAATGTTAATGATAAGTGATATGTTGTTGCATATAACATTAATGATAATTGAGATGTGGTTGCGTATGATGTTAATGATAATTGAGATGTTGTCGTGTAAGATGTTGATGATGATTTGGGTGTGATAATGTGATATGTTATTGTGCAAGATTGTGTAGGTGTTGTACTATATTCTTCATTATATACCGTTTATTATTGAAATGAATTTTCACCCTTCTATTTGAATGTTGCCTTTACATGGACATCGTGCCGATACTCAAGAGTAGCATTGCTGAAGCAAGTGGAAGATAGCTCTTGGAGTGGCTTATAATAGTTTGTCATTTTCTTTAGTAGGGTCTTGCTTTGACCACGTAACATCGGGCTGAGAACGTTTGTTTTCACCTTATGTCATGTTTATGTTCAAGTATTATAACTGATATGTTTGTTGAGCTAATTTATTTAAACTAAATGGTATGAGTGAAATATGGTTTTTCATTGCTTTAATTATGATTTTACTGTGATGATTCTCTAAGTGAAGGTGAGCATGCAATGACAAGTGTTTATGTGAAATTTATAACACGTGTTACGAAGCAAGAGGATATGTTTGATGTGAGTGACACCCTTTGTGGTTGCGGTTTTATTGAATTACGCATTTAAATTATATGCGGGGTTTAGGGTGTTACACAAGCCGTCTCGAAGTCATCTTATGGAAAGACTGCTCCAAGACTTGTATTAAGACGAATCTCTTTAAAGACCTAGCAAACTAGGACAAAATAGGCTACAGAAGGGCAAGTCATCTCCATACTTTCAAGTTGCTCAAGCAAACTTTACTATACATCAGCAATCATTGAGTTCGAAACGAGTGTTGGGAGATTATGCTAGCACAAAATCCTGCCACCTTTTGACGAGTAACATTGAATCACTTCCTAGTCTTTGCCATTCCATTGCCCATCATAGGGGAACTTGTTAAAACATTCAAATCATTGTCATGCATTAATCATGACGCTTCACTCTAGCATCAAATCATGCATATCATCTCATTCATCTACCATATTCCTATACCAAGAAGCATGAAAAGTCAAAAGACCAACCTCGCTTGGAACCTCTCAAAATCCCAACACTTCTTGTCACCCAATTACTTAAAGGTTCGAAGTCCAACCTTGTTTGCCACCTTAAAAACACCTATCCCACCTAACAGTTACACTGAAACCCAATCTTCATTGACAACACTTCAGACATCATACCTCATGCATCAGTCACTGCACGTCATGCATAGCGATTCATATGTGGTGCTCACCCTCATTCCCAAAGAGCATGTATCACCGACACTATACCTTTTAAGTCCAAAAAGATCAACACTACTTGGCACCCACAAATACCACTACTTGCCTGGAAAATTTCAAAAACTTTTTCTTTTTCAGAATCCGATTCTCGCTCAGAGCTCACTCAATTTTAAAGTGTAATTCTTATTCGGTGGTCAACTTTAGTTCCCTCTGTAAGTTAACGAGTTTTTGCGTTTATTCCCTAAACCTTTTTTTCAGGTCTGAGTCTTTATATCTCATGTTTGTGTTGATTTTCGTCCCTGACGTTAGTAGTGTGTAAAAAAATGTTGAGTTGGCTAATAGCGTTGACGTGGAATGACATTTTATTTTTCTTTTCTTTAATATTTTGCATACATTGCTAATGACTTATATCAACAAAATGTTCATAACACACATTTTGGTATCAGTCCATGTAAATTAGGGTTTTTCGTATTTGGGAGTAGAAGTGTGGTGACCATTAAAGAACGGCGGAGCCGAAGGTGAGATAACAACCACGATACAACGACAATGCTGTTCTGGTTGGCAATCTCATTTGTGGTATTTATCATTTATCTTTCATTCTTGTTTTGTTCTTACTTTGCATTTATATTTGTTCTGTTAGTTTATAGTGATGAGGTATAATATAATGGTTTTTGATACTGATGTTGATGAGGTATATCAATATGTTGGTGGTGTTCAAGTTAAGGATGCTGGCGGTGTTCAAGTTAATGAAGCTACTGATGTTCAAGGTAATGAAGCTAGTGATGTTGATGATGTTCAAGGTAATGATTCTGATGGTGTTGGTGGTGTTCAAGCTAATGAAGTAAATGAACTAGACGATGTTCATACAGATGAACTGAGAATAGTGATGATAGTGAAGATAATGACTTTGAATTTGATGGTTTATCATTTGATGATAGTGAAGATGAGAGGACACTTGTCATGGATGATTGATTTGATGTTAATGAAGAACCAAATACTCCAAAGAAAAGGGTCAAAGTTGCATCAAAGAAGCACAAAGATACTCCAAAGAAAATTAGAGAAAGGGTTTCACAACATCTTGCAGGCCTTTCATTGGGGTTGATGGATGTAATCTCAAGACTAAGTATGGAGGGACTCTTTTAATTTCAATTGGTAGAGATCCCCTAGCTTATGTTATGTTTATGTAATTCTAATAAAAAACTAGGTATGTTTATGTTTATGTAATTGCAGTTGGTGGATGTCTTGTTTCTTACTCATTGTGTACTTTGCAATTTATGCCTTTTGCCTTTTTGAAATTATGACACAACTAGGTATGCCTTTTAGCATTATATTCATGTTTAAAAATAACTAAAAAGTTAAGAGGAAAAAATATCAAAAGAAAATTATGGAAATAACGGAAATACAAAATGTCAAAACATAGAGTAATTACTTTCATTGTACTTGTTATAACTCTTGCAAATTACATAGAGTAATTACCGAATAACTCTGGATATTAGCAATTAGTTAAAGAAATAATAAAACATATTAAAATAAAATATCAAAAAATAAAAATGAAAATCAACTAAATCATGTTTAAAATAAATTAAAATTTAATAGTAAGAAATATCAAAACAAATTTATGAAAAGAAAAAAAAACATCAAAGCACCAAAGTTTCCTTCTAAATAGTGTTGTGTCTCTCACAAATGAAAGGTACAAATTGTTATTTAAATTTACGGTTGTATTAACTAATACATTTTTTATTATTTTCATTTAACATGATATAACTCTTGCAAATTAAATAGACTAATTACGAAATAAACTTGCATATTAGCGATGAATTAAAAAAGTAATAACACAAACTAAAAGAAACTTTCAAACTAATAAAAAAACAAATATGAACTAAATCATGTTCAAAATTAACTAAAAAAAGAAATAGATGAAATATCAAAACAAAATTATAGAAATAAAAAAAATAAAAACCGTCAAAGCACCAAAAATTGTTAGAACACAGATTGGTTCTTAATAATATCTCTATGTTTTGATGATAACTATTATGAAATTTTGTAATTAAGAATTATATACTCTAAAATTTGCTTGAGAGTGTTTGCTGCAGATATTAAAGTAATTATCACTCCAGAAGCAAATCAGAACTGAATATAAGAAATATGCTAGACTCTGAAGCGCCAGATGCACCCATTAGAAGATTCTGAATGCTGCCAACAGAAGATCCTGAGCGTAGCCTCCAGAAGGATCTGAAGCAGAAGCTCCAGAAGGATCTGAAGCAGAAGAATCTGAAGCAAGTCAAAAGCATCTGAACCAAAGAAGAATTATGTATGAAGAGTTTTCAAAGCATAGTTACTACAGAAGATTCTGAAAGTACTAAAGCTGTCAATACTGAGGATCTGACTCAAATATGCTCTGAACTTATACACGCTAAAAGCACACCTGCTGCAAAGACTCTGATTCAGCAAAACTCTGATCAACATCAGAAGGCTCTGATCAAATTAGACTCTGATGATTCTTGCTGATAATTGATGAAGAAGAATTCAAAAATTATGTCTGTTGGAATAATCCAAACGACTCTTTCCTTATTTATGCTAGACACAAGAACACAGACAAAAAGGATTTCTCTGTGCTTTCTTCTTCTAGGAAAGGTCACTTGATATGAAGACAAAAAGGCTCAGACCTTTTGGTACACTCTTCTCAACGTGAAGTTCTCTTGGATCAAGCTGCCTATAAAAGCAAGTCTTCACCCATCTTCTTCAGTTGACGTTTTACCTGAAAAGAAATCAATATTCAAAGCTCTCATACTATTCACATTCTTTCTAGAATTAATTTCTTTGTTCTTAATATTAAGTGAAAAATCACAGTTGTGATAAAGCTTTATTAGAAGCAATTTAAACACTTGTATTTGTTATTACATTTGATTGTAAGAAAACCTTAAGAAGATCCAGTTAGGATCAGTAGTTCTTGAGAAGACTTTGAACAGTTGTTCTTATTGCTTACTATTGTAATCAGTTGATTAAATAGTGGATTAAGTCCTTGTTTGAGAAAGGCAAATCACTCTAGGAAGGGTGGACTGGAGTAGTTGAGTTCAACGAACCAGGATAAAAATACTTGAGTTTTTATTTCTAAGTTTTTATCTTCATACTTATTCAACCCCCCTTCTAAGTATTTTCTCACCTTCAGTTGGAATCAGAGCTCCGGTTTTGTGTGTGCTACCACTTCACAGTGACAGTAAAGATCCAGTGAGAAAAACTTTGATATATATTTGGTTGTTACTATGGCTGATAATACAATATCTAACATTAACAACAAATATGAAGAAAGGGACAGAATCAGCACTAAACCCCCTATGTTTGATGGGGAGAAATTTGATTATTGGAAAGACAGGATTGAAAGTTTTTTCCTTGGTTATGATGCCGATTTATGGGATTTGGTCATAGATGGATATGTTCATCCCACTGATGGGAATGGCAAGAAAGTAGATAGAAAATCTATGACAGAAGCCCAGAAGAAGGAATTTAGAAATCACCACAAGGCCAGAACAATATTGTTAAATGCAATATCTCACACTGAGTATGAAAAGATTACTAATAGAGAAACTGCGTTTGACATGTTTGAGTCCTTAAAGATGACTCATGAGGGAAACTCTCAAGTCAAGGAAACAAAGGCTCTGGCTCTGATCCAGAAGTATGAAGCCTTCAAGATGGAAGACTCTGAATCTGTTGAAGCTATGTTCTCCAGATTTCAAATGCTTACAGCTGGACTAAAGGTTCTGGATAAAGGATACTCTACTACTCATCATGTGAAAAAGATCATCAGAAGCTTATCTACCAGATGGAGACCTATGGTGACTGTGCTGAAAATGGCTAAAGATCTGAACAAGATCTCCTTGGAGGAACTAATCAGTTCACTAAGAAGTCATGAAATTGAACTTGAGGAAGATGAACCTCAAAAGAAAGGTAAATCTGTTGCTTTAAAATCTAATAAATCTGCTAAAGCATTGCAGGTAATAGAGGAAAGCTCTGAAGAATCCTCATCTGAAGATGAAGATGAACTATCCATGCTGTCTAGAAGAATAAACAAACTCTAGAAGCATAAAGGAAAGAAGTTCAGAAACTTCAGGAAGCCTGACCAAAGAAAAGAATCTTCTGGACACAGAAGATCTGACAAAAAGGAGGTTGTCTGTTATGAATGTAAAGAACCTAGACATTACAAAAATGAATGTCCAAAGGTGCTGAAAGACAAGCCTAAAAGAAAATCTGATAAGAAGAAAAAGGTTCTAATGGCCACCTGGGATGATTCAGATACATCTGAATCTGAGTCAGAAGAGGAATGTGCCAATGTAGCCTTGATGAAAGACATAGAAGATCAGGAGGAAGGAACTTCAGGATCTGAATCTGACTCTGAATCTGACTCTGACGCTGAAGAGGTAATGGCTAAACTCACTAAAGAAGAACTTATCAAAGTGTTATCAAAAGTTCTGAAGAGCTATAACAATATTAAGCTCAAATACAAGAAGCGTCAAAGCAATCTTGTATCTGAGAATAATATTCTCAAATCAGAAGTAGCTGAGCTAAATGAAAAGAACTTAAAATTGAAAAATGATTCTGAATTAGCTCAACAAAACTCTGATTCTGAAACTGAATCTGAATGCAAAAATATTTTGTAAAAATATGATTATAACTTTCAGAAGTTTCTTGCTAAAAGCATAGACATAAGCAAAATGGCTTCTATGATCTATGGAGTTAGCAGAAATAATAGAAAAGGAATTGGATATGAATCTTCCTCTGGAATGGATTTAAATCCAAAACCTGTTGATAAAATTATCATAAAAAAGACTCCTTTATATTCCCACTTTAAATTTGGTCACTTGAATGATATTGAACAAACACGTTCTGAAAAGAATATTCATGTGTTTAAATCTAAGGCTAGTCAGAATAAACCTTATGTTGAAAAATAGAAGTTTAGACAAACCTTCAGAACAACTAACCCTAAAGGACCCAAGAAGATCTGGGTACCTAAAAGTAAAATAATTCCTGTTGCAGATGTTCTTAGCAGCAAGGTCAGGACGCCAATCATGGTACCTGGACTCTGGATGCTCGCGACACATGACAGGAGAAAGGTCTATGTTCCAAAGTATGAAGCTTAGATCTGGAGGTGATGTGAAATTTGGAGGGAATCAGAAGGGCAAGATCATTAGATCTGGCACCATCGGAAATGGTAAACTTCCCTCTATTACTAATGTTTTACTTGTAGAAGGGTTAAAGCATAATTTATTGTCCATAAGTCAATTAAGTGACAATGGTTATGATATAACTTTTAATCAAAAATGTTGTAAAGCTATTAGTCAAAAGGATGACTCTATCCTATTTAGTGGAAAGAGGAAAAACAACATTTATAAAATAAATCTTTCAGAACTTAGGGTTCAAAATGTTAAATGCCTCTTATCTGTTAATGAAGAGCAATGGGTCTGGCACAGAAGATTGGGGCATATTAATATGAGACGTATATCTCAGATTAATAAACTTAATCTTGTCAGAGGACTTCCTAATCTGAAGTTCACCTCAGATGCTCTTTGTGAAGCATGCCAAAAAGGGAAGTTTTCAAAATCATCTTTTAAATCAAAAAATGTTGTTTCTACTTCCAGACCACTAGAATTACTTCATATTGATCTGTTTGGACCAGTGAAAACTGCATCCATCAGAGGCAAGAAGTATGGATTAGTCATTGTTGATGACTATAGTAGATGGACATGGGTAAAGTTCTTAAAACACAAGGATGAGTCACATTCTGTGTTCTTTGACTTCTGTAAACAAGTCCAGAATGAAAAAGATTTCAAAATTATAAAAGTTAGAAGTGATCATGGTGGTGAATTTGAAAATAAATATTTTGAAAAATATTTTAATGAAAATGGCATTGCTCATGATTTTTCCTGTCCTAGAACTCCACAATAAAATGGAGTTGTAGAGAGGAAAAATAGAACTCTGCAAGAAATGGCCAGAACCATGATCAATGAGACTAACCCGACAAAACACTTTTGGGCAGAAGCAATCAACACAGCCTGTTACATTCAGAATAAAGTGTCTGTAAGACCTCTTCTGGAGAAGACTCCATATGAATTGTGGAAGAACAGAAAGCCCAACATTTCATATTTTCATCCTTTTGGATGTATTTGCTATAGGTTAGATACTAAAGAAAATCTGAACAAGTTTGATTCCAAAGCACAGAAGTGTTTCATGCTTGGATATTCTAAACGCTCTAAAGGCTACAAAGTATACAACACTGAGACACATATTGTGGAAGAATCTATTCATGTTAGATATGATGATAAGCTTGGCAGTAAAAAGTCAAAGCAGTCTGAAAACTCTGCAGATAGAGAAGTAGTCTTCACAGACGCTGAAGGCTCAGATGTAGACAAAGCTCAAGTGAAGGAACTAAAAGCAACGCCATATGCAATTCCTTTAACTTCTCAGATGAACAATTTAAACATTTCTGAAGAATATACTGTTAGAGGATCATCTTCCAGAATCAAAGCTTCTCATCCAGAGAATGTTATTATTGGAAAGAAGGATGATCCTATCAGAACAAGATCCTTTCTTAGATCATCTGAAGCATCATTATTTGGACTGGTGTCAGTAATTGAACCAACTTCTGTAGATGAAGCTCTGCGAGACAATGATTGGATTATTGCCATGCATGAAGAGTTAAATCAATTCACCAGAAATGATGTGTGGGATTTAGTTCAAAGACCAAAAGGATTCAATATAATTGGAACTAAATGGGTCTTCAGAAATAAGCTTAATGAGAAAGGAGAAGTTGAAAGAAATAAGGCAAGGCTTGTTGCTCAAGGGTACAGTCAACAAGAAGGTATTGATTATACTGAAACTTATGCTCCAGTAGCAAGGTTAGAATCTATACGCCTTCTTATTTCATTTGTTGCACAAAATAACATCACTCTGTATCAGATGGATGTTAAAAGTGTCTTTCTAAATGGTATTATAGAAGAAGAAGTTTATGTCCACCAACCTCCTGGTTTTGAGAGTGAAAAATTTCCAGATCATGTTTTCAAACTAAGAAATCTCTGTATGGTTTAAAACAAGCTCCCAGAGCTTGATATGAGAGATTGAGCAATTTTCTCCTGGAGAAAAATTTCATCAGAGGCAAAGTGGACACAACACTCTTTTGTAAATCATTTAAGAAAGATCTTCTAATTTGTCAAATATATGTGGATGATATCATTTTTGGATCTACCAATACTATGCTGGGAAAGGAGTTTGCTCAATGTATGCAGGCAGAATTTGAAATGAGCATGATGGGAGAATTGAGATTCTTTCTGGGAATTCAAGTCAACCAAACTCCATAGTGCACTTACATACATCAGACCAAATATGTTAAAGAACTTCTGAAGAAATTTAACATGACTGATAGTAAGCTGGCAAAGACTCCCATGCATCCAACCAGTTCACTAGGCAAGGAAGAGGTAAGTAAGAAAGTAGATCAGAAACTCTACAGAGGTATGATAGGATCTCTTCTTTACTTAACTGCTTCTAGACCTGACATATTGTTCAGTGTATGCTTGTGTGCTAGATTCCAATCAGATCCTAGAGAATCACACTTGACAGCTGTCAAGAGGATTCTAAGGT
This sequence comes from Lathyrus sativus, assembly GCA_963859935.3. NCBI lineage: Eukaryota > Viridiplantae > Streptophyta > Magnoliopsida > Fabales > Fabaceae > Lathyrus > Lathyrus sativus. The sequence goes on along the minus strand of OZ012741.1, from coordinate 438,617,513 downwards.
ATCTGAAGGTACTTCTAATGTGGGTTTGTGTTACAGAAAATCTGATGATTTCAAATTAGTTGGATTCTGTGATGCTGACTACGCTGGAGACAGAGTGGAAAGGAAAAGTACTTCTGGAAGTTGTCAATTTCTAGGAAGAAATCTAATCTCTTGGTACAGCAAGAAGCAACCCACAATTGCACTATCAACCACAGAAGCGGAATATATTGTTGCTGCTGGATGTAGCACGCAGATGCTCTGGATGAAAAGTCAGCTAGAAGACTATCAGATATTTGAAAGTAACATTTCTATATTCTGTGATAATACTTCAGCTATATGTTTGTCTAAAAACCCCATTTTACATTCTAAGGAAAAACATATAGAAATTAAGCATCATTTCATCAGAGACTATATTCAGAAGGGAATTATAAATTTAGCCTTTGTTGATACAGATCATCAATGGGCATATATTTTCACAAAACCCCTTGTTGAAGATAGATTCAAATTTATTCTGAAAAATATTGGTATGGATTTTTGTCCAGAATAATATTTGTCAGAAGGAAATTTTACAGATGCAAAAATGTTTATTGCTCTGAAGTATTTCTTCTGATTACTTATTCATTTCCTTTAATTATTTTTTTTGTGAAACTCTGAACTAACAATACTCAGAGGATCTGAACGTTGGTTAACGTTTCATTTCTCAAGAGAATTCAGAAGCACATGCAAGCAAACACGTGTCACTCTGAATCTGCAAAGGTGGCGTGTACACTACTGAAGAGACGTTTGAGGTGAAGTTTGAATAGTGAAAATCTTGATTTTCCCCCCAATTTGTCGGAATCAATAAATGCTTGAAATGATTTTTTATTCCTTTTCATTAAATGCTTTGTGTGAACGTGCTTTTATCTGACTGTTTGTATGCCTAAGTGTTTACTATAAATATCACACTTCTCACCACTTTCACACTTTTCACATCTCAATCATTTATGCATTTCTGTCTTCTTTTCTCTCTTCACAAAAACCCTAAGCGTTTGACAAACTCATCTTCAATGGCAACTTCATCATCCACTGCTGCTCAGTTTCAATCAACCATGGCTGCAGTTACTTCTGCAAATATGGGTGTGACTCCATATACGACACCAAAGAGAACTTTGTTAACACCTGTTGACAAACTGGAGGTTCTCTGTGAATCAATGGTGGAATTTGATTCACTGGCTGAGAATGGGTTTGAGTTTCGCTCCATAATTGATGCTCAAGGATGGGTGAAATGCTTTAACAGACTTTTTGGACCAGTCTACCCCCTTCTGGTGAAAGAATTCTGGATCCATGCTGATGTATACCCTAAGTTCATTTTATCTTCTGTTCTGGGTAAAGAGATAATCATCACAGAAGATCTGATCAGGAAACTCATTGGATATGAGGAGACAGATGGAGTATCTCATCTGCCAGTTGGGCGTGTAGATATGGATGAAGTATATGAGGAAGTGATGACTGCTGGACAGGCTTCTAATAAGTTCAAAGATCTGAAGCTTGGCTACAAGATCTGGGCAAAGATTTTCATGGGATGCATTCATCACAGAAAGTCTACAAACTCTCCAGACTATGTAAACAATGAACAACTCTACTTTATGTATTGCTTAAGTCAAAGCACCAAGGTAGATCTTCCCTACATTCTGTTTATGCACTTATGGAATCATATAAATGCCTCCAGAGAATCTGTGAAAGAAAAAGGTCAGAAGATCAGAACTTGGATTCCCTTTGAAAGGTTAATCTCAGATTTTCTGACAGAAAATGGATTGGTGACTGCTCTATATGCTGCTGGCGTCACAGATGAACTTGAATTTATTCTTGGAAAACCTCTGAATGCAAAGAGTCTTCAGAGACTAAAAATAGTAGAAGAACTCACAACAGCACCCAAGAAGCTGAACATCACTGAACTCAGTCAGAAGAGAATCCCAGTAGATGACTATCCTCTGTTCTTTGCTGAAGAACCAAGAGAAATTATAGTGAGTTATATTGATGCTTGCAAGGAAGATGGAACGCCCATTCCTGCAGATATTCTGAAGAGAGCAAGGGAACCATTGCCTGTTGTAGGAGAAGAGATCCCAAGAAAAAGAAGTCAATCAGAAGCAGAAGCTGCACCTGTTCAGAAGAAGCCCAAGGTTGTTGAGAAGCCTCAGAAGCTGATAAAGAGGAAAGCATCTGGAGACACTCCTTCTGTTCCAGCAAAACGAATCAAGATTAAAGGTACCAAATCTTCTGTATCTTCTGTAAATAATACTGTTGTAAATTATTCAACACTTAAGTCTATCCCTAAACCACCTTCTACTAAAAAACAATCTGTTACTGCTCCACCTCATGTATTTGTTCCATCCCCACAAAAATCATCTAATCCTGCTTCCATCTCACCTATCAAACCCTCTACTACAAAATCATCTGTACCAAAACCAACAACAACAAAACCACAAAATCAGACTCAACAACAAGAAATATCAACAAAACAATCTGCACCACAACAACCACAATCAGAACAACAACCACAAAAACAATTTGAACAACAAAAAGAAAAATCATCTGAACAACAACAACAACCACAAGAAAAACAATTTGTATCACAACAAACACAACAACCAGAAAAACAATCTGAACCACAAACACAACAACAAGAAAAACAACCAGAAAAACCACCATCAAACACATCTGAACCCACTGCATCTGTACCGGTTACTTCTGAACCTATCAAAGTTACATCTGATCAACCTACATCAGAACCACCCTCATTAGAAACAGCGAACCCTTCTGTAACCCATATTCCTGAGACAGAGGTTCTAAATGTTACACCTCTCAAAACTGTTTTTGAAGTGTCATCTACCTCTTACACTCCAACCTCATCATCCAATTCCTCAGAATCAGATATTCACCCAGATTTTCTGGTATCCCCCTCTCACAGAGATTCTGAAGTGAACCAACCGGAACCCCCTGTATCTTCTGAAGTTATTATTCCAGATCCTATCCCAACACCTAAACCATCTTCTGAAATTATCATTCAAAATCCTACCCCTGCACCCAAGCCAAGAACATCTGAGAATGTACCTTCTGCTTCGTGCAAACTATCCACTTCTAACAAACTTCCTTCTGGTTTCACCTTGAAAAACTTCTACACCAGAATTGAACCATATGAAACCATCACTCCTCTCAAACCAAAACTTACCATCATTCTACCATATGTACTTCAATCCTACATTAAAACAATGTCAGCAGTACCTTCATCAGATCCAAAACCATACTCTGCTATATTTGCTAAATCTGATATACCTGTTTCATCTGATAAACCTGCTATTTCTGATAAACCTGCTAAATCTGCTTTCAAACCTTACTCTGATAAACCCTTTGATGTGGTTTCCTATAAAACAAAAGCAAAACCAAACCTGATGAATGCTTTAAACAGATCCAAACCTGACAAATCCTTTGAAATTCCATTCACACCCTACTACCCTTCTCCTCTGATCTCCATTCATAAATCCATATTTCCACCTACTCCCCAACCCAAACCAATAACCTTGGAAACTCTGTTACACCCCAGACCTAGACTAAATGTTGATCATTTATTTACATGTTTTTTGCAAGAAATACATATGTATTTAGGTTCTGTACAGAGGAAATGTTCAACAACAATGGATGAAAAGGAATCTGATGTCATTTGGAATGGCTTCATAAACAGATTCAACACTGTAGCATCAAATTTGAAGAACGTATGTTCTGATGATGCGAAGCTCAGATTTGCTGAAGCTGCTAGAAGTCTGTTCTGGACTGTTAAGAGATCTGGACGACTGCTTCTTACAGATGCTTCTTCATCATCAGAAGAGAATACTGAATCTGCATCTGAAGACAACCCTCTGGCCATGACTCTGATAGAACATCCTTCTGGCTCTACTGCTCCTAGCTCCAAAGCCCCTATTGAAATTGACTATGTTCAAGCTTCAGAACCTGTTCTACCTTCTTTATCTGAGATTAAGAAAGAACATCCAGATCTTGAAGATAAGATTGCAGTTCTGGAAGCTGGTCAATCAGAAATCAAGTCATGGATGGCTAAACAAGATAATAAGTCTGAAGACATGACTCAGTGGATGTCCCAACAGGATCAGAAGAATGAAACAATGGCTAAGTGGATGTCGAAACAAGAGCAGTCCTCTTCTGAGATCACGGATCTGTTGAAGATGCTTTTGTCAAAACACTCTTAGTTTATTTTTTCTTCTGTTGTTTGCATCTGATGTTTGTATATGTATTTTGAAAATCTTCTGATGTGTGTACTCTTGCTCTGAATTGAATGAATGAATGTTTCAAAGTTTTATCCACATGATTTATCTCATTTACTGTTTCCTTTTATTTGTCTTTTCAACGTTATTACTTTTTGCTTATGACAAAGAAGGGGGAGAAAATATAGATCTGAACTGTTTAATTAAACTTCACCAGAATGAAACTTCAGAAATATCAATTTCATCTAACAATTAAATCTGAGTATTTCAGAATATTTGATAAGTACACTCTGTAAAAAAAACTCTGAGACTCTCAGATCACTTGACAATTATCAGACTCTGACTCTGAAATATGCAAGACACTCTGACTCTCAAATGTTAAAGAACAATCAAGCTCTAACTCTGAAAAATACTCAAGACAAAAGGGAAGTTTCTACTCCTTACTTGTATTTAATTCAGGGGGAGATTCTTCATCTCAGGGGGAGTTATAATTATTCTATTTTCAATTAAACAAAATTTCTGATGTTTTTGTCATCATCAAAAAGGGGGAGATTGTTATAACACAGATTGGTTCTTAATAATATCTTTATGTTTTGATGATAACTATTATGAAATTTTGTAATTAAGAATTATATACTCTAAAATTTGCTTGAGAGTGTTTGTTGCAGATCTTAAAGTAATTATCACTCCAGAAGCAAATCAGAACTGAACATAAGAAATATGCTAGACTCTGAAGCGCCAGATGCATCCATTAGAAGATTCTGAATGCTCCCAACAAAAGATCCTGAGCGTAGCCTCCAGAAGGATCTGAAGCAGAAGCTCCAGAAGGATCTGAAGCAGAAGCTTCAGAAGAATCTGAAGCAAGTCAGAAGCATCTGAACCAAAGAAGAATTCTGTATGAAGAGTTTTCAAAGCATAGTTACTACAGAAGATTCTGAAAGTACTAAAGCTGTCAGTACTGAGGATCTGACTCAAATATGCTCTGAACTTATACACGCTAAAAGCACACCTGTTGCAAAGACTCTGATTCAGCAAAACTCTGATCAACATCAGAAGGCTCTGATCAAATTAGACTCTGATGATTCTTGCTGATAATTGATGAAGAAGAATTCAAAAATTATGTTCGTTGGAATAATCCAAACGACTCTTTCCTTATTTATGCTAGACACAAGAACACAGACAAAAAAGATTTCTTTGTGCTTTCTTCTTCTAGGAAAGGTCACTTGATGTGAAGACAAAAAGGCTCAGACCTTTTGGTACACTCTTCTCAACGTGAAGTTCTCTTGGATCAAGCTGCCTATAAAAGCAAGTCTTCACCCATCTTCTTCAGTTGACGTTTTACCTGAAAAGAAATCAATATTCAAAGCTCTCATACTATTCACATTCTTTCTAGAATTAATTTCTTTGTTCTTAATATTAAGTGAAAAATCACAGTTGTGATAAAGCTTTATTAGAAGCAATTTAAACACTTGTATTTGTTATTACATTTGATTGTAAGAAAACCTTAAGAAGATCCAGTTAGGATCAGTAGTTCTTGAGAAGACTTTGAACAGTTGTTCTTATTGCTTACTATTGTAATCAGTTGATTAAATAGTGGATTAAGTCCTTGTTTGAGAAAGGCAAATCACTCTAGGAAGGGTGGACTGGAGTAGTTGAGTTCAACGAACCAGGATAAAAATACTTGAGTTTTTATTTCTAAGTTTTTATCTTCATACTTATTCAACCCCCCTTCTAAGTATTTTCTCACCTTCAAAAATTTCCTTCTAAAGAGTGTCTAGTCTTTAAAAAATAAAAGATACAAATTATAGTTTTATTTCATGGTTGTATTAACTAACACATTTGTTATTATTTTCATTTAACATGTTATAACTCTTAAAAATTACATAAACTAATTACAAAATAAACCTGCATATTAGCAATTATTTAAAGAGATAATAAAACAAACTAAAAGAAAATATCAAACAAATAAAAAAACAAAAAATCAAATAAATCATGTTTAAAATTAACTAAAAAGTTAATGGGATGAAATATCAAAACAAAATTAAAGAAATAAAGATAATAAAATACATCAAAGCACCAAAAATTTCCTTTTAAAAAGTGTTGTGTCTTTCACAAATATAAGATACAAATTATAATTTTAATTCATGGTTTTGTTAACTAATACATTTGTTATTACTATCATTGTACTTGTTATAACTATAACAATAACATAGATATTAGTAATGAGTTAAAACAATAATAAAATAAAATAAAATAAAATATCAAATAAATAAAAATAAAAATCAACTAAATCATGTTTAATATTAAATAAAAAGTTGATACGAAGAAATATTAAAACAAATTTATAGAAATAAAGAAATACATAATGACAAAGCAGCAAAAATTTCCTTCCAAAAAGTGTTATGTCTCTCACAAAATGAAAAATACAAATTATTGTTTTAATTCATAGTTATATTAACTAATACACTTGTTATTAATTTCATTTATCTAATATATTTGTTACAACTCTTATAATACAATAAAAATTAACTAAATCAAGTTTAAAATTAACTAAAAAGTTAATAGGAAAAAATATATAAAATAAAATTATCGAAATAATGAAAATACAGAATGTCAGAACACCGAAAATTTCCTTCTAAAGAGTGTTGTGTCTTTCACAAATGAAAAATACAAATTATAGTTTTAGTTTATTGTTGTATGGCAAAATATCATTTTTGGTCCCTTAACTATACCTCGGGATTCATTTTTGTTGGTGCAAAGATAGAATAAATGATGAAATAGGAAATATTACTAATAAGAGAATGACGGCTACAAAACATGATTTTTGTTACAATGATTGTCACCCTATTTATAAGCTAAAACTAGGGTTACTAGAATAAGATAAATACTAAAATACCCTCTAACAAACTTAGGGGCCAAGAAAATAGTACAACTAAATAAATATGAATTATTAATAATATTCTAATACCATCCCTTAATTCATATTCCATCAAAACTTGTGACACCAATTCCATCCCTTAATCTGAGAAATTGATCAGTTTTGATAGCTTTCGTCAGAACATCTGCCAACTGCTTCTGAGTGCTGCAGTGTACAACTTCTAACACTCCACTCTGAACTTGATGTCTCAGAAAATGATACTTGGTCTCAATATGCTTGCTTCTCCCATGCAACACTGGGTTTCTAGCAAGATTGATTGCAGACTTATTGTCAATCATCAACTTCAGAGGTTTGTCTACTTTAATCTTCAGATCCTGCAACAGATTCAGAATCCACACAGCTTGGCATGCAGTAACAGCACCTGCAATGTATTCAGCTTCACAGGTTGACAACGCCACAACAGGTTGCTTCTTGGAACACCAAGAAATGGGACCTCCCAGAAATTTGAACAAGTACCCAGATGTACTTCTTCTGTCAACTCTGTCTCCACACCAATCAGAGTCTGAATAACTCAGAAGTTCTGACTCATTATTTCCTCCAGAGGGAAATAACACTCCATACTTCAGAGTTCCTTTGATATACCTCAGAATCCTGACAGCAGCTTGATAATGAGACCACTTAGGTTTACTCATGAACCTACTAACCATCCCAACAGAATAGCAAATATCAGGTCTGGTATTGCACAGATACCTCAGAGAACCAACCAACTGTTTGAAGGTTGTAGCATCCACATCCTTTCCTTCAGAGTCTGAATCCAGTTTCTGATTTGTATCAGAAGGTGTGACAGCCATCTTACAATTCTTCAGATCAAATCTCTTCAGAAGTTCTAATTCATACTTGAGCTGATGCAAAATGATACCTTTCTCAGAATATCTGAACTCCATCCCTAGAAAGTATGTCATTTTGCCTAGATCAGTCATTTCAAATTCATTCATTAGAACCTTCTTGAACTTGGCTATCTCCTGTTCAGAACTTCCAGTCAATAGTATATCATCAACATATAAACATACCAGAGTCATATTGCCTTCAGAAGTATGCTGAACATAGACACCGTACTCCATCTCACATTTCTGAAAGCCTTGCTTCTTGAAAAATGAATCAATCTTCTGATTCCAAGCTCTGGGCGCTTGTTTCAGTCCATATAGAGCTTTGTATAATCTGTACACCATCCCTTCCTGATTCTTTTTCACAAATCCAGGAGGTTGTGACACGTAAACTTCTTCTTCTAATGGACCATTCAGAAATGCAGATTTTACATCTAAATGCATCAGAGGCCAATTCCTGTTGGCAGCTATTGCAATCACCATTCTGATTGTTTCATGTCTTGCTACAGGTGCAAACACTTCAGAATAATCCAGCCCAGGTTTCTGTAGAAATCCTCTGGCTACCAACCTTGCTTTATGTTTGCCAATTGAGCCATCTGGCTTTAACTTCTGCTTGAAAACCCATCTGACGCTGATGGCTTTCTTGTCTTTTGGAAGTTCTGTCAGCTTCCAAGTCTTGTTTCTCTCTATAGCATCAAGTTCTTCTTTCATGGCCTTCAGCCAGAGCTTCTGCTTAAGAGCCTCCTCTGTACTTATAGGTTCAGAGTCTACTAACATGGCACACTGAATAACTTCTCCTTCAGAGTCTACTTCAGTGTCTTGCAGCATGTCAAATTCTGCAAATCTTCTGGGAACGCTTCTGATTCTTTGTGGTCTCTGAACTTGTTCAGAGTCTTGAGCTTCAGAGTTTCTAGCTTCAGATGATTGACCTCCAGAGCTTTGACCATCTTCAGAGTCTGGCATATTTCCAGAGTCTGAATTGCCACCAAGATCTGGATTGCCATCAGAGTCTGAATCATCAGAGTCTGGGTCATCAGAGTCACCTTCATCTTCTGAGTCATCTTCAGAGTTTGAATCAGTATCAGAGTCAGAGTCAACGTCAGGGTTTACTTCAACTTCAGAAATTCTTAACTCTGGCCTTTCTTCAGAGGTTCTAACATCAGAATCAGATTGAGACTTATCCCAATTCCAAACTTCTGATTCCTTCACAATCACATCTCTGCTGAATTCAATTTTATTGGTTTCTGGACAATAGAGCTTGTATGCACCTGTACTGTGGTACCCTATCAGAATCATCACTTTGCTTCTATCATCCAGCTTCTGTCTTCTGGCTTCTGGAACATGTTTATAGCAAACAGAACCAAATACCTTCAGATGACTAACACTTTGCTTGTCTCCAGTCCACTTCTGCATAGGAACTATTTCCTTCAACTTCTTCGTAGGACATCTGTTGAGTACATACGTTGCAGTAGCAACAGCTTCTCCCCAGAGCTTCTGAGGAAGCTTCTTCTCCTTTAGCATGCTTCTCACCATATCAAGCAAAGTACGGTTTCTTCTTTCAGCAAGACCATTGTGTTGAGGGGTATAAGGAGCAGTAACCTCATGCTCAATTCCATTCTCCTCACAGAACTTCTGGAACTCTTTGGAGTTATACTCACCTCCACCATCAGTTCTAAGAATCTTCAACTTCTGACCACTCTGATTCTCAGCCTTCATTCTGAACTTCTTGAATTCATCAAACACCTCGTGTTTGAACTTAATAAGGGATACCCATGTCATTCTTGTGAATTCATCAACAAACAACACAAAGTATTTATTCCCTCCAATTGATGCTACTGGAAATGGACCACACACATCAGAGTGTACAACTCCCAAGGCATGTTTTGCTCTTGGAGCAACTTCTGATGCAAATGGCAATCTTGGTTGTTTTCCTTCCATGCAAACTTTGCATGACTTTTCAGGCTTCTTAATTGCAGGAATTCCATGTACCAATTTCTTTGAATTCAGATGTTGTAAGCTTCTGAAATTCAAATGACCAAATCTTCTGTGCCACAGCTCACTCTCCTTCTCAGTACTTGTTGCACTAAGACACTCTGAGTCTGCAGTTCTGACATTCACCTTGAATGTTCTATTCCTTCCCTGTTCTGACTCCATAATCAACTTCTGATTACAGTCATACAGCTTCAGAAGATTGTCCTTCATGGTAACTGAGAAACCTTTCTCAATTAATTGTCCCACACTCATCAGATTGCTTCTGATGCCAGGTACATACCACACATTCTGAATCAATGCTATTTTCCCATTGTTCAGAGTCACTCTGACATTTCCCATACCTTCTGCATTAAGATATTTGTCATCAGCACATCTGATCTTTGTTCTCTTTTCAGAGTCAAAGTCAACCAGCCATTTCTTGTTTCCAGTAAGATGATTTGAACAGCCAGTGTCCATATACCACCAGTCTGTCAGATCATCAGATTCAGAGGCCATCAATAGCACAGATTCGTCATCAGAACTTCTGGCTATATTTGCTTCTTCTGATTTCTTCTCCTTGTTTGACCAACAATCTCTAGCAAAGTGACCAAACTTCTTACAACAGTAACATTGGATCTTCTTCTTGTCATACTTCTCTTTTCCCTTCTGAGCATTCTTTTGTCTATCAGAGGTTGAGCTTTCTGACTTCTGACCACCATCAGATCTTCTCCTGGCTTCTGACTGCTTCTGATACCTCCTATCAGAAGTTGCTTTCAGAGCCTGCTGTTCTACTTCCTTTTCAGAATTTCTCTCAGTCAGACGCAACTCTTGCGCTTCTAGACTGCTCTGCAGCTCTTCAATTCTCATTGTGCTCAGATCTTTGGAATGTTCTATTGCTACCACAATGTAATCAAATTGAGGAGTAAGGGATCTCAACACTTTCTCCATGATTGTTTCTTCAGAAAGAGTTTCTCCACATGCCTTCATCTCATTAGTGATCAGAATCACTCTGGAGATGTATTCAGAAACTTTCTCATTATTCTTCATGTTGAGATTCTCATATTGCTTTCTCAAGGACTGAAGCTTCACCTTCTTCACTGATGCGTCACCACCATAACATCTCACCAGAGTGTCCCATGCAGCCTTTGCTGTTGTAGAGTCTGCAATCTTCTCAAACACGTTTACATCCACAAATTGATGAATGAAGAACAATGCTTTCTGATCCTTCTTCCTTACTTCCTTCTGCGCGTTTTTCTGTTCATCAGTTGCATCTGCTGCTACTGGAACATAACCATCAGTGACAAGATCCAGAACATCTTGAGCACCAAACAGTACACGCATTTGGATCATCCAACGATTCCAGTTTTTACCATCAAATACTGGAAGTTTGGTGTTCATGTTGCCGTTTCCGTTCATCTTCTACTTTGCACAATACACTCAGAGTTTTCTCACACAGTGTTTCCCAACCCACAGAATTAAAAAATTCTGATCAGATTTTGTTCAAGATTCAACAAGAATCTGAGAAACAAAATCAAACACACAAGACCTCACGTTCACTCGTGTTTCCCGTGTTTCCCAATGAATCTGAACCGGAGCTCTGATACCAATTGTTGGTGCAAAGATAGAATAAATGATGAAATAGGAAATATTACTAATAAGAGAATGACGGCTACAAAACATGATTTTTGTTACAATGATTGTCACCCTATTTATAAGCTAAAACTAGGGTTACTAGAATAAGATAAATACTAAAATACCCTCTAACAAACTTAGGGGCCAAGAAAATAGTACAACTAAATAAATATGAATTATTAATAATATTCTAATAATTTTGGTCCCTTAACTTTAAAAAGTTCCATATTGGTCTCTTAACTCTTCAAACGTTCCATATTAGTCCTTTTTGACCTATTAGCGACGGAAAAAAAATCAAAAAAACTGTCGCTAAATCCGTCGCTAATAGGTCAAAAAAGACTAATATGAAACATTTGAAGAGTTAAGGGACCAATATGAAACTTTTTAAAGTTAAGGGACCAAAATGAACACCGAGGTATAGTTAAGGGACCAAAAAGGATATTTTACCTTGTTGTATTAACTAATACATTTGTTATATTTTCATTGTACTTGTTATAACACTTGCAAATTACATAGAGTAATTTCTAAATAACCCTGCATATTAGCAGTTTCTTAAAGCAATAATAAACAAACTAAAAAAAATATCAATCAAATAAGAACTGAAAATAAACTAAATCATGTTTAAAATTAACTAAAAAGTTAATAGAATGAATTATCAAAACAAAATCATGATATTTGATGTGAGTGACACCCTTTATGATTGCGATTTTATTAAATTATGCATTTAAATTGGCACCTATCCCACTTAAAACTTACATAAAATCCAATCCTCGTTGACAACACTTCAGGCATCATACCTCATGCATCAGTCACCACACTTCATGCATGACAATTTATACGTGGCGCTCACCCTTATTCCCAAAGGCCATCTGTCACCGGCCCTATACTTTTTAAATCCAAAAAGATCCACAGTGTCTGTCAAAGTTCAAAATTATTTTCTTCTTTAGAATATGATTCTCATTTGGAGCTCACTTAATTTTAAAGTTCAGTTTTCATTTGACAAACAACTTCATTTTCCATCTAATAATCAATTAAGGTTTAGTTCTCGGCTAATAGTCAAATTCAGTTCCATTCGATGATTAATTAAAATATAATTCTCAAAGATTAATTAACTACTATTTGAAGCTTTAAAAAAATTGTTAATGAATCACAAAGACAAAGATTAATTATGACTTTTATATTTTAACCTACCATCAGTTGTTAATTTATTGTAATCAATTTTCGTTTATACTAATTTCTTTTTATTATATATATATATATATATATATATATATATATATATATATATATATATATATATATATATATATATATATATATATATATATATATATATATATATATATATATATATATATATATATATATATATATATATATATATATATATATATATATATATATATTATAAAATGCTATATAAGAAAGTTAGTTATATTGTTTAGTATTTATCATTTTATTCAGAAGCTTCTATATTTTTAAAGAGTTTAATTGCTTTATTTTGAGTGAACTCGGTGTGAGTGAATCATGGATCAAACTATATACTTATGACTCGTTTTCTTCCCTCAAATGGCCCCAATGGATTTGGGAAGATGAGATATATATACATTGCAAAGAAAGATTCTAAACTGGCCTATGTTGATTTGAGCACCCAAATATATAAGGAGATTGGTATTACTGGTGGAAGGGGATGTTATTTTAACGTCGATCTTTACCAGGAAAGCCTTCTTTCGATCGAAGAATCAAGTAACTAGTTACTTCTTCTTCTTGTTTTCACACGTAGTTATATGGCTATGGTGATATGATCTTGTTTTATCAATTTAATTTTAAAGGTTTAGGGTTTTGTGCTTTGCAAACTGATTGTGTTTTCTTTTTCTGAGTTCCCATATATTCTGCTTGAAATATATATGCCACTGAATTCAGTTTGAGTTATAATGAAAGAAACTGCATATAAATGTGCCAAAGATTATGTAAAATATTATAAATATGTTTGAAATTCTAGTGAGGACATATGCGTACAAAGTTCAATAGTAGTTCCGTCCCTGCATAACTTTTTTAGTTGTTGTTGTCAAAGTCGTGTTTTAATACGTATAGTGGTAGGATTTTACATGTCTAGGTATGATCAACGTGTTAAAACTGTAATAAATTTGTTTTTCTGTAAACTCAAGAAAAAAAAACAAATTTATAATGAGTTAACTCGATGAAATTGGATAAAATTATTTGATTTGGCTTGTTTGCACAATTTTATTTTTAAATGATTGTTTTTTGTTCCAATTTCTTTTTTTCTCCACAAATCAAAATAAACTTCTTCCTTTATGTTTTTATTTTATATTTTTAACGACTTAGAAACTTGTTATTTTGAATTTTTTTTTATATTTGTATGATTTGGTGGGATAATTTAATCTTGTTATTTTGAAAAATAAAAGTGTATGTTTATATGATTTTGTGGGATAATTAATGTATTTTAATATAAATTTATGCACGTGAAATTACTTGTATATTGGTTTGGTATATTTTGACTTTATAATTAAGTTAATATTTTTTAAAAAAAAATGACATTTTGATAGTGTTGGAATGAAAATTTCCAATTCATATTAAGACTTTCAAATTTTCAACCTCATTGATTATCATTATACACAACCTAATGGGGTCTCTAGGCTAGAAGAATGAAAACATCATTTTTTTTTGTCAAAAGACATTTTGGTTTTCAAGAAAGAAAACCAAGGCTTTTGAATATTTTACTATATAGAGCAAATTCTCTTTTGTGCCTTATAAAAGGGTCATAAATAAAAGTAGCTTTAAACCTTCTTTTAGCTTTTGAGAATTAAATCTAGCATGGAAGAGAATGTTAATTTGAAGTAAGACAAAATGTATCCAATGTTAAAAGTCAACTTTATGTCCCAATCATTACATTTTACATTATCATAGACAATTGTAAGAGATGGGTTTGAATACTACCACTATTTTTTTCCATTAAAACGTGTTGATAAATTTACAAGAAGCAAGCATGATTGACATGTTTGGAGAATAATATTTATGAAGGCGAAATACTAGAGACTTTGAACGCTTACTATAGATGCGAGAGACATGTTGTTTTTCAGATATGCCTTCGGATAGTTAATATGGATAGAACATGGTGGGGAGAAAATCTTTTAATGGTGGGAGAGAACCTTATCTAAGGTGGAATATTATTTAGAATAAGGAGAAGGTTTCAAACTCTGAGGGTTGCGGGTTAGCTTCTGTTTATTTCTCAAAGTTTTTGGGAAACTTTTCGGCAGAAGATATTTTTCATATTTTCAAGTCTCATGGTGATCTTTTCGAAGTTATTATTTTTCCGAAAAGGGACAAGTTCGGAAAAAAGTTCAATTTTGCGAGGTTATATGGAGTAGTAGACGCTAAACTGCTCGAGATAGTGTTGGATAATGTCTTCATTGGTGACAAAAAATTATATGCAAATGTTCCTAGATATGAAAGGAAACTAGTTTCACCAGCTGGAACCAAACCCTCATCCAGAGTTACGGTTGGGGCTAACCTGTATGGCTATGTTGCAAAAGGACCTTCTAGAGGGTGAAAAGGAGGGGTTGACGGAAAGTTCTTTGCAGAGGTTGTAGTGAGGAAGACGTACGGAGGCAGTGGAGTGTTTAAAGGGAATACTAGCTCACTTCCTGAATATGTAACAAAGGAGGAGGACATAGCAAGGTTCAGAAAATCCTATATTGGTTTCGTGACGGTTCCAGGTTCTTCTTACAACATCAAGATGCATTTTGAGGTGGAAGGATACTTCTCGATCAAAGTTACACCGTTAGGGGCAAACATCTGCCTTTTGGAGGAGATTGAAATAGAAGAGATTGGGTTTCCAATCAGAGAAGGAAAGAGCTGGTGGAGTTAGTGGTTTAATGAGATCAGGAAGTTGAGAGAAGAGGATGTGGATAAGGAGAGGGTCACATGGACCAGGTGTTTTGGCATTCCATGTCATGCTTAGAATAATGATTTCTTTGAGTATCTGGCTAAAATGGTTGGCACCCTTGTTTGCTTAGATGAGAATACCATGAAACTTTAGTGCTTAGACGTGGCAAGGACTCTTGTTCGCACCAGATGTGCGATTTCTCTCAATGAAACGTTTCAAATCAAGATTAATGGTGAGGTTTTCACTATTAAATTAACAGAAGATTTGCATGCACCATTAAGGATTAGCGTTCATTCCCCTGCTAATAACTTTTGGACGACGGAGGAAAGTTCAGAAGATAGAGGGTTCTGGGGAGGTAACAACTTCGACGAGGGCTTAGATAAGTGGTCGGTGGCTGGACCTAACAACACGGGTATTGATGAGCACGTTAACCCAGGCATTGAGGAAGGTGAGATCTTGGAATCTGCTAATGAGATTTTAGGGATCATAAAGGAAGGAGGCAAATGGAGCAGGAAACCATCGCAGAGACTGTCACGTACTAAGAAGACAAAACGCAAAAAGTTTAGAGTTGACGTTGCTTTAAAAAAGGCTAGGAATGGGATAGAGTTATAGCCGTCAGATGTAGGTGTCTATGAAGTATTCGGCGTAAGAGGTGGAATTAGTTTGAATGAGGATAAAGAAGTCAACCAATCCCTAGACCACTATCTTATAGATATTGTCACGTGCATTGAAGAAGTGGGGAGTGTTGCACCCCAAAATATGCCCTCTCATTTCTAACCCTAAGTGGCTTTCGCTTCGCATTCGTCTACATTTTCATTAGGTCATAACAATTAATCATGCATTGTATTGAGTGCTTGAGACATGGGATCACATTATTTTTATGGCTCAGGACTTCTTTTTATTTCAAGTTTTTAAGCAGCAAGCAACAGAGGCTCCAACATTTATTTTGCTCGGTGATTTGGTATCGGACCATATTTTTTCCAGCAGGGTATCTTGAGTGCAAGAGGGGATTCATAACTTATTTCAGGCATTATTCAGGTTCAATATCAAATAACAAGCTTCAGAGGCAGAGTCATGCTCCGAACAAGTGGCAACAATTGATTTTCCAAGTTTCCTTTCTTTTGGCACCAAAATTCAAATTTTGAATGTGTTAATCGATTAACACGTGCAAAATTTTCCCAAGAAGTTCAATTTTCAGCATGGAGGCAATTTTGATCATTTTTATTTTTGGCTTGCATCATGAGAAGATTCTAGAGTGTGGTAGATCCTAACTAACTCCACAGCAAATGCCAAGCCTAAGTCCAAACCCAATTCAAGAGTTAATTCTAAAGCACACTCCAAGCCTCATGCACACTCCAAACCTAGAGCCTATTTAAGTGAATTTGCTCCAAACCTTATATAACTTCACTCACAATTTCATGTCCTTCTCAATTAATCTCTACAATCCTCTCTCATTTTTCTATCATTCCAAAATCCTCACCAAAGCTCCATAACCAAAAAGCTTCACAAGTTGTACATTTCAATTTGTGAATTCTTGAGCTAAACCTCCATTACATCATCTTCCATTATTCAATTCTGAAGTTGAAGCTTATTTGAATCTTGATCAATTTTTGGAATCACTTCTTGAAGAGCTTTTGGATTATTTTTCAATAATTGCTTTGATCTTCAACTTTTCTTGCTAAAGCTTCTTTGATCTCTAGATTTCTTGGTTTAATTTATCACATTCTATTTTACAATTTGCCCCATCCTCAGTGGGTACCCACAAAAATATTCCAATCGGGTAGGGTAAAAACCAGCAAAAATGGGTGTGGGCACGGGATCAGGTAATTATCCACTTAAATAAGCGGGGATGGACACCTTAGTACCCAACCCGTCCCATACCAGCACAATATATATTTATATATTTATATATTTTAATTTATATTATTATATAAAAATAAACGTCTATCAATTTTTAAAAATAAATCAACTTTAAACTACTACATATTTAATATAAGTGATCTTTTATTTCATAATCCAATAGTAAATTTTCTTTAAAATTTTTTAATATTGTTAAAAACTTAAAATAATATGATATTTTATACTTGATTTATTTAATTTTATAAAAAATGCGGGTAATGGACACGGTACAAGCACTTACATACCCACAGGGCACGAGTACAGGTGCCAATGTTGATACCCAAACTGGTATGGGCTTGGGTACAGGGATTTTTTTCAACTGCAGGTATGGGGACGGGTATTATAGCACCATGTCCATTGTCATCTCTAAAAGCAAATCTCAGCTTTGTAGGTTGGTATATCTTAAATCTACCTTTGGTTTTGCTTAATTTGCATTTTCACAATGTAGATCTTGTGATTTTTGGTGATAATTGATTCATTGATTGCTTTGATTGTTGATCTTGGTGTTTAATGGATTCAATTGATGTTTAATTGTTTTTATTTAAGGTAATTTTCATGATTAATTGCATGCTCTAACATGTGGAGATTAAGTGATTAAGTTGCTGAAAAGTATTTTTTATGTTGTTGTCTATTATAGTGTTAATAGATTAGCTAAAATATAGGAAAAAGTGGTTAATGGATTAACATTATTGTTGTGTGTATTTTGTGTTGTTGTTACAATGTTAATAGATTAACCAGAATATAGGCAAAAGTGGTTAATCGATTAACAATGTTGCTGAAGCTGATTTTTGTGCTTTTTCGTGCTTGTTTGGATTCCTTTCCATCTCTAAACCTCATGGCTTTGTATGATGCATATTTGTGGATTTTTCTTGTGTTATTTCACCTTATTTTGCAGCATGTATGAGATTCTTCGACACGCGGCACATTCCTTTCGTAATGCATATTCATCCTTACTTGTGTGCATTCTTGATGCAATCTTCATGTTGCTTAATCATTTGCACATTGATGTTTGCTTGCTTTTGATGCTTATTTTGCTTGATTCATGATAAATGCTCATGTTTTCATACTTGATTCCATGAATGCGTGTTTGCTTTAAGTTTTTAGTTATTGATGAACATCCATGTTGTTCTTGTTGAATGCTTAATTGTCAAATTTTGTTAAAACTTGCTCATGCTTAATTGTTGATACATGTTCATCAATTAATCTTACTTGATACATGTTCATACTTGATCCTTGCAATTTCATATGCATTTGTTTAAATGTTGATGCATAATCATGTGTATCCTTGAATGTCTTGATTACGTGCCAATTGTTGCTCAATCTTTGTCATTTGTAATCTTGATGCTTGGTTTGATTTTGTGATACATGTTCAAGTTCATCCATGCTTGATACATCGTTGTTGCATTCATTTGTTGTGCGCATAAATCGTTGTCTCGTGCATTACATGTTGTATAATATATCCATTCTGTTTTACTGCATTTTACACATGTTCTATTTTGGAAATGTAAGTTGTTAATTGTTGTGTTGTACTGTTGTTGGATTTTGTCGATGTGCTGAGCTGAAGCGCTGTTGTTGCTTTTATTTTTGGTTTTTTTTGTATGCATGTTCCCTTAAGGCCTTCTAGTCCAACTTCATTTTTGATAAAGGTTGGAGTAGGATAGACACTAGGCTCTCAATCCTCTGCATGACAATATTAACTTAGCTCCCTCTTAACCTCAACCATAGGTCCATCTCTTGTATTAGGGTAGGATTCCCTTTCTTATTTCAACTATATGACCATTTGACATGACAACATCTAGGCGTGAGATCCCTTAGATTTTTCTTTGCCCTTTGAGCCTCTCCCTTAAATCAAATCAAAATACATAATAAATACGATGAGTATAGTATGTCATGAGCCTTAAGAACATGGGAAATGATGAGTGGGAGTCTCTCCTTACTTCTTCTAGAGTGTTTTGCATACGTCTCGTCTAGGACGATCTTGCAAAGTATTCGCTCCCATGTCATAGACTTTAGTATGATACATATCATAAAAAAATTCAATGCACTCCTTTAAAACACTTGAACAAATGCAAATCATTTTTTCCTTCGGGATTTTCTTCTCAAGCCTTTTCAGAAAAGGCATGCTATTTCCATTCTACCGCAAACAGGTAACACGTAAGGCTCCAGAAACGAACGACAAACACCAAAACTGCTAGAACGTGAATGTTAGCATCGTCCATAAAAAACACCTAACAACCTTTGGTCCCACGAACTATGGACGCTCTGATTCTTCATTCGTCAATGAAGATACGTAGGCACAAGATTGCGAGATCTTGGCGAGCATAATCCCCCTTCTCACCCAAAGTCCTCTTAACTACGTTGACTCTAAATTTCCCATTGCACAAGGGAATACGTAGGCATAGGACGGCGAGGTCCTATCGAGTTTCCCCTTTGTTTTCTCCCTTTTCGTTTCTGCATTACCTTAGCAAGTATGTTTTAGATAAACACACTCTTCGATTAGAACAACAAGAGTGGATCTTGTTGAGTACAACGGACGTGAGGGGTGCTAACACCTTCCTTTCGCGTAATCGACTCCTAAATCCGGAATTTGGTTAGGACACCATGTTCTTTACTTTTTTGAGGTTTTCTCGAACGTTTCCATTCCCCGTCGGGATAAATAACGTTTGGTGGCGACTATGTTTCTCGTCGGTGGTTTTTCCAGGTAGCAATAGGGAGGAAGAAACCTTTATTATTGTTGGATGGGCCTGATAAGTTCTAAAGTGTACGGATTTTGAGTGTGAATTATTGACACTTATTGGCTTAATTCAACCAATAAACCTCAATTTTTGTGCACATGTTGTATAGTTTATATTATAGTGTATATATTGTGTATCGCCTAAATATCATTGATTTTAATTGTTTTTCTCTCATTTTTCAGGTATATAAGCAATTATATTTTTCCATTGTCTTATAGAGCATTGAATAAGCTTTCCAACACTTTCGACCGCGTGTAAAACAGAGTTACGGTTTAAAAGTTATGGTCGAAACAAGTGCTGGTCTACTATCATGTTTGTTGTGTGAACTGGAGGCGAGCGAACTCGCCAAGAGATCACACTGTGAACTCAAGGCGAATAAAAATTTCCCTGAAGCATGGAGAACACTGTTTTGGCACTAGCTAAGGTGGCATATGTTTGCTGGGCGAACGGGAGTTCGCAGTGCGAACACGAGAACCCATTTTTGCCTATTTAAGTGATTTTTCAGCATTTTTTAGGTTATGTTGTTGGAAACTTTTTACCCCAACTTCATCAAAAATATTCTTGAGTAAATTTATCTTAGAAACAACATTAGAGTGTGCATCTTGACGATCCAGAGTCGAATCCACTTCAATCAGAGTTGACAGACCATGAGATTTGTGTTCTTCTTCTCTTTTCTCCTTGTACTCTCTATTTGTTGGGGTTTTGTATGTAAGTTTATCTTGATTGTATGTATATCTATGGATCTTTATAAAATCTCTTTTACCACTCTTTATCGATGGTTATCTTGATTTTTTACTTAATGGGTTTGGATTGCTATAGACATATACGGTTCGAACTTGAAATTCTGGTATCAGATATAAGATGTCGAAGGCGATGTTACGACACTAATATCTGAACTATCACCAATAAGAACAAAGAAAAAAATGTTAATAATAGTAAAAATACATAAGCAATTGTTGACCCAGTTCGGTGCAAACACACATACGTCTGGGGGCTACCAAGCTAGGAAGGAAATTCACTAAGTAGAATTAGTTTGAAGATACACAGTAGACCCTCTCTAGTTTACTATCTTCGCACCTAATCTCTACCCTTGCAATTTCTACCTAGGACACTCCTAGAAAAGAGATACCTCTCACTCCCCCTCAATCTGAGCAGTGATAACAACAGATGAATAAACTTTAGAAGACACTCTTCAAAAGCAAAACTTGATCTTGCTTAAAAGCTTCAATCAATTTCAATACACTCTTGCTTACAAGCTTTGAGTGAACAACTTATAACATAAAAGCTTAGTCCAATTCACACATTAAAGTAATGAGTGAATGGCTCACAAACCCACGAAGCTCAAAAAGCTCCAATCCTTACGTAATGCACTCTATTAACCCTAGCTTCTCTAATCTTCAAAATAGGATTGTGAATCCTTTAAATAGTAACTCTTGGACGAGTTTTGGACTTTGGTAAAAATAGCATCTGATCTTGATATAATCAATTAGAATAATTAGTATCAATGAGTAAAAGCAAAATAGATTTGATTTGATTCAATCAGCTCTAATCAAATCACTCTTCAGATCTTCAAGATTTCCTTCAGAAAATAGCTCACACAATTCCATAAATAATCCACGAAATATGCAACAAAACATATTTGAATAAAGACTAATTCCATGCAGATTTGAACCATTAAAGACAGATCATCACAGTGCAAAGAGTTGCACAAAAATTAACAGACAAACAAACACATTCTCATAGAATGTTCTATTCACAAATGTCAGGACATCATGCTTGACATCATGAACTAAACCCTGCAGCAACAACCATAGCTACCTGCAGAATGTTAAGGACATATGTCAAGACATCTTGTAGGACATCTTGTGATATCACCAAGTTTTACCAAAATTCCTGCCAATCAAGAACTAACAAACTCCCCCTTTGGCAAATTTTGGCTAAAACATTCAACAGATCACAAGAGCTCTTAAACCAGAGAGCACAACAGCAAAAACACAAAAAGAACTTCACAACAGGAGTAAACATAAACTCCCCCTCAACAAAGAAAACAGAAACTCCTCAAGAAACACAATGGCCCAAACATCCAGCAATATCAGCACAACCACAACCTGTAAACATAAACATCCAGCAATATCAGCACAACCACAACCTGTAAACACAAACATCCAGCAATATCAGCACAACCACAGCTTGTAAACACAAACCCCCCCTCAACATAGCATCAACTTCAGCAACAACTTCTCCCCCTTTTTAGCCATAGATTAGGACCACAAAGTGAGGGTAATAAAATATCATATATCAAATAAACAGAACCAAGTAAAGTTAAGGGTACAAAGATGACCCAAATATAGTACAAGCCAACATCACTTTAAGTGCAAGGGTAAATAAATTCTGCAACAGCAGACACAACAAAGCAAAAAAAAAAAATAAAGAACACATCAGTCAAGCCGTATTAATCTTCTTCATCAGATCTTGTACTCTCACCTTCACCAGCATTTGTAGACTCAGAATTATTATCATCAGTCTTCTCCCCTGAACCAGACACTTCCTCATCTTATTCTTCTTGATCACCAGCATCATTCATTGTATTGTCTTCACTTCGTTCCAGACTTTTAATCAAAGCTTCCAACTTAATCTTTCTAGTTGTAGCCACACTAATCACTTCACCTAACTCCCTGTAAGTCTCCTTTAAATTAGATATAACCCCAGCCCTTGAAGTGGATGCCTTCTCAAATGATGTTAAGACAATTTTTGGGACATGTCTTCCAGTAAAAAACTTGTAGTGAAGAGACATAACTGATTCTCTTTTGCACACCACATAATTGCTAGTGAGAATCCCAGGGTATTGGCTCAAGAATATTCCACATATCAGAGAGGGAAATGCAATAGGAAGTTTAACAGCATTTATGGTGGCATGTTTCACAACTTGATCAAATATGTACCTTCCATAGTTAAACTTGACCTTGGTCCCAACAACAAAAATGAATCTTCCCAGTCCAACAGCAATGGTTGAGGTATGGTTTATGGGTACCCAATTTTCAGCACCAATCCTGTGAAGGATGGCATACTTAACACTGAGTTGCCCAGCAGAAAGCTTACCTTTAAAGGACCAAGCATTGATTTGATTTGCATTAATAACCCTGCGCACTTGATTATCAGTAGCTTCCATTTCACCATCCTCTTCCTCATTCCTACCCAAGAAGCTGTTAATCACATTTGAAGAAAATTCAACACACCTTCCTCTTACAAACACTTTCATAAAGTCATTGCTCTTTCTATCAGTAATGGTTTCAGGGATATTCACAATGAATTCCTTCACAAGCATATCATAACATTTAGAGAACCCAGCTACAGTTTTGGCCAGCCCAGCATCAGAAATCAGTTGCATGACCTCCTTGATTTCAAGCGCATCCTTTCATAATTCTCTTTCTAAGGCAATCCTTCTTTGATACACAATTTTCCACTTTGACACATTGTCAATAAAGTGGAATAACACATTATCCAGAGGGGCAACATGAACAGTACTAGTGGTTTTCTTGGCAGCAGATCTCTTAGCAGGAGTGATGTCCTGAACATCATCATCAGAAACAGTCTCCAATCTAACCTTTCTTTTCTTGGAAGCAGGAGTGACTTTACTCCAAGCTTTTGGAGTATCAACAGCAGTCGTCTTCCTCTGACTCTTAGAAGGGGATTGCTCAATCATAACTTTTCCTTTTCTAGACTTCAATCTTTTCGCAATACCAGGAGCAACATTATTTATCAACTCATCATCAGATGGGACTTCCTCAAGGTCCACCACATTTTCAGAAATATTTACCTTCTTCTTGTCTTGAAAAGAACTCGTTGTATTGTCTTCCATATCAGGGGTACTAGCATTTTTATTAGCAACATCATCTACTCTTACTTCCTTTAGCACAGAGCTAGCAAGCTTGTGCAGATTCTGTGTTAGGGGTTTTATCAGAAGGAGAGTTATCAGCATCTTTACCTTTTTCTCCTAGGTCAGCAGCAGAACTTAGAGTAGCGTCCATGCGAGATAGAGGAGTGGAAATCCCAGGTACATTATGCCCACCATATAGAACCTTAGTCACTAGTTCCCTAATGGTTCTATCTACATAGGCACTGCCTTCTTTGTTCTTCATTTTAGTTGTATAATCAGTAGAGGAAGCAGGAGATTTACCTTTAGATGTATGTTTTAAGTCGCTTGCGTGGGTGGGTGTGGACTTGGACGCTTCAGTCTCGTGGCTGGGAACCATGGCAAGAGGAGTAACGTCAAGGACATCCTCAAACGAGATGCTCATGGGATGAGCCTTAGGTTTGGAATCAGACTTAGAAGATTTTGATGAAGTTGAGACATTTTGAGGTTTTTGAAAATCCTCTCAAGGTTTCAAATTGACTGGCATCCAAAACTTTAGTGAAAATATCAGCCAACTGCTTTTCTGTAGTAACATGCTCTAGGGTAATGATATTATTTTCAACAAGCTCCCTTATAAAATGATGAAGGATATAAATATGCTTTGTTCTGCTGTGTTGAATAGGGTTCTTGGATATGTTTATAGCACTTAGGCTGTCACAATATAATGTCATGACATCTTGTGTGACATTATACTCAATAAGCATTTGCTTCATCCACACAAGTTGAGAGCAGCTACTCCCAGCAGCTATATATTCAGCTTCTGCAGTAGGTAGAAAGACATAGTTTTGTTTCTTGCTAAACCAAGATATGAGGTTGTTCCCCAAAAAGAAGAAGCCTTCTGATGTGCTCTTCCTGTTATCAGCACTTCCAGCCTAATCAGCATCACAGTAGCCAGACAACACACAACCAGATCCATGAGTGTACATCATCCCATATTCACTTGTCCCATTAATATATTTAAAAATTATCTTGACTTGATTGATATGACTCATATTGGGTTCAGCTTGATATCTGGCACAAACACCCACAGCAAATGCAATGTCAGGCCTGCTTGCTGTAAGATATAACAAGTTTCCTATCATGCTTCTGTAGAGGCTTTGATCCACATTAACACCTTTTTCATCTTTAGACAACTTTAGATGGGTAGGTGCAGGTGTTCTCTTGTGGCTGGCATTTTCCATTCCAAACTTCTTAACTATATTCTTGGCATACTTACTCTGAGAAAGGAATATAGATTCTTCCATCTGTTTGACTTGCAACCCAAGAAAGTAAGTTAATTACCCAACAAGGCTCATTTCAAATTCAGACTGCATTTACTGCACAAAATGTTGAACCATCTCATCAGACATCCCACCAAAAATAATATCATCAACATATATTTAAGCAATCATGAGTTTTCCCCTTTCTTCCTTGATAAACAGTGTCTTATCTATGCCACCTTTTTCAGTATCCATTATCAACAAGAAAATTTGTTAGTCTTTCATACCATGCTCTAGGAGCTTGCTTCAGTCCATACAGAGCTTTCTTCAACTTAAACACATGATTAGGAAAAGATGGATCAATAAAACCTTTAGGTTGTTCCACATAGACTTCTTCATTTAGGTAACCATTTAAGAAGGCACTTTTAATATCCATCTGAAGCAGCTTGATTTTCAGAATGCAGGCAACTCCTAGAAGAAGTCTGATAGATTCAAGGCGAGCTGCAGGAGCAAAAGTTTCATCAAAATCAACCCCTTCAATCTGAGTGTATCCCTGTGCAACAAGTATGGCTTTGTTCCTAGTGACCACTCCCTTTTCATCAGACTTATTCTTATAAATCCATTTAGTTCCAATCATATTTGTTCCTTCAGGCCTTGGCACAAGATCCCATACTTCATTTCTCTTGAATTCCCCCAGCTCTTCTTGCATGGCATTTATCCAAAATTCATCAGTTAATGCTTCCTTGATGTTTTTAGGCTCAATCTTAGACACAAAACAAGAACTTGAAATAACTTATTTGGATCTAGTAGTTACCCCTTTATTTGGATCACCTATGATGAGATCCATAGGATGATCTTTCTGAATTCTGATAGAGGGTCCTTTGTCAACTGGTTCAGGTTTAGTAGTGGCGGGATTGGGATCATTGTCTCTGTTTTCAGACTCAGCTGAGATATTAAAGGATGTTCCAACATCTTCTGGGACATCAATCTCCTTATGCACATCATCTATAACTACATTGATATACTCCATCATGGTTTTAGTTCTGGAGTTAAACACTCTATAGGCTCTGCTGTTAGTAGAGTAGCCTAAGAATATTCCTTCATCACTCTTAGGATCCATCTTTCTTCTTTGGTCACAGTCTGCAAGTATGTAGCATTTACTTCCAAAAACATGGAAGTATTTGACAGTAGGCTTTCTTCCCTTCCATATTTCATACAAGGTGGTCATTGTTCCATTCTCAAAGTCACTCTGTTTCGGATATAGCAGGCAGTGTTCATGGCTTCAGCCTAGAAGTGGTAGGGCAACTTCTTTGTATGGATCATTGCTCTAGCAGATTCTTGGATAGTTCTATTCTTTCTTTCCACAACTCCATTTTGCTGTGGAGTAATGGGAGAAGAGAATTCATGGCTAATTCCCTCAGAAGAACGGAATTCAGCAAAAAATTTATTTTCAAACTCCTTCCCATGATCACTCCTGATTCTAATAACCTTGCTTTCCTTTTCTCTTTGAGTCTTTTGATAAAGGTCTTGGAACACATCAAACACTTTAGATTTTTCTCTTATAAAATTCACCCAGGTGTATCTTGAAAAGTCATCCACCACCACATAAGCATTCTTCTTTCGACCAAGACTCTCCACCTGCATAGGTCCCATTAAGTCCATGTGGAGAAGTTCCAATACTTTAGAATTAGTGAGATGTTGGATCTTCTAGTGTGACATCCTTGTCTACTTTCCTATTTGGCATTCACCACATACTTCTCCCTCTTTAATCTTTAGCTTAGGGATTCCTCTGACAGCTTCCATAGAGATGATTTTCTTCATTCCTTTTAAATGAAGATGACCAAGTTTCTGGTGCCACAATTTCACTTCATCATCTTTGGCTAGAGTATATTTGGAGTCCTGAGAGATCCATAGGTAGCAATTATCCTTAGATCTGACTCCATTCATGATCAATTCTCCTTTTTCAATTGTAACCAAGCATTCAAGTTTAGTGAAGTTGACATTGAGTCCTTGATCACACAGTTGACTGATGCTAATTAAGTTAGCAGTTAATCTTTTAACCAATAGCACATTGTCAAGGTCAGGAGCTCCTGAGCAGCTCAATTTTCCAACTCCCTTAATTTCACCTTTGGCTCCATCTCCAAAAGTCACATAGCTGGTAGAGTGGGGTTTGATGTCTACTAAGAGATTTTTAATCCCTATCATGTGTCTGGAGCACCCACTGTCAAAGTACCAATCTTCCTTAGCAGAGACTTTGAGGGACATATGAGTTATCAAGCAAGTAGCAGTAGCTTTAGGAACCCATTGCTTTGTGGCAGGAGCTTTAGGAACCCATTACTTCCTAGTAGAATGAATATTGTGATTTTGTTTGGTTTAAAGCATAGGTTTAGGATATCCATGCAGTCTGAAGCAAAAAGGCTTTATATGACCAAAACAGCCACAACAGTGGCATCTCCATCTTTGGAATCTTCTTGGTTGGTTGGGTTGACCTATGTCATGATGTTGGGACATCGGATGGAACATCTTTCGCTTGGATCCATAATGCTTGTGGTGTGAAGAATGATTATTGTCTGAAGGTGCTTTCTTTTCTTCATCAAACCCTAACCCTGTCTTGTCTCTTGCCTTTCTCCCAGATTGAAGGATCTTATCCAGGGTGCTGGTACCACTTTTCATCATTTTAATAGACTTCCCCATTTGATCAAGTTGGGAAGTCAACTGAGCAACTGCATTATCAAACTCAGTGATAATTTTAAGGTGTTCTTCCTTTTCAGCCTTCAGTTTGATGATGAGTTTTTTCAGCTTTTCACCTTGACGGCACACTTCTTCACTTCTAAGACACATCTCTTTGTAGGAAGCTGCAAGTTCTTCAAATGTTAATTCATCTTCATTGGAGTCTTCATCAGAATAGTATCTTTCAGTCAAAGCAGTTACATGTTTAGCAGACTCTTCTTCAAGGTCACTGTCAGAATCCTCATCAGTCCAAGAGACAGCAAGACTTTTCTTTTGTTTCTTGAGATAGGTTGGGCATTCAGCTCTAATATAACCAAAAACTTCACATCCATGGCACTGAATCCCTTTGCTATTGGTGGGTTTTTCTTCAATCCTGGTTCTTCTACCTGCATCATTGGACCTACTGATGTCATGAGAGTTGTTCTTGACATTAGGTTTTGACTTCATATCTATTCTCTTCATCATCTTGTTAAACTGTCTTCCAAGAAGCACTATGGCATTGGATAAACTTTCATTAGTATCCCCTCTGATTCATCCTCTTCATTTTCAATATTTGACATAAAAGCTATGATTTTTTTCTTATCAGCTTTGTCACTTATTCCCACTTCAAAGGTTAAAAGAGATATAATGAGTTCATCAACCCTCATCTTGCAAATGTCTTGTGCTTCCTCTATAGTAGTTACTTTCATGTCAAATCTCTTGGGAAGAGATCTGAGAATTTTTCTTACCAGCTTTTCTTCTGACATCTTTTCACCTAGGGCACTTGAAGCATTGGCTATTTCAAGAATATTCATATAAAAATCATGTATGCTTTCATCATCTTTCATCCTTAGGTTTTCAAACTTTGTAGTCAGCAGTTGAAGTCTTGACATCTTTACCTTGGAGGTACCTTCATGGGTAGTCTTGAGTATCTCCCAAGCATCTTTAGCCACTTCATAGTTATTCACCAATCTGAATATGTTTCTATCAATTTCATTGAACAGAGCATTCGAGGCTTTGGAGTTACCAAGATCCAGTTCATCCTCTTCCTGTGTCCATTCTTGCTCAGGCTTCAAGTCAGATGTAGCTTTTCTATCTTTCCCAACAGTCACAGGATGTTACCATTCTTTTATAACAGCTTTACATGCCTTACTATCCAAAGATTTTTAAAAGGCAACCATATGAGGTTTCCAATAGTCATAATTACTCTCGTCTAGAACAGGTGGTCTATTCACAAATCCTCCTTCTTTGTCCATAGTACTAGAAAGTATCGCCCCTAGATCTCACCCAGAACCAGAGCAGGATGCCTGCTCTGGTACCAATTGAAATTCTGGTATCAGATATAAGATGTCGAAGGCGATGTTACGACACTAATTTCTGAACTATCACCAATAAGAAAAAAGACAAAATGTTAACAATATTAAAAAGACACAAGCAATTGTTAACCCAGTTCGGTGCAACCACACCTACGTCTGGGGGACTACGAAGCCAGGAAGGAAATTCACTAAGTAGAATTAGTTTGAAGATACACAATAGACCCTCTCTAGTTTACTATCTTCGTACCTAATCTCTACCCTTGCAATTTCTACCTAGGACACTACTAGATAAGAGACACCTCTCACTCCCCCTCAATCACATCAGTGATAACAATAGATGAATAAACTTTAGAAGACACTCTTTAAAGAAAAAACTTATTCTTGCTTAAAAGCTTCAATCAATTTCAATACACTCTTTCTTACAAGCTTTGAGTGAACAACTTATAACAAAAAAGCTTAGTCCAATTCACACATTAAAGTAATGAGTGAATGGCTCACAAACTATCACAAACACACGAAGCTCAAAAAGCTCTAATCCTTAAGCAATGCACTCTATTAACCCTAGCTTCTCTAATCTTCAAAATAGGATTTTGAATCCTTTAAATATTAACTCTTGGACGGGTTTTGGGCTTTGGTAAAAACAACATCTGATCTTGATATAATCAATTAGAATAATTAGTATCAATGAGTAAAACCAAAACAGATTTGATTTGATCCAATCAGCTCCAATCAAATCACTCTTCAGATCTTCAAGATTTCTTTCAGAAAATAGCTCACACAACTCCATAAATACTCCACAAAATATACAACAAAACATATTTGAATAAAGACTAATTCCACGCAGATTTGAACCATTAAAGACAGATCATCACAGTGCAAAGAGTTGCACAAAAAGTAATAAACAAACAAACACATTCTCACAGAATGTTCTGTTCACAAATGTCAGGACATCATGCTTGACATCATGAACTAAACCCTGCAGCAACAACCATAGCTGCCTGCAGAATGTTAAGGAAATATGTCAAGATATCCTGTAGGATATCTTGTGATATCACCAAGCTTTACCAAAATTCCTGCCAATCAAGAACTAACAGAACATGATCTAAGATGAACATCTGTTAGATTCTAAACTCTAGACATAAATTTAGGACTAATATTCACGTGGGTATCGATTATTAATGCTTCATGTTATCGAGTTGCGTGAGACATCATCGATGAGACGATACGGTTGATCTATCGACTTTGCGTTAGACATAACCTCTGTTGTGAGCGATACGTAATGATATTGGCGAGCGATTTAGGTTGCGTGCATTTGGTCCATATATATTTTAGTACATGATGGGTGGAACGAAATACAACTCTTGACGAGTTTTCTCATTTCTTAAGAATGTATTTGCTTTCTTGTTTTATATTTTTCCTTTTGCATTTTTATCCCGAACCATTCAAACCCAAGCTTAGAGACGTGGAGATTGTCGAATGACATTCTTTCCCTTGCACTGATCCCTGTGGAGACGACAAAACTGGATACTTAATATTTTTGCTTACTGCTGTATCGCTCCAACAAAATGGCGTCGTTTTCGGGGATTGATTTTGATATTGAATCGCATTGCGATAATTTCTATGTTTTTAAGCTTTGTATATACATGTTTATAGTTGTTTTCCATAAGTGATTATATATATATATATATATATATGTGTGTGTGTGTGTGTGTGTGTGTGTGTGTGTGTGTGTGTGTGTGTGTGTGTGTGTGTGTATGTGTGTGTGTGTGTGTGAGTGTGTGTTTTCTATCATGTTTATGTGTTTGTGCATATTTTTGTTTTTGGTTTATGTTTGCTCAAGTGTTGTACAAGTTTATTTGGTAGTAGCCGGTGAACCAAGAAACATGGAGGAACATATGTATAAATAAAGGCGTCGAGCTAACGATGTGAAACAAACGCTTGTTGGGAGGCAACCCAATGGTTTTTGAGTTTGTATAGTTTTATATTTAGTAGTATAATTAATATAAAGTGAGAATGGATGGACCACATGTGAGAAAGAACTCGAAAATCGAAGTTTTCCTGCATGCGCTTAGCGCACCTTGTTTTGCAAAGATAAATCTCTCATTTTCCATCCACTTTCACCAATTTTGGTCTTTGTGTTTTGTTATTTTTAGTTCAATTTAGTTAGGCTGTTAGAATAGTGTTTGTGTTTGCTCTCAAGTTTGTTTTTGATTAGCTTGAGGATGCATTTTTTTATTTTCCAAGTTTGGTCGTTTCAACTTGTGAATGTATGGTTTTGATATTGTTTGAAGTTGGTACTTTGCATGGTACTCGTTTATCGCTTTCTAGAACATAGCATGATTAGGAGACTTTTCATCTGTACAATTTTCATGTCATTCATTCTTTTTCCATACTTGTTCAGTTTGAATCACTTTAGAACAAAACCTTTTTGTGAGGAGCTTTCCATTGTTTACTATATGCAGGAGACCAACATTCTTGTTTAACTCGGTTTTATTATGTTTAATCTTATATTTGTGTTGATTTGTATGATAGTACTAAAATAATCAAGGCATTTTGTTCGATTTTGAGCATACCCACTTGACCAAATAATCAATCTACCTTGTGAGTGAGTGAGAATTTGCTTACCCCCTTTGAGCCTTTGTTAGAATCCATGTTGGTGTTAAGTTCATTTTTTTATGGATTCTAATACTTTTTCTTGAACTATAATCATGACTTATTATTTTAGTTTTTTACCCTTGCCTAATAAGTTTGGGAGCACTCATGTCACTATGTGTGGTTGTATTCAAATTGGGGAGAAGAGGTTGGTTCTAAGAGGTTGAGAAAAAGAAAAAGTTTGAAAAAGAAAGAAAAGAAAAATAAAATAAAAAGGAAAAAGAAAAAAAATGAAAAGAATTAAAAAAAAGAAAAAAAAAAAAGAAAAATTTTATGCTAATAAGTTGCGTGGAATGATGTAACAATTTGGAAAAGAGAAAAAGGTGATTGGAATTTGTGAGTGCTTGAGATTGTGAGAAATGATCACTCTCATTTGATTAGGCAAGTTTTTGTTTCTTTTACCTTGAGAAAAATAATTGTTTGTTACCCAAGCCACATTACAACCCTTAAAGCCCTTGTGATTTTTGCTTTTATACTGTTCAATGTGAGTTTTTTCTTGATGACTACATAATTTAACTTGTTGTTAGCATGATTGTTGGGTGAGAGTTAAGCCCCTAATGTTTTTTTATTCATCTACCGATGAAGTGTGTGTTAAGTGTGATTCATTTTTGAACATTGTATTGTCTTAGAATTTTTGACATATGTTTTGTATTTAGGAGTTGTTTCGTTTTCATGTTATCTTTGTAGTTTAGTGGTATGTTTTGCTTTGCATGTACGTTTTTGTGTTGAACCATGCATTTGTTTTTGTTTTTCAAAACTTGTTGAATCGTGATTTCTTCGTTATTACTTTTGTTTCCTTGAGTTGATCGATTCTTGTTTAAGGACAAACAAGTTTAAGTTGGGAAGAATTGACAAGTGTTAAATTTTACTGATTTTGAGTGTGGATAATTGGCACTTATTGGCTTAATTCAACCAATAAACCTCAACTTTTGTGCACATGTTATATAGTTTACATTATAGTGTACATATTGTGTATCGCGTAAATATCATTGAGTTTAATTGTTTTTCTTTCATTTTTGTAGGTATATAAGCAATGATATTTTTTCATTGTCTTATAGAGCATTGAACAAGCTTTCCAACTCTTCCGACCGCGCGTAAAACAGAGTTACGGTTTAAAAGTTATGGTCGAAACAAGTGCTGGTCTACTGTCATGTTCGCTGTGCGAACTGGAGGCGAGAAAACTCGCCAAGAGTTCGCACTGCGAACTCAAGGAAAATAAAAATTTCCCAGAAGCATGGAAAACACTATTTGGCAGTAGCTAAGGTGGCATATGTTCGTTGGGCGAACGGGAGTTTGCAGTGCGAACACGGGAACCCACTTTTGCCTATTTAAGTGATTTTTCAGCATTTTTTAGGTTATGTTGTTGGGAACTTTTTACTGCAACTTCATCAAAAACATTCTTGAGTAGATTTAGCTTAGAATCAAAATTAGAGTGTGCATCTTGACGATCCGGAGTCGAATCCACTTCAATCGGAGTTGACAGACCGTGAGATTTGTGTTCTTCTTCTCTCTTCTCTTTGTACTCTCTATTTGTTGGAGTTTTGTATGTAAGTTTATCTTGATTGTATGTATATTTATGGATCTTTATATAAAATTTCTTTTACAACTCTTTATCGATGATTATCTTGATTTTTTACTTAATGGGTTTGGATTGCTATTGACATATACGGTTCGAACTCGATCTAAGATGAACATCTGTTAGATTCTAAACTCTAAACATAGATTTAGGACTAATATTCACGTAGGTATGGATTCTTAATGCTACGTGTTGTCAAGTTGTGTGAGACATCATCGATGAGACGATACGGTTGATCTATCGGCTTTTCGTTAGACATAACCTCTGTTGTGAGCGATACGTGATGATATTGACAAGCGATTTAGGTTGCGTGCATTTGATCCATATATTTTTTAGTACATGATGGGTGGAACGAAATACAACTCCTGACGAGTTTTCTCATTTCTTAAAAATGTATTTATTTTCTTGTTTTATGTTTTTCCTTTTGCATTTTTATCCCAAACCATTCAAACCCAAGCTTAGAGACATAGAGATTGTCGAATGGCATTCTTTCCCTTGCACCGATCCTTGTAGAGACAACAAAACTGGGTACTTAATATTTTTGCTTACTGCTTTACCACTCCAACAGGGCCCGAGTTAGATTTAGTGGGGTTTAGTGATGGACTTTTGGTGTCCAGGACTAAACTAATTTTGAATAGGGTTGAACCCAATTCTTCTACTGGTAGACCCTTATCACCTCTCTTTGATTCAAAAGACATTTGCCCCAACGTAGGAAAGTTTTCCT
Source organism: Lathyrus sativus (assembly GCA_963859935.3). Taxonomy (NCBI): domain Eukaryota; kingdom Viridiplantae; phylum Streptophyta; class Magnoliopsida; order Fabales; family Fabaceae; genus Lathyrus; species Lathyrus sativus. The sequence continues at coordinate 438,583,286 of OZ012741.1, read as the reverse complement.
CAACATCCAAACTTGGGAACTAATCAAATTAATCAAAATAATAACGAACTCGATAATTTACAAGAACAACAATTAACGAGATAAAGAGATGGAGAAAGAGACACAAAGATTTGCTTATGCAGTTCCCCAATCGGCCTCGCTCTGGGTATGTTTACCCTCAATTCAAAATTGAATTAAGATACTTGCAATTAACCTTATCTTTTCAAAATTGTTTATACAAGAGATGAAGAACTCTAACCCCATGAACCCTATGGTTTGCTGTTGATTCTAACACCTCCAAACCCTTGATCAAAGTTTGATCAAGTCACCAATAATGCTGCTACAATCCACCTGTTCTTTACTACTTGCTTGCAAGACCTCCTCGTCTTTAAGATTTTCGCTTGGGCGGACTAATCTCTAACGCGCACTTGTTGAACTCGAGATTCTTGAACACAATTCATCATTTCACGCTACACCCTTGCAAGGAAGCTACCGTGTCCCAAGGTCTTCATTCAGTCGAATCCGTGTTAGCGTGATCTTGTCCAAAACCTTCAAATCCCAATGATCTTGAAGGAAAACCCCAACTTGGTTTGCTTATTTGAAACACACAAAGATCCCAACCCAATATTCTTGGTTCCACCAGCCTAATTGGACATTATCAACCATGATCTAGATGGTCACCCAATCAAAAAATGATTATGTGTAGTTTGATTGTGTGTGTGCATAGAAGAAAGGTTGAAGATGATGGGAGAACTTTGTAATTCTGGTTTCGTTTAGGTTTTACACTAGTATCTTGCTAGAAAAAGATACATGTATGAGTATATATATATAGGTATGGAAAATAATGAGCAAAAGGAATCCAATTTGGTGGAGCAAAAATGAAATTTTTGAGATGGAATATCGTATGTGTCGGCATATCAAGGTAATCAGGCTGGCCTATGAAGGTTTCAGGTCAGCTTGTGAAGGTCTCATGTCACCCATTTGTCGACCTATGTGAGGCGACCTATAGACAGTGGCTACAGGATTTAATATTGATCCATGGGAGCTGATATGAGATTCTACATGTTGACCTATACTGAATTTGTAACTTGTATAGGTTAACCTACTTACGCATGTGTCAACCTAAAATGACTTGACCATAAAAAAACATGTTTTTCAATGCATTTATGATGTAAGCTCCTTTTCCAACTCATTTGAATGCTTTCTAATACTAAGATGTTCATCTAGAATGGGAGGGTATTGTCCAATATACATAACGTCACACTATCCTAGTTTTGACATCACTCAAAATCCAAAAGCACTCACGCACTCCCCTTTTTATGATGGAAAAGCATGAGACGACGTGTTTCATGACGTTGTTGTCTTTATGAAGACTCCCCCTGAATATGTGCATTTGACTTCAACTTGTGTAAACTTCTCCCCCTTTGACAACATCAAAAAGAGAACAACCAAACTATGAGAAGTATCATTAACCACATGCAAATTAAAATACTACACAAAGGCAATTTACAAAGAGAAGACTATTAAAATGATAACACTCGCATAGAATGATATACACATTGACTAAGAATTCTTAAACATAAATACAAGCAAATCAAGTAATAATAGAACATAATTACTACACATAATGCCAAATAACATAAGAAGAACATGATCAATGAAGGATACAATGCAATCACAAACTCTTAAGTTGCTACAAAAGCAACATGATTACGTGACATATGCTTTTGTTGCTCACGAAATGTTACACACACGTGTACTCTAGCAAGGCAAAACACGAAGTTATCACCACTCAAACCAAAAACAAAGATATTATCATAACAATGACACACAACAAGAATTCATAAGAAGTTATATGTTGTTATGATCTTAAGCTCGTGCTTATGGTTGTGATTAGCTAACATATTTTGGTTTCGCTGCACTCTGATAATTATGTGATGAAGAATGTCTGGAATAATATGCACAACATCTTTCCTTTTGGCAGGATCTACTGATGTTTTGTTGGTTTCTGACTCAATTTGGGTTCTTTTCCACTATTTTATTGGTGCTACTATGCACTTTGTCTCTTTTGAGGCAAATGGGGGGAGAAAAAGACACATCACACTTCTCCTACCACACTTCTCTTTGAGTTGTGTGTATTATTTGTGGTGTGTTTCCTTGAAGAAATGTTAATTTGTGCTATCTAAGCTTTGCCTAAAAAATAACTAAAGGGGAGTTTTTTTCTTTGATTGGCTTATTTTTATATGAAAAATGGAAAGGGAGATGTCTTGACATGTATGACATTCTGGCCCAGACGTTGTTCATACTACTCAGGTTGGATTTTGTTGTTCCAAGAAATTGGCGAATTTTTGTAGAAAACTTGTCGAGCAAGATGTTTAACGCATGTTGTGTGATATCTTAGCATGTAAATTAGGTTTTGATTATCTTCATATTTTTTTCAAATTTGTTTCAGTTTTAATTTCTTCAGAAGATATATAAGATTGCACAAAGAAAGCATTTTTGCTACTTACTGGTCGTTATTGGAAATTTCAGTTGCAGACGAAAGTTTTGGTACTAAAAAAGTTACTATTTTTTTACTTAAAACTTCCTATACGTATTGTTGCATAAATTTTAAAAATTCACGTGTATGTATCAAAAATTTGAAAAAATCCGGTATATAATACCGGAAATTTGGAAATATCAAGTATTTTATATCGAAAATTTAAAAATATCCGATAATTCACACAAACTTTTGGTTACAATACCGGAAATTTGCAAAATTTCCGCTACATAACAAAACTTTCCAAAAATTTAGAAATTTTCGGTATCGCAAATTTGAAAATTTTTAGTACCAAAACTTACGAAAGTAAATTTTTTTGAAAAAATAGTAACTTTTTAAAGTAAATATTAACAAAGATATTTTGAAAATATAAAGAGTGTTCGATATAAAATAGGAGTGACAGGTTAAAATGTCAAAACATTCTCTCAATAGCCTACTTGTACCTTGCTTTTGAGTAAAGTCCAAGATTTGTTTGTTAATTGAGTGAAGAAATGATTTTAGAGGTCACACAAGATCTCAATAACCAGACAAAAGCATGAAAGGACAACTATCCAAATACCTTTCAAGACAGACAAACTTAGAATGTAAGGTAGATAGAATGGAGTGGGGTGGGGACACAAGGGATATAAGACTCAGCTTGAGTGTTCTCTATTTTTTCATATTAAGATCCTTATCAATATTCAAAATAGAAACCAATTATATAATCATGCATTATCCAAAAATACAAGACTATTTCAAATTTTCAACTTCATTAATTATCATTACACGCACTCTAATGGGGCCTCTAGGCTAGAAGATCAAACACATCATTTGTTTTTGTCAAAAGACATTTTGGTTTTCTTCGGAAACCAAAACTTTTGAATATTTTACTATATAGAGCAAACTCCCTTTTGGTGCTTACAAAAGGTTCATAAATAAAAGCAGCTTTAAACCTGCTTTTAGCTTTTGAGAATTAAATCTAGCATGTAAGAGAATGTTAATTTGAAATAAAAGACAAAATGTATCCAATGTTAAAGTCAATTTTATGTCACAATCATTGTATTTTACATTATCAGTGTGACAATTGCAAGATATGGGTTTGAAAACTACCATTACTTTTACTTTTTCCCCATCTTTGAATATCAAGTCCCTCTCTAGCCAGCACAATATGGTTCTAAGAAATGGACCACTAGAACTAACCTACACAACTACCTCTCTTTCACATGAATCATTATTTACAATCATTTTGCGCTCAAACTAAACCTGACAATGAAAACTAATCGTTTATCGGCTGCCGGACGCGGTTTCGCAAAAAGGTTTAGACTGGATTATAACCCGAGCTCCCGAAGCAAGCCTGTTATGTGTAATAGCCATCAAAATTTAGTACTCTATGATGATGAAAGCTATAAGAATGTAATAATGATAGAAAGGATAGAGTCAACACTTAACTTTCTTCGATTTTGATCACCTCGTCTTCCCGAAATGAATCTATCCTCTTTGATTGTTTTTTACCTGACCAAGGTTCCATGATTCTTTGGCTGTTGTTGTTGGATGATATTGAGGATATGCAGGAGCCGTCGATTCTGTCGGATGAAGTTCTTGGTCTATCAGAAATAGGGGATCTCAAGGATTCGCTTCGTGGATGCTTGGTTAGTGAAGCTTTAATTGATCGTGGAATGCATTTTATATGTCCCGGGGATGGTTCCTCTTTGTCGTCTATTGGTTTTTCTTCTTTACTTGTCCTACATATTTGTGAATTCGCCGAGATGTAATGAATGATGATTACCGTGCTCTAATTCAAATAAACAACAATGATGTTTATTATAATAGAAGATTAGAAAGCAAAACTTACCGCTCATGGTTGTAAGAAGAGGAGCGTTTGAGAACATTTTGCGCATCGGCTTCCTTCAATTTAGTCTCGATTAAGCTCCCACTAAAATACTCCTTGTCTTCTAATCTAAGATTCATGAGCTTTGGATTCTCTGCTAAGCAATCGAACTCTCCTAACACAAAAGAAGTTGAAAAAAGCGGCGAAGGAAATTTCGAATGCGAAAACCTAGGCTTATAGGAAGGAATAAGGCCAAAACTGTGGTTTTTCACCGATATTGAGCCACAAGAGATCAATTGCATCAGCAAATTTGAAGCCTTCACCCTTGTATTGGTCGGCATAGGAATATCTTCCTCTTCGAGAATCCGAAAGCTGTTCACTTTACTAGCATCAGCTCTAATCAAAGATTCCAAAGTTTCCATCTTCCCCCCAAAAGATAAGGGACTTGAATTCGTGGTTGAAGGAGAAATGGTATCTTTGCAGATTTCTGGATTATGTTTCACTTGTGGAACTTCGGTTTTACATATTTCATGACATTCGGATTCTAATGACCCTTCATCAGTTGATACACCTCTTGTGCAAGTTTTCCGAGTTCTGGATCTGATGATATTTTCTTCTGTTTGAGTTGAGGCATCTGCCAATCCGTCTGTCTTAAAAATTTTGTACTCTGTCAATGCTAAGCTTACTGGATCGCTCTTTTCAGCGCTCGACTCCGGAGAAACATCAGACGAACCCGTATGTTGTTCTTGGGAAAGATCGTCATCTTGAGAGTGTCTTGCCTCTTTTCCGTTCATGCTACATGAGGAGGAAGCTTCATCGTGACTCCGGCAAGAAGCTGGCCCCGGCAACAGCTTCACGCTTTGTATTTTAACATCGTTGATAGGACTGAATCGATCTGCAGAGAAAAATGCAGGAATTCAATACCATTCATGACCATTGACCTATCAAATTATCATCTTTTGTGGATTAAAAAACTCTACCTGAATTGGATTCATCAAAGAGCTCAGAACCTTTGAGGACATACTCATTTCCATGGGCCGGTAGAATTAGGTCATCTTCACAAAGATCGTGCCACACAAATCCATTCTTGTAGCTTCTGAATTACAGGAAGAGAAAATATATCAATGTTGAGAATAACATTAGCACCGTATGTGGGAACTCGAAGTTCGCACCGTGCCCCTTAGTCTCGACTAGGGGACAAATGTTCCAAGCTGGCCAAAATAATCTCACATTACTTGAGAATCGAGGCTAAGGGTAGTTTGTATACTACACCCATACAACTCAACCCATCGAGGCGCCTTTTCCAAAGGACAAAGCCAGGAGGGTTCTCACACCCAATGCGGACAATACCTCATAGCCGCAGCGGCTCAAACTTGTGGTCTAAGTGAAACAATCATTGGCCACCCTCCATTTTTTCAACATACAAACACAGAAATTGAACAATAGTACAAAATCAAAACACAGAAAATGCAATAAATAACATGTTTACCTCTTACAAGACCATGAATACAAGGAAGCCATGCCTCTACCTCTCAATGAATTTAGTCTATCAATCACATCTGCAAACAAACCAATTCCTCAAAAACCACAATCCACAAAGAATATAAATCAAAAACCACATTCCCAAAATTCAAAAAAAAAAAATTCCCTTTTTCAATTTTGTACCTCTCAAATACAACCCATCTGGAGAAGAAAGTGGAACCTCCATGAAATGAGGATGTTCTAGTTGCCTATTTCGACAAAGATAGTAAACCACAGGTACCTTAAGATTCTGGTGGTACTTTGGTGGTTTCTCAGTCCAAACTTTAGCCCTCTCTGGACTCACTTGTCTATACTTCTTCATCCGACCCTCCATTCTCACATGCACAACCACCACTTCAAAATTGAACCTTTCTCATCTTCAGCACTTTAAAACATTGCAAAAAAGAACCTCGTTATTCTCATTCACTTGACTCCTTCTAAAAATGTTACCGGGTCAACACCACTATCAGATCTAACTAGGTGTACTAAAAGGTGAAAGCTTTAAGAGAAAGAGGTGAATTAGAAAGTGGTGTGGAAGGGAAAGAGGAAAAATGAACGCCCGCAATTGAAGTGAGAAAGTGAAAGTGATTGTGGAAGAGGATGAAACAGAGACAAGACTGTGTAAAGGAATTTGAGAGTTCATATGGTGTTGTTTTTTTGTGTTGTCTTTTTGGACAGTTTTATAATGTTTTTTAATGTATGTAAAAGATGTTGGAGGAGTTCGTAAATAAAAACGAAGTTGGTGGTTTTTTATTATAGAATTAAAAAGTCCACTATTTTTATGATTTTAATTTTTTTTATCTCCTAATTTAAAACTCAGCTTTTTTTATCATTCTACTTGTGTACATGCAGCTGTTTCATTTAATATGTGGCGCCAAGTAAACAAATCTCGTCACTTCATAGAAGTAAAATTCTTAATTTGATTTATAATATAAATTAAAATTATGTTAGGTTTTAATTTATTATTTAAATATTTATCAATTCATCCATTAGAGTTGTGAAAGAGAGAAAGTGTGCAAGTTAGTTTGGTCGTGTATGTCTAAGTGATCAATGTCTTATAAAGATACAAGGATACTTTTAGAATTACGAAGGAAAAATCACACACACACTAAAAACCTTTGAGAATTCTATGTTATTTTGTTAGAACCACCTGAAAATGTTTTTAAGGCCTGACAAATTAATTTGGGGAACTATTTGATCAATTAGGAGTTGTTTTACAACCAAATAATCAATTTGCCCTAGTGCTATAATTGATTATTTTACTTTGCAACGCTTAAAATCGATTAGAATAAATCTCTTAATGATTGGTAACTAGGGCTGGAAATGAGTCGAGTCGAGTCGAACTCACCTCAGCTCGGCTCGACTCGTTAAGAATTGTTCGAATTCGAGTTCGAGTTCGAGTTCGACACGAACTTTTTTTTAAGCTCAAACTCGACTCGTTATAAGTTCACGAACAGTTCGATTCGACTCGTTAGGTTCATCTCATTAGGTTCAGCTCACATGGTTCACGAACTTAAAAACTATTTTTTAAAATATATATATTTTTTAGTATATTTGACATTTTAAATAAATATATATTTTTTAAATAAAATATTAAAATAAAATAAAAGTTATCATATTGATATTTAACTTTATCTTCGAAATCTACTAATTCAAAACCTACACAACTTTCAAGAGATACATTTGAGAGTCTAACTCAAAAACTACTAAATTGAAGATTAAATTTGTCTAAGATTTGAAGTAAATATTTAAACCTAATCTTAAAGACAGTATAATTCTTTTCATATGTAATCGAGTTGACTCATGAACCTAACGAGTCGAACTATGTATAGTTCAAGTTCAGCTCATTTAGTTAACGAACTTAATTTTTCGCTCATACTCAACTCATTTGGTTCATGAACCTAGTTCAACGATTTAATTGTCGAGTCGAATTCCGAACTATCTTCGAGTTGGTTTGGTTCATTGCCAGCCCTATTGGTAACAACTAAATATCAAAATATTCTATTTGTGACTTGAACAATTGATTATTCACGTGTAATGATCAATTGGCATAATATATTATGAGATTTATTTCGCCTGTGGATTGTTTCCAAAATTATACCACTCTTTGACCTAAAATAAATGGCTTCTATATTATTCCAAACAACTTAAAATAAGTTATTTGATCCTACTTTCTTTGTCTCTCATCTTTTACAATACACATATCTTTCTCTCACTAGAATTTTGTCTTGCTGCTTTGAGAGTAGCCTTGTGCTTAAGTGAGAATATTTTGTTATGGGTCAAGTAATTTTTTGTAATTTATCCAAGAGTGCATTACCTCTTGAGTAAAGTATCTTCTGTAAGAAGTTCTTTGTTTGCGAGCTAAACTAGTAAAATCTCATATTTGATTTGGGAATTATCTTAGGAAGTCTCTGTTTACTTTTGAGTTATGCTTGCTGCAAAAGCTCTCTTTTTATTTGTGCAGATTAGCCAGTAAAATCTCCACAAAGGTATTAGATGAAATTAAATGGCACATGTTCTAATTATATTTCATTATCTTCTTATCAATCAATGATTAGTTACTTCATTGATTGAACTTATACTTCAACAATCTTGGATAATTGATTCAGTGTTTGACAATGATATGGCTCTCTCAAAACTTAAAGCTTTAAATCTTCTTAGATATTTGTTGAACAATAAGTAAATACGCCAACATCTTCATGGAAATTATATCCATCTTCCTTTGCAATGACCTTGGAAGATTAGATCTTCAAGGAAATTATATTCATTGTCCTTTGCGATGATCAAATCAAAGTTTTTTTTATTGAGGATATCTCAACATTTCTGATCCTCTATGATCTGCTAACCTCATTGTAAGTTAGTGGATACGTCTGTGGTGGACATATCCATCTTGATGCTTAAATATGCTTGTTTAAACTTGACTTTTATTTTACAAATTGAACCTTCTAAAATCAATGGTGCCTTAGACGATGAACAATGGATTCTTGCTATGCAAGAGAAATTGAATCAATTTGAAAGAAATAAAGTTTGGGAATTAGTTCCTAGGCCTAATGGCAAACATATTATTGGTACTAAATGGGAGTTTAAAAACAAACTTGATGAAAATGGAATAATTGTTAGAAACAATGCTATATTGGTATTCCAAGACTATAATCAAGAAAGAGGTATTGATTTTGATGAAATATTTACTCTTGTTACAAGATTAGAGGCTATTAGATTATTGCTTGCGTATGCATGTTCTTTGAATTTTTAATTATAGCAAATGGATGTCAAAACTGCATTCTTAAATGGATACATTCATGAAGAAGTTTAAGTAAGTCAACCACCAGGCTTTGAAGATTTCAAGAATCCCTCTCATGTGTACAAATTAAAGAAGGCTCTTTATGGATTGAAGAAAGCACCAAGGGCTTGATATGATAAATTGAGAAACTTTATGTGTGAAAGAGGTTTTTAAAAGGGAAATTTATATACAACTCTATTTATCAAGAAGATTAATGGGCACACTTTATTTGTAAAAATATATGTTGATGATATCATCTCCGACTTCATAAATTAAACCATATGTGAATAATTTTCAAGTATGATGCAAGAAGAGTTTGAAATGTCAATGATGGAGAAACTTAATTACCTTCTTGGGTTGGAAATCAAAAAAACAAAGAATGACATATTCATAAATCAATCCAAGTATTTCAAATAACTTTTTAAGAAATTTGACATGGACAAATACAAGGAAATTGTCACTCCAATAATTTCAAGCACATATGATGATCAAGATGAATCCGGAAATCCAATTGTCATAACAAGGTATCAATGTATGATTGGTTCTTTGCTTTACCTTACTGCTAGTTATTCTGATATTATTTTTAGTGTTTGCTTATGTGCTTGTTATCAATCTTGTCCAAAAGAATACCATCTCTCTTATGTAAAAAGGATCATGAAATATCTTAAGGAACCATGCATGTAGGTTTATGATACCCGAAAGGTAGTCTATGTGATTTGGTAAGATATTCTAATTTTGATTATGTTGGATGCAAAACTGACAGAAAAAGCACAAGGGGAGTTTGTCACATTTTAGAAAATACACTAGTTCTTGGTCTTACAAAACGCAAGCATGTGTTTCCCTACGTATTTCAGAAGCATAATATATTGCTACTGGAAGTTGTTGTTCACAGGTTCTTTGGTTAAAGCAACAGTTATGTGATTATGGTTTAAATCTGAGGTATATTCCTCTAAGATGTGACAAAACAAATTCTATAAATTTAACAAAATAATCCAGCTATGCATTCAAGAACAAAACACAAAGATATCATACATCATTTCTTAAGAGGTCATATTCTTAAAGGAGATGTTGAAATTACATTCGTTGATACTCATGATCAATTAACCAATTTTTTTACAATTTTTTTTGCGAAAGAACCCTTCTTAAAATAAGAAGTGAATTAGGATTCCTGGATGAAAATAATATATGAGGTATGTAAATTCATATGCTACATAAATGGTTGGTATATTAGTCTTAAACCATAATCACATAAATGTTGCTTTAACCAAAGAACCTGTGAACAACAACTTCCAGTAGCAATATATTATGCTTCTGAAATACGTAGGGCAACACATGCTTGCATTTTGCAAGACCAAGAACTAGTGTATTTTCTAAAATGTGACAAACTCCCCTTGTGTTTTTTCTGTCAATTTTGCATCCAACATAATCGAAATCATAATATCTTACCAAATCACATAGACTATCTTTCGGGTACCATAAACCTACATGCATGGTTCCTTAAGATATTTCATGATCCTTTTTACATAAGAGAGATGGTATTCTTTTGGACAAGATTGATAACAAGCACATAAGCAAACACTAAAAATAATATCAAAATAACTAGCAGTAAGGTAAAGCAAAGAACCAATCATACATTGATACCTTGTTATGACAATTGGATTTCCGGATTCATCTTGATCATCATATGTGCTTGAAATCATTGGAGTGACAATTTCCTTGCATTTGTCCATGACAAATTTCTTAAAAAATTATTTGAAATACTTGGATTGATTTATGAATATGTCATTCTTTGTTTTTTTGATTTCCAACCCAAGAAGGTAATTAAGTTTCTCCATCATTGACATTTCAAACTCTCCTTGCATCATACTTGAAAATTATTCACATATGGTTTAATTTATGAAGTCGGAGATAATATTATCAACATATATTTTTACAAATAAAGTGTGCTCATTAATCTTCTTGATAAATAGAGTTGTATATAAATTTCCCTTTTAAAAACCTCTTTCACACATAAAGTTTCTCAATTTATCATATCATGCCCTTGGTGCTTTCTTCAATCCATAAAGAGCCTTCTTTTAATTTGTACACATGAGAGGGATTCTTGAAATCTTCAAAGCCTGGTGGTTGACTTACTTAAACTTCTTCATGAATGTATCCATTTAAGAATGCAGTTTTGACATCCATTTGCTATAATTAAAAATTCAAAGAACATGCATACGCAAGCAATAATCTAATAGCCTCTAATCTTGTAACAAGAGTAAATATTTCATCAAAATCAATACCTCTTTCTTGATTATAGTCTTGGAATACCAATATAGCATTGTTTCTAACAATTCTTCCATTTTCATCAAGTTTGTTTTTAAACACCCATTTAGTACCAAAATATGTTTGCCATTAGGCCTAGGAACTAATTCCCAAACTTTATTTCTTTCAAATTGATTCAATTTCTCTTGCATAGCAAGAATCCATTGTTCATCGTCTAAGGCACCATTGATTTTAGAAGGTTTAATTTGTAAAATAAAAGTCAGGTTTAAACAAGCATATTTAAGCATCAAGATGGATATGTCCACCACAGACGTATCCACTAACTTATAATGAGGTTAGCAGATCATAGAGGATCAGAAATGTTGAGATATCCTCAATAAAAAAAACTTTGATTTGATCATCACAAAGGACAATGAATATAATTTCCTTGAAGATCTAATCTTCCAAGGTCATTGCAAAGGAAGATGGATATAATTTCCATGAAGATGTTGGCGTATTTACTTATTGTTCAACAAATACCTAAGAAGATTCAAAGCTTTCAGTTTTGAGAGAGCCATATCATTGTCAAACACTGAATCAATTATCCAAGATTGTTGAAGTATAAGTTCAATCAATGAAGTAACTAATCACTGATTGATAAGAAGATAATGAAATATAATTAGAACATGTGCCATTTAATTTCATCTGATACCTTTGTGGACATTTTACTGGCTAATCTGCACAAACAAATGGTTGGTATATTAGTCTTAAAGTGATTCATTCTTTTCATTAATCATCATCTGATACAAGGTACATGTCATATTGCTATTTTTAATTCCTATATATTTTCTATGTGTTATGTGATATATATATATATATATATATATATATATATATATATATATATATATATATATATATATATATATATATATATATATATATATATATATATATATATATATATATATATATATATCACATAACACATAGAAAATATATAGGAATTAAAAATAGCAATATGACATGTACCTTGTATCAGATGATGATTAATGAAAAGAATGAATCACTTTAAGACTAATATACCAACCATTTGTTTGTGCAGATTAGCCAGTAAAATGTCCACAAAGGTATCAGATGAAATTAAATGGCACATGTTCTAATTATATTTCATTATCTTCTTATCAATCAGTGATTAGTTACTTCATTGATTGAACTTATACTTCAACAATCTTGGATAATTGATTCAGTGTTTGACAATGATATGGCTCTCTCAAAACTGAAAGCTTTGAATCTTCTTAGGTATTTGTTGAACAATAAGTAAATACGCCAACATCTTCATGGAAATTATATCCATCTTCCTTTGCAATGACCTTGGAAGATTAGATCTTCAAGGAAATTATATTCATTGTCCTTTGTGATGATCAAATCAAAGTTTTTTTTATTGAGGATATCTCAACATTTCTGATCCTCTATGATCTGCTAACCTCATTATAAGTTAGTGGATACGTCTGTGGTGGACATATCCATCTTGATGCTTAAATATGCTTGTTTAAACCTGACTTTTATTTTACAAATTAAACCTTCTAAAATCAATGGTGCCTTAGACGATGAACAATGGATTCTTGCTATGCAAGAGAAATTGAATCAATTTGAAAGAAATAAAGTTTGGGAATTAGTTCCTAGGCCTAATGGCAAACATATTATTGGTACTAAATGGGTGTTTAAAAACAAACTTGATGAAAATGGAAGAATTGTTAGAAACAATGCTATATTGGTATTCCAAGACTATAATCAAGAAAGAGGTATTGATTTTGATGAAATATTTACTCTTGTTACAAGATTAGAGGCTATTAGATTATTGCTTGCGTATGCATGTTCTTTGAATTTTTAATTATAGCAAATGGATGTCAAAACTGCATTCTTAAATGGATACATTCATGAAGAAGTTTAAGTAAGTCAACCACCAGGCTTTGAAGATTTCAAGAATCCCTCTCATGTGTACAAATTAAAAGAAGGCTCTTTATGGATTGAAGAAAGCACCAAGGGCATGATATGATAAATTGAGAAACTTTATGTGTGAAAGAGGTTTTTAAAAGGGAAATTTATATACAACTCTATTTATCAAGAAGATTAATGAGCACACTTTATTTGTAAAAATATATGTTGATAATATTATCTCCGACTTCATAAATTAAACCATATGTGAATAATTTTCAAGTATGATGCAAGAAGAGTTTGAAATGTCAATGATGGAGAAACTTAATTACCTTCTTGGGTTGGAAATCAAAAAAACAAAGAATGACATATTCATAAATCAATCCAAGTATTTCAAATAACTTTTTAAGAAATTTGACATGGACAAATACAAGGAAATTGTCACTCCAATAATTTCAAGCACATATGATGATCAAGATGAATCCGGAAATCCAATTGTCATAACAAGGTATCAATGTATGATTGGTTCTTTGCTTTACCTTACTGCTAGTTATTCTGATATTATTTTTAGTGTTTGCTTATGTGCTTGTTATCAATCTTGTCCAAAAGAATACCATCTCTCTTATGTAAAAAGGATCATGAAATATCTTAAGGAACCATGCATGTAGGTTTATGATACCCGAAAGGTAGTCTATGTGATTTGGTAAGATATTCTAATTTTGATTATGTTGGATGCAAAACTGACAGAAAAAGCACAAGGGGAGTTTGTCACATTTTAGAAAATACACTAGTTCTTGGTCTTACAAAACGCAAGCATGTGTTTCCCTACGTATTTCAGAAGCATAATATATTGCTACTGGAAGTTGTTGTTCACAGGTTCTTTGGTTAAAGCAACAGTTATGTGATTATGGTTTAAATCTGAGGTATATTCCTCTAAGATGTGACAAAACAAATTCTATAAATTTAACAAAATAATCCAGCTATGCATTCAAGAACAAAACACAAAGATATCATACATCATTTCTTAAGAGGTCATATTCTTAAAGGAGATGTTGAAATTACATTCGTTGATACTCATGATCAATTAACCAATTTTTTACAATTTTTTTTGCGAAAGAACCCTTCTTAAAATAAGAAGTGAATTAGGATTCCTGGATGAAAATAATATATGAGGTATGTAAATTCATATGCTACATAAATGGTTGGTATATTAGTCTTAAACCATAATCACATAAATGTTGCTTTAACCAAAGAACCTGTGAACAACAACTTCCAGTAGCAATATATTATGCTTCTGAAATACGTAGGGCAACACATGCTTGCATTTTGCAAGACCAAGAACTAGTGTATTTTCTAAAATGTGACAAACTCCCCTTGTGTTTTTTCTGTCAATTTTGCATCCAACATAATCGAAATCATAATATCTTACCAAATCACATAGACTATCTTTCGGGTACCATAAACCTACATGCATGGTTCCTTAAGATATTTCATGATCCTTTTTACATAAGAGAGATGGTATTCTTTTGGACAAGATTGATAACAAGCACATAAGCAAACACTAAAAATAATATCAAAATAACTAGCAGTAAGGTAAAGCAAAGAACCAATCATACATTGATACCTTGTTATGACAATTGGATTTCCGGATTCATCTTGATCATCATATGTGCTTGAAATCATTGGAGTGACAATTTCCTTGCATTTGTCCATGACAAATTTCTTAAAAAATTATTTGAAATACTTGGATTGATTTATGAATATGTCATTCTTTGTTTTTTTGATTTCCAACCCAAGAAGGTAATTAAGTTTCTCCATCATTGACATTTCAAACTCTCCTTGCATCATACTTGAAAATTATTCACATATGGTTTAATTTATGAAGTCGGAGATAATATTATCAACATATATTTTTACAAATAAAGTGTGCTCATTAATCTTCTTGATAAATAGAGTTGTATATAAATTTCCCTTTTAAAAACCTCTTTCACACATAAAGTTTCTCAATTTATCATATCATGCCCTTGGTGCTTTCTTCAATCCATAAAGAGCCTTCTTTTAATTTGTACACATGAGAGGGATTCTTGAAATCTTCAAAGCCTGGTGGTTGACTTACTTAAACTTCTTCATGAATGTATCCATTTAAGAATGCAGTTTTGACATCCATTTGCTATAATTAAAAATTCAAAGAACATGCATACGCAAGCAATAATCTAATAGCCTCTAATCTTGTAACAAGAGTAAATATTTCATCAAAATCAATACCTCTTTCTTGATTATAGTCTTGGAATACCAATATAGCATTGTTTCTAACAATTCTTCCATTTTCATCAAGTTTGTTTTTAAACACCCATTTAGTACCAATAATATGTTTGCCATTAGGCCTAGGAACTAATTCCCAAACTTTATTTCTTTCAAATTGATTCAATTTCTCTTGCATAGCAAGAATCCATTGTTCATCGTCTAAGACACCATTGATTTTAGAAGGTTTAATTTGTAAAATAAAAGTCAGGTTTAAACAAGCATATTTAAGCATCAAGATGGATATGTCCACCACAGACGTATCCACTAACTTATAATGAGGTTAGCAGATCATAGAGGATCAGAAATGTTGAGATATCCTCAATAAAAAAAACTTTGATTTGATCATCACAAAGGACAATGAATATAATTTCCTTGAAGATCTAATCTTCCAAGGTCATTGCAAAGGAAGATGGATATAATTTCCATGAAGATGTTGGCGTATTTACTTATTGTTCAACAAATACCTAAGAAGATTCAAAGCTTTCAGTTTTGAGAGAGCCATATCATTGTCAAACACTGAATCAATTATCCAAGATTGTTGAAGTATAAGTTCAATCAATGAAGTAACTAATCACTGATTGATAAGAAGATAATGAAATATAATTAGAACATGTGCCATTTAATTTCATCTGATACCTTTGTGGACATTTTACTGGCTAATCTGCACAAACAAATGGTTGGTATATTAGTCTTAAAGTGATTCATTCTTTTCATTAATCATCATCTGATACAAGGTACATGTCATATTGCTATTTTTAATTCCTATATATTTTCTATGTGTTATGTGATATATATATATATATATATATATATATATATATATATATATATATATATATATATATATATATATATATATATATATATATATATATATATATATATATATATATATATATATATATATATATATATATATATATATATATATATATATATATATATATATATATATATATTGCATGTGTTTTTGTATGTGTATGTGGGCTAAAATGGTGTTAAAAAATAGTAAAAATAAAAAAGTTCAAATTTTAGGGTTGTAATCAATTACACAAACACTGTAATTGATTATAAGTATGAAAAAATAGTAAAAATTCACCCTCTCAAGAGTTTTAATCGATTACAACTACCTTTGTAATCGATTAAAATATCGTGTTTTTGCCCAAATATAAGCACTAACTTCATTTTTTTTCCTGAATTCTCTTATTTTATGTCATTGTAATTGAATACACTCACATCTTCACCCTCTCAAGAGTTTTAATCGATTACAACTACCTTTGTAATCGATTAAAATATCGCATTTTTGCCCAAATATAAGCACTAACTTCATTTTTTTTCTTCTGAATTCTCTTATTTTATGTCACTGTAATTGAATACCCTAAAACTCTAACTCTCATATCTTCATCTCTCAAGGCAAAATTCTTTCAAGGAACTCATAGTATCTCCATATCATACTACTTCTTCCCCCAAATTCCATCTATTTCATCTAAAAATCTCAAAAACCCCTAAATCCCTAAAAAAAAAAGCTTCAAATTTATCATTATTTCAAGAAGAAGTGGTCCCTGTACCAAGAATCCTTCCATGGGTCATGCTTCTAGAATAAATAAAGAACCAATGTTTTAGACCTCTCTCATCTCATGAACACTCTTCAGGATATGGAGAAATTCAGAACCTTTTACTCTGACATGTAGCTTATTACTTTAAGGTATGGTGCTCTTTACACTTCCTATGATTTCCCTTTTGTCAATTTTTCTGAAGTTTAAAAAATTAGAGGAATTTATGAGTTATTTTGGACCTGTGTACCCTAATTTAGTAAGACTTTTTTTTACTTCAATATTGTATTACATGGAAAAACGTTATGTTCGTTTGTTCAGGGTAAAGTTACTAAGTTAACATATGCTTAAACAGGTGCATTGTTAGGTATCCATAGTGAAGGAACACATTTTCACCCTCACAAGTTGTGTAACTAGTAAGGGTTTTCAAATAAGGATTTTTATCTGACACTTTGTAGAATGCCTGAATCTAAAACTCAAATGAAAAAGCATCGATTTTATGAGGGCTATGCTAGAAATAGATTCGGTATATGGAATCTAATTGTGGATAGAATGTTGTTGCATTATTTCCAGCACTACATTTTAGTTCTAAAAACTGGAAATTATTCTCAATTTAATGAGTTTGAACTTCAAATTATGTATGCTCTGCTTAACTACATTCCTTTGAATTGGGCTTAGTTTTTGAAAGTTAACATGTATTTTTTAAAGGATAAAGTTGAAGGTTTACGTTATGCTAAGGAAGTGACCAAGATTCTCCGGTTTCATGATGTAGGTTTTTATGGAGAAATAAGTATGGAAATGCAAAAAATATTTTTCTTAGCCTTGGCATTTTGCCTGGCTCGGGAATTATTTGGAGCAAAACCAAAAAAGCCTATGTTCACAAAAGTGACTTGCTTCCTCTTGCTTCGACTTCTACATCTTCATCTGCACATCTTGTTCATGAACTAGTGAATGAACCTCCATCCTCAGATGTGTCAAACTAAATGATTTTGGTTCAACTTCAAACCACACAGAATTTCGTGATAGATATGAGAAATGAGGCGTCTGCTAGTTTTACCAATGTTCATAATAAACTTCAAGACCTCTCATAAAGATTGGAGAAACTTGAGTTTGATGGACATGATGAGGAGTATTTGGTTTTTTTATATGGCTTCTATCATTTCCTTTGCATTTCTTTTAAAGGCATGTTCATACTATTTTTATTTGTATGCATTTTAGTGTGAAGTCAAGTCTCATGAAGATATTTTGATGAAGACAAATATACATAAGAAGGAAAAGATTTAACAATGAAATAAGTTTCAAGATTTGATCAAGCTATAGAATTTGGAATTTAATCATGACAAAGCTTAGGTATAATATGTTTTGGTGATATAAACCTTAGGTGCTTGATCCGATGTCGCACACAGGTTAAAAACGAGTTAAAGAAGTGTAGTATAACGAAATCGATATTGTCGTACCTCGAAAAATACGATCTTCGCGATGCACAAAACAAGGGTTGCACGATCACTAAAGGACTTATGAGAGTCGCCACCGAACTTTATTTATTCACATGAGGGGAAAGGGATAACATCGATAAAACCCACGGGTAAAAAGATAGGGTATGATCAACACAACCATGTTGGGTTCGGAAGTCGGTTATGTAAGGGGAAGGTATTAGAACCCCCTACATCCATCGTACTCGATGGGAACCATCTAAGTTGTCTAGGTATGAAAGGTATTTGATACCTCTAAGTTTTCTAAGGGGGGAAACAGATGATTAGTTGGGAAAATAAGATATTTTTATTATTGAGTTTGTCTGAATTTACAATCCAGTGCCTACATATCTGTTCGAATTGTAGTAAAGCGGCAAGAAACAAAAATTTAGATTTGGAAGGATTTCCTCTGGGATTTATATTGTTTCCACAAGGATCGGTGCGAGGGAAAGAACGTCGTGCAACAGTCTCTACGTTTCTAAGCTTGTTATGAAAATTATGGTAAAAGAGATTCAAGTCATAAAAGATAAAAGCGGAAAATATAAAGACGAAAAATATAAAATAAAGACTAAAATATAAATAGAGCCTTGTTGGGATTGGATCTCATCAAATGATAACACATGCATTCTTCTAATCATGGTATATACAACTTAAACTTTCGTCTAATATCATCACGTATCACACACAACAGAGGTTATATCTAATGCAAAGTCGAGAGGCCAACCGTATTGTCTCATCAGTGATATCTCACGCAACAAAACAAACACAGAGCATTAATAACTAATATCCACGTGAATGTTAAACCTAAATCTATGTCTAGAGTTTAGACCCAACAAATATTCCTATAACATCCATATCAAATTAATGATTTGATTCATATATATAATGCCGTGATCAGAATATGTACACATGATTAACCCTTTTTACATGTATTCAACTAATTTTCCAAATGTATGTGAACATAGTTCTTCATCAGTATTATCACGCATCCTTGCAATACCGTTTGTCAAGCATTATCGCGGTCTTTACCGTATCGATGATACTCATGCTACTAATCACCACAATAAAATAAAAGTGATACTAGTGAATATCAACTTACAAGACTATGTCAAAAGTTTTCTCATTGATAGATGAGGATCTTAGATCAAAGACTTGAAAAAGGTTTTGTCAAGACCCACAAATAAGAAATCAAAGACAACATCAATAGAGAACCAAAACTAGTTCACAATACATAAGTTAGATGAAATACATAAGGTATCAAAAGATTACATCCAAACCCAACAAGAAATCGAAACTCTTACTCGAAGATTAAGGTCCGAGTTGCTTTGGTTTGTGTTTCTCCCTTTTAGGGTTTGTGTTTTTCTCTCTAAAATATGCTTGGAATGAAGAGAGATAAAGTTCTGATCCCTAAAATATATTCTATATTTCTAAAAAGTGAGAAAAGTATTTATATAGTATTTATAAAATTTGTCATGTTCGCACTGCGAACCCTTTCTTCGCCAAGCAAACACACTTTTAGGCATCTGAAGTGCCTATAAACAATTAAACTACCCTTGAAAAATATCTGAAGTTCGTTGTGCGAGCAATTCTTCGCACTGCAAACTACCTCACTACAAGTTCACACAGCGAACTTAGGGTCATTTAGCTATTGACTTCAGTCTGGGATGGTTCGCTGGTCCTTTGCTGCATGTTCGCTCAGTGAACATTCGCTTCTTGTTTGCACATCGAAATTCCTGGTTCTTCTTCACTTCTTTGTCTTTCTTGTCCAATTTACTTGTGTCTTAATCATTGATGTTTTATGCATAATTTCTGCACAATAACATACACATCAAAGAATCCAAAGGTATTTGTAATATAATTGAAGAATCACACAATAACAAGAATTAAATCTATAAAAACATGAGAAATGAGTTGAAAAGTGCCAAGAAAGATAGTTCATTTTAAGTCAAAATTTACACTTAACAAACTCTCCCCAACTAGATTTTTGCTTGACCTCAAGCAAAGTATGCCCTTCATGAAAACACGAGAAATTTGCTCAAATAAGAGGGTTTGCTCAAGCATAAGATTCAACCAATAAAGGATTAACGATTCAAATTCAAACAAGAGAAATTTGCTTAAATAAGAGGATTCAGTCAAGCAAGAGAATGCACACAAGCAATGTTCACCACTCAATAGAATCGAATAATGACAAAGAGTTTAGTTCTTAAACAAATATCATGAAATGTTTCAAATAACAACTAAAGTATGATACTTGAATCACTCTAACACTCCTTTTCAAAATAAGAATGAAGAAATTAATGTGTTTGCAACCGTGAGGCAATTTCACTCATTTGACGAATAATGCTAATAACAATTCAATTCATACATTCATCTAACAATAAAAAAAGGGCTTTTAAGGTTGTAGCTTGGTCGAGTTCATAACAAAGGATCATTTTTAAAGGCCATTGACCACTTTCTTTCCTCTATTGCAAACCTTCTCAAACTTCCTTTTGCATAATTATTTCATTCTCTATTTTTTTTCAAACAAACATTCTTTTTCTTTTATTTTTCACATTCACATTCACACTTTTTTCTTTTCATGCTTGCTTGAAATTTTTTAAAAGTTTTAGCAACTTACCATTCTTCTTTTTCATTCTCCCCAACTTGAATTCAACCAAACCTCAAGTGAATGTTCCTTGCTTTTTATGGCAAGGAAATCAATTTAAAACAATGTTTGAAGGTTCATGAATTTTTTTTAAAATCTCACAAAATTCAATGATGAACTCAACTTTCAAATTATGTACATAAACCAAGCTCATCACTAAAATGAGATCTAAATTGTTTAGGCTCAAAGGGGTTAACAAATTCTCACATGAAATGAGGGTGCATTCTCCCCATATTTTCTTGAAACCAAAGCATCCTAACAAGAGCTTGCCAACACCACAAACACACAAAAGACCTCATGACCTAAACCCTATAGGATCATCGCCAAAGGCCAAATGATCATCCACAGGAAGATCAAGAACCAACACAAAGTTAGGTACAAGAAAATAAGCAAGGTAGGACAAATTTGGGGTATGACAGATGCCCCTATCTAATTACCTTGAACCCGAGAAAATGAGCTACTGCATGGAGTTTGTATTTAGGGTAAAAGTCAATTAGATACAAGAAAACCCCAAAATTTGTCTACCAGAAGAAAAAATGCAAAGGTGAAAGGAAACAACATGATGTATGAAGAATAAAAAAACATGAGATTCTTTGGATTGCTAAAGCAGTATCTCAGACACAAATGAAATCTCTAAGTTGCACAAAGTAGTACCTTATGACCTAAGACTCTTTGGGTACCTTTAGAGTAGCTTAATAAAGATAATGAGATTCTCTATATCGCATGAAGTAGTACCTTATAGGTTAAGGCTCTCTAGGGATATTCAGAGAAAAATTTCGCAAGAGGGAAAAACAAGATTCTCTAAACCAATGAAGCAGCATCTTATTGATCGAAATATTCCAAATAGGGGGAACAACCTCTCACTTTAAGACTCTCCAAAGGTACTAGAGCAGTATCTCAACAAGGGCACGAGATTTCCTAGACCGTATGAAACAGTACCTTATTGATTAAGGCTCTTCAAGGATGCTAAAACAGTATCTCGATAAAAGGCATACGACTCTTTGGGTTATGTGAAGCAGTACCTTATGGATTAAGGCTCTTCAAGGAAACCAAATCAGTGTCTCAACAAATGAGATTCTCTAAATTACACAAAGCAGTGCCTTACAGATCAAGGATCTTTGGGAATAATAGAGCCTTATCTTAATAGAGGTATGAGACTTTCCGATCATGTGAAGCAGTACCTTATTAATTAAGGCTCTCCAAGGATATGAGAACAGTATCTCAACCAAAATATGAGATTATTTGGGCCAAGTGAAGCAGTATCTCATGAGTTAAGGCTCTCCGCAGATGCCAAAGAAGTATCTCGAAGACAAATGAGACTCTATAAATCACACAAAGCAGTACCTTATAGATTAAGGCTCTTTGGGAATGATAGAGCAGTACCTCAAATGTTAAATGTGAGACTTTCTAATTCATATGAAGCAGTACCTCGTGGATCAAGGCTCTTTAAGAAAACTAGAACAGTATCTCAACAAAAAAGGCATAAGACTTCCTATACCATGAGAAGTAGTACCTTATGAATTAAGGCTCTCCGAAGGCATTAGGACAGTGTCTCAGCAAAGATATGAGACTCTCTAGATCACACAAAGCAATACCTTAAGGATTAAGGCTCTTTGGGGATCTCTAGAGCAACATCTCAGACATTAAATTTGTTGGTGGAAACAGTTTTAAGCAATATTCCTTTTGAAGGAAAAGGGTCAACAAAGCTTTGTAGGGGAAGGTTCACAAGAAGCTTTTAGGATAACCTCTGTTTAGGGAGAAATAAGAGAAAGAATGTTGAGGATTATCATTACCAAATGTAAAGTTGAATAATCAATTGCTGGGGGATAGAAATTCCATGAGCATGCGCAGGATATCAACTTTTTTCATAGGAATACATCCGACTTTGAAGGAAGATTAGTCGAGATGCTTGTTGATTGATTCTGGATCCTGTTATGATATTCCCCTTAGATGGACATGTCATGCATTTCGTGATGCATGGATATGCATACGAGGATGCAATTGTTGGGGTTCTTATGCGTGTATGAATGCACAAGACTGGTTGGTAAAGCTTATTGGCAGAGAGGCCATGCATAGATATGATAATGATTGATATGATTGTATTAATGTCATTCCTACTTGGAAGAAATGTTATGCATGATGCATGTCATGCACGTAACCATACAAATCATTGGGTACACTAGGAAAGGTTTCCTCTTTGAAGGTGAAAGTCTTTTGGGTACCACTGGGGTTGGATTTAGGAGTTTCTAAGTGAAATTATACTTTATATTTTATGAAGGTGCCAACAAGGGTGTACTTTTGGTAGTTGACAATGATAACTGGATTTTAAAGGGTAAACTTGAAGGTGCCAACAAGGGTGGACTTTTGGTAGTTGCCAATAAAAGATTGAACTTTGGAGAATGGATCCGACTACTCGACATCTAAAACTTGATGATGTTGCAAGTGAATAGGGAACATGAATGCCCCTGCTAGGCTCCAAGAAGATTCACTACTATGGAATTACATATGTATAGATCTCTAAGAAAACCATGTTGATCATGCTAAAGAGCCAAGGCGGTTAGCAAATGATTTGATGTTTCTATACGGTGAGGGCACCATTGGGGACTGTCAATCTTCCTTTAGGTTCTTCGAACACCAAAATAAATTTTATTGTTTCTCAAACATTGTTATTATTAAATGAAGTTTCAAAATAGAGTTTATCAAAAATAAAATTAATTTTCAACCAAGCAGATAAAGTAAAAAGTGAGCACAATTTAATGAGAAATCTCTCTTTTATTGATTTGACCCTTGAATGGGTAAATATGTACAAGGATGCAATTCCTTAATGAGGTAATTGTTGTGAAAGAAAAAGTACAATGGCAATAAAATAATGAGGTTCTATTGAGTTTCAATACTGCTATGGTCCCTATGACTTTGAAGACTTCAATAGCTTGCTTCGTAGGAAGACGACTGGATTGATTCCTTCTTTCAGTAGCACATTAGGATCAAATGGACGTACAGACTGGATACTTTGCCTTGGAATTTATCCCTAACTATTTTCTGGATCTTCCTTTCGTGTTTTCAATCCACTAGGATGTCCTTTTTTGCCTGAGCCACCCTTTTGGGTTTTCAACTCAGAGGACCTAATTTTTTTATTTTATCCCTAATTTTTGCATAGACCGCCCTTTCAGGTTTTCAGTCCACCGGGATAGCCATTTTTGCATAAGTTGCCTTTTTAGGTTTTTGACTTAAATACTTTATTATTATTCCACTTTTTTAGGCGTAGTATCGTTTGACGGAGTCTGTATTCACTAGATATGGTAATTCATCACCATCTATAGTTTCAAGTTTTAAGGCACCACCAGAGAATGCTTATAGTACAACATATGGGCCTTCATAGTTCGGTGTCCACTTTCCCCTAGATTCATTTTACATGGACAAGATCCTCTCAAGCACTAAGTTACCTTCATGGAATCTCCGAGGTTGCACCTTCTTGTCAGATGCTTTCTTCATGCGTCTTTGATAAACCTGACTGTGACACAATGTTGTCAAAAACTTTTTCTCAATAAGGTTGAGCTCATCAAACCTTATTTTAACCCGTTCTGCTTCATCAAGTTGAGCCTCCATTAAGACTCTTAGTGAGGGAATTTCAACCTCTATTGGAAGCACTGCTTCCATGCCATAAACCAGTGAGTAGGGAGTTGCCCGCGTAGAAGTTCTCACTGAGGTATAGTATCCATGCAGCACGAAAGGTAGCATTTCATGCAAATCTTTATAGGTGTCCACCATCATCTGAATGATCTTTTTGATATTTTTATTGGCTGATTCGACGGCTCCATTCATCTTAGATCTGTATGGCATTGAATTGTGTTTTTTAATCTTGAAACTACCACACAACTCCTTCATTATCTTACTATTAAGATTAGACCCATTGTCAGCGATGATACGGTTGAGAACCCCATATTTGCATATAATGTTGTTCTTCAAGAAATGGGTAACCACTTGCTTGGTAACATTTGCGTATGATTCAACTTCGACCGACTTGGTAAAGTAGTCTATGGAAACTAGTATGAAACAATGTCCATTTGAAGCTTTCGACTCGATCATCCCTATCATGTCTATTCCTCACATGGAAAAGGGCCATGGTGAAGTCAAGATGTTCAAAGGGGTAGGAGGTACATGGACCTTATCAGCATATATCTGGCACTTATGACAGGTTCGGGCGTGATGATAGCAATCAACCTCTAAGGTTAGCCAATAATAGCCAGCTCTTAAGATCTTCTTTCCCATCGCATATCCACTTGCATGGGTGCCAAAGGATCCTTTGTGAATTTCTTTCAAAACTTGTTTACCTTCATGCTTTTCCACACATCTGAGTAAGCCGGTATCATGGTTACATTTGTATAGGACATTCCCACTTAGGAAGAAATTGGATGCCAGTCTTTGTAAAGTTATCTTATCTATGCTCAAGGCAACTTCTGGGTAGTCTTGCTTCTCCAGGTAGCAGTTGATGTCATAGAACCATGGCTTTTCGTTTGAATCTTCAGCGGTGGTTAAACAATGATCAGGCTCCTTAAAGTGTATGAGATCAATGGATGGTTGATGATTGAGCCATATCAATTTGTACATGGTTGCCAAGGTTGCCAAAGCATCTGCCATTTGATTTTCCTCTATAGGCACATTGTCGCATTGCTGTGAAGGAGGGCCGACAAGGACATAAGAGTTGCCACCATTCGTTATTTATCCCAAAGAGAGGGAAAGGAAACGATCAGAGAAAACCTACGAAAAAGGGAGAAGACAGGTCATCGCAACCAAATCTTGAGTTCGGGAGTCGGTTACGCAAGGGGAAGGTATGAGCACCCCTCACGTCCGTTGTACTTAACAGGATCCATGCTTCTTATCTATCTAAAAGAGTGTTAATCTATCTAAGCTACAGGCCTCAGGGACAAAGAAAAAGAAAAGAGACACGATAGAGCATCGCCGCTCTATGCCTACGTACTCCCTCGTGCAATGGGAAAGTCAGAGTCAACGTGGTTCGGAAAACTACGGGTGAAGGTGGGGAAAGTTGCTCGCCAAGACATCGCTGTCTTGTGCCTACGTATCCTCGTCTGGTACGAGAAATCAGAGCAAACGTAGTTCGGGCTGACATGACCACAGGTTGGTTCAAGTGTTTTACCCGAGTAGGGTTAAAACTTAGTTCTAGCAGTTAGGTGTATGCTGCTCGACCATTGGAGACTTAGGAGTTACCTGTTTGTGGTAGAACCAAGAGTTAACAAAACTCTCTTTATGAAAAAGGTTCCCAATTAATCCCGAAGGATAAAAAAGTTTGATGTTTGTTTTTGAGTCTTTTATGAAAGAAGTGAATTGAACTTTGTTTTTAATTCATGTTGCACTAAAGACTATGACTTAGGAGCGAATGCGTCGCATATCATCCAAAGGACATACGCTAAACACTCTAGACAATTGAGAGGAGGCCCCCCAATCATCATTTCCCATATGCTTAAGGCTCATAGCGTGCAACACTCATTATCCTTTATTATGTGTTTTGACAATGTTTTGAGATGAGAAGAGAAGACACACTCTAAAAGGGAGACTAAACTCAACCTAATATTATCAGGCAATGTACACCTATGATTGAGATGAAAAGGGAAGACTACCCTAATGTTATCATGCTTGGATTCAAACCTAATGTCTATCATAATCAATCTTAAACAAGAAAGATTAGAGGTCCTAAGGGAACATGGAAAAGGAAGACAAAAGAAGAAGAAGAAGAAGAAGAAAGCATAAGTGAAAAAGAAAGGAGAAAGAAGATAAAGATGAAAACATGCAATGCAACACAAAGAAGAAGAGGGGGGGAAAAGATGTGGGGTAACAACCTCCACAAGCACATCTCAACCTCTTCAAGCAAACAAAAGTATGCAAAACAAAGAAGGACAGCAAGCCAAAGAACTTAAACAAGTTCAAGTC
Organism: Lathyrus sativus; assembly: GCA_963859935.3. Lineage (NCBI taxonomy): Eukaryota > Viridiplantae > Streptophyta > Magnoliopsida > Fabales > Fabaceae > Lathyrus > Lathyrus sativus. The sequence continues at coordinate 438,556,059 of OZ012741.1, read as the reverse complement.
AAAAGAAAGTTCTCAAAGTGGCCTCTCATCCAAGTCAAACTCAAAGTGCAAACAAAAGGCACCAAATCAACTTGGATGTGTCCCCAAAGTCCTAGGACAGAAGTGAGAACAAGGTAAAAGGGTAAGCAAACCAAAGAAGGAAGCAAGCCAAAACCAAAGAAGGAAGCAAGCCAAAGCAAGTTGCAAGATGAGGCATGGTAAAGAACCTAAGTTCTATACACTTTCAACATTAGAAGACAAATGGAAAGCCTTACAAAGATGAAACTTACAACAAGAGCCACCCAATTTTACGACCTAAAAATTTGCAACCAGCAGCCTCAACATGTTAGGAATGTGAATTAAGAGGAGTTGGAAGCATATGGGATCCACAAAGGTCATCTCCCACCCAAAATAGGTCAACTAGTATGTGTGAACCATCCTTAGGAGTAGCTTGACTTGCAATGGTACACCAAAAATAGGAAAATGATTCAAATAAATCCAAATAAAAAGAAAAAATCTCACAAAGATGTTGGCAACCAGAGGCCAAAACAACACAACCAATATCCAATCAAAGCATCACCAAAGAAATTGATTCACTAAGGGTGCTCCACTTTGAAGGAGGGTTATCGAGGATCAAACAAATGGGAACAAAAGTCAACTAAAAACAAGTCAAACATTGACCAAAATCATCCTTTAAGACACCTCAACTCATTATCAAAATGAGGAAAAAGTCTCATTCATTGGAGGTTTTAATTGGTTCAAAAACAATCATGAACAAAAGAAAACAAGTGAAAAAGCAATTCAAAAATACCTCTAATCATTAAATTCAATTTTAATTGAAAAATAAATGGAAAATAAAATTAAAAATCATCCAAAACATTGGGCTGATCAGCAAAGGGGGTGCACATATCAACTTAGGCCTAAACCAGAGCAACTCAGCAAACAAGCCAAAACGCAGCGTATCATTAAATGATGTGGCATTCAAAGCATCCACGCGTGCAAGTTAAAAGGATCTGGACCACACATCTGATCAGGTCAAAGTGTCAAACAAGGACACATCAACTTTCCTGAGTTTGAACCAGACGTCGGAGCCCTAGCTCCGTTCGTCTTCTTCGGCGAGGTGGCCAGAGTTCAGGTTCCCAAAACGTGACAAATTTTATATCAAATTAAAGATGAAGTAACACACATTCTAAATTCAGGCTCCATTTGTTTTAAAAGTGCTTAGATAAAGAGAATCGAACGGAGGAAGTTTTGGATGCACAATTGAATTCTTCATCAAACAAGACAATCAAGCTATCAAACATTGCCTACATGGTGTAGGGCTTCAGATGCAACCACAATGATCCTAAAACAATGCCTAACATGAGAGAAATTTGGAAGAGAAGATTACCTAACGGAGACACTCCATTGGTGCTTCAATTGATGTCAAGCTTGCTCCAAAAAGTGCAGACCCACTCCACTGAGCTCAAGGAAGAAGAAGCTTGCTTCAATTTGCCTTGAATTGCCGTATATCTAGATTCACGATTTTGAGATTTCTCTCCAATTTCCAAAACTGAATTCTGAGCTCTCTCCACGAAAATGCCCCTCTGAGCTCTCAAAATGAACTTGGAGCTTTTAAATTATGGATCAGGAGTGAAATGGAAGGCCCACGAGGCTTGGTTTGGCTGAATTTTGAAAATGCCCAAAACTTGGCATGTGCTCATGCACACGTGATTATGGCTGCATACACACATGGAATTTGCTTCATTCTTCAGCTGACCACTTGAATTACACATTAGGGTTAACTTGGGCCTTGGAATTGATCCAACTATCAAGTTTGGAAGTGAAACTTCCTTGTGAAGTTACTTTGAATTCCACGTGATTTTCTTCTCATAAACCAAAGTGAGTTTGTGCATTTTGTACATGAGCATAATGTGAAGATATTTGAATAAAAATAGGACATGAAAAAGACCTATAATGTATTCAATTGGATTCACCTTTAAAAGTCCCATTTTCACTTGAATTTCTTCACCAATGTCCATAACCATGCCTAATTCACACCCATCTTGAGTTTCATGATGTAATTGAAGTCATTTGGGACAACTTTCATCTTGGTTGAAGTTCCATTTGAAGTACTTAAAGGCATGAGAATGACCCATAATTAAAATGACCTATAATCAAAGTTTCCCAAAATACCCTTGTCTTGCAAGCTTCATAACTTGAGTTCCACAAATGATATGAAGGACTTCTAGTAATTTTTGGAAATCTAAGATCATGAGGAATAACTTTCATGTTCATCAAAAGTTGAGAAGAAACATGATTCTTGGTCAAAAGTGCCTTGGAAGTGAGTTGACTTTTGTTGACTGAAAAATATGTTCATCTGAGACCCATAACTTGATGGCATCATAACTTGAGTTCCACAAACCCAATGGATGAGTTATAGTACTAAAAAGAAAGCTAAGAACATGCCCTACAAGTATCATGTTTATAAGAAAATGAGATTGAACTTGTATCTTGAGGTAACTTGTCATTGAAGTTAGCTCCTAAAGAAGGGGATTTTACACTGACATCCTCTGAAACCCTAATTTAGTAACTCCTTAGACTCTTGATTCTCCTTGATTTGAACTTGAAATGACATACTAAATGTCTCAAAATTACTTCCCATGACTCCAATGACTTTGAACCAAGTCTCCAACTCCTTCAAACTCACAGTTGACCTTGCATTAGGAAGATGAAACCCTAGGTGCACAACCTTTGACTGCAACCTCTTGCAAGTGAAATGAACACTTAGATAAGCTCCACAATGAATCTAAAAGCACTCAATGAACTTCTCCAAAATCTCTTTTCCATAACCATGGCCTTGTGAACCCCTGATGATCTTCAGTCGACCCCTAAGATAGGAGACAAGCAACCCTTGTCAATCTTCTCCCTCAAAGAACTTTGACCACTTCTTGATGATTGTAAACATTAGATAACTTGAGTTAGCACTCTTGGTGGAGCTTGATACCCTTGATAACCTTATATTGGATGGCACACTTCCCTTGATCCCCTGAAAAAGGACAATGCTATGCAAATGCAAATTCTAAAGAATGAAATGAAACATAAGCCAAGTAAAGAAAAAGGTTGGGCAAATTTTGGGGTACAACACACATGAGTAAAAGTGATATCATCAAATCTGGGGAGTAGCTTTTCCATATAATCTCGATACAGAACTAAATTGGTGTGTCTTGTCTCCCAATCACCTCTAATTTGGTGTATTACCAAGGCAGAATCTCCAAAGACATCGAGGGTTTGATTCTCAAGTCAATGGCCTCTTCTAACCCCATTATATAAGCTACATACTCATCCATATTATTTGTACAGGTAAAATAGAGCTTAGCTCTAAATGGTAGGTTAAATTTCTTAGGAGATGTAATTACTGCTCCAATTCCATGTCCATAAACATTTGAAGCCCCATCAAACATGAGAGTCCATCGCTTCCCTGGTTCGGGTAGTTCATCTGTGTTGTACCCCAAAATTTTCCAAACTTTTTTCTTTACTTGGCTTATGTTTCATTTCATTCTTTAGCATTTGCATCTGCATAGCATTGTCCTTTTTTAGGGGATCAAGGGAAGTGTGCCATTCAAGAGAAGGTTATCAAAGGTTTCAAGCTCAACCAAGAGTGCTTACGCAAGTTATCTAATGCTTATAACTATCAAGAGGTGGTCAAGGTTCTCTGAGAGAGAAGATTGACAAGTGTTGCTTACCTCCTATCTTGGAGGTCAACTGAAGATCATCAAGGGTTCCCAAGGCCATGGTTATCGATAAGAGATGTTGGAGAAGCTCATTGAATGCTTTTGAATTCATTAGGGAGCTTATCTAAGTGGTTATATCATTTGCAAAAGTTCACAGGCAAAGGTTGTGCACCTAGGGTTTCATCTGCTTGGTGCAAGGTTAATTGTGAGCTTGAAGGAGATTGAGACTTGGTTCCAAGTCATTAGAGTCATGGGAGGTAATTTTGAGACATCTAGTGTGTTATTTCAAGTTCAAATCAAGGAGAATCAAGAATCTAAGAAATTACTAAATTAGGGTTTCAAAGGATGTTAGTGTAAAATCCCCTTCTTTAGGAGCTAACTTCAAGGACCATTTACCTCAAGATAAACGTTGAATCTCATTTTCTTATAAACATGAGACTTGTAGGGAGTGTTGTAAGCTTTCTTTTGAGTACTATAACTCATCCATTGGGTTTGTGGAACTCAAGTTATGATGCCATCAATTTATGAGTCTCAGATGAACATATTTTTCAGTCAACAAAAGTCAACTCACTTCCAAGGAACTTTTGGCCTAGAATAATGTTTCGTATCAACTATTGATGAACATGAAAGTTATTCCTCATGATCTTAGCTTTCTAAAAAGTCCTATAAGTCATTCATATCATTTGTGGAACTCAAGTTATGAAGCTTGCAAGGCAGGGGTATTTTGGGAAACTTTGATTATAGGTCATTTTGGTTATGGGTCATTTACATACACTTGTGCACTTCAAATGGAACTTCAACCAACATGAAAGTTGTCCCAAATGACTTCAATTTCATCATGAAACTCAAGATTGGCATGAATTATGCATGGTTGTGGACATTGGTGAAGAAATTCAAGTGAAATTTGGACTTTAAAAGGTGATTTAAATTGAATTAGTTAGAGGCCATTTACATGCTTCCTTTTGATCCAATTTGGTTCACATTATGCTCATGTACAAAAGGCACAAATTTATTATGGTTCATGTTAGCAAAATCACGTGGAAATAAGGCTTACTTCATGAAGAAGTTTCACATCCAAACTCCATAATTGGATCAACTCCAAAGCCCAAACTAATCTTAATGTGAAATCCAAGTTCCCAGCTGCAAAACCAAGTCATTCTCATTTGTGTAGCAAGCTGAAATCACGTGTGCATGGGAGTAACTTCCAAATTGGTCATTTTCAAATTACATCACAGCCAAGCCTCATGGGCCTTTCTTTCTCATCCATATCCATAATATATAAGCTCCAAGTTCATTTTGAGAGCTCAGAAGGTGAAATTCGTGGAGGGAAGAGCAGAACCAGTTTTGGAAAGTGAGAGCAAAATTGAAAATCGTGAACTTAGATCTAATGCAATTTAAGCCAAATTGAAGCAAGCATTCACTTCCTCAAGTTCATTGGAATTGATCTGCACAGTTTGGAGCAAGGAATCACTCAATTGAAGCACCAACTGAGTGTCTCCGTTAGGTAATCTTCCATTCCATTTTTGTCTCATGTTAGGCATTGTTTTAGGATCATTGTGGTTGCATCTGAAGCCCTACTTCATGTAGGCAATGTTTGATATCTTAATTGTGATGTTTGATGAGATTTTCAGTTGTGTGCTCAAAACTTTCACCGTTCGATTCTCACTATTTATCCATGATTAAAACAAATGAGCACTGGATTTGGATTGTATGTGACTTGATCTTCATTTTGGTATAAAATTTTGCAAGTTTTGGTGAAGTTTGGGAACCTGAACTCCGGCCACCTCGCCAGAGAAGACGACCGGAGCTAGGGCTCCGGCGTATGGTTCAAAGCTCAGATCAACTGAGTTGGCATTGCTTGACTTGTTAACTTGATCAGATGTGTGGTCATGATTGTTTGACTTTGCGTGCGTGGCTCAGTGGACTGCCAAGTTAATTAGTGAAACACTGTGTTTCACATTAGGGATCAGCCTGATTTGTTTTGGGCCTAAGTTGCTATATGCACTCCCCTTTTGGATCAGCCCAGTTGTTTCAACGTGATCTGTTTGCTATTTGCACCTTTTCTCTTATTTTATTTTATTTTCATTTCTGTTTTGATTTTAAAATTAGTTCCAATCATGATAAAATTCAACAAAAAATATTTTCTGACACTTTAATGTGTTATTTAATTTTTGATGATTTTTAATTTCTTTTTCCATTTGTTTTTCAATTAAATTTGGATTTTATGATTGGAGGTATTTTTAAATTGCTTTTTCATGTATTTTCATTTGTTCTTGCTTGTTCTTGATCCAATTTTCACCACCTATGAATGAGACTTATTCTTAATTTTAATGATGAGTTGGGAGGTCTTTGAGGCTAGTTCGTGGATTTTGTTTGACCTTTTTAGGTTGACTTTCAAGTCCATTTGTTTGACCCTCGACAACCCTCATTCAAAATGGGGCACCCTAGTGGATCAATTCCTTTGGTGATGTTTTGAATGGACTTTGGTTGTGTTGTTTTGGCCCCTAGTTGCCAACATCTTTAAGTGCTTTGTGTGTTTCATTTGGATTTATTTGAATCATATCCCTATTTATGGAGTACCTTGCAAGTCAAGCTACTCCTAAGGATGGTTCACACACACACTTGACCTAGTTTGGGTGGGAAATGACCTTTGTGGATCCCATATGCTTCCAAATCCTCTTGATTCACATTTCTAACATGTTGAACTTGTTGGTTAAAACTTTTTAGGTCATAAAGTTGTTTGGTTATTGTTGTGAGTTGCATTTGTTTAAGGCTCTCCATTTGATGTTAAATGTTGAAAGTGTTTAGAACCTAGGTTCTTTACCATGCCTTATCTTGCAATTTGCTTTGGCTTGCTTCCTTATTTCATTTGCCTATCCTTTTACCTTGTTCTCACTTCTATCCTAGGACCTTAGGGACTCATCCAAGTTGATTTAGTGCCTCTTGGTTGCACTTTGAGTTTGACTTGGATGAGAGGCCATTTTGAGAACTTCTTTTGTTGTTTTCTTGCATGATCATTGCGATGCTTATGGTTGAGTTTCTTCTTTGCATTGCTTGCTGCGCAAGCCTTATCTCCCATCCTCACATTGATCATGTCTTCTTCTTCTTCTTGTTTGCTTTGCCTTGGTTAGTGATTGATGTACAAGTGGTTGTAGGAATTCTATTTCTCCCACTTCATCTCACTTTTGGCTTGAACTTGTTTAAGTTCTTTGGTTTGCTCTTCTTCTTTGTTTTGCATCTTTTGTTTGCATCTTTTGTGCTTGTGGTGGCTACTGCCCCACACTTTGTTCCTCCCTTTTTCTTCATCTTGGTGTTGCATTGCATGTTTGCATTTCTTCTTTCTTCTTTCACTCATGCTTTCTTTTTCTTTCTTCTTTGCCATGTTCCCTTAGGACCTCTAATCTTTCTTTTTCAAGATTGATTATGATAGACATTAGGTTTAAACCACGCATGATAACATTAGGGTAGCTTTCCCTTTTCATTCCAATCATAGGTGCACTTTGCATGAGAACATTAGGTTGAGTTTAGTCTCCCTTTTAGTGTGTCTTCCCTTCTCATCTTCAAACTTCTTCAAGACACTTAATAATGGATAATGAATGTTGTACGATACGAGCCTTAAGCATTTGGGAAATGATAATTGGGGGGCCTCCTCTCAATTTTCTAGAGTGTTTAGCGTATGTCCTTTGGACGATATGCGACGCATTCGCTCCTAAGTCATAGTCTTTAGTGCAACATGAGTTACAAACACAATTCAATTCACTTCTTCTTAAAAGACTTCAAAAACAAACATCAAACTTTTTTTATCCTTCGGGATTAATTGGAAACCTTTTTCATAAGGAGAGTTTTGTTAACTCTTGGTTCTACCGCAAACACGTAACGCCTAAGTCTCCAATGGTCGAGCTGCATACACCTAACTGCTAGAACTAAGTTTTAACCCTACTCGGGTAAAACAATTAAACCAACATGTGGTCTTGTTATTCTGAACTACGTTTGCTCTGATTTCTTGTACCAGATGAGGATACGTAGGCACAAGACGATGTCTTGGCGAGCAACCTTCCCCACTTTCACCCGTGGTTTTCCGAACTACGTTGACTCTGACTTTCCCATTGCACGAGGGAGTACGTAAGCATAGAGCGACTTTATTTTTCCCTGTGGCCTGTAGCTTAGATAGATTAGCACCCTTTAGATAGATAACAAGCGTGGATCCCGTCGAGTACGACGGACGTGAGGGGTGCTCATACCTTCCCCTTGCGTAAACGACTCCCGAACCCAAGATTTGGTTGCGATGACCTATCTTCGCCCTTTTTTGTAGGTTTTCTCTGATCGTTTTCTTTCCCTCTTTGGGATAAATAACGAACGGTGGCGACTCTTCTGTCTTTGTCAGCCCCTTTTCACAGCGATGCGAAAATCTGGTCCAGGCTCTCTATAGTCTCTCAAAACCATGATATCTTCGTCTGAAAACTCAAACTTTAAGGGCTGATAGTCATCCATCGATTGATGGGCAGGATGATCTGCCATCACACTACCCTTGATGGCTTTTTGAGTAACATATTGAATGTCATACTCAAATAGAAGCATTTTCCATCAGGAGATTCTACTAGTGAGAGCAAGTTTCTTAAAGATATACTTACTGGATCTTGGAAATCAAATAAGTAATGTGGTCAACATGTACTGCCTGAGACACTTGGCAGCTCATGCAAGTGTGCAATAAGTCTTTTCGAGTAAGGAGTGCCTTATCTCGCAATTATTGAACTTCTTGTCGAGGTAATAGATGTCATGCTTTTTCTTTCCAGTCTCATCTTGTTAGCCCAACACAAAACTCATAGACTCATCGAGCACAGTCAGGTACATAATAAGTGGCCTTTCAGGAACACGAGGTATCAGGATTGGTGATTCTTGTAAATATTCTTTGACTTTATCGAATGCCTCTTGGAATTCATCATTCCACACAATCTCTTGATCTTTTCTTAACAGTTTGAAAATTGGTTTGCAAGTGGCGGTGAGATGTGAGATGAATCTGGAAATGTAGTTCAATCTCCCCAAAAATCCACAAACCTCTTTCTTTGTCCTAGGTGCAGGCATATTCTAGATTGCTCTAACCTTATACAGGTCCACTTCAATCCCTTTCTGGCTTATGATGAAGCCCAAGAAACCATCATTAGTGTCTTGATTTGATTGTACCCATAGAAACCATCATTAAAGAAAACACTGAGAAATGAGTTATGTTGTCAACATATACATCAATGTGAGGTAATGGGAAATCATCTTTAGGACTAGCTCGATTTAGATCACAGTAATCCACACACATGCAAACCTTTCCATCTATTTTCGGTACCGGCACAATGTTGGCAAACTATTGTGGGTAGTTTGCTACAGCTAGGAATCCAACATCAAATTGCTCTCGAACCTCTTCATGGATTTTGAGACCCATGTCAGGACGAGTCCTCTCCAACTTCTGTTTGACAATAGGGAATCCTTCCTTGAGTGGTAACTTATGTACAACAATGTCCGTATCTAGCCCATACATATCTTGATATGACCAGACGAATACATCAGAGTATTTGTGAAGAAGCTCTATCAACTTGGCCTTGACTGCAGCTTGAAGATATTCTCCTATCTTCACTTCTCTTATGTCTTCCTCGGTACCTAGGTTGATGACTTTGACGTCTTTTTGGTGCGGCTAAATGACTTTCTTTTCTTGCTTGAGAAACCTTGCTAACTCGTCAGGGAGTTCAGAATCTTCCTCGCCTTTATATTTAGCTTGGTAAATCGGACATTCGAAGTCATATAGGCCTATAGAAGCATCGTTATCAAGGACCTCAGTGGCGTTTCTGCATGTTATGGTTTATACAGTTTATTTAGGAAGTGCATGTATGAAAATATTGCCATTTATTGTAAAAGCAATAATGCGAAAGAAAATGAGCGAAATTGAATGCAAACTTTTAATTATTAATGATAATCAATGATTTGAAAACATAAAGGGCCCATACAATATGTCACTATGCTTTGGGAAGTGTTACGGTGAGAATCATGATGTCAAGCTATTCATTAACTTGAATCTTAATTCATTAAATTCACAACCGGACTTTGATTTATTCAAAGGAAAGGTTAAAGAGAGAAAGACCTTTTGCGCAATGTAACAAAAATGCTAAGAGATTCGAGGATTGGGGATTGGTTATGCCTAGGGTAGGTATTTCACATCCTAAACATCTGTAGTACTCTACAGGAACCTTTTGTATGTTTGTATGCTAAGTTGCTTGCTATGGTTTGGGATCAAGGATAGGGTAAAGCTCTAGATAAAGACTTAAGGATAGTTTCTAAGTTTGGTCGCAAAGATATCGCATCTTCTGCCTACGTATCCTAACTAGGTTTGAATCAGAGCAAACGTAGTTCACCTCACTAGGGATAGATGAACACTTGATTATGATTAAGGTTCAAAGGGGAACAAACATGACAATGCTCGTATAGAGTTTACAAAAACTCTCTATTCTAAGTTGTACACACAAAGAATGGGGAGTAAGTAACCATGACAATGACCTTTACATAGAGTTAACAAACTCTATCTTAAAGTTATAAATGAAAGGATACTCTTAACAAGGAGTAGGTCTTCTAGACTTAAAGCAAAGTCTAATGGATATATATTCTAACTTAACTAAGCTAGAGTGCAAGGTGACTTACCAAAGTCAGAGGGAGGGTGAATGAGCTATCTATGACCCAAGGGTCAACAGAGAGACCTTCCTTTAGAATGGGAAAAAGATGAGGCAACTAGATGAGAACTAACAAGTTCCATCACTTAGGGAATAACTTGATAAAGTTAAAAGCACACATAAGCATTCATTTAAACATGATGAACATATGAAAGAGCATGGTAACAACTAAGAAAGATATGCAAGCATGTGAAAACATCAAGAAAAGAACAAGGTTACAATCAAGTCAAATGGTTACAACCATTAATGAACAAAGGTAATACAATATCAAATAGGGAATGCTGAGAAGTTCTTATAAGACCAAACATATAAGGTAAGATTAACTTTAAACATCTTAACAAAGATGAAGAGCAAGTTTAAATCAAGCAAGTTATAACTTGAGACAAGCATGTTATAGGGATCAAAGGAAATCAAATGTAACAACATAAGACCAACAATCATATATTGATGACAATCAAGCAAGTGAGCATACAAGAAGTGTAACAACAATTCAAGTATAAGTTCATGGTTTCATGGGAAAAGCAAACAAATTTCATGGTGACAACCAAGACAGAGCAAGCCCTAGCATGTTATGGTTCTAACAAGACACATAAACAAGTAGAAATAGGCATGATGAATACACTCAAGAGGTTACAACATCTAGAAGTATGGTATGGTTCACAAACATAGTTAAAAGTGTTGTTTTCATATAGATGCATTCACAAAAGCAAACATGAACATGGTAATACATTGAATCAATAAAATTTGATTACTCAAGCATGTTATCAAATACATACGAATCAAACAAAATCAACCTTACAAGATAGATCAAATTCTATGTTGAGAAAAGTTTCAAATCATTAAGGTGAAAACCCTAAAAACACATGATTTCTAAGTGAGTCAAAGTCTTTCTATGATAGCAATCCTTGATTTATTTTCCCACTATCTGAAAATAGAAATGATGAAGAATAACTTGCAAAACAAATGGTGCAAAAATGTTAAAAAATGAGCAAGTTATGATGAAATTAAATTGTGAAGAAAAACATGAGAAAAAGTGGTAAACATATTGGAAATGTACTCCACAAGGATTGAACCCACGCCCTATGGTTCATATGTTTAAAACATTACCAAACCATCTATGATGCACATGTGATATCAAAATAGTAGAGAAACAAGATAGTGCTAAAGTCATCAAAATGATAAAAATTATAAATCAGAGTTGTCCCTGGCAGGATCGAACTCGTGTGGGCAATGTGAAGAGAGGATAATGCGCACGAGTTTTAACCACTGAGGTGGTGATACATCCAATGTATCAAACCACCTCATAAAATGATAAGCCTCAAATCAAGCATCCTGGCCAAATCAGACTAGGCCCAACTATGAGGGCAAAGCCTCAGATACTAGATATGCGTGTTTCGATGATGTCAAAGTCGAGCCGCTTGGAAGAATAGACATTTGGCGTTGTCACCATGATGCATAAGCATACCTTATTTCTCACATTTATTTTCTTGCACTAAATATCTTGAGTACTGCATTTATAGCTATCAAAATATGTGTCATACGAGTAAAACTCAATTGGTCTATCATAGCTTTCATCTAAGAGAATCAAAAATATGAATTTAGGCATTTTTTGATGTTTCAGGTCTTTGAGTCGACCTAAACTCTGCTCCGGTCGACTCATGGCAAGTGTCCTAGAAATGCATTTTCCTCGGGTTAGGTATGGTCGACCTACCGGTCGACACATACTATTCTCATTTGCATCTGTCTAAAAATTCAGGCTTTGCATCGTCGCATGCCTTGTTCTGGTCGATGCATAGCTGTGTGTTTTGCACAATATGTTGCCTCGGGTTAGCTTAGGTTGACCCTACACTCTGCATGGGTCGACCTCTCTCTGTTTGGTGCATATTTTTTGAGTTGTATACTATTTTTGAAAGTTGGTTTTATCAGTTATAACAATTTTGTTTGGTATAAATATTCAGTTGGTCTATTCATTTCATATCAATTGAATCAACTACAAAAACAAGAAAAGTGAAAGAGGTGTCAATTCAAGTTCTCATCATCTTCATCTTCTACATTTCATACCCCAACAATCACACACAATAATATTTGTTGTGCATTATGGATTGTCTAAGGTTATAACGTTTGAAGCCGTGATTGGGTAATCTGGTTTGGGTTGAGGAATTGACAGGTTTTTCTTGAATAAAACCTCTAGGGTTTTGTCCTCCAAGATTCTCTGAATTTGGGGGGTTTTGGACGAGTCTTCTCAACACATATTCGGCCGAGTGAAGGTGATCGAGGAGAGGTGGGTTCCGTCAATCTAGTAGTGGTAATTAGAGAATTTTGAAGGAGAAGTTTGAGTTCGACACACGAGTGTTTGAGATCAGTCGGGCTGGGGTTTGAAAACGAAAGGTTATTGAAACATAGAGCTGTAATTAGAGGTTCATACACAAGCTGTCGAAGGACTTGATTCGACTCAAATCAAGGGGCAAGAGGAGATAACATCTACAACAACAAGGGAGTTCGTTTGTTTTATTTCTATTTCATTCTTGTATATACGATTCTACAACAGGTTAAATTTATATTATAAGAGCTCAATTCTATTGTTAGAATTGAGGGCAGACGTACCCCAAAGCGAGGACGACGGGGGAACTGCCTCAACAAATCCTTGTGCCTTTTACCTTTCGTTTTTACATTGCTTAATATTTGTGTGGTTTTAGTACAAGCAATTATATCAAATTTAGGACTGTTTTGAGTAAGTGTTGGATTGATTTTGACTCTAGTACAATTGTTGATTGTACAAGGAAACTAGAGCAAATTACTCAAAGCTGAACTCACTTGTAGTGCTCTGCACTCCAAGTGTTTGATAAATTTCCTGAACGAAAAGCCTTGTGTGCTATCCATTTATTATGGTAATATATTAAGGCATTGGAACTAGTCATCCCACATTGTGAGCTAAATCAAATTGAGAGTGTGACTAGCGTAGTGATTCTCATTACTCATTATCCGATTCCATCGGCGAAAATGCATATCCGGTTTTCTAGTAACCGTTCATTATAGACGGTATTTTTCCACGGCCGCTTCCGCAAATTAAACAAATTTTTTAAAACCATTTTATTGGTAACGTCGACTTATTTTTTAACAAGGGATCTATTCAACCCCCCCCCCCCCCCACCCCCCTTCTAGATCCATGCCATCGTCTAACAAGTGGTATCAAGAGCACCGGTTCACTCTGTGCTTCAAGTATAACTTAGTAGAAAATGGCTAACGAACCTAAAGGGGCCTATAATAGAGCTCCTGTTTTTAATGGAGAAAATTATAGTTACTGGAAAGACTGTATGCGGGTGCACATTAATTCCATTGATAGGAAGGTATGGAATGTTATTCTTAACGATTCAATTGAAATAACTATGACTGGTGAGAATAACATGATTGTGCCTAAGCCTGAAGCACAATGGAATGATGATGACGAGAAGAAATATAATTACGATTGGAAAGCCAAAAATATTTTGATTTCCTCATTAGGAGTTAATGAATATTATAGGGTTTCTCATTGTTTAACGGTAAAAGCTATGTGGGACTCATTGCAAGTTGCCCATGAGGGAACCAATGATGTTAAGCTAGTGAGAATCAATACGTTAACACAAGAGTTCGATCTCTTTCACATGGAGCAAGGGGAAACCATTGCAGACATGCAAAAGAGATTCACTCGTCTCATCAATAGATTATACTCACTAGGTAGGCCAGTTGCCAATGATGTTGCTACTAACAAAAGTTTGAGATGTCTTAACAGGGAATGGCAACCGAAGGTGACCTCCATCAAAGAAGCCAACGATCTTACAATTTTGGATCTTACAACATTGTTTGGAAATCTGCAAGAGCACGAGCAAGTTCTTCTAAGCCTAGAGCAATATGAAAAGAAGGAAAAGAAGGAGAAAATGAAAAACATTGAAAAGAAGTCTATTGATCTCAAGACTTCTTCCTCAAAGTCCCAAACTAAAGAGCATAGTGATTACACTTCGAGTGATGACGAGGATGATGACAAGAGTGAGGATATGGGGTTGTTTGTAAAGCGTTACAACTGCTATGTTAAAAAGAATGGTATCCAACACTCCGAGAAAAATCTTGTCAACTTTTTGAAAACAATCAAGGTACTCTAGAAATGATGACACTAAAGGCAACAAGACAAAAGGGTCATGTTATACTTGCGGAAAGATCGGACACTATAAACCGGATTGTCCCTTGAACAAAAAGGGCAAAGAAAAGGAAACAAGTAGATCACATAAAAAGCAATCTAAGCCAAGGAGAGCATATATATCTCGGGAAAGCGATAGAGAATCCTCCGAGGATGAAAGCTCAAGTGATGAAGATGAATCTGTCAATCTTTGTCTTTCTGCCCATCAAAAGAACAAAAAGAAAAAGGTACGACATGCCAAGTATGAAAATTCCTCTAAAATGTCTCATTTTGAATTGCAAACTGCTTTTTATACTTTGCATTGTGAAGCAAAAGAAGCCTTTAAAAGGCTTGCCTCAAATAACCAAATCTTTGCTCACCTATAGCAAAAGATTCATGATTCTGAAAAGAAACTAGAGGCATTGAAAGCTTCCATAGTGGAAAGTACAAAAGTAGGTTGTGAGGATCTAAGAAAAAGAGTTATTAACTTTGGGGTGTGATACTTGTTACATTTGGCAAAATGAAGTTAGAAGCCTAAATGCCAAACTTAACAAGGCTCTAGAGCCCAAAATTACTTTTGCCATTGATAAAGCTAATTTTAGAAAGAGTATGGTGAATCCATATCAAAAATACACATATGTTGTAAGAGAGCATGATAGCAAAAGTAATTCAAAAGTTAACTTTTCTTGCTTGTATTGTTGCAAGAAAGACCACACCATTGCTAAATGCCGTTTTAGGAGATTTTTGGTTCCTAAAGGCATTTATCAGTGGTTGCCTAAATGCGGCCATTTTGTCACTCACAACTTAGGACCCAATAAGCTATTGGGTACCTACTCTTGTTAATTGTTTTTCATAGGTACAACGTCTTGAGATCACTGAGAGAAGATAGGTTCTCGATAGTGGCTGCTCAAGACACATGACAGGATACATATCTCTCTTCATCGACTTCGTGGCAAAGAAGAAGGGATATGTAACCTATGGAGACAACAACCATGGTGCAATACTTGGAAAAGGTAGTGTAGGTAATCCCTTTTCCATTACTATCTCTGATGTATTGCTTGTCGAGGGCCTTAAACATAATCTCATTAGCATTAGCCAATTGAGAGACAAAGGATACAAAGTATCGCTTTCAAAAGATTGTTGCCAAATTGCGCATAATAATAAAATGAAGGATATGTTTAATGGTGTAAGAGTAAACAATGTCTATATGCTAGATTTGGATGTAGTATCTTTGACAAGTGATAAATGTCTCATGACAATGAGTGAAGACTCATGGTTATGGCATAGATGTTTAGCAAATGTCAACTTTGACTTGCTAAACAAGGTAGTTTCAAAAGATCTAGTCATAGGTCTGCCCAAAATTAAGTTTACCAAGGATCACCTATGTGATGCTTGCCAAATGGGAAAGCAAACGAGGATCTCTTCTAAATCTAAAAACATCGTTTCAACTACGAGACCTCTTGATCTTCTCCATATGGATTTATTTGGGCCATCTAGAATTAAAAGTCTAGGCGGTAACTATTACGATTTTGTAATAGTTGATGATTTTTCTAGATTCTGTTGGACTATCTTCTTGGCTAGCAAGAGCGATACATTCGCAGCCTTTGAAAGATTTGAAAACCATAATATTAATTAGGAGTGATCATGGAGGTGAGTTTGAAAACCATTTGTTTGAGGAATATTGCGGTAAACACGATATTGATCATAACTTCTCCGCTCTGCATACCCCTCAACAAAACGGGGTTGTGGAGCGTAAAAGTCGTATTTTGGAAGAGTTAGGGAGAACCATGATCAATGAAAGTGCATTACCTAAATATTTTTGGGCTGACGCCATAAGTACGACATGTTATATATTGAATAGGGTGCTTATCCGCCCATTTCTAAACAAAACACCGTATGAACTTTTGAAAGGGCGCAAGCCAAATGTGTCTCACCTACATGTCTTTGGTTGTAAGTGTTTCATGTTGAATAATGGAAAGGAAAGCTTAGGTAAATTTGACTCCAAGGCCGATGAAGGTATCTTCCTCGGATACTCTCAGTTAAGTAAAGCCTATAGAATTTATAATAAGAGATTAGTTACTATTAAAGAGTCTGTACACATAACATTTGATGAATCTTATCCGAGAGATGTCGGAAAAGGTAGTGTTGTTCATGGTGTAGGTATATCTTTGGAATACATACTCAAAAGTACTGAGCCGGGAATTGATCAACCTGACCTAGCCAAAACTGAGGAGGAAAAAGATGACCGTCATGAAGAAACCGAGGTAGTTCATCCGTCTGCAAAAGATGATATTCCTCCAGCTTGGAAGTCTTCCAAAGACAATCCCATCGACAATATCCTCGGTGATATATCAAAGGGGGTGACAACTCGGTCTAAGATAAGTAATTTTTGTTATCATTTTGCTTTCGTTTCTTAGATAGAACCTAAAAACCCGAAAGAAGCCTTACTCGATGAACATTGGTTCTTATCTATGTAAGAGGAACTTAACCAGTTCAAGAGAAATAATGTTTGGGACCTTGTCCCTCCTCCGCGAGGTCATCGAGTAATTGGAACCCGGTAGGTGTTTAGGAACAAACTGGATGAAAACGGGGTAATAACTCACAATAAGGCGCGTTTAGTCGCGCAAGGGTATAACCAAGAGGAAGGCATCAACTATGAGGAGACTTATGCGCCGGTTACCCGACTCGAGGCTATACGCCTTTTACTTGCCTTCGCTTGTGCGAAATTTTTAAAGTTATTTCAAATGGATGTAAAAAGTGCATTTCTTAATGGCTATATTAATGAAGAAGTTTATGTTTCTCAACCTTCGGGTTTTGAATCTCATGAATATCCTGATCACGTATACAAGTTGAAACGTACCTTGTATGGACTCAAGCAAGCCCCTAAGGCTTGGTATGAACGTCTAAGCAAGTTTCTACTTGATCAAGGGTATTCAAGAGGCAAAGTCGACACAACCCTCTTCATTGAGCGTCAAGGAAAACACTTAATTTTGGTGTAAATTTATATTGATGATATTATATTTGGATCAACTAAAATGAAACTCGTAATAGAGTTTTCTAGTCTAATGCAGGGAGAATTCGAGATGAGTATGATGGGTGAGCTCACATATTTTCTCGGATTACAAATCAAGCAGCTTGAAGAAGGGACTTTTGTGAGCCAGATTAAATATTGTCTTGAGCTTCTCAAGCGGTTTGACATGGCAAATTCCAAATCCATTGACACATCAATGCCAACATGTGCAAATCTCAGTCTAGATGAAAGTGGTAAGGATGTAGAGGTAAAAATATATCGAGGTATGATCGGCTCTCTTCTTTATCTTATAGCCTCTAGACCCGATATTATGTTTAGTGTTTGTATGTGCGCTAGATATCAATCCTCTCCTAAAGAATCCTATCTAAAAGCTGTTAAGCGCATACTTAGATACCTCCCTGGTACTCCAAAGTATGAGCTATGGTATTCTAAAGGAAACAATTGCTCCTTGGTTGGCTTCTCTGATTCTGATTTTTCCGGGTACAAATCAGATAGGAAAAGTACGAGTGGTACTTGTCACTTATTTTCAAACTCCTTGGTAAGTTGGCATAGCAAAAAGTAGGTTTCTGTTGCTTTGTCAACCGCCGAGGCGGAATATGTTGCCGCCGGTAGTTGTTGTGCTCAAGTCCTATGGCTTAAGCAACAACTGCTCGATTTTAATCTCAAACTTGAGCGTATTCCGATTTTCTGTGACAATACTAGTGCCATCAATCTTACCAAGAATCCCGTGTTGCATTCACGCACTAAACATATCGAAATTCGACACCATTTTCTTAGGGATCGTGTGGAGAAAGGCGATGTGGTTTTTGAACATGTTGATACTGTTGCATCGCTGCGAAGAGGGGCCGACAAGGTCAAAAGAGTCACCACCATTCGTTATTTATCCCAAAAGAGGGAAAGGAAACAATCAGAGAAAAGCTAACAAACAAGGGAAAAGATAGGTCATCGCAACCATATCTTGGGTTCGGGAGTCGGTTACGCAAGGGGAAGGTATGATCACCCCTCACGTCCGTCGTACTCGATGGGATCCACACTTTGTTGTCTATCTAAATGGGTGTTTACTATCTAAGCTATGGCTAAGGGACAAAAGAAAAGAAAAGATACTCGATAGAACATCGCCGCTCTATGCCTACGTATTCCCTCGTGCAATGGGAAAGTCAGAGTCAACGTAGTTCGGCTAACTATGGGTGAAAGTGGGGGAAGGTGGCTCGCCAAGACATCACCGTCTTGTGCCTACGTATTCTCATCTGGTATGAGAAATCAAAGCAAACGCAGTTTGGACTAACAAGAACACCGGGTGGTTCAAAATGTTTTAGGCCCGAGTCGGATTAAAACTTAGTTTTGGCAGTTAGGTGTATGCAGCTCGACCATTGGAGACTTAGGCGTTACCTGTTTGCGGCAGAACCAAGAGTTAACAAAACTCTCCTTATGAAAAAAGGTTTTCTAAATTAAGATCTTGAAGGATAAAAAGATTTAAAGTTTGTTTTGTGTTTTTTAGAGAAGAAGTGCATTGATTATTGTTTGTAATTCATGTTGCACTAAAGACTATGACTTAGGAGCGAATACGTCACATATCGTCCTAAGGACGTACACTAAACACTCTAAGCAATTGAGAGGAAGCCCCCCAATCACCATTCCCCAAGTACTTAAGGCTCGTAACGTACAACATTCATTAACCTTTATTAAGTGTTTTAAGAGAATTTAAAGGTGAGAAGAGAGAGACACTCTAAAGAGAGACTAAGACTCAACCTAATGTTCTCAGGTAAACTGTACCTATAATTGAGATGAAGGGAATGCTACCTAATATTATCATGCATGGGTTTAAGTCCTAATGTCTATCATAATTAACCTTGAACAAGGAAAATTAGAGGTCCTAAGGGATCATGGCAAAGGAAGACAAAAGAAGAAGGAAGCATGAAATAAGGAAGATGCAAGTATGCCAACATGTAATGTACAATTAGAATGAAAGCGAGGGAGGAAAAAAGTGTGCGGCAATATCCTCCACAAGCACATCTCAACCATAATCATGCATATGAGAGATTCCAAGAAGAAGGGAGAAATAATGCATACAAAAGAAAGCAAACAAGTGCACAAAAATAGGATGAAATGGGAGAATAAATCCTACAACCATTTGCCATCAACCACAATGCCCAAAGGCAAACCAAAATAAAGGGAAGAAGACATGATCAAATGAGAGAATGGGAGGAAATGTGAGGACAACAAGGAACTCAAATGGGCAACTCAACCATAGACAAACTCAATGATCATGCAAGAACACACAAGAGAAGTCCTCAAAGAATCACCATTCAAGACATGTTTCAAGTACCTCCTAAGGAGGGACTAAACCATCTCAAATAGGAATCAAAGGTCATGGGACAGAGGCAACTATGAGAGGAGAAGATACATAAACCAAATAAACAAAAGCACAAAAGATAATGCAAGCATATGCATGGAAGAAGACTTAAGTCTTAAGCACATTCAACACTTGAACTTCAAGTGGAGAGCCTAAAAAGGAATGCAAATCTCAACAAGCAATGAATAAGTTTATGACCTAAAAATGACCATTCAAATACCTCAACATGTTAGAATTATGAATCAACAAGAATTGAGAGCTCAAGGGATCCATAGAAGTCATTTCCCATGCAAACTAGGTCAAGTGTTTGTATGAGCCTCCCTTAGAAGTAACTTGACTTGCAAGTCACCTCAAAAATAGGAAAAAGGCTCAAAAATAACCAAATAAAATCTCAAATGAACATTAAAAGAGTTGGCAACCAGAGGCTAAAAGATTACAATCAAAGTCACTTCAAAGCATCATCAAAGAGTATGATTCACAAGGATGCTCCCCTTTGAAGGAGGATTGTCGAGGGTCAACAAAAGTGAAGTCAAAGTCAAACAAAAAAAGGTCAAACCAGGGGCAAAAGTATCCTCAGAAATCATTCAACTCATTATTGAAATGAGGAATGATTCTCATTCATTGGATCAAAAACAAAGCATGAACAAGAAAGATCAGTTAAAATTCAATTAAAAAACAACTCCAAATGATAAATCCCATTTTAATTAAAAAATAAACCAAAAAATAAAATAAAAATTTCCTAAAACTAAAGGACATCTCAAAATGTCCTAAAAGTATTTTTGTGGGATTTTATAACAATTGGAATGATTTTTAATGAATTAAAATCAAAACAGAATAATAAAGAAAAAGAAAATAAACCAGCGGTGCAAATAGCAATGGGTTTAATTGAAAACCAATGGGCTGGATCATAGGTGGGGTGCAAACAGCAACCAAGCCCACCTCCCTTCAGCCAAGTGAAACACGCCATTTCACTTAAATGACTTGGCAAGTCAAATGACACGCGAGCAAGTCAGCATGGATTTGAACCGTTGATCAAGCAAAGTCAACAAGTCCACGCGCACACATGGCAGGACACGCAAGCAAACGGAAATCAAAACCAGACGCCGGAGTAACAGTCTCCGGTCGTCTTCTCTGGTCATACCACCGGAACTACAAATCCAAAACTCAACCAAATTGGACAAAATTTAACATCAAATTGATCACCACGTTATGTAGAATCCAAATCCACAACTCAAATTCATTTATCATGCAAGAATGAAGAGAAACGAACGATACAAATTTCAAGCATCAAATTGAAATCATCACAAACACATCAAGAACCTATCCAGAATTTGCCTACACGTGTTGGTCTTCAGTTTACAACAACAATGACATTGAATGGATGCATATTGAGTGAGAAATTTGGAAAAGAAAAATACCTAACGGAGCCTCTCCGTTGGGGCTTCTATGGATGCTTTGCTTGCTCAAAAAGATGCAGATCCACTCAATGAAGATCAAGGAATATGCTGCTTACTTTAATTTGAGTTGAAATGACCTCAATTTTGATTCACGATTTTCACTTCTCTCTTGAATTTTCCAACTATGCTCTGCTCAATTCTCCACCAAAATGCACGAATGAGAGCTCCAATTCAATCTGAAGCTTTTATATGATGGGTATGGAATGGTTTGGAGGCCCAATTGTGGCTGATTAGAGTGCAATTCAAAAATGCCCAAATTGGAAATTCAAGCTTCATGCACACGTGAATTCCCTCCAATTTTCCTTGATTTTGATTCAAATCAGTTGCTAGGAGTGTGTAGTGATCATGTGGATGTAAATTGATCCTTAATTTGATCCAATGGTGGATGTTGAGTGTGAGACTTCTTCTTGAAGTAAACTTGAAAATCACGAGTTCTAGCTTGCATGACTCCAAATTAATTGGTGCATTCTCCTTGTTATGGAATTGTGGGTCAAAATAAGCACAAACGTGACATGAAAATGAATTAAAACCAATTCAATTTATTTCATGACTTTAAGTCCATTTTTCCATTGATTTTCTTCACCAATCTTCCTATCCATGCCATATCCATGACAAAATTGTGTTTTAGGATGAAATTGATACCATTTTAAGCAAATTTCATGTTGGGAAAAGTTTCATTTGAAGTGCACAAATGGATGAAAATGACCTATAATGAAAATGACCTATAATCTCACTTTCCCAAAATACCCCTGCCTTGCAAGCTTCACAACTTGAGTTCCAAAAATGAGATGAAGGACTTATAGGACTTTTTGGAAAGCTAATATCATGAGGAACAACTTTCATGTTCATCAAAAGTTGAGGAGAAACATGATTCCAGGTCAAAAGTGCCTTGGAAGTTGGTTGACTTTTGTTGACTGAAAATATGATTCATCTGAGACCTCTAACTTGCCAGCATCATAACTTGAGTTCTAGAAACTCAATGGATGAGTTATAGTACTCAAAATAAAGCTAGGAACATGATCTGTAAGTTTCATTTTTATGTAAAAGTGAGATTACACTTGAATCTTGAGATATGTGGTCTTGAAGTTAGGCACTAAATAGGGGATTTTACACTGACATATCTCTGAAACCCTAATTTAGTAACTTCTCACACTCTTGATTATTCTTGAATTGATTTTGAAATAAAATCTTAGATGCCTCAACACAACTTTCCATGACTCCAATAACTTGGAATTAAGTCTTAATCTCCTTCAAATCCTCAATGGATCTTGCACTAGGCAGATGAAACTCTAGGTGTACAATCCTTTGAGTGCAACCTTTTGCACATGATATAACAACTTGAATAAGCTCCACAATGGATCTCAAAGCACTCAATGAGCTTCACAACATCTCATACCCATAAACTTGAACTTGTGATCCTCAGATGATCCTCAATTGGCCTCCAAGATAGGAGATAATCAAAATACATCCATTCACTTTCTTAAAGAGCTCTGACCAGCTGCTGATGACTTGATGAGCACTCATGCTTGCTTGGAACCCTTGACAAACCTCCTCTTGCTATGCACACCTCTTGATCCCCTGCAAATGAACAATGATATGCAATGCAAATGCTAGATCAATGCAATGAAAACATAAGCCAAGTAAAGAAAAGGTTGGGAAAATTTTTGGGTACAACAGATACTAAGAATCAACTAGCTGATATTTTCACAAAACCGCTTGCTACTGAGCCTTTCTTTCACATCCGACGGGAACTAGGTATTCTCGATATTTCGGACCGTGTTTAGTCAAATTTCTTGCACTTCATATATATCTATGTCTGCATGTTCTTTGATTTTCAGATATCTAACATTTGAAGATGTTGAAAGTATATGTGTGTGTTCATCTAGCTACATTTGGAGTTGAGCTAAAATGTTTCCTCACCTAACTCTCTCTCTCTCTCTCTCTCTCTCTCTCTCTCTCTCTCTCTCTCTCTCTCTCTCTCTCTCTCTCTCTCTCTCTCTCTCTCTCTCTCTCGATACTAATGTTCACAAAATGTATCAAATTATGTGTTCCATTTGTCATATATGTCGTATTATATGTATGTTACCTATTTGAATGCTTAAAACATGGTTTGGTTGTTTATCTATGTCTTTATGTATGTCCATATGATCAAAAATGTCAAATTTTGCTAGTTTTAACTGCATGAGTCGACCTAAACAAGGTCCGGTCGACTCACAAATATGTATTCAAATTTGAAATTGAATCGGGTTGGAGTTTACTGAAAGGGCCGAGGCTCAACTACCTCCGCCATATCCGTATCATGGGAGAGGCCATCATTTCAGGGGGAGAAGACCATGACAACTATGCATTATGCATAATTACATTTCATCATCTTGTTATGTTGTTATGAATCTTTTTCTATGTATTAAGTACATTTCTCATGTGTAAATGTCTTGCATCATGAACCTATATTTCATTACTTGTTTGTAGTATCTAGCAACAATTACTATTTTTGTCTATGTATGGTGCTAATTATCTCTTTATTCCTTGATCATTAACTTTGTCATGTATGGACGATTGTTAATGTTTATCCTGTTATGCATGTTTTGATATGAGCATCTGTTATTGTTTTATCATTTTTTAACAGAAATTTCTTTCTTTTTGATGTTGTCAAAGGGGGAGAAAGTGTCAAGCTGTTTAGTAGTTGTTTAGTAGAACCATAAAGATCAAACATGAAGACGTCACATTTAATGCAAATGAGCAAGTGAGAATGAAGGCATCAAGCAAGGGGTAGGAAAATGCCAGATATCATACAAACTGGTTATACGTGTTTTGCCATCGTAAAAAAGGGGGAGTATATGAGGGCAAAGCCTCAGATACTAGATATGCGTGTTTCGATGATGTCAAAACCGAGCCGCATGGAAGAATAGACATTTGGCGTTGTCACCATGATGCATAAGCATACCTTATTTCTCATGTTTATTTGCTTGCACTAAATATCTCGAGTACTACATTTAGAGTTGTCAAAATATGCGTCATACGAGTCAAACTCAATTGGTCTATCATAGCTTTCATCTAATAGAATAAAAAATATGAATTTAGGCATTTTTTGATGTTTTAGGTCTTTGAGTCGACCTAAACTCTGCTCCGGTCGACTCATGGCAAGTGTCCTAGAAATGCATTTTCCTCGGGTTAGGTATGGTCGACCTACCAGTCGACGCATACTGTTGTCATTTGCATTTGTCTAAAAATTCAGGCTTTGCATCGACACATGCCTTGTTCCGGTCGATGCATAGCTATGTGTTTTGCACAATATGTTGCCTCGGGTTAGCTCAGGTTGACCCTGCACTCTGCATGGGTTGACCGCTCGCTGTTTGCTGCATATTTTTTGAGCTGTCAATTATTTTTGAAAGTTGGTTTTATCAGTTATAACAGTTATGTCTGGTATAAATATTCAGTTTCTCTATTCATTTCATATCAATTGAATCAATTACAAAAACAAGAAAGTGAAAGAGGTGTCAATTCAAGTTCTCATCATCTTCATCTTCTACATTTCATACCACAACAATCACACACAATAATCTTTGCTGTGCATTATGGATTGTCTAAGGTGATAACGTTTGAAGCCGTGATTGGGTAATCCGGTTCGGGTTGAGGAATTAACAGGTTTTTCTTGAATAAAACCTCTAGGGCTTTGTCCTCCAAGATTCTCTAATTTGGGGGTTTTTGGACGAGTCTTCTCAACACATATTCGGCCGAGTGAAGGTGATCAAGGAGCGGTGGGTTCCATCGATCTAGTAGCGGTAATTGGAGAATTGTGAAGGAGAAGTTTGGGTTCGACGCGCGAGTGTTTGAGATTAGCCGGGCTGGGGTTCGAAGATGGAAGGTTGTTCAAACATAGAGCTGTAATCAAAGGTTCATACACAAGCTATCGAAGGACTTGATTCGACTCGAATCAAGGGGAAAGAGGAGATATAATCTATAACAACAAGGGAGTTCGTTTGTTTGATTTCTATTTCATTCTTGTATATACGATTCTACAACAGGTTAAATTTATATTATAAGAGCTCAATTCTATTGTTAGAATTGAGGGCAGACGTACCCTGAAGCGAGGACGACAGGGGAACTGCCTCAACAAATCCTTGTGCCTTTTACCTTTCGTTTTTACATTGCTTAATATTTGTGTGGTTTTAGTACAAGCAATTATATCAAATTTAGGATTGTTTTGAGTAAGTGCTGGACTGATTTTGACTCTAGTACAATTGTTGATTGTACAAGGAAACTAGAGCAAATTACTCAAAGCTGAACTCACTTGTAGTGCTCTGCACTCCAAGTGTTTGATAAATTTCCTGAACGAAAAGCCTTGTGTGCTATCCATTTATTGTGGTAATATTTTAAGGCATTGGAACTAGTCATACCACATTGTGAGCTAAATCAAATTGAGAGTGTGACTAGCGTAATGATTCTCATTACTCGTTATCCGATTCCATCGGCTAAAACGTATATCCGGTTTTCTAGTAACCGTTTGTTATAGACGGTATTTTTCCATGGCCGCTTCCGCAAATTAAACAAATTTTTTAAAACCATTTTATTGGTAGTGCCGACTTATTTTTTAACAAGGGATCTATTCAACCCCCCCTTCTAGATCTGTGCCATCGTCTAACACCAACCACACCAAAACTCAAAAACGTGAACATCCAAACTTTTTCAATTCTTAATGGATTTCAATAAAATTTTAGTCAAACTTGAGTGAAATTGCACAAGGAATACAATGGTATCCTTGGTTTTTTCTAAAAGTGTGTATATTTTAAAATTCGAGAGCAAATTCAAAAAGTGAAGCAAAGATGCATTTTTAAATCCAGAGATCAGTCCAAGCATGCTACAACCAGAATAAGAGTGCAAACACAATCCAAATGTCATATACAAGGTGTCTATAAGAACATAGAACTCATATCCAATCAAGAACATAAAATGGCATATGGAAATGAATTCATGACATGTTGACAAACAAGGAAGTTCGTGACAGTTGTAAATAGACAAAGGGCTCAACAATCAAACATGATTCACATGACTTAGGTAGCATACAAATGAGGTCATTAATCACTCCAACATCTGGTTCAAACATAATTCAAACATTGCACATGAGAGTGAAAGACCTAAACCAAACTAAAAAGGCACCAAGAACAGAACAGTTTACAAGCACATCAATTTTGCATTTTACATTTGTTCCTACATGTTCAACATGACCTATAAATGAACTTAGGCACATCAACAACATTGACCCTAGACAAAAACAAGATATGGCACATGTAATGGAACCTATATCACACTAGCAAGCTCTAAACTCATGACAGTTTACAAAGTCAAGAGAACAACCAATACTAAAGTTCATACATGACTCGTAAGGGATTCTAAGCATGTTCAAGCTAATGTACATCAAATATAAACATGGTGCATAATAAGTGTAGCTAACAAAGGTGACGTATCTCTTGAAGACCTCCAAGCAAGCTCTTTATGCAAAGCTTCTATTTAAGTAAAAATGAGTTGAGCATCTTCTCTAAAACTCCAATGTAGTGTCTACAAAGTTAGAGTTCCTCCCAAGCAACTCCTTATGCAAATAGGTTGACTTAGGCTAGAAGTAACCAAGGGTTTTTTGTGACATATTTTGGAAATGGTTGTACAGTTGAGTTGTGATGATTTGGATAGTAGCTACACCTTATATTTGAGGTTTTTGAGGTGTTGAAGAAGATAGAACATGCTTGAGCAGAAGGGTCTCTTGGTTAATGCCGAAAGTCAAACTTTCTAGGTTTATCAATTGACGTTTAGGAAAAAGGCACTTCTATTGGAAATGGTGGTTGAGATAGCTTCAATACAACATTTATGGGTTACTTGAAGTTTTTTTGGAGAGGTTTGGTGTTTGGAAATGGATTTAGGATGAATTCTGCTCAAGGCAGATTTTGTGGTTTTTTGGAGTTTCTTAGTTGGCAAGAACAATGGAAAACAGAAAAGAGGGAGTTGTTTCTGCTTGGATTGATGGTTATTCTGGTGTGTTTTTTATGTGTTGAGAGTGTGCTATTTATAGGATAAGTGAAGAGTAAGGATCTAGTTGGTTTTCAAGTCTCTTGCCAACTTGTCCATTTGAGAACCAACTTGTTAGCAATGATGATTTTTCTTGATTCATGTGATTAAGTACAAAGCTTGATGACTTTAGGACATTCTTCTGAGATTGAGATGGACCTTGGAGTGTGGAAGGAGATAAGGGAGTGGCTCAAGGTAGACTTTGAGGGAAAGTGGTGCTTTATCAAAATAGCATTGGTCACTTTATGCCATAAATGGAAGTTTCTCTTGGTTCCAACCTTTAATCTTTGTGTAATCCTTGGATTTTTAGTGTAAAACTTTTTTTAGATTCTATCTTGCAACTAATCAACCTAAACAATCAGATCAATAACAAAGAATTGGTTTTGTATCATGTTATTACAAGCTGAGATTTTGGATTTCAAGCTTTTAGACCTCAACTTCCTTCCTTCGAAACTACTAGCTCACAAATTCTATGGGGGAGTTCTTGTACTTTTTGGAAAGCCTTAAACATTCTATACAACTTTCATGCTTTACATAAATTCAAATCCCAAGTGAAACTATGTCAAAAATCCCCTTGAAGTTGGCTGAAAAATTTACTTAAAAGTGCCAAAAACATGAAATTTTTCTAAGTGTTTTCCCCTCTTGCCTTGTTTTTGCTTATAACTCAAAATCCATTCATTTTTTGAACATGGGTCACTGCGGCACTTTTTTTAGTACTTCTCAAGACCTTTCCAACAAGCTTTGAACCACTCCATTTGGATGTGTGGTTAGGAAGTTATGGCCTTGCCCCTTTCAAAACCCTAATTTCCCGACTTTTTGGTTACTTATCAATTCTTGATCCAATGGTAACCAAACTCCATTATTAGATATGACATAATATTGGGAACATGATTTTCTTCAATTTTGAGTCAAAACCCTATTGGTCAATGGGTTGACTTTTCAGTCAGACGAACCAAACGATCGAAAACCTCCGAATTAACTGTGGGTATTCTGGGTTCCCTGAGGCCTTAAAACTTCTTGAGGGGACTTCAATAAGTCATATAAGCTTTATGTACCATGATTCCACCTTTGGAATGCCATTTAAATCAAAAGTCATACTACAATTGACTTTTCTAATCAGAAACCCTAATCGGGTGTCCTGGACTGCATTGTTCTTCTTCTTTGGGGAACAACCTCAAATTGGATTCATACTTGATCCAATGTAGTATATTTGATGATATAGAGAGTTGCTAAATGGAGAATCAATCCAAAATCTTGACTGATCAAACCATAGAAACCCCGATTCTTGGCTGTGTGAAACCCTAATTCATCTGCATCTTGACAAAGATCAAACTTGAAAGAAGTTAAGGTTAGATAAACAATGATGATGCTCCTAGAATGATGATGGAATATAGGGGTCAAAATTTGGGGTATAATAGTTGCCCCTATTTAAATATCTTCACCAGATGGCAATGAGAGATGACAATCTTCATAGAATCATAGTGAAATGTATTTAAATATAGCAAACCAAAATTTTTATCCCTTAGATACGTTGGTATGCAAAAAGACCAATGCGAAAATGAAATTAATTCTAAATGATGCTTTATGATGCTTGAATGAAAGATAATGCTAACACACGAGCAAAAGAAAAGAACAGTAAGACAAAGGAGTAACTGCTCACGGGGAACACAGACACACTGGGGAAAGGAACTCCACCGGGGAAAAAGGCAAATCTCCACTGGAGAAGTAGAAGACCAGAGACACAATCCTCATTGGAGGACAAACTAGATGGGGAACTTCCTTATAACGAAGAGTTCGAAAGGAATCTTCATGAAAATACTAGAAACAAGACCAGATTCACTGGGGACACTAGTAACTACTAGATCTCCAAGACTTACTGGGGATATCTCGGATTTCGCTGGGATAACTGGTAACAACAAGCCATCTGGAGTTTGATACGGGTGAGCATTTCTTGATAACCATAGACTAGTGACGACTAGACTTAGAAAAGTAGGCTGGTAACAACCAGGTATCGTACCAATAACAATTGGGTTTTCAAACAATGCCAGTAACCACTGGACTTCCCAGGGGGGATACTAGTAACGACTAGGCTCTCAAGAGGATATGGTGATAACCAAAATAGTGATACCCATAACGATTGGTCTTCAAACAACACTAGTAACTACTGGACTTCAGCTGGGGAAGTTGGTTATAACCAAAACTCATACCAATAACAATTGGGTTTTAAGCAAATGCAGTAACCACTGGACTTAGAAGATTGATAATAATCAAAACGAAGTACCAATAACAATTGGATTTAAACAATGCCAGTAACCACTGGACTTACAAATATTGGTAACAACCAAATTAAAGTACCAATAACAGTTGGATTTAAGCAATGCCAGTAACTACTGGACTTTCAAAGATTGGTAACAACCAAATCAAAGTACCAATAACAATTGGTTTTTAAGCAAATGCCAGTAACCACTGGACTTATAAGATTGTTAATAACCAAATCAAAGGTACCAATAAAAATTGGATTTAAGCAATGCTAGTAACTACTGGACTTTCAAAGATTGGTAACAACCAAATCAAGGTACTAATAACAATTGGTTTTTAAGCAAATTCTAGCAACCATTGGACTTAGAAGCTTGGTAACAACCAAATCAAAGGTACCAATAACAATTGGATTTAAACAAATGTCAGTAACCACTGGACTTACTGGGAAAGGTTTGTGGTGATTAGATCTTAAAGATAGGTATCTAACATTTTAGTAACCAACAATAGGTAGTATCATACGTTGTTAGTTACAACTAGCCTCCCTGGGGATATAAGCATTTATCACAATAATACTTAATCCAAGCAACATAACAAAACCGGGGTAACAACCACGAAGCGAGCCCGTGACCACAGGTTGGAGCAAAAGGATTGGTAACGACCAAAGGACCTCAAAGGCAACAACCATAAAAACAGAAGCATGCAAACAAATGCGTATGCTGATGATATTATGCAAATGCAAACGCATACCGACTCACGAGGGAGAAGGAAAACAAAAGAACACCCATAGGGAGGAAAACCAATCACGTCGAGTACTAGCGTTGCTAAACCAGATGAGAATCTTTTGTAGGGGAAAGTGAAGTAACTTTCTAGAAGTGATTTGGTCATTGCTCTGGCGAGCTTGCGGAAGAGTAGTCATGACTTAGTAGCGGGGAAGCTTTTGAGCACAACCTTATTCGAAGACGGCATCAAACATTTTACCGTTTTAAGAAAAGTCTAATTCCTTCATGTCATACCTTTTAGAGCTTCGACTTGTTTTGTTAGATTAGTTTTCTTAAATCAAAAATTAATTATTTTTCAAAACACTTTGCTTTCAAAAATCATTATTAACGAATAAGTAAAATTTTCATAACAAGAAAACACAGATCATAACAATGATGGGTCTGAAATCTGATTTCATTAGTAGGCGAGAACTTTACAAATGGAAAAGTCTCGGGAACAAATACATTTTTTTTGAAAAAATGGCAAAACAACAAAATGGGTTACAAAATCCAATGATGATCCAACCCTACTAACTAGTAGTTCAAATGATTCGCTGCTTCTGACGAGAATGGCGAACATTAATCTTCTTGATTATCTTTCTTGGACTTAAACACTTTTGATTGAGTGAAAGCTTTCCCCCTAACTTTGCCTGAATTCCTCTTTCGGGTTTTCAATTTGCCGAGACACTCCTTTTGCTTGGGTTACCTTTCTAGGTTTCCAACTTAGTAAGTCCTCTTTTTAGGCATAATACTTTCTTACTGCATATGAGTTGATAGGGTACTTAAGCTGCTCGCCATCCATCGTCTCAAGAATTAGAGAACCTCTGGAGAAAATAGTTTTCACGACAAAAGGGCCATCATAGTTGGGCATCCACTTCCCGTATAGATCTTTTTGTGTTGGTAGGATTTTTCTGAGCATGAGCTCTCCTTCCTTATACGCCTTGAGGTGAACTCTTTTATAAAAAGCTCTTTTCATCCTTTGCTGGTATATTTGGCTGTGACACATGGCGGTCATCCTTTTTTCATCGATGAGATTCAGCGAATCAAACCTTTCTTTTATCCATTTGGCTTCCTCAAGCTCGGCTACCATTAAGATCCTTAACGAAGGTATCTTGACTTTGATGGGTAGTACCGCATCCATCCCGTAAAGCAAAGAAAAGGGGGCTGCCCCTATTGAAGTGGGCACTGATGTTCTGTATCCATGTAAGGCAAATGGTAATATTTTGTGCCAGTCCTTATAGGTTACGACCATCTTTTGTACTATTTTCTTGATATTTTTGTTTGCAGCTTCAACAACACCGTTCATTTTCGGTCTGTATGGAGAAGAATTGTGATGTTTGATTTTGAAACTATCACAAAGTTCTTTCGTCGTTTTGTTGTTCAAATTCAACCCATTGTCGGTGATAATTTAGTCGGGAATGCCATACTAGAAGATGATCTCTTTTTTGGTGAAGTGAGCAACCACTTGTTTGGTTACGTTTGCGTAAGATGACGCTTCTACCCATTTGGTAAAGTAATCAATCACGACGAGAATAAAGCAATGTATGTTGGATGCTTTGGGCTCAATTTCCCCGACCATATCTATGCCCCATATTGCGAATGGCCAAGGCGATGTTAACACATTAAGAGGATGTGGAGGAACATGCACCTTGTCGGTGTAGATTTGACATTTGTGGCATTTTCGAGTAAAAAGGATGCAGTTGGTCTCCAGGGTCAACCAGTAATAACCAGCCCTCAAAATTTTCTTTACCATGGCATGGCCGCCTGCATGAGTGTCGAATGTTCCTTCGTGCACTTCTATCATCAGTAGATCCGCCTCTTTCTCGTCAACACATCTGAGCAGAACCATATCATGATTTCTCTTGTACAGAACGTCATTGCTGATGAAAAATTTAGATGACAATCTTCGTATGGCTCTCTTGTCGATTCTAGAGGCGTCAACTAGATATTCTTGATTTTGAAGTAACATTTTGATGTCATAAAACCAAGGCTTTTTGTCAGATTCTTCTTTTGTCATCATGACATATGCTGGTGTAGTCTTTCTTTCAATGCAAATCAAAGGTGCCTCGTTGACAAACTGGACTTTCTACATCGATGCTAACATGGATAAAGCGTCTGTAATATGGTTATTAGCCCTTGGGACATGTTTGAAGGTGATTTCGTTAAAGTATTCAATCATCTCCAAAATGTAATCCTTGTAGGAAATCAACTTCTCGTCTCGAGTCTCCCATTCTTCTTTAAGTTGATAGATTACCAAGGCGGAGTCGCCAATCACCTCTAAGATCTTAATGCGAAGATCGATAGAGGATTCCGGTCCAAGGATGCAGGCCTCATATTCAACTATGTTGTTGGTATAGGAGAAGCAAAGTCTAGCGGTAATAGCAGTATACCCTCCAGTTGCATTTTCTAGAACAACTCCAACACCATGTCTGTTTTTGTTGGACGCCCCATCAAACATCATCTTCCAGCGAGATCCGGGTTCAAGACCTTCTTCGGGACCAAGTTGGTTTTGAGCTTTGAACATGCGTTACATCTTCATCAGGGAATTCGAATTTGAGCTGTTAGTACTCGTCTACGGGATGCTCAGCAAGGTGTTCTGACAAGACACTGCCTTTGAAGGATATTTGGGCAACATACTGAATATCATACTCTAACAAGAGCATATGCCATCTGGCTAGTCTTCTAGTTTAAGATGGTTTTTCAAAGATGTACTTTATCGGGTCCATCTTGGAGATTAACAAAGTAGTATGGCAAATCATGTATTGTCTTAGACGTTTGGCTGCCCAGGCTAGAGCACAACAAGCCTTTTCTAAAGGTGAGTAACGACTCTCGCAGTCAGTGAACTTCTTGCTCAGATAGTAAATTGTGTGTTCCTTCTTTCCGGATTCATCAGTTTGGCGCAGGACACAAACCATTAATTTTTTTAACACTGTCATGTACATGAAAAGTGGTTTTCCCGGTACAGGAGGCTCTTGGAGATACTTCTTAATCTTCTCGAATGCTGATTGGCAGCTCTCATTCCATACAACCGTTTGATCTTTTCGTAACAACTTAAAGATCGGTGTGTAGGTAGGCGTTAAGTTAGAGATGAATCTGGAGATGTAATTCAATTGTCCGAGAAAACCTCTGATTTGTTTCTCTGTTTGATGAGCTGACATCTCTTGAATTGCTCTAACTTTGTCGGTGTTGCACCCCAAAATTTGACCAACCGGTTCCCATATCTGATTTATGTTTTGACGCATTTTGCATTCGCATTCGCATACTGCATGCATTGCAATTTTCTCAGTCAGAGTGATTTTATCGGGATTGCAGCCCCTGGCGTTTCAGGCAGTTCAGGCCAGTCTGGATAAGTGTATTTTGAGAATGGGTGCTCGTTCCCTGTGTTTTCAGGCCATCTCGGTGCCCGGGTTTTGCTATGGTTGCGCAATCGTTCTCTAATCGATTTAATCGGCTTCCCGACATTTTCAGGATTTTCTCTTTTATTTTTTTAGATTTTTAATGCATTTAATAGTTTTTTTAATAGATTTATTTGTGTTTTAGATATTAAATAGGTTAATATTTTTTAGAATTTAATAGATATTTTCCTATAGAATTTAATAGATATTCCTTTTTTTTAATAGATTTAATAGATTTTTAACATTTTAGATATTAGTTTTTTTATCATTAAATAGAGTAGTTTAATATAGATTTTAATATAGATTTTAGATTTTTTTTAATAATAGTTTTTTGATATAGTTAAAAAAAAAGGGGAATATAATAATGTTAGATTAGATTTTTTAATTGGTTTAATAGATTTAATATAGAATTTAATAGGTTTTTTTTATAGATTTTTTAAGATTTTTTTAATTGATTTTATAGGTTTAATTGGAATTTTAAATAGATAAATAGATATTAAATAATCTTTTTCTGTTTTTTAATAGGTTAATTAGGATTAATTTTGTTTTTAGGATTAATTAGGGTTTTTTGTTATTAACTGTCGTTAGTTAATTAGGGTAGGTCATTAGCATTTAATTAATGCATTAATCAGAGTCCTTAATGGGCCATTATCCAGTCAAGCCTAGTCAGAGAGGTCCACGAATTGCCAAGTGTCATTTAAATAGAGATGCCACGCGTGTTAAGCTCTTCTTCCGCCACCTCATCTGAACTCCCCTTCTCCCTCTGCCACCTCTCTCCCTCTCTCCTCACACGTGTCCTCTCTCACTCTCCCCTCAGTGCCACGCGTTCGCTTTAGACTCCACCACAGCCACACTCACTGCATGCACCCCACGTGTAATCCACTACCGCCTCCTCGCCGGAACACATGCAAGTGCCGTCGGACCACCTCCCTTCAGCCGCAACCGTCGTCGGAGTTTGGTAAGCTCACCGGAAACTGAATTTTCCCCAGAAAATTCATCCAAGCATCGTTCGACCTTCTTCATTCTCCATCAATCTCTCACCAGAGATTCAAAGACCTCGCCGAAGAACTCATCAGAACCACCGTGTTTTCCAGAGAACCTTCAACGAGCAAGATCAATCTTCAACTGATTTTTTTCCAAATTCCTCAGCGTGTTCTTCATCCAATTCCAGGAAGATTCAAACGACCAAGATTCATCTTCTTCGTTCGTCAATATTTCCAAAAATCTTCAACGACCAAGAACATTCATCTTCCTCCTCTCCAGATCTCCTCAACACCATCAACGAAATCATCACGCGGACATCTTAATTTCTCCAAGATCGCCAGAACGCCAAGATCGCCATTAAGCTTGATAATCTTCATCTGTCATGCCCAGAAATCAACATCGTTGCCGTCACATCTCCAGGTTCCCTTCGAAATTGCTTTGAACTTGTTTAGTTTGGTTGTTGTTAGCGGTAGAACTGGGTGATTTTTGTATGGTTGAGAGGATAGCATAGAGTGAGATCAAAGTTCGTGTTTAGTTGAGAGAGGTATGCAGAGTTTTAATTGAAGCTAGGTTAGGGAGAAATGATATGAACTGAGAGGCTGAAGCATAGTTGGAGATAGGTATTGATGAACAGGTTTTGTGAAGGTGAGGGTTTTAATTAGAGTGTTTCAGAGCATTTGTGAGGACAGAGGATGGAGAGGGCGTAGAGGCGTCGTTAGGGTTTGGGAGAGAAAGACGGTGAACAGTGAAGGGTTGGGATAAGTTTAGGGTTTTGTTTTGCTGAGGCTGGGTTGAAATGGGATTCGGGCCTTAGGCCCATTGTGGTTGTCTTGCTGGTCATACCCCCATTTTTCCCATTGGCACCCCTTCTCTCTGTGTGTTTTGCGTTTTGGGCCCAGATAGATTCGCTATCCACACCCCCCAGTCTGGGGCCCAATAGGATAACAAGGCGAATATAAGCTATTCGCCCCCCTCGGTTTGTTCCTTCTTTCCTTGTGTTTTTTGTTTGTGTTTTTTTGTTTTCCTGAATAAGTTTGGGCCTAGCGCATGGTGATACTCGCACCCCCCTCCTGAGCCTAATTCCCTTTTGAACTGTAAATAATTACTATTCGCCACGCATATTTTTCATTTTTTATTGATTTTTCTTTATATTTCATGTTTGCATATAGTTTAGTAAAAGAAAATCATAACAAATTGAAAAATGGTTATTTTTACATGGGATTTTTTCTCTCATTTTCATAAAGACATCAAGAAAATTATAAAAGAATAAAATTGGCATTTCATTCATTTTTTATTTTCTGGTGCAGTTTTACATTTTTTATGGCCTTTATTTCACTTTCACTTGGTATATGTTACTTGCTGAATTTAGTATGGTCATTGTATTTCATATTTTGATGTAATTCTTTTTCCTATGGTTAGATTAGAGTATTAGATTCCCTCTGGAATTTTATCACATTTTTGTGATTTAATTTAGGATAGTTTTGAACCATCAACTTTAGGGTGATCAGGATTAGGGTTCCAACTTGCATAGGTGCAATTCAACACATAGTTTTGGGATTTTAAAATTGATTTAGGTCTTGGGGTTTATATGGGGTATAGGGTACATAGTTAGGGTCCCCTAGAAATTTAATTTGGATTTTATAGTGAGTTTTACTATTTTTACTTGATTTTTGAAAATTGGTTGATATTGGTGTGTTTCCCACTTGGGATGTTGCTTTGTTTGTGGGGTTTGGGCATTTCAATTGGGCTTGGGGCTTGGGTTCTGCTTGTTGAGGCTTATGAAGACCTTGAATGATGATTGGAGACAAGGGATAGAGCTTGATGCATGAAGATTCCTCTCCTGGAGGATGGTTTTTGAAGATTTAGGAGATAGGAAAAATAGGGAGAGCCTTAGATTAGACTAAATTCTTCCACAAACGTGGAAAGCATCTTGTGCTTCCATTCCTCCCAATGACTAAAAGTCCTTCTAAGATATTCACATCCCTCCTTTGGAGGGATAAGTGGCTTATCTTAGCAGTAGAACTTTGAGGGAACCAGTCTCTTGTGATGATAAACACTTATAGGCTTCCTTTGGTTGTCAATAAGCTGTTTAACATCCAACTTATTCTATTAAGCGATTCTCTTCTGGAGTGCTGGCCTTGAAGATAGAAGTTCATTGAAGATAAAGTTCATTGCATTGAAGATGGGTAAAGGAGAAGCTTGTACCTGTTCATGTCAAAGCTACTCAACTGTTGGATTAGGGTTTTACTGCTGTTTGAAGCTGTCTGCTGTCTGAAGCTGTCAACTGTTGGGGTTCATTGCTTGCTAAAGCTTGGTGTTTACTTGGAGTTTAGAGAATCATTGGAGAGTTGATTTTGGGGGTCACTTGAAGATGTTACTGTTTTGCTGTTACTCAACTGTAGGAGCTGGTGTGCTGTCAGAGCTGGTTTTGGGGTTTATTTTCTTTGCTGTATTGTTTGTTAATTTTCCCGTAGGTTTGAAGTGAATACTGTTTCACTTTGCCTGGTGTTTTCCCAGGTTCGAGGTAGAGCGGGACTCCTTTGCCTCGCTTGTACTGCTGCATCTCATGCATTTTACTGCTTTACTGTATATATCTGTTTCTTTTCCGTTTATCCCCTAGGATCTCTGTTTCTCTCTGTGCAAGAGAGAAATATGACAGACATTAGGCTTTCATCCATGTATGATAACATTAGGGTAGCTTTGATTCCCATTTTCAAACCCTAGGATTTTAGAGCGTCGTTCTCTTCTGTCTCAAAATCATTCAAAACACAGTAATAAGATTTTAAACATCAATGAAAGACAGTTCTTGCGTAAAAGACTGAAAACCAATCAAAGTGTCATTTTTGTCCGCTTGGACCAGTAATCAGGAGAAAACCTTTTTCAGAAGGATAAAAAACAGTCAGACAAATCTGTGTCTTCTATAGCCGAACTACGTTTGCTCTGATCTTTCATGTTGTACGAAAGTACGTAGGCATAGGATGCCGTATCCTAGCGAGCAACCTTCCCCTCCTTTCCCGTAGGTAGGCGAACTACGTTGACTCTGATTTCTCGTTCCAGACGGGAATACGTAGGCATAAAGTGCGATACTTTGCCGAGTCATTTTATTTCCTTTTAACCCCAGACCTGTAGAATAGATAGAATAACAATCCGTACTAGAAAACAAGCGTGGATCTCGTCGAGTACGACGGACGTGAGGGGTGCTAATACCTTTCCCTTGCGTAACCGACTCCCGAGTCCAGGATTTGGTTGCGATGACCATTCCTTTCCCGTCTTTGCGGTAGGTTTACTTCGAGCGTTTCCTTTCCCTCTGTTGGGATAAATAACGCACGGTGGCGACTCTTCTGTTCAGCCGGCGCCGATTTTCGCAGTAGCGACAGTCGGGATCCATTTTGATTCCTCGTTGACTAATAATGAACCCAAGTAACTTACCGGAATGAACCCCAAACATACACTTAGATGTATTTAGCCTCAGTTGATATTTTCAAAGCCTTTCAAACAATTTTAGTAGATGATCCAAGTGATCTTCTTCATCTCGAGATTTCGTGATCATATCGTCTACGTACACCTCAATCTCCTAATGCATCATATCATGGAAGAGTGCAACCATGGCCCGCAGATATGTGGCTCCTGCGTTTTTTAACCCGAAAGGCATGACCTTATAACAATAGGTGCTCCAAGGTGTGATGAAGGTTGTTTTTTCCATATTGGCTGGGTCCATTTTTATCTGGTTGTAGCCGAAGAATCCATCCATGAATGAGAATACCGCAAAGCTGGTTATGCTGTCCACCAAAGTGTCAATGTGTGGCAGGGGGAAGTCATCCTTCGGACTGGCTTTGTTCAGATCCCTATAGTCTACACACATTCTGACGTTACCGTCTTTCTTAGGGACAGGCACAACGTTAGCCATCCATTCTAGGTATTTTGATACTGCTAAAAAGCATGCGTCAATTTGTTTTTTGACCTCGTCTCTGATTTTGAGAGCCATGTCGGGTCTGGATCTTCAGAGCTTTTTCTTGACCGGAGGACACTCAGGTTTCAGGGGGAGCTCATGCATCACAATGTCGGTATCCAACCCTGGCATATCTTGATAAGACCAAGCGAACACGTCGGCGTAATCTTTGAGAAGCGTTATCAGTCTATCTTTGACTTCTGCCCCTAGCGATGCTCCAATTTTGACCTATTGTCTTTCTTCTTCAGAGTCCAAGTTGATGCCGTCAATCTGTTCTTTGTAGGGCTAAAGATAGACATCCTCGTACTCGGTCATCTTTATCAATTCTTCAGGGACTTCAGAATCTTCGTCACTCTCTTCTTCGGCTTG
Organism: Lathyrus sativus; assembly: GCA_963859935.3. Classification (NCBI taxonomy): domain Eukaryota; kingdom Viridiplantae; phylum Streptophyta; class Magnoliopsida; order Fabales; family Fabaceae; genus Lathyrus; species Lathyrus sativus. The sequence goes on along the minus strand of OZ012741.1, from coordinate 438,516,898 downwards.
AAAGACAAATGAATCACTACTAGAAGGAATCAAATGATCATTAGATTTTATGGATGATGGAGGTTTTCTTCATGGTGTTACAGGTTTTAGAATGATCAGACACACACAACAAACATGCAGATGATGGGTTGATTTTAAATTTTCAAAAATTTGCCATTTTTCCTTTTAACAAAAAGTGAAAATGATGAGGAGAAATAAAAACAAGAGTTTTAACAAAAAAAATTCTTCATCCATTAATCTCTTAAATCGCAAAGTGGCCCATACAAAATGATTCACTGGCCTTGGGCAAGATTAGGAATTTTTTAAAGAAAATAAAAGCTAACAAGCAAATCCATTACTCTAAAGGTAAAATGACAAGAATTTCTACTGTCTCCCAATTGCACAAAGTTGCTCTGCCTCGGATCACCAGGTTGTCGAGGTTGTTTTCTTCATCTTCGTCAATAACGACATTTACTTATACCCTGCCACTTACAAATATTTCCTTCAGGGTCTTCCGCTTTTGGGTGCTTTCTTCAGATGTTTCTTCCAAAGTTGGTTTGTAACCCAACCCTTGCCTGTCGTTCTTGGCGCGAGAATTCACCTCTATAACCTCTCCCCATCCCAGTGGGAGCCATCCTTCCATTGTAGCTTTCATACTTTGTACAGAGATAAAAGATGGGCCACAGACTACAACCAAATAATCAACCAACAGGGCATGAGCAATCTCCAAGGCTTGGAATGCTGTCTCGAGCACTTCCTCATCGGCTTCAATATATCGAAAGGAGGATAGGTTGCTTACCATAAGATCTTCTTCTCCATGTATTATGACCAGCTGGTCATTGGTAACAAACTTCATCTTTTGGTGTAATATAGATGTCACAGCGCCCGCTGTATGTATCCACGACCTTCCCAACAAACAAATGTATGCAGGATTTATGTCCATTACTTGGAAGGTGATTTCAAAGAATTGGGGTCCTACCATGATTGGTAAGTCAACCTCTCCTATTATCGTTTTTCTCGATCCATCAAAAGCTTTCACGATTAAAGTGGTGGGCCTCATCTCAACTCCTTTGTATGCCAACTTTGCTAGTGTTCTTTTAGGCATTACATTGAGTGCAGACCCAATGTCAATAAGCACTCTAGATAGCGTATCTTCTTCGCACTTAACAGATACATGTAAAGCGCGGTTGTGCTTACATCCTTCAGCAATCAAGTCACTGTCGTCAAAGCTCAGTGTATTGCAGGCCGTAATATTTGCAACAACGGAGTCAAATTGCCCCACTGTGATATCTTTCGTTACATGGGCTTGTGTGAGTATCTTAAAAAAATCTTGTTGATGAGCAGGGGAACTCAGCAATAATGACATGATTGAGATCTTGGATGGCGCCTGGTTGAGTTAGTCTACCACCCGATAATCGCTTCAGCGAATTATCCTCAAAAATTCCTCTTCATCATCTTAGGGGATCTCCTTTCCTTTAACGGTGGGTTCTTTGGAGATTACTTCCTTTGGAGAAGCCTCCTTGGGAATGGTAATAGTAGCTTTGGGAGCAACAACAGCTGCTTGAGGGATAGTAGGGTTCATCCTAGGCTGATATATTCAACCACTACGGGTCATTTTGCTTGCCCCAGCAATGTTTGTCACATCCTCTTGTCTTCTTCCAGCATTCATGTCATACCAAGAATAGTCACTCTTCCATGATATGACTCTTGGATGAGGACCTGGCCCTCTTCTTGGATCGAACCTTGGTTGGTCTTTTCCAAATTTGGGTACAAGATTATTGTGGAATACTAGTCTGATTGCGTTGGGTCGAGTCATTTTGTCGTTGTTAGTTTTGAACGCTGCTCTTTTATTGGACTCTTCTGGCATATTGAACATTGGTTCAATAACCGCCACATCCTCTTTCCTCTTCTTATTAATGACCTATAGTATTCCTCCATTGATTAGTGATTGAATATCTTCTCGCATAAGGTCACATCCTTGCGGATTCCTGATGCACTCATCACAATTTTCATGGGTACTTTTGAGCAACCACGCCTGAGCTAGTCTTTTGTGTAACTCTACCAACGGTGTCTTAACTTTGGATGTTGCAGTGACCGTTTTTATTTTAGAGTCTTCACCCTCTTCAGTTATAGCGTTTACTCCACCATGGTTTGGCAGAGGATTATCTTTTACATTGGGGTGATTGTCCTTGAATGATAGTATCTTCTTTTCTATCAGCTCCTTGACAATGTGTTGGAGTGCAAAACATCCTTTTAGGTCATTCCCAACAGCGTTCTCGTGGAAAGGGAAACGTGCATTAGGATTATAATAAGGAGGTAAAGGATTAGGTGGGGCACCTAGTTTCCTCGTCTAAATGAGTCCTCTCTCTACCATCATGGGATACAACTCAGTGTAGCTCATGGGTATCGGCTGTATTCTAGGTTTCCCGTTCCGGTAGGTTGACCTAGGAGCTTGAGCCCTGGGTTGTTGTACCTACTGATTGTTATAAGGCTGGTGGTTGTATTGCTGATAAGCATTAGGCTTCCCTAGTTGGGGGTTTTGTTGACTATGCTAATTTTGGAACACTGGCCTTACTGCCGTTATGTATGGCGATTGATGATACCGTTGACGCGGGCCTCTTTGATTCTGCGCCCTTTTTTCATGTATTACTGCACCGACTTCTCCTTCTTTTTTCTTGTGGAAACTACTTGATGGCTTCTTGGTTGTACTTGTGCTGGCACTAGTAGCTAAGTTTGATACCTTGCCGCTTTTTAAACCTGCTTCAACTTTTACACTTACGACCATGATGTCAGAGAAGTTTGCTTTGATATTGCTAATCAATCTTTCATAGAATTCGGGTCTGACCATATCTACAAACTAGTTAGCCAGTTCTTTCTCGGCCAGGGGAGGTTCCACTTGGGCAGCGGTTTCGTGCCATCCCTGCGTGTATTCCTTGAAAGATTCGGAACTTTTTTGTGTCATGCTGAGAAGCTGACGATGATCTGGTGCTAAATCCATGTTGTACTTGTACTATTGCATGAATGCATCAAATAAGTCCTGGAAGCAGTGTATTCTTTATTGATCTAAGCCTAGGTACCATTTGGCGGAGGCACCCTTAAGACTGTCTTGAAAGCAGTGTATCAACAATTTGTCATTCTCAATATGTGGGGCCATACGTCGACAATACATGATCAAATGGACCTTTGGGTAGGTTGCTCCTTCGTAATTTTCAAATGTGGGCATTAAAAACTTAGGAGGAAATACTAAGCCTGAAACCAAACACATGTCCCTGGCATCAGACCCAAAGACATTGTTTCCTTCTATGGCCTTCATTCTTCTAGCCGTTATGTCCATTTCAAATCTTAATTTCTCATGTTTCTCACCCTCAATATCAGACCCATCGGGTATGTCGAATATCTGCTGATTATTGTTGAAGATTGGTCGGACCTGTGCTTGACTCCCTGCTTGAGTGTAGAGATGATCTGTTGTTAATGGAACAATCTGCGGCTGGAAGTTGAATTGTTGGGGATTACTGAGTGGTGGCATGAAATCCCTGGTAATACCAAATGGAGGCTCAGTTGCTGAAGTTATTACTGGAGGAGGATTTGCCGTTGTTGTGTTGATTTCAGATACCACTGTAGTTTGTGAATCCATCTTTGCTCTTATTACCTGAAGGAGTTCCATGATCTGGCTAACATCACCTCTTATCCCTTCGAGATCATTGTCAATCTGGTTGATTCTTTAGTCTTGATCAACCATTCTTCTTTGAGCGCTGGCTCGAGTGTTGTAGTGGTGGGGACTCAGTGTGACTTTCTTCCTCCCTCTCTGGTGGAAAAGAACAACAGATGAGCTACGGAGCCCATTTAAGACTATGCAGATGATATGCAAATGCAAATGCAAAACTAACCATTCAAGGAAAAGCAACAATCTTATTTACAAACAAAATTAACAACACACATAACGTGTTTGAAAAGCATGGTTTTATTGATAAATCAAATTCTGTTACAACAGATGGCTCCTGTTAACAAACAAGACCTTTCTTACAATAAAGTTTTCAACAGGTAGCTATTATATTCATAGGCTTCTAAGATTACAATCTTTATAAAAAATAGAAAATTAGGAAGTCTCGATCGTTCTAAGAAGAAGATCCTTCTCCTTTTTGAGGTTTGGGCTGGTGTTGATTCTGACAGATCAGCTCCCATAACTCGGCGTTTTCATGTTCTGCTTTGACTAAAGTGAACTTCAGCTCATCTCTGGTATGAGTGATTCTGGCTCCTTAGAGATTTCATAAGTGTGATTGAAGAACATTCTTAAAGCTATCTCCTTTGACCAAAGGAGATACACTTTTATGGCTAAGCAACTTACATTCTCTTCCGTAGTCATTCCTTGCATATGAGGACGATACCAGGCTAAACGAGCATGGGTCTCAAAGTTTTCATCACTACCCTTTTCACAGAAACAGGTTCTTAGCAGGTCTTGCTCTAGTTCTGACCTAGTTTGATATCCTAGCTGACGACAAGCAAGGATCGGGCTATAGCTGATGACTCCTTTCATGCCTATGAGAGGTATGTTTGGAAAGTCTCCGCAGCTTTGAATCATGGCGATTCCACTATTTTTGACGTCGTACCAACTAACATCATAGTGAGTGAGTGATGCTAATTTTTCAATCCAAGCATCTTTGTTGGGGAGATTCCAGAGAATCTGAGTTTTGGGCAAGTGTGAAATAAACCACTTGCTGAGAAGCGCTATGCAGCATGAGAATAGCCCTAGATTATACATCCTTCGGTGATGGATGACAAAGCAGGTATCCGCCAGCAGTGTGGGCACATGATTTCTGATTATGAAGAGTCTGATGGCCTCTTCACTGATGAACTCATCGTAGCTATGAAAGAGATACAGTCCATAGATTAGGAAAGCTAGGATTGCTTCAAAGATTCTTAAGTCTATGTTATCATAATGGAATTCTACTTTTTCCATGAATGGTTTTGCTTCCATTCCGGAGAAACCTTCCCTACTTACCAAATGAGCAGGCAGCTCTGTTGGCTCCAGATGTAGTTCTTTGGCAAGCTCTTTCCTTCTTGGTTTACCATAGGGAGGTGTGAAGGTTAGAGGAATCTTCAAATAGGTGAAATACTCTTCTAGAGTTGGAAGTAGCTGGAAATATGGGAAGACGAAACAATGATACACTGGGTCGTAGAATTTAATGAGTGCTAGCAGCATGTCTTTGTTAACTCTTGTGTTTAGTAGTGGCAGTAGATCTCCATACTTGGGAATAAATGCGGTGGGGTTCCTGATAAGGCCTCCCAAAATCCTAAGATTGTCCAATCTCAAGCTCAGAAATGAAAATCTGCTTCGGCGTTCCATAACAATGTCTACAAAAGAAATTTTTTTGAATTCCTTGAATGGTTAGCGAAAACGTGAGAATGCGAATGAAAATCCAACTGGTTTTACAAAACTCAGAAGATTAATTAAGTCAAACCCCTTATTTCATTAATTGTTGAGACAAGTTACAACTTTCAAAATACAATACAAGAAGCCTAAGTTTACATCGGAAAACTAAGTCTTATGGTCTAAGTTTCTAACAAGAACTTTAATTACAAGATTTTTTCAACTTCTTTAGCATTGTATTTTCCATTACCAATTTGTCCACTATGCCCTTCCAAGCTCCAGAGGTAGGTGGGATGTTTGAATATTCGTGAATGCTTTGAGTAGGCTTGACGCTAGAGAAAAAGAAATTCTCTTTTGTTGCTTCTCCATTAATCACACGTTGTTTGAGACAACTTATCAGTCCATCTTTGTCTTGCACTTCTTTTACGAGTTTCGTTGTTTCGTAGAACAATGCATGATACTTCTCTTCCCAAGTATCTCTCTCAAGTTGGGCTCTTTCAAGCAGTTCTTGGTATTCTTCCGTTTTTTCAATGGGAATGGTAGAAGATGATGGGGCGATAACAATTTGTTTATTATATTCCAAGAGATATGTCATCTTCAAATCTCGTGCTCTAGATTGGACCCACTGAGTGAACGGTTCAAATGCTACACATTTCCTTTTTCCCAGATCAGTTTTAGTCTTTTTCTAAACATTCTCCCAAGCATCAGCTGTGTTATTTTTCACGTTCTCCAATGCTTCAGTATTGAGATAGAAGAATCCTAATAATAGTATATTTGTGGGATTGTCCTTCATTGGAAAACCAAACTGACGTCTGGCCAAATCAGGATTGTAGCTAATTCCCCCCTTTACCCTAATGAGTGGTATATTTGGGAAATTTCTGCATCGGTCAAAATAAACATCTCTGTCGTAGGCAGGATTATACCAATGAATTTTAGCTTGCATTAGAGATATTATTATTTAAGACCATCTCCATCCATTGGGATTTTCTTTAAAAGCGTCAGTTCTTGGCAAATGGTTGACGAACCATTTGTACAGTAGAGGTTCACAATAAAGAATAGTTATTTTTCCTTGAAGCATCCGATGATGAATAGACTGATAAGTATCTCCTAACAAGGTAGGCACTTGATTGCCACTTAGAAATATGGTGATAGAAGAGGAATTGAAAAATTCTTCAACTTCTGGAAACAACACGAATCCATAGATTAAGAGAGCCAGTACTGCTTCTAATGCATCCATACTACCTTCTTTGGCAAGATAAGCAGCCTTCTTAACTAAGAAATTTGAATGGAAACCTTTGACTCCGCCTTTAGTGGCACAATTAGCTTTAATCTTTGATACTTAGAGGTGAAGAGCATCTGCTATTTCCTTTAGCGAGGGTAAACTTTCCAATCCACTGTAAGGTTTCTGATCTTTTATAGGGACTCCCACGTAGTAAGCATATTCTTCCAAGGTCGGCACCAACTGATAGTCAGGAAAGGTAAAGCAATGATATAATGGGTGATAGAACTGAACCAAAGTGTTGAGAACTCCTTCTTCCATCCCTGTCTTGACTATACTCATTATCTTCCAATATCTTTTTCCAAAGTCTTCTGACACCATAGTTCCTAGTTTTCTTAACTCGGATGTATCAGGCTTCTTGAAATTGTATTCTTGGTGTTTCTTGTCCCAATATCCATGATATATCTAGGGTTTCACACAAAGAAATCAACTGAGCTTTACAAAACCAGTTGCAACATGAGATGCCATGATGAGATGATGAGATGATGCACATATAACACATAAACAAATATTCACAAACATAATGCACATGCACACACAAGGTTTCCCTAAGCTCAAGGTCAAAGCATGGAGTCACAAGGTCTACCCACCCTCAAGGATTTGTACTATAGATCAATTTTACCTGTCGAACAGGTTCTATCAAAGTTCCCAGAGTCATAGTAAATCCTTCAGATATTATCAACCAACACAACTACTCATGTGAGTCGACAATATTTTCAAGATAAACTCGTCTGAGTGTAGTATCGCGTAACAACTATTTCGGGACTACTCCCTAATAGTTTCCGCACTACGTCCTAAAAATGATAGTTTCTAAGTTTGCTCGCAAAGATATCGCATCTTCTTCCTACGTATCCTAACTAAGATAGAATCAAAGCAACCGTAGTTCACCTCACTAGGGATAGATGAACACTTGATTATGATCAAGGTTCAAAGGGGAACAAACATGACAATGCTTGTATAGAGTTTAACAAAACAATCTATTCTAAGTTATACACTCAAAGAATGGGGAGTAAGTAACCATGACAATGATCTTTACGTTGAGTTAACAAACTCTATCTTAAAGTTCTAAATGAAGGATACTCCTAACAAGGGGTAGGTCTTTTAGACTTAAATAAAAGTCTAATAGATATAGGTTCTAACTTAACTAAGCTAGAGTTCAAGGTGACTTAACAAAGTCAAAGGGAGGGTGAATAAGCTATCTATGACCCAAGAGTCAAAAGAGAGACTTTCCTTTGGAATGGGAAAAAGATGAGGCAGCTGAATGAGAACTAACAAGTTCCATCACTTGGGGAATAACTTGATAAAGTTAAAAGCACACATAAGCATTCATTTAAACATGATGAACATATGAAAGAGCATGGTAACAACTAAGAAAGATATGCAAGCATGTGACAACATCAAGCAAAGAACAAGGTTACAATCAAGTCAAATGGTTACAACCATTAATGAGAAAAGGTAATACAATATCAAACAGGGAATGATGAGAAGTTCTTGAAGGAAGGAAAACACTGAGAAGGGGGGGGGGGTTGAATAAGGGTTTTCAAAAACAAATAAGGCAATAAAAATAACAGGTACTTTTATACTGGTTCGTTTGAACTCAAACTACTACAGTCCACCCGGCCAAGGTGATTTCGCCTCTTTCAAAAGAGGACTTAATCTAATAATCAAAAACTGATTACAATATTTTCACTAGGACAAACGTGTCTTAGTCTTCTCGAGAATACTGACCACAACTTGGTCTCTCAAGGATGTTTTACAAAGTAATACAATAAAGTGTGTTTAAGTGCTTCTTAGAAAAGCTTTTTCACAACAATGATTTAACACAAATGAAGGTCAATGAAACTTTCTAGTTGCTAATATGAAGTTGACTTGGAAGTGATAGCAAAGTAGGATTTTCTTTTCAGCAAAGTAGTATGTTCGTTGTAGAATAATGTTATTTTGTGAGTTGCTGTTGAAGACTTGTTTAAATACTTCACACCCATTTCTCAAATAGCATGTACATGCTTTTTTTCTTCTTTGACTATTTCTTTCCAGGAGAGGAATGTTCAGAGATATCCTTTTTGTTCTGAAATCCTGTCCCATACACAAAAGAGGAATAGTGCCATTGGATGTAGACAATGAATTTGGCAACAAATCTTTCTTGATCAGCATCTTTTTAAATGAACGAATATGGAAATATTTCCTGCATCAGATCCTCTGATGATGTTCCATTTTCTTCTTATCAGGGTAACTCTCTTCCAGGATTCTGCAGCTTAGTGCTAGCGTGATTGTTTTAACAGACTGTTCATCCAGAGGAGCGCTTTAGATCAGAGCAGATCTTCGCTCTTACGTGTTATCCGAATGTATCACTTTGTTACTAACGTTTCAGAGTCTTACGTGTTTTGATTCTCAGAGCCTCTATAGTTGCAGTGTTGAGTTTAGTACGCTCAGAGTTTTCTGAATCTTCGCTTTATACTCTACACTCAGAGCCTTTTGTAGCTTCACTTTTTACCAAACGCTCAGAGTCTTCTGCGTGTTGTAGCTTAACGTTCAGAGGAATATTTATTATGTTATCTGAAACAAAAACACTTGAACAAAATTAGAGTATATATTTTCTCCATACAAAATTTCATTATTGTTATCATCAAAACATTGAGATATATTAAGAACCAATCTGTGTTCTAACAATCTCCCCCTTTTTGATGATTACAAAAACTATACAAAATTTTATTCAAAATAAAAATATATATCTCCCCCTGAGAATATGATTCTCCCCCTGAAATGAATACTGCTAGAAAATTTAAAACTTCCCTTTCAGCACTTGTATTCTTTCCAGAGTCAGAGCAAGCTTGTGGACTATCTCAGACCTTGTTCAAAGTTAATTCTGTAAATATTGTCAGATGAGTAACTTTAACTCTGAAACACTGAATTCATGATTAGTTAGTTTTTAACATGTGTGAGTTTCCATTCAGTATCTGTTTATGTGAACGATTCAAAATTTCCATTTTCTCCCCCTTTTTGTCATATCAAAAAGTGATTTTAGAAAATCATTTAAGACAAAAAAAATTTCAGAGCAAGAAAAATAGAAAAATATAATGTAAAAAAATAGTCACAGATGTGTTTAGAGACTCAGAAAAGAAATAAAACAGGAAAATTCACAGATGAGCAAAAACTAACAAACAATTAAGATAAACGAGAAGTTAAAAGCTTAAGAAGCTCCGTTATTCCAGAAGTTGAAGCTTCTTGTTTGGCCATCAATGTCTTGATTTCAGTAGTGGATTCTTCCTGTTTGACCATCCACTCCTGAATCTCTGCCGTAGTTTTCTCTTGCTTGATCATCCAAGATTTTATCTCGCTGTTAGTAGCCTATTGCTGAGCAAATTTGTTTTGCACATCTTCATTTTCTTTCCTCAAATCTGTTGAATTCTGAACAACCAATGAAGAAGATGCATTCCCTAATTCCAGAGCAGAGGGCTGACCAGAGTCAAGAATTTCTTCATCGACAGGAGCCTCTGAGGTACCTTCTTCAGCATGAGGACCTTCACCAATCTGAAGTGCAGCAGATTTCTCAGATGAGGAACACACAACCTTTGCAGGTGTGTTTTCCAGACAAAGAATAGGAGTTCTGCTGACACTGAGTTGAGCAAGTCTCATAGCTTCAGAAACTCTCTCTTGCGCATCTGCAGAGCAATCATCCTGAGGATTCATAGTCACAGAAGTGAATCTCTTTTTGAAGGCAGTCTAGATCTCTTCAGAGTCACGAGGATTCATGCTAGTGAGGCACTTCTCCCTTACAGCAGAAAACCATATCTGCATCTCCATTTCAAAACTAGATAACAGATTACCAACATTGTGTCTGGGTTTGGGCTTAAGGTAGGCCTCGAAGAAGGATGTCCTAAGGGCATCAAAGAGTGAAGTTTTAAAAGAGGATGAAGGTTTATCTGGAGAATGAGAAGGAATGGGAGTGGGAGAAGAAAACTTAAGAGGATGGTTTGGGAATTTATGTGGAGGGGATGTAGCATCTGATTGGTCAGAGGAGGAGTCAGATGTGATAATAGGCTCATAAGAGAGAGGGGGTTGGGATGTTGGTTCTTCTATTACAGTTTCCAAAACATGAGATAAAACAGCAGAGGGGTTATCTGATTTCTTGGAATGCTTTGAGGACTTCTTAGAAGAGCCTTCTTCAGAAGCCTTCCTATTAAAACGCTTAGAATGTTTCTCTGAGGGACCTTCTTTAGAGACCTTGCTCTTCTTGCGTTTCTTCCTCATAATCAGCTCTGGAGCAGGTTGAGAAGCACGTAGCAGCAGATCAGCTGGCATATGAGTGCCATCTGCCATACAAGAAGCAATATAAGCGAGGAGAGCTTCCTTTGGCTTCTCTGCAGTGAAGAGTGGAAAATCTTCCACTGGTACCCTCGTTTTGTGCACAACATCAGAATTAATATGAACTGGATCGGATTGAAGTTTTTTTACCAACTTCATTCTCTAAAGACTCTTGCCATCCAGAGGCTTCCCAAGAATAGGAACTAATTCATCTGTCTGACCAGCATCTTTCATCTAAGATACCAAACCATTTTCAATGAGGATATCAGAAATTAACCTTCCCATGGGAATCCAATCTCTGATTTTTTGGTGTTTGGTGCAAATGATTTCTCTGGACATCTTGATATGACTCCAAAGATGAACAAACAACAGGTGTGGAAGATCCACCTTGATATTATTCCCTAGACAATACAAAATATACAATTTATCTGTATTAATGTAATCTCGAGAATTTGAAGCCTTGCGATGATGGATACAACCCAAAAATATCTTGGCCCAAATCTTGTAATAGGTCTTTAGATCCTTTATTTTGTTGGATGGAAGCCCAGAGATAAACACCTCGTTGTACACTTCATTCCTATTCACGCGTCCCATTGAGGTATTCACAATACGCTCTTCTTCATAGCCAATAAGTTGGCGAATCATTTCCTCAGTGATGACAATAGTTTTACCCAAAACGGATGAAGAAATAAATTTAGGGTAAACTTGGGCATGAATCCAGAATTCCTTTACCAGTTGGGGAAAAACTAGACCAAACAATCGATCAAAGTATTTTACCCATCCTTGAAAGTTAACCGTTGAACAAAGATTAAACCCATTTTTCGCTATACAGTCAAAATCAACCATAAACTCATAGAGTACCTCTAGTTTGTTCACTGGTGTGAGAAGTGTGTGTTCTGGTTCTTTGTACGCTTCATTACCCATTTGCAATGAAGACGACCCAACCATTGTAGAAACCAAGTGTTGATGTGATGAAGATGAGGTAGCCATTGAAGAAGAACTTTTGAGATGACTGGAGATTATTTTAAATTTTGATTTGAAAAGTAAGCAATGAAGAAGACAAAATGCATAAGGTGTGTGAGATAATGAAAGTGTGAAATGTGTTACGGCATGGAATATGTGTTAGGGCACAAAGAGAAACATAAATCAAATAAAAAAAGGAATAATGATTTAATGCATTAAATGTGATTTGACAAAGTGGGGGGGAAAAGAGAATTTCAATGATTCAAACAGTACCTGAAACGACGCCTTAGCTTTGTGTACACTCAATCATTTTCAAAATTCAGATTAGAAGTGACACGTGTTTGATGTGGTGTGCCTCTGAAGCTCTTTTAGGAAATGAATCGTTAACTAACGCTCAGATCCTCTGAAGCTTGTTAACTCAGATTTTCACAAAAATAACGTAACTTAAAAAATTTCAGATGGAATACTTCAGAGTATAGACTTTAAACACTTTTCATCTGAATAAATTTAATTCTAAATAAAGATTTTATTCTGGACAAAAGTCCATACTAATATTTTTCAGAATAAATTTAAATCTATCTTCAGAGAGGGGTTTTGTAAAAATATCTGCCCATTGATGGTCTGTATCAACAAAATTTAAACTTAATATCCCTTTCTGAATATAGTCTCTAATGAAGTGGTGTTTAATCTCTATATGTTTTGCCTTTGAATGTAAAATTGGATTTTTAGAAAGACAAATTGCAGAAGTATTGTCACAGAAGATAGGAATATTACTCTCATGTATTTGGTAGTCCTCCAGCTGACTCTTCATCCAGACCATCTGGGTATTGCAACCAACAACAGCAATATATTCTGCCTCTGTAGTTGAGAGTGCTATAGTTGGTTGCTTCTTGCTGTACCACGAGATCAGATTGCCTCCTAGAAACTGACAGCTTCTAGAGGTGATTTTGCGTTCAACTCTATCTCCAACAAAATCAGCGTCACAGAAGCCTACTAACTTATATTCATCAGATCTTTTGTAACATAGACCCACGTTAGTTGTACCTTTCAGATACCTCAGAATTCTCTTAACAGAAATTAAGTGAGATTCTTTAGGATCTGATTGGAACCCAGCACATAAACATACACTGAAGAGAATGTCAGGCCTAGAGGCAGTCAAATACAGAAGAGAGCCAATCATACCTCTGTACAGCTTTTGATCTACCTTTTTACTTACCTCTTCTTTTCCCAGAGTGCAAGTTGGATGCATGGGAGTCTTAGCTGGCTTACTCTCTGTCAGATTAAACTTCTTCAGAAGCTCCTTCACATACTTCGTCTGATGTATGTAGGTGCCTTCTGGAGTCTGATTAACTTGAATGCCTAGAAAGAATCTTAGCTCTCCCATCATGCTCATTTCAAACTCTTCCTGCATAGACTTAGCAAACTCCTTTCCAAGTGAAATATTTGTGGTTCCAAAAATAATATCATCAACATAAATCTGACAGATTAAGATATCTTTCTTAATTGATTTATGAAAAAGGGTGGTATCAACCTTTCCTCTGATAAAATTATTTTCCAGAAGAAAATTACTCAGCCTTTCATACCAAGCTCTAGGAGCTTGTTTTAGGCCATAGAGTGATTTCTTTAATTTAAAAACGTGCTCTGAAAATCTTTCATTTTCAAATCCAGGAGGTTGATGAACATATACTTCTTCTTCTATTAAACCATTTAAGAAAGCACTTTTAACATCCATTTGATACAGAGTGATGTTATTCTGTGCAGCAAAAGAAATTAGCAAGCGTATGGATTCTAACCTTGCCACAGGAGCATATGTCTCTGTGTAGTCAATACCTTCTTGCTAAATGTAGCCTTGAGCAACAAGTCTAGATTTATTTTTGATGACTTCTCCTTGCTCATTTAACTTATTTCTGTAGACCCATTTTGTTCCAATAATGTTGAATCCACTTGGTCTTGGAACCAGATCCCAGACATCATTTCTTATGAATTGATTCAACTCCTCTTGCATAACAAGTATCCAATCATTGTCTTGCAAAGCTTCATCCACAGAGGTAGGTCCAATAATTGACACCAGACTAAACAATGATGTCCCTGAGGATTTGAGGAAGGATCTTGTTCTTATGGGATCATCCTTCTTTCCAATAATCATCTCCTCTGGATGAGAAGATTTGATTCTGGAGGATCCTTTTAGAGTTGGTTCTTCAGAAATAGTTAAGTTGTCCAGATGAGTAGCTAATGGAGTGGCATCTGGAGTTGCTTCTGGTTCTTTAGCTGGAACATTGTTTGCCTCTGATTCTTCAGAGTCTGTGAGAAGAACTTCTCGATCTGCAGAAATTTCAGACTGCTTTGGCTTTTGATTACCAAGCTTATCATCAAATCTGACATGAATTGATTCTTCCACAATCTGTGTTTCAGTATTGTATACCCTGTAGCCTTTTGAGCGTTCAGAATATCCAAGCATAAAACACTTTTGTGCTTTAGAGTCAAATTTATTCATATTATCTTTAGTGTTCAGAATAAAACAAATACATCCAAAAGGATGGAAATATGAAATGTTGGGCTTTCTATTTCTCCACAATTCATAAGGAGTCTTCTCCAGAAGAGGTCTTACAGAGACTTTGTTCTGAATATAGCACGCTGTATTTATTGCTTCTACCCAAAAATGTTTAGCCAGATTTGTCTCATTGATCATGGTTCTGGCCATTTCTTGCAATGTTCTATTCTTTTGTTCTACAACTCCATTCTGTTGAGGAGTTCTAGGACAAGAGAAATCATGTGCAATGCCATTTTCTTTAAAATATTTTTCAAAAGATTTATTTTCAAATTCACCACCATGATCACTTCTGACTTTGACAATATTAAATTTGTTTTCGTTTTGGACTAGATTGCAGAAATCAAAAAATACAGAGTGAGACTCATCCTTGTGCTTTAGGAATTTTACTCATGTTCATCTGCTGTAGTCATCAACAATGAAAAGCCCATACTTCTTGCCTCCGATGGATGCAGTTTTCACTAGTCCAAACAGATCAATATGCAAAAGCTCTAATGGTCTAGAAGTAGAAACAACATTCTTTGGTTTGAAAGTGGATTTTGAAAATTTGCCTTTCTGACATGCTTCACAAAGAGCATCTGAGTTGAACTTCAACTTAGGAAGTCCTCTGACTAGATTGAGCTTGTTAATCTGAGATATACTTCTCATGCTAACATGTCCCAGTCTTCTATGCCAGACCCATTGTTCATCATTAACAGACATAAGACATTTAACATTTTGACTTTTCAATTCTGAAAGTTTTATTTTATAAATGTTGTTCTTTCTTTTACCATTAAAGAGGATTGATCCATCTTTCTGACTAACAGCTTTGCAACATTTTTTATTAAAGATAATACCATAAACATTGTCACTTAATTGACTTATGGACAACAAGTTATGAGTTAATCCTTCTATAAGCAGAACATTTGAGATAGAAGGGAGGTTACCATTACTAACTGTTCCAGAGCCAATGATCTTGCCCTTTTGGTTTCCTCCAAACTTCACGTCTCCACCAGATCTAAGTTTCAGACTTTGGAACATAGACCTTCTTCCCGTCATGTGTCGTGAGCATCCAGAGTCCAGGTACCAGGACTGGTGTCTCAACCTTGCTGCTAAGGACATCTGCAACATAAATTATTTTATCCTTAGGTACCCATATCTTTTTGAGGTCCTCTGGAGTTAGTTGTTCTGAAGTTCTGCCTGAACTTCTATTCATTAAAAGCAGTTGTGTTCTGACGCAGCTTAGGTTTATTAAAAATTGTGGTGTTCTGATCTGAACGTGTGTACTTTATGTCATGTGACTGACCAAATTTAAAACGAGAATACATAGGAGTATAATTGATAATTAACTCATCAACAAGTTTTGGATTTGATTCCTTCCCAGAAGATGATTCATATCCAATCCCTTTTCTATTATTCCTGCTTACGCCATAGATCATAGAAGCCATTTTGGAAGTGATAGCAAAGTAGGATTTTCTTTTCAGCAGAGTAGTATGTTCGTTGTAGAATAATGTTATTTTGTGAGTTGTTGTTGAAGACTTGTTTAAATACTTCACACCCATTTCTCAAATAGCGTGTACATGCTTTTTGTCTTCTTTGACTATTTCTTTCCAGGAGAGGAATGTTCAGAGATATCCTTTTTGTTCTGAAATCCTGTCCCATACACAAAAGAGGAATAGTGCCGTTGGATGTAGACAATGAATTTGGCAATGAATCTTTCTTGATCAGCATCTTTTTAAATGAACGAATATGGAAATATTTCCTGCATCAGATCCTCTGATGATGTTCCATTTTCTTCTTATCAGAGCAAATCTCTTCCGGAGTTCTGCAGCTTAGTGCTAGCGTGATTCTTTTAACAAACTGTTCATCCAAAGGAGCGCTTTAGATCAGAGCAGATCTTTGCTCTTACATGTTATCCGTGTTATCCGAATGTATCACTTTGTTACTAACGTTTCAGAGCCTTACATGTTTTGATTCTCATAGCCTTTGCAGTTGCAACATTGAGTTTAGTACGCTCAGAGTTTTCTGAATCTTCGCTTTATACTCTACGCTCAGAGCCTTTTGTAGCTTCGCTTTTTACCAAACGCTCAGAGTCTTCTACATGTTGTAGCTTAACGTTCAGAGGAATATTTATTATGTTATCCGAAACAAAAACACTTGAACAAAATTAGAGTATATATTTTCTCCATACAAAATTTCATTATTGTTATCATCAAAACATTGAGATATATTAAGAACCAATCTGTGTTCTAACAGTTCTTACAAGACCAAACATATAAGGTAAGATTAACTTTAAACATCTTACCAAATATGAAGAGCAAGTTTAAAGCAAACAAGTTACAACTTGAGGCAAGCATGTTATAGGGATCAAAGGAAATCAAATGTACCTACATAAGACCAACAATCATGTATTGATGACAATCATGCAAGTGAGCATACAAGAAGTGTAACAACAATTCAAGTATAAGTTCATGGTTTCATGGGAAAAGCGAATAAATTTCATGGTGACAACCAAGACAGAGCAAACCCTAGCATGTTATGGTTCTAACAAGACACATAAACAAGTATAAATAGGCATGATGAATACACTCAAGAGGTTACAACATCAAGAAGTATGGTATGGTTCACAAACATAGTTCAAAGTGTGGTTTTCATATAGATGCATTCACAAAAGCAAACATGAACATGGTAATACATTGAATCAAGCAAATTTGATTACTCAAGCATGTTATCAAATGCATACGAATTAAACAAAATCAACCTTACAAGATAGATCAAATTCTCTGTTGAGAAAAGTTTCAAATCATTAAGGTGAAAACCCTAAAATCACATGATTTCTAAGTGAGACAAGTCTTTCTATGATAGCAATCCTTGATTTATTTTCCCACTATTTTAAAATAGACATGATAAAGAACAATTTGCAAAACGAATGGTGCAAAAATGTTTAAAAAATGAGCAAGTTATGATGAAATTAAATTGTGAAGAAAAACATGAGAAAAAGTGGTAAAAATATTGGAAATGTCCTCCACAAGGATTGAACCCATGCCCTATGGTTCACATGTTTAAAATATTACCAAATCATCTATGATGCGCGTGTGATATCAAAATGGTAGAGAAACAAGATATTACTAAAGTCATCAAAATGATAAAAATTACAAAAAAGAGTTGTCCCTTGTAGGATCGAACTCGTGTGGGCAATGTGAAGAGAGGATAATGCGCGCAGGTTTTAACCACTAGGGTGGTGATACATCCAATGTATCAAACCGCCTCATAAAATGATAAGCCTCAAATTAAGCATCTTAGGAAAATTAGACTAGGCCCAACCACACCAAAACTCAAAAACGTGAACATCCAAACTCTTTCAATGCTTAATGGATTTCAATGAAATTTTAGTCAAACTTGAGTGAAATTGCAAAAGGAATAAAATGGTATCCTTGGTTTTTTCTTAAAGTGTGTATATTTCAAAATTCGATAGCAAATGCAAAAAGTGAAACAAAGATGCATTTTCAAAACCATAGATCAGTTCAAGCATGCTACATGCAGAATAAGAGTGCAAACACAATCCAAATGTCATATACAAGGTGTCTATAAGAACTTAGAACTCATATCCAATCAAGAACATCAAATGACATATGGAAATGAATTCATGACATGTTGACAAACAAGGAAGTTCATGACAGTTGTAAACAGACAAAGGGCTCAGCAACCAAACATGATTCACATGACTTAGGCAGCACACAAATGAGTCATTAATCACTCCAGCATTTGGTTCAAACAGAACTCAAACATTGCACATGAGAGTGAAAGACCTAAACCAAACTAAAAAGGCACCAAGAACATAACAGTTCACAAGCATATCAATTTTGCATTAAACATTTGTTCTTACATGTTCAACATGACCTATAAATGAACTTAGGCACATCCACAACATTGAACCTAGGCAGAAACAAGACATGGCACATGTATTGGAACCTATAATCACACTAGCAAGCTCTAAACTCATGACAGTTTACAAACTCAAGAGAACAACCAATACTAAAGTTCATACATGACTTGTAAGGGATTCTAAGCATGTTCAAGCTAATGTACATTAAAGATAAACATGGTGCATAATAAGTGTAGCTAACAAAGGTGACTTAACTCTTGAAGACCTCCAAGAAAGCTCTTTATGCAAAGCTTCTAGTTGAGCAAAAATGAGTTGAGCAGCTTTTCTAAACCTCCAATGTAGTGTCTACAAAGTTCAAGTTCCTCCCAAGCAGCTCCTTACGCAACTAGAAGCTTCGCATAAAGAGCTTTCTTGGATGTTTAGATGGTGGTTGAGGTAGCTTCAATAAAACATTTATTGGTTGCTTGAAGTGTTTGTGGGGAGGTTTGGTGTTTGGAAATGGATTTAGGATGAATTCTGCTCAAGGCAGATTTTATGGTTTTTTGGAGTTTCTTAGTTGGCAAGAAAAATGGAAAACAGAAAAGAGGGAGTTATTTCTGCTTGGATTGATGGTTATTCTGGTGTGTGTTTGATATGTATAGAGTGTGCTATTTATAGGAGAAGTGGAGAGTAAGGATCTAGTTGGTTTTCAAGTCTCTTGCCAACTTGTCCATTTGAGAACCAACTTGCTAGCAATGATGTTTTTTCTTGATTCATGTGATCAAGTACAAAGCTTGATGGCTTTAGGGCATACTTCTGAGATTAAGATGGACCTTGGAGTCTGGAAGGAGATAAGGGAGTGGCTCAAGGCAGATTTTGAGGGAAAGTGGTGCTTTATCAAAATAACATTGGTCACTTTATGCCATAAATGGAAGTTTCTCTTGGTTCCAACTTTTAATCTTTATGTAATCCTTGGATTTTTCGTGTAACACTTTTTTTAGAGTCTATCTTGAAATTAATCAACCTAAAACAATCAGATTGACATCAAAGAATTGGTTTTGTATCGTGTCATTACAAGTTGAGATTTTGGATTTCAAGCTTTTAGACCTCAACTTCCTTCCTTCGAAAATCCTAGTTCACAAATGCTATGGGGGAGTTCTTTTACTTTTTGGAAAGCCCTAAACATGCTATACAACTTTCATGTTTTACACAAATTCAAATTCCAAGTGGAACTATGTCAAAAATCCCCTTGAAGTTGGCTGGAAATTTGACTTAAAAGTGCCAAAAACATGAAAATTTTCTAAGTGTTTTTCCCCTCTTGCCTTGTATTTACTTATAACTCAAAATCCATTCATTTTTTGAACATAGGTCACTGTGGCACTTTTGTAGGATTTCTCAAGATCTTTACAACAAGCTTTGAACCACTCCATTTGGATGTGTGGTTAGGAAGTTATGGCCTTGCCCTTTTTAAAACCCTAATTTCCCGACTTTTTGATTACTTCTCAATTCTTGATCCAATGGTCACCAAAATCCATTATTAGATATTACATAACATTGGGAATATAATTGTCTTCAATTTTGGGTCAAAACCCTGTTGGTCAATGGGTTGACTTTTCAGTCAGACGAACCAAATGATCGAAAACCTCCGAATCGACTATGGGTATTCTAGGTTCCCTGAGGCCTTGAAACTTCTTGAGGGGACTTCAATATGTCATATAATTTTTATGGACCATGATTCCTCCATTGGAATTCCATTTAAATCAAAAGTCATACTACACTTGACTTTTTTAATCAAAAACCCTAATCGGGGGTCCTGGACTGCACTGTTCTTCTTCTTTGGGGAACAACCACAAATTGGATTCATACTTGATCTAATGTAGTATATTTGATGATATAGAGAGTTTCTAAATATAGAATCAATCCAAAATCTTGACTGATCAAACCCTAGAAACCTCGATTCTTGGGATTGTGAAACCCTAATTCACCTGCATCTTGATAAAGATCAAACTTGAAAGAAGTTAAGGTTAGATAAACAATGCTGACGCTCCTAGAATGATGATGGAATCTAGGGGTCAAAATTTTGGGTATAACAGGAAGAATGTAGGGTTTTGAAGAAACTATGAAAATTGCGTTTGGTGCCAGAAGAATAAGGGAATTACAACTGTCTTCCAATTTTGGAGCTCCTCTATAGGATTTGCTTGATGAATCCAACTTGAAGAAGCTTCATCATCAATAGCCTTGTCTTCAAAAATCATCTCTACACGGTGACCAAAGATATGTCCAGCGCTAGTGAAGGTCTCTTTCGCTGGAGGAATCTGTCTCTTACTATATGACACCAATGCTGAATCAGAAGACGACTGATAACCCAGCCCAAACTTATTCCATCTCTTATTCACTTCGACTAGCTTGCCCTATCCCTGGGAGTTTTCTCTTTCAATCATAACTTTAGCTCCTTGCCAAGAGGTCATGGAGGACTCAAGTTGATCAAGTATCCGTTGAACTGAAAGCACAATTACAATTTCCAATGATTGAAATGGTGTCTCCGTAATCTCTCCTTCGACATCAATGTAACGAAAGGATGACAAGTAGCTTAGAGGATGTCTTCTTCCCCGCCGATCACAACTATTTTACCAATGGTGATAAACTTCAACTTTTGGCGCAGAGTAGAAGTCATTGCGCCCGCCACGTGTATTTAGGGTCTCCTAAGCAGGAAACTATATATGTGATGGATATCTATCACTTGGAAAGTGATGGTAAAAGTAGTTGGGCCTATCTTGATGGACAAATCTGCCTCTTCAATGATTGCTCGTATAGAGCCATCAAATGTTTTCACAATTAAAGTGCTAGGCTTTATTTCCATGCTATCTAGAGGTAGCCTTACAAGAGTGGTCTTCTGAATCACATTTAAGGATGAGCCAGTGTCCACCAAGAGTTTTGACAACACCGTGTCCACACACTTTATAAAAATGTGCAGAGCCTTGTTATGGTTCTTCCTTTCAGCAGTTTACTCTTCATCATTGAAGCCAAAAAAATTACTAGTGGTAACATTGGCTATTACATTGTCAAATTGAGATACGGTAATATCTTTTGTGATATGGGCCGCACTCAAAACCTTCAACAGAGAGGATCTTTGAGCTTCGAAACTAAGTAACAACGATAATATAGATATCTTGGTCGGTGTCTGGTTCAACTGGTCGATTACTTTGTAGTCACTCTTCTTTATGATGTTCAGGAATTCTTCAGCCTCTTTTTGTGTAAACATGACCTTTGGTGATGAAGACGCCTCTTGAGATTCTGCATTTGGAATTGGAATTACAATGTGTGCTTTCTTTTTGGCATTAACAGATGCTTCAACTATTTGAGGTGTGAACACTCGTCCACTTCGCGTCATTCCGCCCGGTCCCATAATAGAGGTTACATTTTTTTCAAAAACATTCAAAGGCTTAACCTCTAGCCCTTGCTTAAAATCTTTAGGCTCATAGTCCCATGGGATTGCTTGGTTGCTCTCATAAGGGAATGGAGTAGGATAGTGAATAACTATTGGAGAGGTAGAAACTCGTACTTGCGGTGCATCATAAGCAATATCAATCACAGATACATAATTTATCTTCCTACCTTTACCAGTATGTTCAATTTGGATCACACCTTGATCCAAGAGCTTTTGCAGATGCTCTGACACTTCTTCATCAGTTAGATTATCAATTTCACCCTTCAAAAGGGTCAACCCACATTTCTTCATTTGCTTCCCTATTACAGCCATAGGGGTTTTAATGTCTCCGGCCTTTGTAATCAACTCTCAGTCCTCATCTTCTTCCAAAGCATTAACAGTTAGACCTCCATGCATGGGCATGGAGTTCTTCATCACATTTTCTGCTCAAGGAGTAAAGGTTAAGTCTTTGGATTCTACTAATTCTTGAACTTAATTCTAAAAAGCATAATAATTTTCAATAGAGTGTACAGTCGCACCTTTATGGAATTTGTAGTGGGCCTTAGCGTCATACCCAAAAGGGTATGGAAAGGTGGCAGGACACAAGTCTCTCAGAGTCAAATAACCTCCTTGCATCAAATAAGGAAAACTTTTGGCTTTAAGGCACATGCAAAGGATCAATCTGTTTCCTCGAAGCTCTCTGACGAAACTGTCGTTGTGCTTTATTGTTTTGTTGGTATTTCCAAGGCTGTTGTGCAAGAGCCTGCTGGTATTATTGTTGTTTATAGGCCTGTTGAGCAGGGGGTTGATACGGGACTTGAGCAACTGCAACTATCTGCTGATAAGGAATGTTCTAAGGAACACTTTCCCTTGCTCCTCTCATCACAACATTGGTCTCACCCTCCTTCTTCTTCTGGAAGTTTGAGTAATGCTTTTTAGATAAGCCAGATACTCCAATCTATCTTGAATATTCCCTTCTTTCATACCCTGTTCAACTCTGTCACAAATAGTTACCAGATCAGCAAAATTTGGAGCCCCACAACTCACCAGTCTGTCATATAATGGATCTTTAAGAGTATTCACAAAAATCTCGGTCATCCCCCTTTCAGACAAGGATGGCTCAACCGGAGCAGTCAATTCTCTCCAGTGTTGGGCGTAATCCTTGAAGGATTCTTTCTCTTTCATTGACATGCTCTGAAGTTGCATGCGATCAGGTGCCATATCTAAGTTATACTTGTATTGGCGAATGAAAGCGTCAGCTAAGTCCTCCCAGTTTTGGATCTGCCTCTGTTCTAGACTCATGTACCACTTGAGTGAAGTGACACTTAATTTGTCTTGAAAGTAGTGAATAAGTAGTTTCTCTTTGTTGATGTGAGCGACTGCTTTTCTGAAGTACATGAACAAATGGCTTCTCGGACATGCGTTGCCTTTGAATTTTTTGA
The DNA here is from genome assembly GCA_963859935.3 of Lathyrus sativus. NCBI lineage: Eukaryota > Viridiplantae > Streptophyta > Magnoliopsida > Fabales > Fabaceae > Lathyrus > Lathyrus sativus. Next base: position 438,493,746 of record OZ012741.1, on the reverse strand, counting down.
ATTAAGTAGTCTTGAACTTAGTCGGAATAACCAAATTTGACACGAGACTTATGTTGGCTATAAATGATCCAAAGATGTTTATACCCTTGATTGCCTTAACCTCTTTTTCTAGGGCATGGAACCTTTAAAGGGGTAGTTCAAGCGCAGTCATAGCAGTGGGCATGAATGGTAGGGGTATGCCAAAAGCATCATTTTTCTCATCAACATCAATCATATAACCCCGCTGAAAAGTTGCAACAGAAAACTCTAAAGGGTATTCGTTGGTCACATGAATAGGGATAACACCCTCTTTGGCTACTCCAGATGAGCTCAGTTGATTAGCGAGCTTCATGGCTTCAACAACAACTTCAACATCCATTTCTTTATATGCTAGTGTCAGCATGGCTTCCAGCAATTGATCCATTTTTCCTCGGAGAGCATCCATGTATGTCCTCATAGTGTTTTGATTAGCTTCAATTTCCTCTAACGTCATGTTGTAGTTTTGTCGCGTTTGGTAGCGATGTCGAGTAGCCAGGTTGTCTGAAGGATAGAAGAGGTAGGGTATATGAGTTTTTATTTTTCTTTTTTTTGAATGAATGCATGAGTGAATGAATATTTTTTATTTATTTTACAAAGCTCTCAGTTATCTTATTATTCATCGTTAAGAACATTAAGTATTAAACGTTGCAATCACGAAAAGACACAGAGAAACATAAATTTCAACTTTTATTCATTCAAATTCAAGTACAATGATGATCAAGTCTTTGAAACAAAGCAACAAAAGAAAATAACGGTCTTCTCGAATCAACAACATCGAGCTAACAAGCCATTCTAAAGGTGTCTCCTTGAGCTCTTCGAATTTCCTTCAAGTCCATAGCAAGGTCTTCTATGAGATTCTTGCAGTACTTGATATAGTTGTTGACTTAGTGTGGAGTATTCTCTAGACATATTATCAAGTCTGCCTCTATCAGCTTTTCAAGGAGATCTTGACCAACAAGATTCAGCATGCCATCCAGATTCACGAACTTTTGCTTCCACTCGGAGTACATAGCTTGGAGGTTGGCAATAGTAATTTATCTTTCTCCTACAACAGTTTCAGCTCCCTCACACTTGTTCATCCAATGAGTACAAAAATGCACCATGTTTTGATAAGCTTTCCCAAACCTTAAATCATTGATCTGCTCAATGGCTCTGTCTAGCTAAAGTTTCTTTTGGAGATACTCTCTATGGTGCCTCTCCTTTTCCAATCTTTCCCGTTCCAGACTATCTTTCTGACTTCAGATGGTTGCTTTCAAATCTTGAATTTGATTCTCATAACCAATCCTTACATCCTTCTTCATTCTGTTAGAGTTCTACACGTCCTTTTCAAAGTCCCAGATCTTTAGCTTAACTCAGCTTAGCTCTTCATTACAATAGTCTAAATCAACATTTTCTCCCACACGAGAACCTCCAACCCAATTTCTTCTACCTTTTTCGACCCAAATCCTTTTATTACAACTTCCAACCCTCTTCTCCAGTGTTTTGCTCTTTTCTTCCCAAGCTTCACTTTTTTGTTGGGTTCTACCAAGTTGGACTTGCAACCGTGTGTTTTCCAGCTCAAGCTCTCTGATCTAGTCATTAAGCTAGTCTACATCTTCAAGAAAAACTAGACTAGGCTCCGGAGTCAGAGGAAAAGATGATGGATCAAAGGAAAAAGGGAGTTTAGCAATCAAATCCCTTTTCTTTACCCATCTGGCACATGGTTCCTTGACAATAATATTCTTCTTTATTTTTAGATTTCTCCTAAGCACCTTCGACCATGCACTCCTCACTCTTCTTACATCAAGGTTTGTAGGAGATACATTATTGATGACGAATGGTACCAGATGCTTATCTTCAGGAGGTTCTTCTATGGAGAGCCTAAGTTGTCTTTTGAGAAGCACAAAATTATAGTTGATGCAACCATAAACCCCTATCAAAAGTAAATTCAGGAATACTCCACAACTGAGAACTATGGTCTTGATGTTCTAATCCCTCTTATAACAAGTAATGTCATTGGCAGTAAGGGAAACAAATAATTGAGGCCATTGGAGTTGTATGACTATAAAAGGACCCTTTTGAGGCATGAGCATCCTCATCCATATATATAGTAAGGGAGTGCAACAAAGGAAAGTTCCACTTTTCTTTTTGTGACGAGTGTGGAAGGTATGATAGAAGTCAGCCAACAAGAACAAAATGGGATAACCAGCCAAGAATATTTCTACCGTTGAACGGTCTACGAACTTTTCCATGTTTGGGAACAACACAATTCCATACACAAGCAGTACTAGAATGGCTCCACAAGACACCCATTTTTCTTCTTTGACACACTTCCATGCTTCTTCTTCCAGGAACACCCTTGAGAATCCTCCTATGTTAGACCAGTTACCACAGTATCAGTCGAAATACTCAAAGAAACAACTACCTTGGACATAGTAAGGTCTTTTTTCATCTTTGGAAAGGGGTTAAATTCTTTAATATATCGATCCAACAGTGTTTCAAACTCTTTCAAAGTAGGAGCAATTTGAAAGTCAGAGAATGTGAAGCAACAAAGCGGAGCATCATAATATTGAGCCAAGGTTGTGAGAGCTTCAACATCAAAATTTCCAGTCAGCACATTTAGAATCCTTCCAAAGTTGTCATGGAACTTGTTGTGCTTGATGACAGTTGTTGCACCCTAAAATTTGCCCACCGATTTTCCGACTTTGGCTGGCTTTTTGCTTCGTTTTCATCTGCATATCATTTAGGTCGCATTTTTGCCCGCGTTATCGTCCGAATTGAATTTAATAGGATTTTAGCCGCTTGGCTCGCGTTTCAGGCGATTCAAATAATTCAAACGAAAAATTCAGTGTCGAAATCGGGCGAAAGTCGCTCTCTTCCTGATGATTCAATCCATGTTGATGATATCGGTGCATTTCGGTGCTCGCCCGTCTTTTCATGGAACTTTGCATTTTTATTGCTATTTTCGCTTCTTTTAATAAATTTTTAATATATTTTTTTAAAATAGACTTTTTAATTAGAATTTTAATTGGTTTAGAAAATAGTTATTAGATTTTTCTTTAATAGTTTTATTTTGGATAATTATTAGATTAGTTTATATAGTTTAGAAATAACATTTTTATTTTTTAGAATGGAAATTAATTTTTATTTTTATTATCATCATAGAATATTTTTATTAATTGTTTTTTTAATTTTTGTAGAAATAGGTTTGTTAATTAGGATTAATTATTCTTGTTATTATTAATTTCTATTTTAATTAGATAGGATTTTAATTAGGATTTATTTTATTTCTTAGAATTAATTAACTTTGTTTTTAGTTAAATCAGCTTTTATTAATCATTGTTTTTCATTCCGTTTTAATTAAGTCAACTGTATTTCATTATCATTAGCGTAAATTAATCAGTCTTTGAGTTTTAATCAGGCCACGTGTCACTCATTCAGGACTAAAAAGTCCTACTCATCACCTCTGACCTTGGGACACACAAACCCTAGACCTAACAACCGCAACAGTGTTCCTCATCATCATCCATTGAACCTTCTTCCAACTCCATCATCTCCAGCCGGAAAAAAACCAGAAACCTCCATTCTTCATTCACCCATCATCATTTCATCACCTTCATCGTTTCCAGAAAAAAAACTGCAAGCCCACACATCAAACACAACTCATCTCCTTTATCATTTTTCAGAAAAAACTCAGAACGCGCCCCATCTTCCTCTTCATCACTTGTTCTCCTCAAACTTCCTCATTCTAATCATCTTCTTCCATTAAAAAAACCACACAAACTTCAAATTTCGTGCCCAGAAACACAACATTCAAACTCTCATTTCCTCTATAAACATCAAACCCATATCGTCTTCTCCAGATTCAAATCAACCTTCGAAAGCTTCCGTGAAAAAACACTCTATCCTCAACAAGACAACCTCGCATCTCCTTCGAACTCTCATCAAACTCATCATTATCAAACCCATTTCAATTCTTCATCTCACTAACCAACCTCAAATTGAAACCCGTATTTCTCACTTCAAAACCATAACCCAGATTCCACCATGAACAATCCATCTCCAAAGCTCCATCAAAATCACTCTCCAAACTCAAAAAACCCAGAATTCCTCATCGTCCTTTCCACCGAAACTCGTTTTCACGATGACACAGAAACCATAACCCAGAAACTCCATTAAACTGCACCATCTTCCAAAATGTGAAAACTCAAATCTCAAACCTTGTATCATAAACTCAGATCGTGACCCACCACACAAAAGGAGAACCGCATCACCTTCAAACATCTCTTCTCTGTCAAAACAACCAACCAACATCGGCTTTCCGGACCATCTTTGAAACCCTCACAACCCTGTTTTCCCTTCATGCAACCATTGATACACCAAACAGAAATTGAGATGAGTGAGAGAGAGATTTTAGTGAACAGAGAGATATGGTGATGTTGTTGTTTTGGATTTCGTTTTTTAGGGTTGTTTGGAAGTAGTCAGACGCAGAGAGTGAGGTTGACGGTGAACCGTTATGGAAGAAGGAAGGGATTTTTCTTTGTTTTGTTTTTATTGTTTCTGATTTTGATTTGGGCTGGACCCAACCGTGAGACCCGTTTCCACCCCCCCCCCCTTTTTCCTGCTATCACCCCCTTTCTGTATTATTTGTTTCTTAACTAATTTTGTAAATGCTTTTTATTTTCATATATTATGATATTATTTTGTAAATAGGGTATATATTATATCCTTTTTTATCTTTCTTTAGAATATATTATTATATTTTAAAAGCTTTTATATATTTTCTATTAGAGTTTTATTTTTAGAATTCTTTCTATATATTAGAAATTTATAGTATTTTTTATTTTTAGAGTTATTTCATTTCTCTTTTGTTATTGGACTTTTTATCCCATTTTCTGTTTTGGTCGATGACGACATTTCCGTAATTCATTACCAGTCAAATTATTGATGAATAATGTTGGATCCGAGACCACCTCTTTCTCTCCTTATTTCTTCTTCTTTCGACTTTATTTTGACTTTCTTGGATCGATGAAGTCTTATATTCGTAAGACGATATCCTACTATTTTTGGCCCGTGCGACACGATTCAATTGGAGAATGATCCTCAATATCATTTCTCTATCTTGTCCATGACACAGATATCGATACACGACCTCTTATAGCTCAAATTCCCTTATAAGTCGAGCTACGACGGTTTAGCGTTACATTGCTCACGATTCGAAACATCATCATCAAGGATCAAAGGGGAGAAGCTTGGAAAGGAAGCTTGCACGCAATGTAAATGGTCAATGGAACCACTCCATTCGGTAACATCTTTATAATTTCAATCTTTTATTCAACCGCCGAGTGTTGTGAGATCTAAGCGATAGACACGTGGGAAATCATGAGTGGGGAGCATCTTCTTTCTCATCTAGAATGTTTAGCGTATGTCCTTTGGACGATATGCGACGCATTCGCTCCTACGTCTTAGGTTTTAGCGTGTGCGTCCCGATCCGAGTCTCTTTTCTCTCGCATCCTTGCGAGTGAGACCCTCTTTCTCTCGCCCCCGTGCGATTGAGATCCTTTCTCTCGCCCCCGCGTGATTGAGACTCTCTTTTCTCTCATCCCCGTGCGATCGAGACTGTTGTTCCGTAGTTTGCCGAACTATGGCTGCTCTAGTCTCTCATATTTGTTGAGAGCACGTAGGCATAAGATTGCGATAATCCTAGCGAGCACTTTTCCCTCTTTCCTGTAGTTGGCCGAACTACGGCTGCTCTGATTCTCATATCTGTTGAGAGTACGTAGGCATAGGATTTCGATAATCCTAGCGAGCACTTTTCCCTCTTTTCTGTAGTTAGCCGAAATAAAGCTGCTCTGATCTCTCATATCTGTTAAGAGTACGTACGCATAGGATTGCGATAATCCTAGCGAGCACTTTTCTTTCTCACCTTTAGGTTCCCTTACCCTTTTACCCAATGACATGCTACGTCCGTTCTACCACAAACAGGTAACGCCTAAGTCTCCAATGGTCGAGCAACAATACACCTAACTTCTAGAATGTGTATGCTAGTATCGTCTACCTCTTCTCTCGCTCCTGTGCGATCGAGAACACCTCGTTTTCCCGTAGTTAGCCTGAACTATGTTTTGCTCTGATTTCTCGTACCAGAAGAGGATACGTAGGCACAAGACGACGATGTCTTGGCGAGCAATGCCCTCTATAGTTTCCCGAACTATGTTGACTCTGACTTTCCCATTACACGAGGGAATACGTAGGCATAGGGCGACGATGTCCTATCGAGTTAGTTCTTTCCGTTTAGCAATATCAGTCGTAGATAGTTTGTTTTTCACCCATAGACTAGACAACAAGTGTGGATCCCGTTGAGTACAACGGACGTGGGGGGTGCTCATACCTTCCCCTTGCGTAACCGACTCCTGAACCCAAGATTTGGTTGCGATGACCTGTCTTCTCCCTTTCTCGTAGGTTTTCTCTGATCGTTTCCTTTCCCTCCTTTGGGATAAATAACGAACGATGGCGACTCTTCTGTCCTTGTCGGCCCCTCTTTGCAGCGATGCGACAGCTGGCGACTATGCTAGGAAACTTTCCCATCCCCTATGTGAGTCAATCCTAGCGTTTGTTTGTTTGTCTTTGGGTGTGTATATTTGTGTGTTGTATTTTTGTATATTGCTGTATTTACATTTTCCGCACTGTATTATTATACTGTTGCTGTTGTGCTGTTGGGTGGTTGTTCCTTTGAGAGATAAGCCAAAACCCAGGCTTGAGTACACACATAGCATTAGAATGGAGAGTAGTGAGGACCTGTATGGAGACATGCACTAGTCTTCACGAAATTCGCGTTCAGACGAGGTTTTCTTTGAAGACATCTCATCCTGCTGGTCAGGACAGGGATGTTGGATCTGGAAACTCTCGACTCTGGAGACCAATCAATTGGGAGTCAGCTAAGCGAGGCCGCTTCGTTAGACTATGATGCCAAACCAGAAATGGTGAACATATCATCGTTTCTCAAAAGTCTGTGACGCTGACGACCGCATAGGATGTCGAACCTTATCAGATTAGGTCCATACCTGTGAGAGGGATTGAGTTATGTAGGAAACCTTGACTTTCAACCAACCTGTGAGAGGGATTAGGTCCATACCTGGGGAAGGTTGCTCGCCAAGACATCGCGTCTTGTGCCTACGTATTCTCATCTGGTATGAGAAATCAGAGCAAACGTAGTTCGGGCGGACACGAAACCACAGGTTGATTAAGCGTTTTAATCGAGTAAAGTTAAGCCTCTGTTTCAGCAGTTAGGGACAAAGCCTGTTTGCGGTAGAACCGAAGCTTAACAACACTCTTTTCTGAAAAAGGTTTCCAATTAATCTTGAAGGAAAAAGGTTTGAATTTTTGTTTTGTGTTTTTTAGTGAAGTGAATTAATTCGGTTTGTGATTCACGTTGCACTAAAGACTATGGCATGGAGGCGAATGCATCGTATATCGCCCCCAAACAGGACGTATACTAAACACCCTAGATAAGCGAGAGGAGACCCGCCACTCATCATTCCCCATGTAGCTTAAGGCTCGTAGTGCGCAACATTTATCACATTTATTAGATGGATTAGAATTGTTTTGAGATGAGAAGAGAGACACTCAGAAGGTCTAAGGGAGACTCGACCCTAACGTTGTCATGCAAAGTGGTCCTAAAGTTTGGATGAAAAGGGGAAACATCTACCATATTGATAGTATGCTTGGATTGAACACCTAATGTCTCTCCTACTCCCATCCTAAACAAAGGGACTAGGAACCCTATGGGGATCATGGCAAGAAGCACAAGAAGAACAAAGGAAGGATCAATCACAAGTAGAAAAATGAAAACATGAAAACACACATTTAGAATGGTGGGAGGGAGGAAAAAATGTGTGGGGCAGCAGCCGCCACAAGCGCGTCTCGACCTCAACAGCGATGCAAAAATGATGCAAACATGTGGAGAAAAATAAGAGATGAAAGCAAATAAACATGCAAACAAATGCTCACTTCGAACCATATACACAATCATGTAAACAAATAGAAGAATGAACATACATGTCAACGAAATCATGATTAACCAACCACAAACAGTGACAAATATCCAAAACATTTCAATCCTAATGCATCACATTGATCTATGATTATTCGAATCGAAACGGTATGCGAACAAGCAAGCAAAACAGCAAATATAACATTCTGGCACAGTGTTAATCGGTTAACCCCTGGGGTTAATCAGTTAACACCTTAAAAAGTTCAGAAAATCTGGAATTTTGAACACGTTAATCGGTTAACCATATGCGTTAACCGATTAACACTGTTAACGTATGAATTTTTTTTGAAAGTTTGAAATGGTTAACCATATAGGTTAACCGATTAACACTGCACCAGAAGCTAAAAACAACAACATAAGATCACTTCCAGCACCAAAACAACTTATCCAAAGTTCCAACAGATCAACTTATCAATTAAGCACGAAATTAACAACAGAAAACAGAGATCCAACATCATGGATACACAATTACACAACAACATCATAATTCGAACCGATCGAAATCAACCAAAATTCAATCGAATATGAAGATTAACATGATAAGCTCAAAAATTAAATCGGATCGAGAATTCCAACCTTCGAAGCAGAGATTTGCTTCGGTAAGTGTTGATCAACTGAATTTGAGCAGATCAAATGCTAGAAATCTGGAAAACTTCAAGATCCACAATAATTGTTGTTGTATGAATGAAGATCCACCAAATTTGAGTGAAAAAGCTTCAAATAATCACTTCTAGATCCAACTCCAGATTCAAATCCAAGCTTGCACGAAAATTGAAGAAGGAAATTAATTCAATGATGATGATGGAGAGAGGTTCTAGCTCAAGAATACATTGATTCCAATGAAGAATCAAGAATTCCAATGTAAAAGAGCTTTGAGTGTGGGTTTTGGAAATGGAGGAGTTGAGAGAATTTGAGAGAATTCTGATCAATTCTGAAAAATAAATGTGAGAAAAATGAGAATTGGATGGTTTGGTTTGGAGTAAATCACTTAAGTACTCACTTAGTTTGGATCCAAAGCTAGGTTTGGGAATTTGGATTGGAAATCAAGGTTTGGAATGTGGAATGGGTTTTTGGAGGGAAACCTAAAATTTAAAGATGTTCTAGATCCTTCCCAAGTGAAATTTTGAATTCCAAGGTGATCAAAATTGGACCCCAAGTGCAATTGGCTTGCAAAATCGCGTACAGGGCAAAATCTGCTATGGTTAACCGATTAACCATATAGGTTAATCGGTTAACGCCTCTGAAACTTTGAATTTGGGCTAAATTTCCTTTGGTTAATCGATTAACCATATAGGTTAACCGATTAACACCTTTAAATTTTGAATTTTGGCGCCTTTTGGAGGAAAATCTGTCCATTTGCCCTATTTTGACTGTTTGGAGCTTTGTTTAGCCTCTGAACCTCATTTTTGAACATTATCACTGTGGAAACACTTGACAATGAGCCTGAGTGCTGCTTTCTGAACTGCTGTTCTCCTGCAAAATAAAATAAAATCGGTCGCCTGATTGCCGAACAAAATAAATGCCCGAGCCCTTAATGCTCGCTGTTCGTTGTTCAGTCTTTATGCCAAAATGAACTTGAGCCACATGAATAACTCGATCCCATGCCTCAAGAACGAATGCTATGCGATGCAAATGCTAAACGCGAAAATGAAACATAAGCCAGTTACGAAAATGAAAGGCAAATTTTGGGGTGTTACAGCTGCGCCTATTCAATCGACTTGAACCTGGAGGGATGATAGCATCGGCTTTCAAATGATCAAGGTAAAAGACAATTGAATACCAAAGAAACCAGAAATTTTCCACCCGCAAAAATAAACTGCAAACCCTGATTGGGGATAGAAATCTCCAGAAGTAGCTAAACTGATAAAACATCTGTACACCCCGCTGAGGAAGAGAAACTTAACCAAGCAACTATGGCGAGGAAACAAGAGAAATTTAAACAAATAACTCCGCTCTGGGACGAAGAGAAACTTAACCAAGTAACTCTGTGGGGAATTCATAACAAGATGAACACGTCCATCATAAATCGTGCCATGGCCGGGATACCATATCTGCTGAAGTGTAACACCTCTCATTGTCGCAATCTGGATATTCAACGATTAGAATGAATCAACAAAATTTGCCGGAGTCTGAACACTCAACGCAGTCACCAGAGTCTGGATACTCGACAAATAAAGGAACCGGAGCCTGGACGCTCGACGTAATGATCGGAGTCAGGGTACTAAACAAACTGAATAACCAACAAGATTTACCGGAGCCTGAATGCTCAACAAAACTGACTGGAGTCTGGATACCCAACGAATAAAAATCGGAGCCTGGCCGCTCAACGCAATGACCGGAGTCTGGATACTCAATGGAATTGGCGACTTCACTGGGGATTTACCGGAGCCTGAGTACTCGACGAAAGTTGACCGGAGCCTGATTACTCAATGGAGAAAGCAACACAACCCGAATCAGCGATTTATCGGACTCTGAATACTCAACGTAATAACCGGAGCCTGAACACTTGACGAAAAAACTGGAGCCTGAACGCTCAACGAAAATAACCGGAGCCTGGACGCTCGACGAAAAATCCGGAGCCTGGACGCTCGACGAAAAAACCGGAGCCTGGACGCTCAATGAAAATAACCGGAGCCTGATTACTCTACGAACGAAGAAACATTCACTATGGCCTGAATACCACTTGAGTTTTCCACGATACCACCCATCAACGTCTGACGACACCGCTGGGGAGAAATAACACAAGTCGGGGTCTAGATACCACGCGGGAGCTGCCATAGTCTGGATACTATGTGAATTTAAGAATACCATCTCAAACTGCCGGAGACTGAATACTGCACGGGCACGATGAATCAATGAAGTTTGCCAAAGCCTGAATGCTCGATGACATCGACCGGAGTCTGCATACTCACTGACAAAGAACACATGTCTAACACTACCATGGTCTGAGCACTGCGACTGTCTTTACCGAAGTCTAGGCACTCAACAAGGAGAGAAAAACACCAACAACTTGGGATTGACCGGAGTCTGGGTACTCAACGGACAGAGCCATACATCACAAACACCCATCATGATCTGACTACCAGATGAGTCCCAAAACAACATAATCAGCCGAAATCCGGTGATACTGCTGGGGAATACCGTAAGCCGGGGTATGGATACCACGCGGGCTAACAGAAGCTACCATGGTCTGGACACCAAGGGCGAATAGATTAACTCTTCGGGGAAAACACCTGAAACACAGGGATAACAACCTGGCTCATGTTTCGCATGCGTATGTTGGGAAATGGCGTAATGCTCCATACGAAATGGAAATGCTACACGTTTGGGAGGATGCTAATGCAAAAATGCAAATGCAAAAGAACCACCCTAACAAAATAAATGCTAGGGAGAAGAGAAACCTACCTGGCCGGGGATAAAGAACGACCCTGCCAGGGAGAGTTGGCACACGCCACTAAACTGGACTTACTAGGAAAATAAGCCTTGGATGGCCTCCGGGAACAAAAAGATCCACTCCGCTGGGGATCAAATCATATCCTGCTGAAATACAACTCTTCTGGGGAATTGAACAGCTTGGCTGGGACACAAGCAACTTTCTGCTTAAATCAAACTCCTTCTGTTGAGAAAACCATCTATGCGGGAGAGATACGACCACCAGCCGAGGCAGACTTTACTCTGCTCGGGGAAACAACCCTGACCGGCATTCCCGAAAAACTCCATCCTGCTTGGGGAGAAAATCCACTCTGCTTGGGATTACATCATCTTGCCGAGGAATATCAGATATTCATACTCTATGGGTAACTTGAATCTACTGGGGAAATCCCGCACTTCTGTTCTACCACTTACTCTATCGAGGGAATCAGCACTGCACTCTACTAGAGAAAATCCTGACCGTCAACTCCGTTGGGAAAGGGCGTCACCGACGTTGCCTTCGCTGGAGAAGAAAACTAGTTTACCAACCAACCTGCCGCTGAGGGAACCATTTCTATGTCGCTCTGCTGGGAACAAACTCCACCCTGCTGGGGACTCACTTTCTCACGAAGACAAAGCTTTGTTCCACTGGAGATACAACATTTCAAACTTGATTATTGGACTCATGCCGGGGAGAGGACACAACTCTGCCAGAGAGAAGGTGACCACTTCACTGGGGAAGCGAAATCTTTGCTATGGGAAGCAAACCTCTTCATTGCTCATGCCTGACTGCACTTAACCTGCGGGGAATACCCGACTAACAACAATTGCCACTTGCTGCGATCTCGCACCGCTGAGGATGAGGGAATCTCACTCGGCTGAGATAACCCTGTTGACCTGCAACAAAGAAAAACACCAGAAATGTTCTATACGCAAAATGGTTACCTCAGTTACCACCCATGATACCTGCTACGCAAGCAAAGTCATCACTTTCGTCATGCTCTATACAACCTCTTGCTTTTACCTGCAATGTTTACCAAAATAACAGACATTTCGCAAACAAAACAGTAAAACGAACAAGAAAAAGAAAGCTCTTTGACTGAAATGAATACTTTATTGATGAAAGGCCTGTAAATAGGCGGATTACAATTCAGATGCAATTCCTGAAAAGAGGTAATTTCTCAAAAACAAGAAAACAAATAAAATACAAATGTTGGCAATGTGGAAACAGACAACCACCATGTGTTGATTCGGTTATGACCTATATGTCTTCGATGTTCCCCATATTTCGTCTTCTGACAAGACTAACTGGACTGATTCCTTTCCTTCGGGATAACTGCTCACAAGCTTACAGATCGAACGCAGACCGTGATCATTTGCCTTTTTTAAATCCCTAACTTTTTCCTAGACTTCCCTTTCGGGTTTTCAATCCACCGAGATTCCTATTTTTGCCAAAGTTGCCTTTTCAGGTTTTCAACTTTGCGGGTTCATTCTTTTTCTTTTATCCCTAACTTTTTCCCGAACCTTTTCTTTTTATGGTTCACCAGGATGCCCCATTTTTTCCTGGACTTTTCTTTTTGTGTCCAGCGGGTCTCTTTTAAGCAAAGTATTTTTTAACCACGTCCGCGTTCACAGGGTACGAAAAATCTTCATCATTCATGGTAGATAATAATAAGGCTCCGCCATAGAAAACCTTTCTTACCACATACAAACCTTTGTAGTTAGGAGTCCATTTCCCCCTGTGATCTATCTGAGGAGGAAGGATCCTTTTCAACACCAAATCACCCGTCTAGAAGCACCGAGGACGCACTTTCTGATCAAAGGCTTTCTTCATCCTACTCTGGTGCACCTGGCCATGATCAATGGCTGCCAATCTCTTCTCAATAATCAAACTCAGCTGATTCAACCTGGTTCGCACCCATTCAGCTTGGTCAAGCTTCACATCTGACAAAACCCTTAAAGAGGGAATCTCAACTTCTAATGGCAGGATTGCTTCCGTACCATACACCAGTGAGAAAGGAGTTGCCCCGGTTGATGTACGCACTGAAGTATGATAACCATGAAGAGCAAAAGGCAACATCTCGTGCCAGTATTTTTAGGTCACAACCATCTTCTGTACAATCTTCTTGATATTTTTATTAGCTGCCTCAACAGCGCCATTCATCTTTGGACGATATGGAGAAGAATTGTGATGTTCAATCTTGAAACTCTAACACAGTTCTTTCATCATTTTGTTATTTAAATTTGAACCATTATCGGTAATGATTCTCTCCGTAATTCCATAACGACAAATGATGTCCTTCTTTATGAATCAGGCGACCACCTGCTTCGTGACATTGGCAAAGGACGCTGCTTCTACCCACTTTGTAAAGTAATCAATCGCGACCAGAATGAAGCGATGTCCATTAGAAGCAGTCGACTCAATCTTTCCAATCATATCGATTCCCCACATGGGAAACGGCCAAGGATATGTCAACACATTTAGAGGAGTTGGTGGCAAATGCACCTTGTAAACATAAATTTGGCATTTATGGCATTTTCTGGCGTATTTGAAACAATCGGATTCCATAGTCATCTAATAATACCCAGCTCTCACCAGTTTTCTATCCATTGTATGTCCATTAGCATGAGTACCGAAAGAACCCTCGTGGACTTCTTCCATCAACAGGTTTGCTTCAAGTTCATCAACACAACGCAGCAAGACCATGTCAAAGTTTCTCCTGTAGAGCACATCGTCCTTGTTCAGATGAAAATTTCTAGCTAACCTCCTTAAAGTCTTCTTATCTTTACTGGATTCCCCAGATGGGTACTCCTGAGTCTTGAGAAAATTCTTGATATCGAAATACCAAGGCTTTCCATCAGATGCTTTCTCAACGACAAACACAAAAGCAGGTCTATCAAGACGCATGATGGTGATGCAGGAGTTTCGTTCCAGAAATTCACTTTGTACATCGAAGCTAGCATGGACAAGGCATCCGCCATTTGATTTTCAGCCCTTGGTATATGATGGAAATCAACTCTATCAAAGAAAGGCAGTAGTCTCCTTGCATAATCTCTATAAAGCACCAGGTTGGCCTGACGAGTTTCCCATTCTCCTTTGATCTGGTTAATAACTAACGCTGAGTCACCGTATACATCCAGATTCTCAATCCTCATATCAACGGCCTCTTCTAAACCCATAATACAAGCTTCATACTCAGCTTCATTATTGGTGCAGGCGAATGTCTATTGGACGGTGAATGGTATATGAGAACCGTGGGGAGTAGTAATGATCGCACCGATTCCATTACCATATGAATTAACCGCTCTGTCGAAAACCAGCTTCCACTGTGATCCTCTGTCAGGACCGTCGTCAGGTAAAGGCTAATCACAGTCCTCCGCTTTCAAAAACATGACGTCTTCATCTGGGAAGTCAAACTTCATTGGCTGATAGTCCTCAATCGGCTATTCCGCGAGATATTCCGACAGAACGCTTCCCTTAATGGCTTTCTAGGAAACGTACTGAATATCATACTCTATTAACACCATTTTCCATCGGGCAATCCTTCCGGAGAGTGCTTGTTTTTCAAAGACATACTTGATCGTGTCCATCCTCAAAATCAATAGGGTTGTGTGGTTTAACATGTACTGTCTCAAACGCTTTGCGGCCCAAGCGAGTGCACAACACGTTTTTTCCAGCATCGAGTACCTCGACTCACAATTGGTGAATTTCTTACTCAGGTAGTAGATAGCATGCTCTTTTCTACCTGACTCGTCCTGTTGACCGAGCACACATCCCATTGAATTCTCAAGAACCGTGAGATACATGATCAGTGGTCTCCCTGCAACTGGAGGCATGAGTATTGGAGGTTCCTGCAGATATTCTTTTATTCTTTCGAATGCCTTCTGGCAATTTTCATTCCACCTATCCGTTTGATCTTTTCTCAGCAATTTGAATATTGGTTCACAAGTGGCTGTGAGATGAGATATAAACCTTGCAATATAGTTTAATCTCCCCAGGAAACCACGAACCTCTTTTTCCGTTCTCGGCTTAGGCATTTCTTGTATAGCTCTTATTTTGGCAGGATCTACCTCAATACCCTTTTCACTGACAATGAAACACAATAACTTTCCAGATCTCACCCCGAAGGTGCACTTGTTAGGATTTAGCCTCAGCTTAAACTTCCTCAGCCTTTCAAACAATTTCAGAAGATCGACCAGATGTCCTTCCTCCGTATGTGACTTTGCTATCATGTCATCAACATAGACTTCCACCTCATGATGAATCATGTCATGAAACAAAGTGACCATCGCCCGCTGATAAGTTGCCCCTGCATTTTTCAATCCAAAGGGCATCACCTTATAGCAAAAAGTCCCTCACGGTATGATGAAAGTAGTTTTCTCCATGTCCTCTGGGGCCATCTTGATTTGGTTATACCCAGAGAAGCCATCCATGAATGAAAACACAGAAAACTGAGCGGTATTATCAACAAACACATCAATGTGAGGGAGCGGGAAATCGTCTTTCGGGCTTGCTTTATTCAGATCTCGATAATCAACGCACATCCTGACCTTTCCATCCTTCTTAGGCACAGGAACAATATTAGCGACCCACGGAGGGTAATTCATGACAACAAGAAACCCAACATTTAGCTGCTTCTGAACTTCTTCTTTGATCTTGACTGCCATGTCAGGCCTTGTCCGTCTCAACTTCTGCTTGACTGGCGAGCATTCTTCTCTGAGAGGTAGCAGGTGTACCACAATATCTGTATCCATCCCAGGCATGTCTTGGTAAGACCAAGCGAAGATATCCTTATACTCATGGAGCATTTCAACCAATCTTCTCTTGACACTGTCTTCCAATGCAGCCCCCACTTTGACCTCTTTCTTGTCATCCTCGGTACACAATTTGATAATCTCAATATCCTCCTGATGAGGCACAATGACCTTTTCCTCCTGCTTGAGAAGTCTGGCTAACTCTTAGGGTAGTTCACAGTCTTCGTCAGTCTCATCTTCAGCTTGATAAACGGGATTATCAAAGTCATATGAAGTCATAGCCGAACCTGAATCGATGGCATATGATAGAAAAGACCTGCATGAGGATGTTATGTTTATTATGCGATGCAACAAACAAAACACATTGCCATTTTTCTGTTAAGTATAAATGCAAAACAAAAACAAGAAAAACAGGGATCACAAAATTTGAATGCGAAACGTCTTTTATTAATGATAAACTGTAAATAACAAAAAGGCCCCACAAATGGGTCACTACGTCTTGGGAAGAACGTGTTGCACCCTAAAATTTGCTCAACCTTATTCATTTGGTTTATGTTTCAATTGCATTGGCATTTGCATATAGAGTCATGTACATAGCCTAACCATCTGCATAGCATAGCATAGCAAATCATCCAACAGGGACCAAGTGCTATTCTCACCTCTATGAGCCTATTAAGAGGTTATTGTTCAAATCCAATCTCCTTCAAGTCATCAGGAAGAATTTGAAAGCTGAGAAGTTAGTGGATCAAGCAGTGCATCTATCTCCTACCTGAGGGTATCTGAAGACCATCAGAGAAATTGTGAGCTTTGAGCTGAGCATGGAGAGTACATGGACATCATGGAAGACTTAGAAAGTCATTTGGAGAAAGAGACAAGTCATTGGTGTAGTCACAAGAATTGCAGTTGAAGGCAGTCAACTAGGGTTTCATCTGGGTCAACCCTGGGTCAACTTTAGGTCAATTGATTGATTGAAAGGCATTGAGGTCTATTGGAGAGATGTGGGGTTCATCATTTGACATATAGAGAAGGATATGATAATGTGCCAAGAAGAAATCAAGAGAAATCAAGGAGAAGAGGAGTTTCTAAATTAGGGTTTCTGTGTAAAATCCCCTGATTTAGGTTAGACTTCAAAGCAGTGTAACTCAAGATGCAAGCTTCATATGGATTCTTGGTCCACATGAAACTTGTAGAGTATCTTCATAGATTTAATTTTAGTGGTGGAAGTCATCAAGATGATTTATAGAACTCAAGTTATAGCCCTTGCAAGTTACAGGTCATCTGAGGGCACTGAAATTTGTCTGTGAAAGTTACTTGTCTTCCAAGCAATGTTTACCCCTCAAGGAGATTTCAAATGAATTTCTGGTCAACATAAGAATTGTTCCTTATTGTCTTAGCTTTCTAGAATGGTATGTTATGCCTTAATATGATTTGGGGAACTCTACTTATGGTCTTGGCAAGC
Source organism: Lathyrus sativus (assembly GCA_963859935.3). Taxonomy (NCBI): domain Eukaryota; kingdom Viridiplantae; phylum Streptophyta; class Magnoliopsida; order Fabales; family Fabaceae; genus Lathyrus; species Lathyrus sativus. The sequence goes on along the minus strand of OZ012741.1, from coordinate 438,476,074 downwards.
AAAGGGTATTTTGGTCATCTGGTGATTACAGGTCATTCTTAGCCTATGCCTAAAACTCCTACAAGGAAGCTTCAAATGGAAAACTTCCCAACATAAAAGTTGCTCAAAATGCCATTTTAAGTCTAGAAAAGAAGTCATGGAAGTTTGGAAATGCATGGAATGAGACTTGACCAAAATTGGTGGAAAATGACCTAAAAAAGGCATATAAGTTGAAAAAGTTGAAATAAAAAATTGGTTTGGGAGATCTACAAATCCAAAATGAGTCATCCAATATACTAAATTGATTCCAAACATCATTTTAGAGACATTGGTTCAGCCACTTTTTTGAGTTAGGGGTTAAAAAATGGACTTGCTTTGTATTTTTGTTACTTGCATATTAAGGCACCCTTGTAAAACTCAACATAAGTGAAATTTCAAGGCAAGGAGATTGGTTTTTTCACACATACCATGTCAATAACTCATGAGAGGAGATTTTGACACAAGTTTGGAAAGGTGTATGCATAAGATATGAGATGGTTCAAAGTATCATTAAGTGAGAACTTCCATAACTTTCCACCACTTTCTAGAATCCTCTAAGGTCATTCTACAAACTTCTAGATCTGTCTCTCCTCATCTATATAATGAACTGAATCCATTGGTGCAAAGGGTTGGTGAAAAAGAGGGAGAGAAAAGAGAGTTCCATTGTTGCTTCTCTTGTAAGAAAGTGTGAAATTCCCCAATCTACATCAATTCAGATCATTCTTTTTCTTCATCCATCATCCATTGAAGATTGTGAGTGGGAACAAGCAAGCTCAGAGGCATGTCCATGGAAGATTAAAGCTCTAGGGTTTGAAATTGCAAGATTCATAGCAGGATCCAATCTCACAATCCAAGCACTCATCATCACTATTGTTGCAAACAGAAAGATTCTCTTCAATCAAAGATCATCCTCGAAGGGTTACAAGCATTGAATCCACCTGTAACTACCTCTGCCATAGCTGCTAAGCAGGTTAGTGATTTCTTTCCTATCTCTATAATTAGGTGATGCTAGGTTAGATCATTGGTGTAAGATGGTTAGGGTTAGGAAGATGAGCATATACCCCATCTGTTATGGCCATTAGAGACAGTTTGATTCATGGTGATGAAACTTTCTTGATCTATAACTCCTGAATTAGGGCGAGGCAATGTTAGATTTTTGGATCAGAATACTCACCATGGTCTCTAGATCATCCTAGCATAGTTTCAGCAAGAATCTTAACCATGCATACCAGTGCAATTCAGGTGTGTCCAGAACTTCTACCCATCGTATTTCACTTTAGGGTGAGTTTCAGAAAAATCTAGGGTTAGGATCTTGTAGAGGGTGAAGAGTAGAGTAGTTTTGGTCTTAAGGTCGTGGCGTTTGGTTGAGGGAGGAGAGAGAACGAAGGACTTGAAGGTTCGTGCATGGCTATGAATTCTGCAAACCCTAGGTCTGATTTGGAGAAGACGATACCTTAGCCGTTGGATTATTTCAATTTGTTGACTCATTAACCTCATCGTGTGGCTGATATTTGAATCTGGAAATGGAGGGATCTTCTAACGCCAAACGCACCGTTTTACTTGAATCAAAAGCATGGGCTCAGCATCAGACTTCTATTCGCACACCCACCATCAGGCCCAATTGGAAATTACACGTGAAAAGTTACTCAGATACACCCCCACGCGCCCTTCTCTCTTTTTGTTTTTTATTTTCGTTTCTGATTAGTGATTGGGCCTCATGCAATTGTTATCCGCACCCCATTTCCCTGGCCCATCAGCAATAATAACTGGGCGCCACTGCTATTCAGACCCCCTCCCCTTTTAATTCATATTTTGTGTTTTTATTTTCTTTAATATTTTTCTCATCTGTAAAAAATCATAAAAAATGGAAAATTTGGTATTTTTAATTCCTTCTTTTTGTGGTGCGTCAATAATTCTGTCTAGAAAAATATTAAATAATAAAAGTGGCATTTTATTTTGTTTTAATATTTTTCATGCATTTTTCTTGTAAATAGCATTTTAATGGATTTAGTTTGATACCTATATTTGTTGATTTTAGATCTCATAGTTCCCTTTAGATTTAGGGTTCATTATTTTTAGGGTGATTAGTTTAGGACTTCAACTTGTATATAAGATTTAATTCATATTTTTAGAATTTAATCTTAGGTGATTTGTTTAGGTGAGATTATAGTGTTGAAAATCAGGGTTTTAGGTGAGCATAGGTGAGATAGTTTAATTCTTTTAGGAATTTTTGAGTTGATTTTGGGGTATGGGATTATAGGGGTTATGGGTATAGGATAGATCCCTTAGAGAATATTAGGATTCCCCTACTGCTATTAGTATATTGCTCATATTTGATTGACTGTATGGTGTGCCCTCTTTAGGGTTATCATTTTGTCTGTGTGTGGGGTATTGGGTTGTTTGGGACTCAGGGTTTGAGCTGAAGCCTATGAAGATGAAGCCCATTTGAAGATCAGAGAATGAAGACCAACTTCCAGAGTGGATGAGGAGTATCTCTTGCTGGTAGCTGTTAAAGTCTATAGGATCTAGGAGTTAGGCAGGCCCCTAGAGTAGCAAACTTGATTCTCAAACATGGAAGGTCTTGACTGCCTCCATTCTTCTCTGTGATGCGGAGTCTCTCTAAGACACTCACCCCCTTCCTTTGGAAGGCTTGGTGCTACTGTCTAAGGGATAGAACTCTTGAGAGAAAATATCATATGTGTTGTTAACAGTCTGTTTGCCACCCTTGGTGGTCAACTAATTGCTTAACACCCAATTCACTCTTGTGATTGATTCCTCAGCTTGGAGGTTAGGACTTGAAGAAAAGCCATTGTAGACTAAAGACTGATAATCAGAGACCTTGCTTGAAGGCTGTGGAGATGGAGATTGATGCTTGCTGAAGCTTGTAGTTGTGTGATGAAGACTTGAAGACTGATGTGGTGCAGAGCTGCTGTGGCTGTTTATTTTTGCTGTTTATTTCCTGATGTATTGTTTGGTTTTCCCGGATTGTATTGTTTGCTGTTTAACCTGTTGGGTTGAAAGTGAATCCTGTTCACTTTTGCCTATTGTTTTCTAGGTTCGAGGTTGAGTGGGACTCCCTTGCCTCGCTTGTATTGCTGCATCCATGCATTTTACTACTGTATATATCTGTTATTGTTTCTATTTCTGTCTACTCCCTTAGGATCTCTGTTTCTCTCTGCGCAAGAGAGGAGCATGATAGACATTAGGTCTTAACCCATGCATGATAACATTAGGTTAGTTTGACTCCCTTTTCAACCGTAGGTTAGAGTTCTGTCTCTTCTTTCTCAAAAACCAACAGAAAAACACAATAAATGTTTCAAACACAATAAAAGACACTTCTTCCGTAAAAGAATGTGAACTCATCAAAACGTCATTTTTGTCCGCTTGGACCAGTAATCAGAAAAAACCTTTGTCAGAAGGAATAAAAACAACCAAGACAGACCTGTGTCGTACGTGGCCCGAACTACGTTTGCTCTGATCCTTCATGCTGTATGAAAGTACGTAGGCATAGGATGCGATATCCTAGCGAGCAACCTTCCCCTCCTTTCCCGTAGGTAGGCGAACTACGTTGACTCTGATTTCTCGTTCCAGACGGGAATACGTAGGCATAAAGTGCGATACTTTGCCGAGTCATTTTCTTTTCCTTTAACCCCTGACCTTTAGTTTAGATAGAAATAACAATCCATACCCGAAAGCAAGCGTGGATCCCGTCGAGTACGACGGACGTGAGGGGTGCTAATACCTTCCCCTTGCGTAACCGACTCCCGAACCCAGGTTTTGGTTGCGATGACCATACCTTTCCCATTTTGCGGTAGGTTTACTCTGAGCGTTTCTTTTCCCTCCTGTGGGATAAATAACGCATGGTGGCGACTCTTCTGTTCAGCCGGCGCCGATTTTCACAGTAGCGACAGCTGGCGACTCTGCTGGGGATCCAACGTCCCCTGGCTGCTAAGGACTGCGATAGTCCTTATGCATTTGGGATCCAACGTCCCTTAAGAGAGTCAATCCTAGCGCTTGTTTTCCCGTCGAGGATTTTGTATGGATTTATATTTCTGACCTTTATTTTCAGCATTATATATAGCGATTATTATTGCTGTAGTGGGGTGTGACGGGTGTTCTATGATTGAGAGATAAGCCGGACCTGGGCTTGAGTGCACTTAGAATTAGGGTGGAAAGTAGTGGGCGCCCGCTTGCTTTGCTTGCCTTGGTGTCCCGCAAAATTCACACTCGGATGAGGTTCCTCTGGTTGGCCTCCTGCCCCTTCCTTTGGTTGGCGTGGGTTGCTGGTTAGTTGAATTGTCGACTCTGGGAACCGATCATTTGGAAGTTGGCTAAGTGAGGCCTCTTCAGGATTTGATGATGCCACTCCTTCTGGGAATCGTATCATCAACCCTGAAAGTCTGTGACGCCGACGACCGCATAGGATGCCATACCTTTGTCAGTTACTAGGACACCTACCTGTGAGAGGGTTTGGGGTTATGCAGGTAACTAGACCTTTAGATACCGGTTATTTCTTGATCTGAGATCCTCGGTATTTATGTCTATCAGAGACCAGTCAGAGTGACAGACCGATAATTGATGATGTTTGTTCGTTGAGTGTTCCGACTCCGATAATTGATGATGTTTGTTCGTTGAGTTCCCCGACTCCGATGATGGTTGTTCGTTGAGTGTTCCGACTCCGATAATTGATGATGTCTGTTCGTTGAGTTCTCCGACTCCGATGATGTTTGTTCGTTGAGTTTTCCGGCTCCGATGGTTGTTCGTTGAGTGTTCCGACTCCGATAATTGATGATGTCTGTTCGTTGAGTGTTCCGACTCCGATAATTGATGATGTTTGTTCGTTGAGTTCTCCGACTCCGACGATGTTTGTTCGTTGAGTGTTCTGACTCCGATGATTGACGGTTGTTCGTTGAGTTTGCTGGCTCCGATAGAGGCGACGTTGAGCGTGTTGGCTCCGGTTGTTCGTTGAGTGCTCCGGCTCCGATGTTTTTGTTGAGTTTTCCGACTCCGATTATTAATGATGTTTGTTAGTTGAGTGTTCTGACTCCGATAATGGTTGTTCGTTGAGTTTGTGGCTCCGATTGTTGTTTACGTTAAGTATCCGGGCTCCTATAGTTTGTCAAGCATTTTGGTCCCAGTTATTACGTTGAGCATCCCGACTCCGATAGATATTCTTTTTTTAGTGTGATCCTGTTATTGCGTTGAGGGCTCAGACTCCGGCAAATTGCGTAGAAAGATTCAAATTTTGTGCTCGTTGAACACTCAGGTTCCGACATTTCCAAGTCACCCCAACAGAGGTAGTCGGTCAAGGTCCGTGGTTTTATCAGATGATTGGGTGGTGGTTGCTGTAATAACCAAGATTCGGTTCTTTGGAGTGTTTTTTCCCAAGCAGTGGTGTTGTTTACTTTTGTACAGTTTATTTTTGCAGTTGGCAAATTTCCGGGTTTTATTAGTATTCAACCGTCTCGCACCTCGATTGTCTGAAGGCTGCGCTCTTCACCCAGTCGGGTCCAAGCCGCTTGAATAGGGGCAGCTGTTGCACCCTAAAATTTGACCAACCGGGTCCCGTATCTGACTCGATGTTTCGACGCATCTCGCATTCGCATTTACATACTGCATATAGTGCATTTCCTCAATCAATGTGATTTTATCGGGACTATAGCCCTACTGTCGCATTTCAGGTGTTTCAGACCGGTGCAGATAATCGGAGGTTATTTTGGGAAGTCGCGCGCTTCCTGGGTGTTTTCAGCTTATGCAGTGATTTTTTGGTATCTGGTTATTGTTTTGCTTCGATCTGGTCTCGCGCTCTCTTTTATATTGGTTATTTGCCTTTGTCTGCATTTTTTAGGATTTAATAGCTTCTTGTAGATTTTAAATAGGCTTTATAATTTTTTTAGAATTTAAATAGACTTTTTAATCATTTTTTGATAGAAGAATATAGATTTTTCTTTTATTAATAATAGATTTGCTTTTAAAAAAATAATATAGGTTTATTAGAATTTTTAGATTAGGGGATTTATTAGAGTTTTGTTAGTGTAGAATTTAGTTAGAATAATATTAGAGTTATTTTAGAGTTAATTTTTAGTTTAATTAGCCTTTAATCCGTTCATTAATCCTGAGCAGTAGTTAATTCAGTTTTTTTCCATTTAATTGGCCATTAATCATCTTCATTGATTTTAATCCAGATTTAATCCATTTTATCCAGTTTTTTCAGTCTTTTGTAATCATTTTCGTGTGGGCCCAATCAGGTGAAGCCCAATTCATGCAAAGCCCAATTCATGCAGTTCAAGTCCAGAATTGTCCAGAATAATCCAAGTCCTATATATTCATCAGGCCACGTGTAAGCGCAGGAGAGAGCCACATTTCACACTTCCACGAAGACACCTCACTCACACCTTCTCCCTCTCTCTGCCACATCACCCTCTACGTGGCACGCATGCGCCCAGCCTTTCCACTCACCAGTGCCACGCGTCCACCGCGGAGCCTCCACCGGTTGCATGGCCGGCGGCCATGCAACCACCGCAACAGAACGTCGCCGGCCACCCTAACCTACTCCGGCCGCCCTACCCGTCACCGGAAAACCCTGAAACACCCAAAAAATTCCAGAATCCATCCTTTGATCTTCATCTTCTCCGGTCACTGATTCATCCAATATCCAGCAACGCTCATCATTTCCAGAAGGATCTTCATGTTCTTCATCTGATCATTTTCCAGAACGCCTATGAGTTCTTCACCGAAATCTCCAGATTCTTGAAGACACAACCGCTCGCATGTTCAAGTGTTCATCCAAAGGCTTCAAGAACATCCAGAAACGATCATCATCATATGAACCTTCAAGGCGTTCAAGAACCATATCCAGAAATGTTCAACGATCTATATTTTTTTTTCCAGATCTGCCTTCATCTCGTTCATCAGAGAACTTCATGCGAACCTCTGAACAACCTTCATTCAATTAAATCACCAAGATCCATCCAAGAACAGTTCTTGAACTCTATCATTCATCCGTCATCTTCCAGAAGATTCAAGATCTTCATCGTCTCCAACGTTTCCAGGAGCTTCAACATTTTGGTTCAAGATCATCACATTCATCATCTTCAAACTTCATCAGATTTCCAGAAAGAAGACCTTCAAGAACATCCAAGCAACTCCAAGATCTTCAAGCAAACGCCAGAAATCACCAGAAAACTCATCAACGCGTTCATCAGTCCTCCTTCAACTTTCCAGAAAGCGTCATCAAGAACGGCGAGCTTTCGATCAAGTCATTCAGAAGATTTGCGAGAATTTGTTTGTTTTAGTTTGTTCATGTTGTTTTAGTGGTTGTGAAAAAAGCCATGTTCGAATCTGAGGAGAGGTTCAGAGAGGGACGGACGCGAGAGGTTAGAGCGAAGGAGAGTAGGAGTAGAAAGAAAGAATGGCGCCATTCGCGTGTGGATGAACAGTGGCAGCAGGAATTAGGGTTTGGATGTGGTGTTCTGAGGTTTGGGTCCGCGTGGCTGGTGGGCCTCTAAGCCCAATGAAGATTTTGGACTACACACTCCCGTTTCAGCATCATACCCCCCTCCCCGGGTTTTTTCTGTTTGTGTTATTTTTCTGGGCTGGGCCCAATGGGTTGTTTTACTAGCTACATACCCCCTGTACCAGTGCACCCCCTCCCTGTATTTTTTTCTTTTCTATTTTCTTACATGTTTTTTGTTGCTTTATAGAAAAGAAATATTAAAAAGAAAAAGAAGAGGAAAAAATATTAAAAAAGAGAAATAGAAGAAAAAGAAATTATGAAAAAGAAAAGTGAAAAAGAAATAGAAAAAAGGATATAAAAAAAATATTGAATGAGAAAAATATATAAAAAGAAATATTTGAAAAAAGGAAAAAATATTTTGAAAGAAAAGAAAAAATACATGGAAAAATATTTTGAAGAAGGATACTTGAAGAAAAAGAGAAAAGAGATATTGAAAAATATGAGAAAATAATGTTGAAAAAAGAGAAAAACAATAGAAAGAAATAGTAAAAAATATTAGTTTTAATATTTTTTAGAGGACATTTTTTCCATAGAGTTTATTTACCTTTTAGGGATAGTTTAGAAGTCCACTTGTTAGGGGACTATTTTCCATTCGATTTTTCAGGATAGGATAGGATAGTATTTCCTAGGAGTTTATTTTCAGTATTCAATCATTGTAATCATTTTTCAGAATGTTAATAAAACGAGATTTGAGTTGTGGTCCCGAAGTAGCCGAACTACAGCTGCTCTGATTCCTCGTACCAGACGAGGATATGTAGGCATAGGATGCGATATCCTAGCGAGCACACTAACGACTAACCTTTTGTTCTCTCGCTGCTGTGCGATCGAGACTTTCCCGCTGACGACTGATGTTACCCTTTTCTCTTGCCCGAGTGCATTTGAGACCAGACCGTAGTTTTTCCCATAGGTTCCCGTACCTGCGAAACCAGTTTGATTTCTCACTGCTGTGTGAGAATACCCTGTTTAGCCGTAGTTAGCCTGAACTACGTAAAGCTCTGATCTTCCATGCAGTGTGGAAGTACGTAGGCACAAGACGCGAGGTCTTGGCGAGCCAATTTCCCTGTAGTCCCGAACTACGTTGACTATGACTTTCTCTCTTGAGAATACGTAGGCATAGAGTGCGACGCTCTATCGAGTCAATTCCCTTCCGTTTAGATTTAGCAGTCGTAGATAGATTGTTTTGCATCCTTTAGACAACCCAAGCAAGCGTGGATCCCGTCGAGTACGACAGACGTGAGGGGTGCTAATACATTCCCCTTGCGTAACCGACTCCCGAACCCAGGTTTTGGTTGCGATGACCATACCTTTCCCGTTTTACGGTAGGTTTACTCTAAGCGTTTCCTTTCCCTCCTGTGGGATAAATAACGCATGGTGGCGACTCTTCTGTTCAGCCCGCGCCGATTTTCGCAGTAGCGACAACTGGCGACTCTGCTGGGGATCCAACGTCCCCTGGCTGCTAAGGACTGCGATAGTCCTTATGCATTTGGGATCCAACGTCCCTTAAGAGAGTCAATCCTAGCGCTTGTTTTCCCGTCGAGGATTTTGTATGGATTTATATTTCTGACCTTTATTTTCAGCATTATATATAGCGATTATTATTGTTGTAGTGGGGTGTGACGGGTGTTCTATGATTGAGAGATAAGTCGGACCTGGGCTTGAGTGCACTTAGAATTAGGGTGGAAAGTAGTGGGCGCCCGCTTGCTTTGCTTGCCTTGGTGTCCCGAAAAATTCACACTCGGATGAGGTTCCTCTGGTTGGCCTCCTGCCCCTTCCTTTGGTTGGCGTGGGTTGCTGGTTAGTTGAATTGTCGACTCTGGGAACCGATCATTTGGAAGTTGGCTAAGTGAGGCCTCTTCAGGATTTGATGATGCCACTCCTTCTGGGAATCGTATCATCAACCCTGAAAGTCTGTGACGCCGATGACCGCATAGGATGCCATACCTTTGTCAGTTACTAGGACACCTACCTGTGAGAGGGTTTGGGTTTATGCAGGTAACTAGACCTTCAGATACCGGTTATTTCTTGATCTGAGATCCTCGGTATTTATGTCTATCAGAGACCAGTCAGAGTGACAGACCAGTTGGAGATATGATATGAGGTCTGTTAGAGACCAGTCAGAGTTATGTTGTGGGGTCTATCAGAGACCAGGGTTGGATCTTTGTGTAGGGTCTATCTGAGACCAAGGTTTGAGGAATTCTGGAGGGTCTATCTGAGACTTGTTGATATGGTTCAGGCTTCTCAGCCGGGGCACTTGATCCCTGTTGACTGTGTGCATACGCATTCGCATTTTCATTCATATGTTGGTAGCATATTGCATATCCATTTTGCATTGCAGGTACTGGTTCGAAATTGTATCTCATCTCCTGCATCTCAGCAGGTGTTTACAGAATTGCAAGCCAACGTCCTCACCGATATTCCACTCGCACCAACTGCCGAAGAATCATGGATCAAATGCAGAATGAGATGCAAGACATGCGCGAGAAGCTAGCGCTCTTCATGCAGACCATGGAGACTATTGCAAAGGGTCAGGAGAATTTGCAAGCTATGGTGCAGCCTCTGTTGGCAAGAAACGCTGGGCACGGGAATGAGGATCATCAGTCTGTGCGAGTCGACACTATTCATGGGGATGGTACTCCCACACCAGTGGCTCCGCCTGTAGTCAACATACCTGCTGTCAATATCAACAACGGTACTGCTGCTGGGAACGGTAACGTTAGAATTGGGAACGAGACTGCTGTCCATAACGTTGGGCTTGGTGATGTCAACCTGGGTGATAATATGGGAGGCAACGGCTTCGGTAATACGGGATTCGGTTTCAATGACCAGGGATTCGATAATGCTGGGAAATATGGTTTCAATGCTCAAGGCTTGGGGCAAGACGGATATGGTATGACCAATCAGGATTATGGAGGATTTGGAAATGGAAATGGCGCTGGGTTGATGACTTTTGGACCTGCTGGAATTGCTCCGGGATACGGTAACAGAGGGCGAGGCCCGATAATGAATCAGATCAGAGCTGACCATAACAACGGATACGATGGGTATGGAGCTGGGAATGGTAATTGGCAAGAGGATCAGCAGGAGGACGCCTTCTCCGGTGGAGGTTTCGAAGGACCGATGGATGACTCCCAGAGGATCAGAATGCTAGAAGAGCAGATGAGGGGGGTCGTAAACTAAAGTGCTGTCGGACTGGATATGTCAACAATGGGTCTGGTACCTGGCTTGAGGGTGCCAATCAAATTCAAAGCTCCTACATTTGATAAGTATAAAGGGGACACTTGTCCAAAAGTACACGTGCGGTCTTATTACCGAAGAATGTCTGCGTATTCAACTGATGAAAGGATGCTAATGCATTTCTTTCAAGATAGCTTGTCAGGTCCTTCCCTCGAGTGGTATATGGGACTGGAGCCAACGCATATAAAGACTTGGAAGCAGCTGGCAGAGGCATTTGCAGCTCACTATAAGTATAACAGCGACTTGGCACCCAACCGGGTCCAATTGCAAGGGCTGTCTCAGAAGAAGGGTGAGAGCTTTAAAGAGTATGCGCAAAGATGGCGCGACATGGCTGCCAGGGTCCGTCCTCCTTTAGAAGACAAGGAAATGAATGACATGTTCATCGGAACATTCACCGGCGTGTTTTATGACAAATTGTTTCACACATCTTTGGCCAGTTTCTCAGACTTAATTCTGATGGGAGAAAAGATTGAAAATAACATTAAGGTAGGAAGGTTCCAAGCAGGTGAGCCTACTTCAGCAGTAAGTGCGAAGAAAGCCTTCGGTGGCAGGAAAGGAGAAGGGGAAACGAGCTCCGTGTCCAGCTCCCGTGGAAGAAGGAGGAATCAACGCTGGGGCAACCAGCAGCAACAGGTCGCTAATGTCACTGTTCCCGCGGCTCCACAGCAGCAGCAGAATCAACAAGGATATAGAAAGTATCCGGTCCGGCCAGCAAACAGACATTTTGACACGCCAAACTCCTCCTACGCTGATCTACTCCAAACCTTGTTGGGATTACAACTGGTTCAGAAGAGAACCTTGGCGCCCTTGACAGGGGCGCCACCACCTGGATATGACGAGAACGTGCGATGTGAGTTTCATTCAGGGGCACCTGGTCACTCGATTGAACAGTGCAAAGCTTTTAAGCACAAGGTGCAAGACTTGATTGACAGCAAAGCAATCAACTTCTCTGAATGATGTCCCCAATGTGGCTCAAAACCGCGGGCAAGCCGGAGTCTAACTGACGAAAAAGGGTTCCTTAGATTGGTCGGGCCATTGAGAGACAGGTCAAGACAGTAGCAGGCTACCTCTCACAATTGTTCAGAGGATGGTTGACTCAACAATAAATCAAAGTGCAAGAAGCCCAGTTCTGAGACACTGGCATTTTTCATGTTATTTTGTTCATGCCTTTGCATTTGTAGTTTCCTTCCTGTTGAATTGCAAATTTCGCTTGTAAAACTCGTTGTTTTTTCGATTGATATTGATAAACGAAATAAATATGCATGTTTTGAATTAATCTAGTCGTGTTCACTCTTTGTGTTTCTTTAATGCTTAATGCTTGTTTTAGCAGGAATCCGGGGAGGATGACGAAAACAGATGACGAATAATCTTCCGATTGTATGCTCTTGGATAAAAACTTGTTGATGAGGTACAGGCATTGTTTCAATCCATAAACACCGGAGATATAAGGAAGATAATCCCTTGATAACCCCTTTTGAGCCCAGTAGTAGGAGTTTCTTTTCTTTTTTTTTTGAAAATGAAAAACCCTAAATCTTAACCCGGGGCAGGGTAGGTGTCAGTTAGTTTGGCCAAGCGTTCAAATCGCGAAAGGAGTGTCCGTTCGAGGATAAATCACACATCTAGAGGTCGTGCCTAGAAGACCACAATGGTTAAATGGAAAGAGGGAAACAGTCACATTATTCCACAAAAAGTCAGACAAACCAGTGTCACACGACTTGTTCGGAAAAAAAAACGAAAAGCGAGAAGAATCAAAAGCCCGCTAAGTCAAAACTTGAAAACAAATGACTTAGGCAAAAATAGGGGCATCCCGTTGGACTGGAAAATCAAAAGAATCTCAAAAGATACTCAGTCCAGGCAAAAGTTAGGGAATGAAAAAAAAACGAAAGACGAAAAGGATTGTCAAAGAAAAATCCTCGAAAAGGACAAAGGCGTGTGACTCTGGGCACCCAAAGACGAAAAGCAAAAAAATGTGTGGTATCCTGAACCATCACTCCTATCATTCCACCTCTAATAGGTGAACGCTGAAGTCAGATTAGCTGAACATACGATTGGAGAACATCATGGAGAATGGGTGGGTTAAAATAAACTTTGAGCCTTTATCTTTCCTTGTTAACCGTGAACCCGGCCACGTTACAACCCGAAAAAGTCCTAATTGAAACAGGTTTAGTCCGAGAGCATACGTCGGTAAAGATCGCATCGGAACTGAATCCTAAAAGGGTTCCTCTTACCAGCTTTCATATTGACATTTTGATAATTGATTCATTACATGTCGCAAAATTTTTTTCCAGTGAACAGACTTGGATTTTGAAACTGTCATGTGCATTGCGTTTAATATATCTTTTATGCAGAACAACTTGTGTTACTTGCGAGTAAGCGCATGCCGACAGGAAAGATTCCTACAGTGGAAGGTCTGATCAAGATAAAATGCAGAATGCCCAAATGTTTCGTGAACTGGGGCAAGCTATATTGATTAATTCCGGTAGGGTCAGTCATCCTAGAATCAGTTAATCTGGGGCAATTAGGTCGAGATTTGGCAAATCTCTCGCGGCTAGGGGCATTACTCCACGAATCAGTCGATTAGGAGCAAAAGATTATCACAAGACCGAGGCAGAACACCCTAAAAAAACAAAATATATTGTTGGGACATTCTTTTGGGGTTTGACGTACAGAAACAGTTCAGATCTAACCCTCAGGGTTTAGAGATTGAAGAGCCTTGGCCAGAAACTCGTAACAGAAAGACTTGATCGTTATGTGAAGTGAATCTCCATGCAGGTCGCGCTTCAACGATGACAATGTTCCTCACTGAAGAAGGATCAAATTCCCCAGCTAGTCGTAGTTTATCCAAAGGACATTCTCCAGCAAAGTCATTCATCCTCAGCAGAGTTTGGCGATTCCAAGATTGTAGGATGTATTCAGACAGTGTGGTGTCCCCCAGAAGGATTCCCCCATCTCAAGCACAGTGGTTTAGCCTCAGAAGATCAATATCTCCAACTTGTGAGCTGTATTCAGACAGTTCACCTTTCCCCGTAGGGTCCTTTATTCTCCCCCAGCGGAGTCAGTTATAGTTTCCCCAAGAGAGTCGTTTCCCCCCAGCGGAGTTCTCTCTTCCCAGCAAGTGTGGTTCTTTCCTCCCATTGGAAATCAAAGGTTAAAGCTCTCCCCAACAGAGTTGTTTGTATGTCCGGGCATTTATTTTGCCGGAATACTTTGTGATACCCGTCCATTTCCGAGCATGGTGGTGTTTGTCCTCAACGGCAGAATTGATGAAGCAAGCTCGTCAGAGCTTTTCCCAGCAGCTCGAGCCTGCATTTGCATCGGCATATAGTGTCATATTTGCATCGGCATATAGTGTCATATTTGCATCGGCATATAGTGCCATATTTGCATCTACCAAAAAAAACGCGTAGCATTTCCATACTGTATGGAGCATTACGCCATTGCCAAACATATGCATTTTGAAGCATCGATCAGGTTGGTTGACCTTTTGCTTTCAGGTATGGTTCTCAATAGGAGTATGGAGTTCTAAAGCTCAGATGTTACTAGACAATCGAGGTCTCGCCAGGAGACGTGTGATGTAGTTCAGTTTATTATATCCCCCACAGAGTTGCCAATTGAGGCGTTGTTGTACCCGGTCAGCGGGATGTTTTCTTCAAGTTTGTTGTGCATTGGCACGTGGCTTTCATAAAATCAAATTTCAGAAGTGGTCACTTGGTATCGATACAGGTGTTGGGCGGCTATTTTCCAGAGTATCCCCAGTAGACTATGCTACGATACGGTTGTTCGTTGAGTTCCCCGACTCCGATAATGGTTGTTCGTTGAGTGTTCCGACTCCGATAATTGATGATGTTTGTTCGTTGAGTTCTCCGACTCCGATGATGTTTGTTCGTTGAGTTTTTCGGCTCCGATGTTTGTTCGTTAAGTGTTCCGACTCCGATAATTGATGATGTTTGTTCGTTGAGTTCTCCGACTCCGATGATGGTTGTTCGTTGAGTGTTCCGACTCCGATAATTGATGATGTCTGTTCGTTGAGTTCTCCGACTCCGATGATGTTTGTTCGTTGAGTTTTCCGGCTCCGATGGTTGTTCGTTGAGTGTTCCGACTCCGATAATTGATGATGTTTGTTCGTTGAGTTCTCCGACTCCGATGATGGTTGTTCGTTGAGTGTTCCGACTCCGATAATTGATGATGTCTGTTCGTTGAGTGTTCCGACTCCGATAATTGATGATGTCTGTTCGTTGAGTTCTCCGACTCCGATGATGTTTGTTCGTTGAGTTTTCCGGCTCCGATGGTTGTTCGTTGAGTGTTCCGACTCCGATAATTGATGATGTTTGTTCGTTGAGTTCTCCGACTCCGATGATGGTTGTTCGTTGAGTGTTCCGACTCCGATAATTGATGATGTATGTTCGTTGAGTGTTCCGACTCCGATAATTGATGATGTCTGTTCGTTGAGTTCTCCAACTCCGATGATGTTTGTTCGTTGAGTTCTTCGACTCCGATGATGGTTGTTCGTTGAGTGTTCCGACTCCAATAATTGATGATGTTTGTTCGTTGAGTTCTCCGACTCCGATGATGGTTGTTCGTTGAGTGTTCCGACTCCGATAATTGATGATGTCTGTTCGTTGAGTTCTCCGACTCCGATGATGTTTGTTCGTTGAGTTTTCTGGCTCCGATGGTTGTTCGTTGAGTGTTCCGACTCTGATAATTGATGATGTCTGTTCGTTGAGTGTTCCGACTCCGATAATTGATGATGTTTGTTCGTTGAGTTCTCCGACTCCGACGATGTTTGTTCATTGAGTGTTCTGACTCCGATGATTGACGGTTGTTCGTTGAGTTTGCTGGCTCCGATAGAGGCGACGTTGAGCGTGTTGGCTCCGGTTGTTCGTTGAGTGTTCCGGCTCCGATGTTTTTGTTGAGTTTTCCGACTCTGATTATTAATGATGTTTGTTAGTTGAGTGTTCTGACTCCGATAATGGTTGTTCGTTGAGTTTGTGGCTCCGATTGTTGTTTACGTTAAGTATCCGGGCTCCTATAGTTTGTCAAGCATTTTGGTCCCAGTTATTACGTTGAGCATCCCGACTCCGATAGATATTCTTTTTTTAGTGTGATCCTGTTATTGCGTTGAGGGTTCAGACTCCGGCAAATTGCGTAGAAAGATTCAAATTTTGTGCTCGTTGAACACTCAGGTTCCGACATTTCCAAGTCACCCCAACAGAGGTAGTCGGTCAAGGTCCGTGGTTTTATCAGACGATTGGGTGGTTGTTGCTGTAATAACCAAGATTCGGTTCTTTGGAGTGTTTTTTCCCAAGCAGTGGTGTCATTTACTTTTGTACAGTTTATTTTTGCAGTTGGCAAATTTCCGGGTTTTATTAGTATTCAACCGTCTCGTACCTCGATTGTCTGAAAGCCGTTCGCTCTTCACCCAATCGGGTCCAAGTCGCTTGAATAGGGGCAGCTGTTGCACCCTAAAATTTGCTCAACCTTATTCATTTGGTTTATGTTTCAATTGCATTGGCATTTGCATATAGAGTCATGTACATAGCCTAACCATCTGCATAGCATAGCATAGCAAATCATCCAACAGTGACCAAGTGCTATTCTCACCTCTATGAGCCTATCAAGAGGTTATTGTTCAAATCCAATCTCCTTCAAGTCATCAGGAAGAATTTGAAAGCTGAGAAGTTAGTGGATCAAGCAGTGCATCTATCTCCTACCTGAGGGTATCTGAAGACCATCAGAGAAATTGTGAGCTTTGAGCTGAGCATGGAGAGTACATGGACATCATGGAAGACTTAGAAAGTCATTTGGAGAAAGAGACAAGTCATTGGTGTAGTCACAACAATTGCAGTTGAAGGCAGTCAGCTATGGTTTCATCTGGGTCAACCCTGGGTCAACTTTAGGTCAATTGATTGATTGAAAGGCATTGAGGTCTATTGGAGAGATGTGGGGTTCATCATTTGACATATAGAGAAGGATATGATAATGTGCCAAGAAGAAATCAAGAGAAATCAAGGAGAAGAGGAGTTTCTAAATTAGGGTTTATGTGTAAAATCCCCTGATTTAGGTTAGACTTCAAAGCAGTGTAACTCAAGATGAAAGCTTCATATGGATTCTTGGTCCACATGAAACTTGTAGAGTATCTTCATAGATTTAATTTGAGTGGTGGAAGTCATCAAGATGATTTATAGAACTCAAGTTATAGCCCTTGCAAGTTACAGGTCATCTGAGGGCACTGAAATTTGTCTGTGAAAGTTACTTGTCTTCCAAGCAATGTTTACCCCTCAAGGAGATTTCAAATGAATTTCTGGTCAACATAAGAATTGTTCCTTATTGTATTAGATTTCTAGAATGGTATGGTATGCCTTCATATGATTTGGGGAACTCTACTTATGGTCTTGGCAAGCAAAGGGTATTTTGGTCATCTGGTGATTACAGGTCATTCTTAGCCTATGCCTAAAACTCCTACAAGGAAGCTTCAAATGGAAAACTTCCCAACATCAAAGTTGCTCAAAATGCCATTTTAAGTCTAGATAAGAAGTCATGGAAGTTTGGAAATGCATGGAATGAGACTTGACCAAAGTTGGTGGAAAATGACCTAAAAAAGGCATATAAGTTGAAAAAGTTGAAATAAAAAATTGGTTTGGGAGATCTACAAATCCAAAATGAGTCATCCAATATACCAAATTGATTCCAAACATCATTTTAGAGACATTGGTTCAGCCACTTTTTTGAGTTAGGGGTTAAAAAATGGACTTGCTTTGTATTTTTGTTACTTGCATATTAAGGCACCCTTGTAAAACTCAACATAAGTGAAATTTCAAGGCAAGGAGATTGGTTTTTTCACACATACCATGTCAATAACTCATGAGAGGAGATTTTGACATAAGTTTGGAAAGGTGTATGCATAAGATATGAGATGGTTCAAAGTATCATTAAGTGAGAACTTCCATAACTTTCCACCACTTTCTAGAATCCTCTAAGGTCATTCTACAAACTTTTAGATCTGTCTCTCCTCATCTATATAATGAACAGAATCCATTGGTGCAAAGGGTTGGTGAAAAAGAGGGAGAGAAAAGAGAGTTCCATTGTTGCTTCTCTTGTAAGAAAGTGTGAAATTCCCCAATCTACATCAATTCAGATCATTCTTTTTCTTCATCCATCATCCATTGAAGATTGTGAGTGGGAACAAGCAAGCTCAGAGGCATGTCCATGGAAGATTAAAGCTCTAGGGTTTGAAATTGCAAGATTCATAGCAGGATCCAATCTCACAATCCAAGCACTCATCATCACTATTGTTGCAAACAGAAAGATTCTCTTCAATCAAAGATCATCCTCGAAGGGTTACAAGCATTGAATCCACCTGTAACTACCTCTTCCATAGCTGCTAAGCAGGTTAGTGATTTCTTTCCTATATCTATAATTAGGTGATGCTAGGTTAGATCATTGGTGTAAGATGGTTAGGGTTAGGAAGATGAGCATATACCCCATCTGTTATGGCCATTAGAGACAGTTTGATTCACGGTGATGAAACTTTCTTGATCTATAACTCCTGAATTAAGGCGAGGCAATGTTAGATTTTTGGCTCAGAATACTCACCATGGTCTCTAGATCATCCTAGCATAGTTTCAGCAAGAATCTTAACCATGCATACCAATGCCATTCAGGTGTGTCCAGAACTTCTACCCATCGTATTTCACTTTAGGGTGAGTTTCAGAAAGATCTAGGGTTAGGATCTTGTAGAGGGTGAAGAGTAGAGTAGTTTTGGTCTTAAGGTCGTGGCGTTTGGTTGAGGGAGGAGAGAGAACGAAGGAATTGAAGGTTCGTGCATGGCTATGAATTCTGCAAACCCTAGGTCTGATTTGGAGAAGACGATACCTTAGCCGTTGGATTGTTTCAATTTGTTGACTCATTAACCTCATCGTGTGGCTGATATTTGAATCTAGAAATGGAGGGATCTTCTAACGCCAAACGCACCGTTTTACTTGAATCAAAAGCATGGGCTCAGCATCAGACTTCTATTCGCACACCCACCATCAGGCCCAATTGGAAATTACACGTGAAAAGTTACTCAGATACACCCCCACGCGCCCTTCTCTCTTTTTGTTTTTTATTTTCGTTTCTGATTAGTGATTGGGCCTCATGCAATTGTTATCCGCACCCCATTTCCCTGGCCCATCAGCAATAATAACTGGGCGCCACTGCTATTCAGACCCCCTCCCCTTTTAATTCATATTTTGTGTTTTTATTTTCTTTAATATTTTTCTCATCTGTAAAATATCATAAAAAATGGAAAATTTGGTATTTTTAATTCCTTCTTTTTGTGGTGTGTCAATAATTCTGTCTAGAAAAATATTAAATAATAAAAGTGGCATTTTATTTTGTTTTAATATTTTTCATGCATTTTTCTTGTAAATAGCATTTTAATGGATTTAGTTTGATACCTATATTTGTTGATTTTAGATCTCATAGTTCCCTTTAGATTTAGGGTTCATTCTTTTTAGGGTGATTAGTTTAGGACTTCAACTTGTATATAAGATTTAATTCATATTTTTAGAATTTAATCTTAGGTGATTTGTTTAGGTGAGATTATAGTGTTGAAAATCAGGGTTTTAGGTGAGCATAGGTGAGATAGTTTAATTCTTTTAGGAATTTTTGAGTTGATTTTGGGGTATGGGACTATAGGGGTTATGGGTATAGGATAGATCCCTTAGAGAATATTAGGATTCCCCTACTGCTATTAGTATATTGCTCATATTTGATTGACTGTGTGGTGTGACCTCTTTAGGGTTATCATTTTGTCTGTGTGTGGGGTATTGGGTTGTTTGGGACTCAGGGTTTGAGCTGAAGCCTATGAAGATGAAGCCCATTTGAAGATCAAAGAATGAAGACCAACTTCCAGAGTGGATGAGGAGTATCTCTTGCTGGTAGCTGTTGAAGTCTATAGGATCTAGGAGTTAGGCAGGGCCCTAGAGTAGCAAACTTGATTCTCAAACATGGAAGGTCTTGACTGCCTCCATTCTTCTCTGTGATGCGGAGTCTCTCTAAGACACTCACCCCCTTCCTTTGGAAGGCTTGGTGCTACTATCTAAGGGATAGAACTCTTGAGAGAAAATATCATATGTGTTGTTAACAGTCTGTTTGCCACCCTTGGTGGTCAACTAATTGCTTAACACCCAATTCACTCTTGTGATTGATTCCTCAGCTTGGAGGTTAGGACTTGAAGAAAAGCCATTGTAGACTAAAGACTGATAATCAGAGACCTTGCTTGAAGGCTGTGGAGATGGAGATTGATGCTTGCTGAAGCTTGTAGCTGTGTGATGAAGACTTGAAGACTGATGTGGTGCAGAGCTGCTGTGGCTGTTTATTTTTGCTGTTTATTTCCTGATGTATTGTTTGGTTTTCCCGGATTGTATTGTTTGCTGTTTAACCTGTTGGGTTGAAAGTGAATCCTGTTCACTTTTGCCTATTGTTTTCTAGGTTCGAGGTTGAGTGGGACTCCCTTGCCTCGCTTGTATTGCTGCATCCATGCATTTTACTACTGTATATATCTGCTATTGTTTCTGTTTCCGTCTACTCCCTTAGGATCTCTGTTTCTCTCTGCGCAAGAGAGGAGCATGATAGACATTAGGTCTTAACCCATGCATGATAACATTAGGTTAGTTTGACTCCCTTTTCAACCGTAGGTTAGAGTTCTGTCTCTTCTTTCTCAAAAACCAACAGAAAAACACAATAAATGTTTCAAACACAATAAAAGACACTTCTTCCGTAAAAGAATGTGAACTCATCAAAACGTCATTTTTGTCCGCTTGGACCAGTAATCAGAAAAAACCTTTGTCAGAAGGAATAAAAACAACCAAGACAGACCTGTGTCGTACGTGGCCCGAACTACGTTTGCTCTGATCCTTCATGCTGTATGAAAGTACGTAGGCATAGGATGCGATATCCTAGCGAGCAACCTTCCCCTCCTTTCCCGTAGGTAGGCGAACTACGTTGACTCTGATTTCTCGTTCCAGACGGGAATACGTAGGCATAAAGTGCGATACTTTGCCGAGTCATTTTCTTTTCCTTTAACCCCTGACCTTTAGTTTAGATAGAAATAACAATCCATACCCGAAAGCAAGCGTGGATCCCGTCGAGTACGACGGACGTGAGGGGTGCTAATACCTTCCCCTTGCGTAACCGACTCCCGAACCCAGGTTTTGGTTGCGATGACCATACCTTTCCCGTTTTACGGTAGGTTTACTCTGAGCGTTTCCTTTCCCTCCTGTGGGATAAATAATGCATGGTGGCGACTCTTCTGTTCAGTCGACGCCGATTTTCGCAGTAGCGACAGAACGCAGGACTGAACATAATCAAAACAATGAACATTACTCTGCAGTAGTAACATGAATGACTTCTTCGGTAGTCCAGTTGCACAACTTCTGGCCGGGATTACATCGACGGATCCACGCATCCATGTCGCAGTTACTGTCACCTTCATCATCTTCAACGACATTGATCCTGTCAAATATCACACCACTGCTGGTGAACTACACCGGTCCCCTGTATCTCGGAATCTGAGAAGAACCAGAGGGTTTGTATCCCAGGTCGAATTTGTCATGCTTGGCAAAAACATCAAGAACTTGACCCCACTTCTAAGACAAGCCGGATTCTACGATAGCACGGGCTTCCCTGAGCGAAGCCATTGAACCCTCTGGGCCTTTGGCTTCTACATGAGACTTCCCCTGAATATGAATTGTTTTGAATGCCTGGCAGAGTGTTTTGTGGATCTCACCATCCACTTCCATGTTGTTGTACCCCAAATTTTGACCCCTTAGATTCTCATTATCATTTTTAGAAGCATGATCATGCATTATCTAACCCTAAATCAAGTGCAAGTTTATTATTGTCAAGTTACAGATGAATCAGGGTTCTCGCACCGACAAATTCAAAACAATCAAGGAATGATCAACCAATGATTTGGGCCAATTTAATCATTGAATGAAATCAAAGATAATATCAAAGTCAAAAGAGAAGTCAATTTGAAGAAATCATTTCGGAATCAAGAACAGTGCAGTCAAGAGGGCCCGATTAGGGTTTTTAACTAGTGGAAAGTCAACTGTGGTTTGACTTTGATGTTGGAAAAGGTTTTAATGGTGGGAGTGAGGTCCATGAAGTTAATATAGGCTATTAAAGACTATTCAAGAAGTATCCAAGTCTCAGGATGTCCAGAATATCAACGGGTGACTCAATCGGCACCGATCGATTGTACGGTTGACCGAAAAGTCAACTCCCCAAATTTTGAGAATTGGGATCCAAGTTGTGAATCAAAGTTGTTCCTTATGTCATAATGGACTTGCATATCAATTTTCATGGTCATTGGATCAAGAATGAGAGAGTAATCGAGAAATCGGGAAATTAGGGTTTTGAAAAGGGCTAAACCGTATCTCCTTAACCATACATCCAATTGAGTTGGTTCTAGTCTCATTTGAAAGCTATTGACAAGTCCTACAAAAGTCCCATACTAGTCCACAACCAGAAAATGCATACTTTTTGAGATATAAGCAAAAACATTCCTAGAAGGGAAAATAACTTAGAAAATTTCTAAGTCATTTTCACTTTAGAAGCTAAAATCAGCCAACTTCAAGGGGGTTTTGCACCTAGTTTCAAATAGAATCAAGATTTCTGGCCAACATGAAAGTTTTAGTACTATGTGAGGGCTTTCTAAATTGTACAAGAACATCTCAAGGTGAGTTGTGAGCTGAGAGATACATGTGTTCAAAGTTGGTATTTTGTCATGCTAGTCCCACATTGACCAATATTGCAAAAGCACCTCTATCACTCAAGTGGGCCAATTCTAACTTATCAAACTCATACTATCTGACATATTGAACATCTCAAGCAAGTTGAAACAAAGAAATTGCATGGAGATAGCATAGAATTAAAGATTGGAAGTTCATTGCCTAAGTTGTTATTTTTGACTTTTCCAAGCATGAGGTGGAAAGTGATTCTGCTCCAGCCACTCTACCAAGCCTCTAGGCTGTGTTTTCTCAGTAAAAACATCATTAAAACTTGCCCATTGGGTTAGGGAGACAGCCAAGAACCAGAAAAAGCAAGGCAAGTGGACAATTGGATGGAAATATCTTAGTTTTCTTCATGGTGAAGCAAGGTTACATAGCAAGCTCCTCACTCCATATTTCTATAAATAGGGACCTCAAACCCCTCATTTAGGACAAGAAGATCATTCTAAAAACCTTCTAAAAGAAGCTCCTTCATCACACCTCTCTCTCACTTGCATTTTGCAAAAAATCACAAAGTGGTCAAAAATAGCCAAAATTCAGCATTTGCAATTTTGATACCACATCAAGTTCTTCATGTTCCAGAACTCAAACCATCATCCACACACCCTATAAATCACATATAGGAGGTGTACCAACCATTGAATCACCAAAAAATCCAAGAAATCAAAAAGTCACCATTTCACTTGGCTTGTTTTGACCAAAGTCCATAAAATACACCAAATCTTGATCCAAACACTTTCTTGAGGATTTGATTGTTTGAACACCTCAAATATACCATATATCAAGTGTCCAAACCTTCATCCTTCATCAAGAGCTCACCAATCTCATTTTGGCATTACATTTGGCTTGTTGCTTAAAGTTCAAGTAAAGACACAATACCAAGGCTTGGATTTCATAAACTCTGGTTTTCTTCAACACTTTGGTTTGCTTAACTGATTTTCAACGGGTATGTAACCTCTGGACTATCACTTTACATCACCTTAGCATAAAACTCATTTTCACATGTTGACATGAACACATGAATACACAAAACCACACACTTGGTCACTTTTGACATAAAGCATGGAAACTTGTTTTTCTTCTTTCCAACATGATTCTATGATCATCCACAACATGTTTATGCATTCACATTGTTGATTTAAGCATTGCATCAAAATATCACATGTGAACACAAAATGACACAAAAACACACAAGTCACCAAAAGACCCATTTTGCACCAAATCTTGTTTTTTTCTTAAACTCACTCCACATACACCTTATATGGTTCATATATAATGTGTTGAAACCTTAATTTGATGAAAGAAAGCCATGTATCAAATTTCATATCTTCATGTGCATCATTATGTGGATAACTTGCATATGCATGGTCAATTCTCATGACAGGTAGTTTCCTTGGAACTTTAATGCTTAGACCATCTACTTATCACCCACATGTGCTGTACAAATGATTAAATTGTTTAAATTTGCTTTGGAACTTCATCTGTGCATCATCATGCATGATTGTTCATCATTTTACAAAATGTCTCATTCTCACATGTCAATTTGGAAATGCTTGTGTATTCTTGCTATCTCATTGTTTCTACAACTTCATATGACCATATGTGTTGTGTTTGAATGAACCAAAACATTGAAAACAACCTGCACAATGATTTGTTTCACATCACGCTTCACGCACACATAATACACACAAATTGCAATTTGAATGCTACACTTTCATATGTTTGTTCCAGATCTGATGTTTTCACCTACACACACTAGATATCACATGTTTAAGATGTTGTGATGATTGATACAGCTCAAGACACTCCCAAACTCTAAAGTCATCTTGTTGTGCTTTGTCATGCTTATGTGATTTTGCAACTTGGATATGACAGTCACATTCATGCATGCCTTGGTCTCAAAATTGTTTGCCACTTGTTATGTATCATATATTGAATGTGTATGTGAGCTTGCTTGGCCTTAAACATGCTTGTATTCAAGTGTTCATGTCATTTTGCAAATCAAAAGCACATAAACACACCAGCTATCGTTTTTTTCACAGGAAAATGAATCTCAGAAAACCAACACCACCATCCTCTTCCTCTCATTTTTCTACCCAATTTACATATAAAATTTGCCTCGATCCGATGAGCGGTTAGTGAGATACGGTATAAAACGTATTTGGTTTCGATTATGTTTCCATGCATTCAAAACACACACACACACCAGTCATCGTTTTTTTCACTAGGTGAACAATTTGGAAAAACTAACATCACCATCCTCTTCCTCTCATTTTTCTACCCAAGATCCATATAAAATTTGTCTCGATCCGATAAGCGGTTAGTGAGATACGGCATAAAACGTATTTGGTGTGAATTATGTATTTTTGCCCAGCCATGGAACTAAACCAAGCATGTATATTTATGGTTTCCATTTGATTAATGGATGTAACAGCCGCCCCAGCGGTAAGAACATGCGCGCAATTATACCTTTCACCATCATGACCAGGGTTCGATCCGGGTGGAGGTTGAACCCTTTTATTATTTTTCCTATTTTGTACATAAACTTCAAAAATTCGTAACTCTCTCATTTTTTATCGTTTTTCACCCGTTCTTTTTTCATTGTGTTTATTTTAATGTGTACTTTCATGTCATAATTTTATTTTCCATGTTTGATTATTTTTTCACCACGTTTGATTGTGCGCGATCCGCGCGTCAACGGTACTAACCCTATTTGGTTGCAGATGAAATTTAGAAGGTTTCCTCTTGTGTTTTCTCAGGAAAATTGATTGTTATCATATCTATATATGTTTGTCAACATGTTAGAATTTTTACCTTGAATTATTTTTATATTTATCTCATCTGTCTGTTAACGGTATTCCAGGTGCGAACTGTCGTCACGGTTCTCGTACCAGAACAATTGCTTTGATTGCCATCATTGCTTTTCATCCTTAATCTTTTTCTTTGGTTGTCACCATAATTGCTTTGTATAATGTTTGTATTTTATTTTTATCCCCAAGCGACGAAGCTCGTTAGCTTTCGTCCAGTTGCCGACAATACTGTTCCTCCAAAGGAAGGTCTGTCCACTTGACTGTCAATGTCTTGGACCAAAATCTCTGCTATCCCTTGACTTTGTTAAGTCACCTTAATCCTAGCTTAGAGACCTTTAGACTTTGCTTGAAGTCTAAGAAACCTACCCGTACTAGGAGTGTCCTTCACCTAGAACCCTAGGAAAGAGTTCGTTAACTCTGTGTAAGAATCATCGTCATGATTTATTACTTCCATTATAACTTAGCCTAGGGAGTTTTGTCAAACTCCACACAAACATCGTCATGTTTGTTCCCCTTTGAACCTTGATCGTCATCAGGTGTTCTTTTCCCTTGTGGGCGAACTACGGTTGCTCTGATTCTATCCTAGTCAGGATACGTAGGCAGAAGGTGTGATGCCTTTGCGAGCAAACTTAGAAAACCACTTAGGCCTTTTTATTTATTTTATCTCAATTCCCAATCCTTAAACCATTAGTGCACAATTCACAAACTTAGCAATTAATTAAGCAAAAGGTTCCTGTAGAGTACTACAGATATTTAGGGTGCTAATACCTTCCCTAGATATAACCAACCCCCGAATCCCCGAATCTCTAAAGCGTTGTTGTCACATCGCGCAAAAGGTTCTTTCTTTCTTTAGACCTATCCTTTGGATAAATTAAAGACCGGTTGTAAAAGAAGTACGATTCAAGTTAATTAATAGCTTGATATCAAATTTTCACCGCAACACACGTACTTGAAGGATGACAAATGGCTAACCATAATGTCCTCTTCACCGCACACAGTAACTATCTTTCCTTCCACCATATATTTCAGCTTTTGATGCAACGTGGAGGTAACTGCCCCAGCAACATGTATCCAAGGTCGGCCGAGCAAACAACTGTATGCTGGCTGGATATCCATAATATAGAAAGTTGCATCAAAGATCTCTGGCCCTATCTGAATAGGCAGCGTGATTTCTCCAAACACTGATCTCTTAGATCCATCGAAAGCCCTCACGACCAAATCGCTTGGCGTGCACAACAAACCTTGAATGTCCAACTTCATCAAAGCCTTCTTCGGAAGCACATTGAGGGATGATCCGGTATCCACCAAGACATGTGACATCAGAGATCCTCTACACTCCAAAGATATATGCAAGGCACGATTATGGTTCCTCCGAGCAGGATTCAAATCCAAATCAGTAAAACCGAGATCATTACCGGCGTTCACATGAGCAACTACCCCCTCCAACTGATTGACAAAAATCTCCTGGGGTACGTACACTGCATTCAAAACCTTCAGTAGAGCGTTGCGATGCGCCTCCGAACTCATCAACAATGACAGGATAGAAATTTTCGAAGGAGTTTGATTCAAGTGATCCACAATTTTGTAGTCACTCTTCCGAATTAACCTCATAAATTCCTCTGTATCCCTGGAAAGATCATCAATAACAAGTTGCAATGGAGAAACCAAATATCCAATGGAGAAACCCACAATCAACACACAAGTTGCAAAAATCAAATAAAATGCTAAAACTCATCACAAAATCCTAATTAAATTTCTAAGGGGACCTAAGCCTATACCCAATACCCCATATAAATCCCAGAACCTACATCAATCATTAAACCCCAAAACCATATACTAAACTACACCTAAATGTTGTGACACCCTAATTTTAATTCACTAAAGTTCATTATTCAAAACTAACCTAAATTTCATCATAAAAATATGAGAAAAATCACTAAAGGAGCATACATCTCTACTCTAACCATAGCAAAGAGAATCAAATCAAAACTCAAAATCAAATGCTCATACAAAAATCAGAAAGTTGGAGTATCAAATAAATGCAAAATAAAAGCAATTAAACTTGTAAAATATGCCAGAAAATGAAAAATGCATGAAATAATATTTTTATGATTTTACTAAATTCTAGAGGTCCTAAGGGAAACAAGGAAAAAAATCTCAACCTAAAATGACCATTTTTCAAATTGTTATGAATTTTTTTATCAACTATGCTTAAACCATAAAAATCAAAGAAATTATAATGAAAATGGAAATTATGCGTGTTGAATAGCAATAAATGTCAGTACAAAAGCTAAGTTGGGCCCAGAGGGGGGTGCTAACAGTCAAGCGCGCATTAAGCCCACAAACATTTAGAAAATAAAATGAAAATGTAAAGAAAATGGCAAAACCTTGTGTGGAATAGCAATTGATTCGCGTGTGTTTCTCAATGGGCCTCCAAACTAGGGTGTCAATAACAAGTTTATCACTAAGCCCATGCCAATTCATTAAATGAAATGGAGCATTTTGGCTCCTTTCAGACTCCTTCACAAAATAACAATCACTCGTGGCTGTGGGATCAAGATTGAGTCAAAGGTCTTCCTCTCATCCTAGGGTTAAAAGATCATCTCCTACCTTTTGAAAGTGGGAGGGAAGAAACAACAGACGGTGGCCGGAGGTGGCGCCACCGTCGTCCCCAATCATCAACATCACTAATCTTCACCCAAACTCACCCCTAATTACATCATTCAATTCATTTTTTCACAAGCAATCCAACCATATCATCCATGTGTATTGAATCACTCCCCATCTTAAAACACGATGATCATCTCAGAAAATGCTCACAAATAAATTCTCACCAAACTCAAAATTAACAATCCTAGGATCATCTACACCTCACCCTGAGTAAAAATAACCAAACAACTAAGCTTAGATCATCAAGAAACGCCAGTTATATCCATCAACAGAAAATTGGCTCAACCTAATTTTGTCTCTAAATCGTGAAATTCTCTAGCAGAAACGACCTAGCCATGTTCTACATTGCATCTAACCAATTAAAACCTAACAATTCTACATGAATCAAGCCATAGAATGAATTTTACTAACCTGTGAAAATGGAGTGAACAGAACAAGGAAAGCTTCGAATTTTGCTTCAAGATCCTCCAGATATGATCAATGAGTGATTATCAAGCTTCTGTATGCATCAATTTGTGTTGAATCTCTCTGAATTCTCAAATTCGATTTTGAGTTGCAAGGGATGAACTCACGATGCTCTTTCTTGATTCTTCAGCAATCTTTGCCAGAAATCATATCCACCCTCGTTCGGAATTATATCCATCCTCGTTCGGAATCCCGTATTCTATCAATACGGAGAAATCATAAATTTGTCCCCGTTAGGACTTCCCTGGAGAAACCATTGTCATCAACACGGAAAATAAATCCGCCAACCCGGAAAAGATCCTATCCTTACAGACGCAAACTTTTGTCCGCATTTGGGCGCACTTTGTCGACATGAAGAAATCCCGGCGACTTCGTTGGGGATAAGCTTTTTTTTTTCTTAACCAATAGGAATTCAATTCCGCCTTACCTTTGCCGTAACTAACTCCACTGGGGATACTCTGAAGATAACTACCGGACACCTGTTTCGACAACAAATGACCACTTCTGAACCTTGATTTATGAAACCCTGAAATGCTGCCGTAACAACAAACTTGAAGAAAACATTCCGCTGACCGGATAAGAGAAACTTCAACCAGTAACTCTGTGGGGAACATAACAAGATGAACTGTATCATCACATGTCTCACGGCGAGATTTCGATCATCTGGTAATAGATCTGAGCTATAACTCTATGCATGATGCGGAACATACCTGAAAGCAAAAGGTTAACCAACCTGATCTATGTTTCAAAATGCGTATGTTTGACAATGGCGTAATGCTCCATACAACATGGAAATGCTACGCGTTTTTGGGTAGATGCAAATATGATAATATATGCGAATGTAAATGCTGGTTCGGGCTGCTGGGGAGCTCTGATAAGCTTGCTTTATCAACACGAAATGCTGAGGACAAATACCACCCTGCTGGGGATGAACGGGTGTCACAAAGTATTCCGGCAAAAGAGATGCCGGACACACACCCCATTTCTACTGGGGAGAGATTAACTGCCGTTTTCCACTGGGAGGAAGGAACCAACACTCTGCCGGGGAGAGCAACTCAGCTGGGGAAGAGGCGACTCAGTTGGAAAAAGAGTAATCCTTCTGAAGAAAACAATATTGTCTGAATACATCTTGCAAACTCGGAGCTACCCACTCTGCTGAGGATAAACATCTTGTCAACGGCATGACGACCTGCGGGGAGAAAGAAAACCATCTTCTGTGAACCAACTAAGACTTGGTTAAACACTGCAGGAATCCTCCCAGCTGGGAATTGCACGCGTACATATGCGACTCTTTGGGGATTATAACCTCTACAGGGTATACTGATTTTGACTTGCTGGGGGTTATCCGCGGGGGACAAGCTGCGACTAGCTGGGGAAAGTGATCCTTCTTCGGTAAGGTACAACATCATCTCAACTTTTGAGGATGGGGTGCGACCTGCATGGGGATGGGCGTTAAACAACGCCAAGTCTTTCATCAAGAGCCTCTGGCTGGGGCCACAATTTTCCGATCATCCGCTTCGAGGGTGAGAACCCTGCAAAACACAAACGATACAAAACAAATCTATACAACCAAATCTATTCGGGTTAATGTCCGTGACATTCCTTCAGTCAATTCGAAGTTTTATCAATCATTGGCAAGGGCCAGCAAAGTTATGCAAATGCGAATTT
Source organism: Lathyrus sativus (assembly GCA_963859935.3). NCBI lineage: Eukaryota > Viridiplantae > Streptophyta > Magnoliopsida > Fabales > Fabaceae > Lathyrus > Lathyrus sativus. The sequence continues at coordinate 438,445,916 of OZ012741.1, read as the reverse complement.
ATCAAAAACATCGGCGTTTTTCACATACAAAACAGTAAAGAACAAGCATCAAATACTGAATAACATGTTTTATTGATTGAGCCTGTAAATAGGCGAAGCTTTGTACACCGGATGCAACTCCTGAAAAGAGGAAGTTACACACAAACAATATACAAACATGCACAAGAAGCATTAATACAAATACAAATCAAATTTGTATACATGTCGGCAACGTGGTGCAGACAAACATCATGAGCTGATCCTCCTATGACTCGCCTGACTCTGGTGCTTTCCCGGTATTCAATTTTTGGAAGAGATTGTGTCGGATAAACGAACCCCCAGGTACCCCCAAACCACTAAGCAATGCAGTATCAAATTCGGATCACAGTCATTTGCTTTTTCAATCCCTAACTTTTGCGTGAACCGCCCTTTGCGGGTTTTCAATTCACCGGGATACCCTTTTTTGCCGAAGCTGCCCTTTGCAGGTTTTCGACTTCGCGGGTGTACATCTTTTCAATTTTATCCCTAACTTTTTCCCGAACCTTTTATTCATTTTTTATGGTTCACCGGGATGCCCCATTTTTGCCTGGACTCTCTTTTTTCTGTCCAGCGGGTCAATTTCAAGCAAAGTATTTTTTTACTGCGTCCGAATTTACAGGCGACGTAAAGTCTTCACCGTCCATGGTGGACAACAACAACGCTCCCCCTGAGAAGACTTTTCTGACAATGTATGGACCTTCATAGTTAGGAGTCCATTTGCCCCTGTGATCTGTTTGCGGCGGGAGAATCCTTTTCAGCACAAGGTCGCCCGTCTGAAAGCTTCGTGGACATATCTTCTTATCGTACGCTTTCTTCATCCGGCTCTGGTACAACCGACCGTATTCTAGAGAAGCTAGCCTCTTCTCATCCATTAAACTGAGCTGATTCAGTCTATCCTTAACCCATTCTGCCTCATCAAGTTGGACATCTCGTAACACCCTCAAGGAAGGAATTTCAACCTCCAACGGTAACACTGCTTCCATTCCGTATACTAACGAAAAAGGGGTTGCCCCGGTTGATGTGCATACCGTCGCACGATAACCGTGCAAAGAGAAAGGTAGCATCTTGTGCCAGTCCTTATACGTCACAACCATCTTCTGAACAATCTTCTTTATGTTCTTGTTGGCCGCTTCAACAGCGTCATTCATCTTGGGTCGGTAAGGAGAAGAGTTGTGATGCTCAATCTTAAAATTCTGACACAGCTCTTTCATCAACTTGTTATTCAAATTCGAATCGTTGTCGGTGATAATCTGCTCAGGGATTCTATATCTGCAGATAATATCTCGCTTGATAAATCTGGCAACCACTTGTTTGGTCACATTGGCATATGATGCTGCTTCCACCCATTTGGTGAAGTAATCGATTGCTACCAAAATGAACCGGTGTCCGTTTGATGTCGTAAGATCAATCTTACCAATCATATCAATTCCCCACATCGAGAAGGGCCACAGTGATGACATCACATTCAGAGGACTCGGAGGCACATGGACTTTATCCGCGTAAATCTGGCATTTATGACACCTCTTTGCAAACTTGAAACAGTCTGTTTCCATAGTTAGCCAAAAATAACCTGCCCGCAGCAGTTTTCTTGTCATAGCATGCCCACCAGCATGTGTACCAAATGTACCCTCATGTATTTCTTCCATGAGTAACTTCGCCTCTTTCTCGTCTACACAGCGTAGCAACACCAAGTCGTGGTTTCTTTTGTATAGGACACCATCCGGGTTCAAATAGAAGTTGCCAGCCAATCTCCTAAGAGTCTTCTGATCGCGACTGGATGCCCCAGCCGGATACTCCTTATTCTTCAAGAAATTCTGGATGTCAAAGTACCAGGGTTTATCATCGGACGCTTCGTCAATAGCAAATATGAAGGCGGGCCTGTCAAGCCTAGAAATAACAACCCGGGGAGCCTCGTTCTAGAAATTAACCTTATACATGGAAGACAATGTCGCCAGGGCGTTAGCCATTTGATTTTCTGCTCACGGTACGTGATGCAATTCTACCTTATCGAAGAAAGGTAACAATCTCCTTGCATAATTCATATATGGTATCAAATTGGGCTGACGTGTCTCCCATTCTCCTTTAATCTGGTTCACCACTAAAGCTGAGTCTCCATATACATCCAGATTCTTGATTCGCAAATCAATGGCCTCTTCAAGACCCATGATGCAAGCCTCATACTCAGCTTCGTTATTGGTAACCAGAAAGGTCAATCGAGCAGTAAATGGGATATGCGACCCATGGGGAATGGTAATGATTGCCCCTATTCTGCTACCATAATAATTCACAGCTCCATCAAATATTAATTGCCACTTGGAACCCAACTCTGGTCCTTCGTCCGGCAACGGTTCTTCACAATCTTTCATCTTTAGGTACATGATATCCTCGTCAGGAAAATCAAACCTCATCGATTGGTAGTCCTCAATAGGCTGCTCAGCAAGATACTCCGACAAAACACTCCCCTTAATAGCCTTCTGAGAAACATATTGGATGTCATATTCGGTCAAAACCATCTGCCAACGGGCAATTCTTCCAGATAGTGCCTGTTTTTCAAATACATATTTGATAGGATCCATCTTTGAGATGAGCATGGTTGTATGATTCAGCATGTACTGTCTTAAACGTTTGGCGGCCCAGGCTAGCGCGCAACACGTCTTCTCAAGCATTAAGTATCTCGACTCACAATCAGTAAACTTCTTACTCAGATAGTATATCGCATGCTCTTTTCGTTCAGTCTCGTCGTGTTGACCGAGAACACAACCCATACTCCCCTCAAGAACCGTCAAATACATAATCAAGGGTCTTCCCGCCACTGGAGGTATCAAAACAGGAGGTTCCTGCAAGTATTCTTTTATTTTGTCAAACGCCTTTTGACAATTTTCATTCCAGGTCACAGCCTGATCCTTTTTCAACAACTTGAATAATGGTTCGCAAGTAGCTGTTAGGTGAGAGATGAACCGAGCAATGTAGTTCAACCTCCCTAAGAACCCTCGCACTTCTTTTTCTGTTTTAGGCGTCGACATCTCCTGTATCGCTTTTATCTTTGCAGGATCAACCTCAATTCCTTTTTCACTCACAATAAACCCCAACAGTTTACCCGATCTCACCCCAAAGGTGCACTTGTTAGGGTTCAACCTCAACCTGAACTTCCTAAGCCTTTTGAATAACTTCAGCAAATTAACCAAATGTTCTTCCTCCGTCTGGGATTTGGCAATCATATCATCAACATATACCTCGATCTCTTTATGCATCATATCATGAAAGAGAGTCGTCATAGCACGTTGATATGTTGCCCCAGCGTTCTTCAATCCGAAGGGCATCACTTTATAACAAAATGTTCCCCAGGGAGTAATAAAGGTAGTCTTCTCCATGTCTTCTGGTGCCATTTTAATCTGATTATAGCCTGAGAAGCCATCCATGAAGGAAAACACGGAGAACTGAGCAATGTTATCAACCAGCACATCAATGTGAGGAAGTGGAAAGTCGTCTTTCGGGCTTGCTTTGTTCAAATCACGGTAGTCTACACACATTCGTACTTTACCGTCTTTCTTTGGCACTGGCACAATATTAGCGACCCATAAAGGATATTTTGTAACAGCTAGGAAACCAGCATCCCACTGTTTTTGAACTTCCTCCTTGATTTTCACAGCCATGTCAGGCCTGGTTCTTCGGAGTTTCTGCTTAACAGGCGGACATTCTTCTCTTAATGGCAGACGATGCACAACCATATCCGTATCCAACCCAGGCATATCCTCATACGACCAAGAAAATATATCACTATACTCCTTGAGCATTTCAACCAACCTTTGCTTGATGTCGCCCTGCAGCGCAGCCCCTATACGAATGTTTCTCACAACCTCTTCCGACCCCAAATTGATAATCTCAATGACTTCCTCGTGAGGCAGAATGATTCGTTCTTCCTGTTTCAACAACCAGGTCAACTCTTCTGGTACGTCGCCATCTTCAACAATCTCTTCCTCAGCCTGAAATACCGGGTGCTCAAAGTCGAAGTGAGTCATAGGCAGTTCATAGATGTCATCTAAAATAATAATCCTGCAAAGAAAATGGTTAAATGCTTCAAAACGCAGACAAAGTAAACAACCACATTGCCATTTTATTGTTAAAACAAAAACAAGAAAAACAGGGATCACAATATTTGTATATGAAAAAACGCCTTTTATTTCATGATTAAACAATGGATATACATAACCAAATGGCCCTAAGCAAAATCACTATGCCCCAGGTAGGACACAGGATTATTCAACAATTAAGAAAACAACGCATTACTGTTTAGTTGTCATAGGAATAGTTTCCTGGATAGACCAATTGTAGAGACTTTGTCCTGGTACGCTCGGCCGGATCCAGGCGTCCATATCACAGTCTCTATCTCCGTCTTCAGCATCGGAAACAACAATGATAGTCTCATGGCATACTCCGTTTGATGTAATTGTTATCGGCCCTCTGAACTTGGGTGTTCCTGAAGAGGACGTTGATGACGAAGGATGATATCCAAGCCCAAATCTGTCCATTTTCACGGGAATCTCCAACACTTGACCCCAGCCATTGGTCTCGCCTGTCTGCGCTAGAGCTTGAGCTTCCTTATAAGACGACACGGTCACATCTGGCGCTTTACTGGGCACTGAAGCCTTGTCTTTAATTCGCAACCCCTCGAATGCTTGACAGGGTGTCTCGTGTATTTCACCGTCAACCTCCACATATTTGAACGAAGACAAATGGCTAACCAGAATATCCTCTTCTCCACAAACAGTGACGACACTATCCCCCACCATATACTTCAGCTTTTGGTGCAACGTGGATGTGACTGCCCCGGCAGCATGAATCTATGGGCGCCCTAGAAGGCAACTATACGCTGGATGGATGTCCATTATATAGAATTCAGTTTCAAAAATTTCGGGCCCCACCTGCAGCGACAATGTTATTGATCCAAAAACCGACCTCTTCGTTCCGTCGAACGCTCTCACCACTAAATCGCTGGGCGTGCAGATAACCCCCCTGATATCCAATTTCATCATTGCTTTCTTTGGTAGCACATTCAGGGAAGATCGAGTGTCTACTAAAACATGGGACATGACCGTGCCCCGGCATTCTACTAACACATGTAATGCCATATTGTGCTCGCGCCCTCTTGGAGTCAAATCAAAGTTTGTGAAACCCAAACTGTGCCCCGCATTGACGTGCGCCATCACCCCTTCCAACTGATTAACTGAAACGTCTTGAGGAACGAATGACGTGTCTAGAATCTTTAGCAAAGCATTCCGATGGGCCTCAGAACATAATAGCAGCGACAAGATCGAGATCTTTGATGGCGTTTGCTGGAGGTGCTCCACAATTTTGTAATCACTTTTACGAATGAGCCTCATAAACTCCTCCACATCTTTAAGTGACGTTTCTTTTTTGTTTAGCTGAGACGGCCCATTCTCAGTCACTTTGGCTTTACCCTTGGTCAATCTTTCTGCCTCTACCTCAGGCGATGTGAAGATCCTTCCGCTTCTGGTCATACCCCCTGTTCCGACAACATTATCTACAACCCCAGCTGGCTGTCCATTGACTTCAATTTTCTCGCCGTCACAATATACCTCCAACCCGTAAGTCCATGACACTGCTTTGGTACTCTCGAAAGGGACCGGCCCTGCTTTGGTAATAGTAATCGTCGGCCGCCTAGCGGGCGCCGTTATGGTTATCGTCTTCCTTGGAATCGTCACCATTGCAACATCGTTCTGCTCATCACATAACGCCTCTATGGGCTTTTCAACTACAGTTCGATCGAATTGCAAGGTACCTTCGTCCATCATAGCCTGAATGCCCCGCCTCAAATCATTACAACCCTCTGGATGGGTCCAGCATTCTAAACAGAATTCATCACAGCCCGGGAATACACCCCCTCTTAACAACCTGCTCTTCACCTCACTCAATGGTGTCTTCAGCTCATTGACATCCATCACTAGATTCAGATTCTCTTCCGTCAAGATGGCATTTGCCCCATGATTGGGCATAGGCTGTTGTACTATATTTGGACCCACCTGTCCAAAGTTGATAGCTTTGCTATCCAACAAATCCTGGACGCTATGCTTGAAAGCGTGGCAACCCTCAATATCATGTCCGGGTGCTCCGGAGTGGAATTCGCAATGTTTATTGGCATCATACCCATAAGGAAGTTCCGGCCCCGGAGGCGGTGCCAACGTCCTTTTCTCGACCAAATTCAACCCCAGTAGAGTCTGAAGTAATTCTGCATAAGTGGACGGAGGCTTATCAAACACCCTCTTCGGCTTCGCATTCTTGAACCTTCTCTGCCCCTGATTCGGCCTCTGCTGCTGCTGCGGTTGTTGTTGCTGCTGTTGTTGTTGAGGAAAAGGGATAATGACACTAGCTATTTGTTGCGGCTGAACATACTGATTTCTTCCTCGGCCCCTGCCCCTGCCACCAAACACGACACTAGTATCACCCTATCGTCTACCACCGAATGCTTTTCTGGTACCTCCTGCTGAGGTGGACTCACCTGCTTGAAATCTTCCAACCTTAATCCCGTTTTCGATCATCTCCCCCATAAGAATCAAATCTGAGAAACTGCTCAACGACGCATTAAACAATTTTTCGTAGTACATCCCCGTAAATGTCCCAATGAACATGTCATTCATCTCCCTTTCAATTAAAGGAGGATGCACCCTCGCTGCCATATCGCACCACCTTTGTGCATACTCTTTAAAGCTTTCACCGTTCTTTTGCGACAAACCCTGCAATTGGACCCAGTTTGGCGCCAAATCGCTGTTATATTTGTAATGTGTCACAAAAGCATCAGCCAACTGCTTCCAGGTTTTGATCTGAGTGGGCTCCAACCCCATATACCATTCGAGTGAAGGTCCTGACAAGCTATCCTGAAAGAAATGCATGAGCATCCTTTCATCATCTGAATATGCGGACATCCTTCTGTAATAAGAGCGGACATGGACTTTAGGGCAGGTGTCCCCCTTATATTTGTCAAAAGTGGGAGCCTTGAACTTCAATGGCACCCTCAGCCCTGGTACCAAGCCCATTGTAGTCATATCCAAACCGGTGGAGTTCTGATTAACCATGCCTTTTACCTGTTCTTCAAGCATTCTGATCCTCTGAGTATTGTCAAGGGGTCCCTCAAATCCCGTGCCTCTTCTAGAAAAGGCGTCCTCCTGACGGTCTTCACCCCAATTCACATTTTCATTTCCATACCCGTCATAACCAGTGTTGCGACCAAACCCTGGCTGATTGATCATAGGACCTCGTCCCCTGTTACCAAAACCTGGATTGACCCCAACAGGTCCGATCCCAGTGTTGACAGGAATTATCCCAGCACCATTCACATTACCAAATCCACCATACCCCTGGTTAGCGTTACCAAAACCGTCATAACCGAAACCCTGAGCGTTGAAGCCGAATTTCCTGTCCTGATTGACGTAATCAAATCCCTGATCATTATAGCCGAAACCATTGTTGCCAAAACCATTACCGCCATTGTTATTACCACCGCCTTGGTTGGCGTCCCCAAATCCAACATTGTTAACAACAGTCTCATTTCCATTCCCTGTGTTACCATTGCCAGCGCCAGCGTCATTGTTTACAACCATAACAGGTGGGGTCAATACAGGTGGAACCACAGGCGTAGGGGTCCCATCTTCCAGAATAGTCTCAACGTGCACATAATTGTGGTCATTGTTGCCATTCCCATTAGTCCGCGTCAGCAGCGGCTGTACCAAAATCTGGAGGTTCTCTTGGCCCTTAGCAATGTTCTCCATTACTTGCATGAACAAAGTCAGTTTCTCGCGGATTTCCTGCATCTCAACTTGAACTTGATCCATGATTCTCTTGCAGTTGTTTCGGGTTGAGTAGCGGTGGACTCTTTGTTCTTCAATCCTGTGAAAATGGAGATGCAGGAAATAAGATACAGATTCCTCAATTAACTGGTAATGCAATATGAACGTGTATGCAAATGCAATGTGTAAATATGCTACAGGTTATATTCCCCCCCGATTCTAGTTTCAGAGAGAAGGCCATCACGACAATGGAGTCCCCATCAAGCAAGCAAGGAATCAGAAAACCCTATATAAACAAATGCCACGAGGCTGAGTACAAGAGTACAACTGAATACAACTGAAGAGACCTCAACCAACAAGCCTGACGATGGTCAAAATACAAGTACAGACAATAAAAGCAAGGCGAAGATAACTCAGGCCAAGTGGCGCTCTCTGACGTCTTCCAATATCCCCAACGTCTCGGAACGACCCAGTCTGGAGATTAGCTCTTGTATCAGTAAGGCATGCCACTCGGCAGTGGATCTCAGCTTTTTGGCGTCGTCCTTGCAGGTTCCTTCATCAACATACTCGTCGGGTCTGCATCTCTTGGAGCCGACCTTCACTTCATAACCTCCAAGCTTCTTGTCAAGGTCACTTACTCTAAGTTCAACAGCGATCCTAAGTGATGTCTCTTCAGCAATCTTTGCGTCCTGGGCTCTAATCTGCGCCTTCAATTCATCTTCATGCTCCCTCTGCTTAGTAAGCGTGGCATTCCACAATGTTTCCCACTTGCTGAGGCGGGAATAAGCTTTATTTAAAAGTTCCTTCTTGGAAGCAAGCACCTTGCTAACACCGTTCAAGGCTATTCCCACTTTTTCTTTCTTGTTGGTCTCTTTCGTCAACTCTGAACCCAACTTATTAATCAATTTGGTTTGTTCCTTCACAGTGAAGGTAGCTTCATTCTTCTCATGACGCAACTGGAAGATCTCCTTCTCTAACTCATCATTGGCTTTCTTCAGTTCTTCGTTTTCGGCCAACAATTTGTTATACTTTTCAATCTCTATCGAAGTAAGAGCCTCAATCGCTGGAAGATACAGAGGTTCCACAGCAGGATATGGCATCAAGGAAATACTAGCTCTCTCGCGGATCCAAGCCAAATAAGGACCATAAGCTTTGCTGTTGCTCTTACCAAGCAAAGCTTTCCCCCTCCTATGGATGTTAGCCCATGCATGTCTCAACCTGATCAAAACAGCCGCGTCTAATAAGCCCGTGAGATACAGAGATTCCTGTATCTCCTTCTCAATAGGAGCGTCCCTCAAAGCATAACCAAACTGTCTTACCAGCAGAGAAGGGTTATAGTTAATACAGCCTTTCCGTCCAATCAAGGGGACATTCGGAAAGCCATTGCAACTATATATAATATCGGTGCCAAGCATGCTCCACTCAAACCAAACGATGTCCTTAGCAGACAGTCCCATCAACCAGGAAGACCAATCAAAAGTATCAACAACATCAACAAACGACCCTGTTTTTGAAAGATGTCCCTGGAACCACCTGTACAAACGAGGAAGACAGCAGGAAACATTCTTGCCATGACGTTTCTCATTCTTGTAGTGAATGGAATGATAAACATCGCCCAAGAGAGTAGGAACAGGATTCTTCGAGGCAAGAATCAGGAAGGCATCTGAGTCGACAAAATCTGGCACATTAGGAAACAAGATAATCCCATAGATGCAGACAGCTAGGATGGCACTGAAGGCAACCCAACATCCGTTCTTCGCGCACTGTGTAGCCTTCTCAATCAGGACAGACAAGTGAAAACCATAAGCTCCGTTCAGCTTGACCAACCCTCCATGGAACCCAGAAGCATCCAAACTGACAATCTCAACAAGTGTAGCCAAATCAGGCTCAACATCAACATGTATGAAGGGCATCTGATCTAACACGGGAACTCCCAATATAGCAGAATACTCCTCCAAAGTGGGTGCCAGAATATAGTCAGGAAATAAGAAACATCTCAGCTGCGGCTCATAAAACTGCATCAAAGTATACACCCCAGTCGTCTCAAATGCGGAAGGGCTGTACAACAAACTAAGCAATCTCCCATAGGATACTCTGAACTCAGACCTCACTCTCTCATCTGCTAGAGAAACCAATCCCAGCAAGGAACTGATATCGGGCGAATGCAACCGATAAGCAACTGTCCTCTTCGTGGACTCCATGTCTGGCCAGAAGATACACTAGAATCAGAGGGGAATGAACACACCTGCAACATAGATACACGTTAATGATATGCAAAATGAGTATGCAACAATGCAATATGCAAACATGCAACAGGGATCAAGTGATATATTGCTGAGGAGATCCATCCATAATATCTGTCTCAACAGACCCACGATACTGCTTGAACCTGGTCTCGACAGACCCATAACAATGCTCCAGCCTGGTCTCAACAGACCCATAACAAAGCTCTGATAAAGAACCCCAAATCTCAAACCACTGAACCACTGTCAAGAAAGTCGGTAATCTGGAGGTCTGGTTTCCTGCATATCCCAACCCCATCTCACAGTTAGGTGTCCTATCAACTGACGCAAGGTACGACATCCTATGCGGTCATCGGTGTCACAGACTTTCAAGACCGATGATACGATACCCAGAAGGTGTGGCATCATCATGTCCTGAAGAGGCCCTCCTCAGCCAACTTCCAATTGATCGGTCCCCAGAGTCGACAATCCTCGGGTCAGACAACTTGTCGAGCCCTAAGGGCCAGGCAAGAAGCATAAAAGAGAATCTCGTCCGAGCGTAGATTTCGCGGCTAGCTGGTGCAAGCTAAGCAAGTTAGCTAACCACTACTCTCTACTTCTAAGTCTAGGTGTAACCTCAAGCCCAGGTCCAACTTATCTCTCAACAGATCACCCCCTCCCTACAACAGCAATAACAACATAAAGCTGACAAAAGAAATGCGGAAAGTAAAGACAGAAACGTAAATCTATACAACACCCATGATGGGAAAACAAGCGCTAGGATTGACTCGCGTAGGGAACCGAGAGTATCCCCAGCAGAGTCGCCAGCTGTCGCTACTACGAAAATCGGCGTCGGCTAAACAGAAGAGTCGCCATCGTGCGTTATTTATCCCAACGGAGGGAAAGGAAACGCTCAGAGTAAACCTACCGCAAAGACGGGAAAGGAATGGTCGTCGCAACCAAATTCCTGGATTCGGGAGTCGATTACGCAAGGGAAAGGTATTAGCACCCCTCACGTTCGCCGTACTCGACGGGATCCATGCTTGTTTTCTAGTACGGATTGTTATTCTATCTACGCTAAAGGTCAAGGGACAAAAAAAGGAGACTCGACAGAACACAACCAATCTATGCCTACGTATTCTTGTCTGAAACGAGAAATCAGAGTCAACGTAGTTCGCCTAACTACGGATGAAGGTGGGAAGGTTGCTCGCTAGGATATCGCATCCTATGCCTACGTACTTTCACATAGCATGAAAGATCAGAGCAAACGTAGTTCGGGCTACGGAAGACACAAGCTTGTCTGACTGTTTTTTAGATCCTTCTGAAAAGGTTTTCTTGATTAAGAGTCCAAGCGGACAAAAATGACACTTTGATGTTTGTTTTGAATCTTTTACGAAAGAAGTGTTTTTTAGTGTGTTTGCAATATCTGACGCACTAGAGACTATGATTTGAGAGTGACTACGTCGTATGTCACCTTAAGGGTAACACACTAAGCAATCATATTACTGAAGAGTGACCCTCCAGCAACCTTTTCTCAAATAGCTTAAGGCTCGTAACGTACGACATCTATTAACCTTATTACTATGTTTTGAATTGTTTTGAGATAGAAGAGAAAGAAGCTCTAAAAAAACCTAGGGTTGAAAGGGGAATCAAAACTACCCTAAAGTTGTCATGCATGGATAAAAACCTATTGTCTGTCATATTTCCCTCTTGCACAAAGGGAAACAGAGATCCTAGGGGATAAACAGAAAAGAAACAGATATATACAGTAAACAGTAAACATGTATGCAATGCAGCAATACAAGCAAGGCAAGGGAGTCCCGCTCTACCTCAAACCTAAGAAAACAACAGGCAGAAGTGAAACAGAATTCACTTTAAACCTATGGGGAAAGCTGAACAAGCCAACAAACAATACAGAAAAGCAAATAGCACCAACACCAGCTCTGACAGCAACAATCAAGCTCCTACAGTAAGTAGCACAAGCAGCAACAGCTCTAACAGCTACAGTTGATCAAACAGCAAAGGGTTGACAGCAACAGCTCCATCTTCAATCAAGATCCCACCTTCAACAATCTTCAAGCTTCAAATAAGCTCCCATATTCAATAAGCTCCATCTCCAAGAGAGAATCAATTAACAGATTAAGTTGAAATGTTAAGAAGCTTAGTGACAACCCAAGGAAATCACTAAGAACTTAACATTGCAAATGAAAGGTATCCTCAAGGTTCTACCCAACCAAAGCATGCTCTACATCCCTCCTAAGGATATATGGAACTTCTTTGAGAGACCTTGTGTCATGGGATTGAATAGAGGCACAAGAAGCTCTCTATGTTTGAAAGAAGAAACAAGACTACTCTAATGCTCTTCCTATATACCCTATCTCCTAAGCCTCTGACAAGCACTCCAACAGATGAGAAATCTTCAAATCCAAGCCTCTTCAAGCCATCCCAAGCAACTTCCTTTGATCTTCAAGTCATTCAAGCAAAACCCAAGCCAAAAACACCCCCAGAATAGCCCCACACAAGTATAACCAAACCAAATATCCAATGGAGAAACCCACAATCAACACACAAGTTGCAAAAATCAAATAAAATGCTAAAACTCATCACAAAATCCTAATTAAATTTCTAAGGGGACCTAAGCCTATACCCAATACCCCATATAAATCCCAGAACCTACATCAATCATTAAACCCCAAAACCATGTACTAAACTACACCTAAATGTTGTGACACCCTAATTTTAATTCACTAAAGTTCATTATTCAAAACTAACCTAAATTTCATCATAAAAATATGAGAAAAATCACTAAAGGAGCATACATCTCTACTCTAACCAAAGCAAAGAGAATCAAATCAAAACTCAAAATCAAATGCTCATACAAAAATCAGAAAGTTGGAGTATCAAATAAATGCAAAATAAAAGCAATTAACCTTGTAAAATATGCCAGAAAATGAAAAATGCATGAAATAATATTTTTATGATTTTATTAAATTCTAGAGGTCCTAAGGGAAACAAGGAAAAAAGTCTCAACCTAAAATGACCATTTTTCAAATTGTTATGAATTTTTTATCAACTATGCTAAAACCATAAAAATCAAAGAAATTATAATGAAAATGGAAATTATGCGTGTTGAATAGCAATAAATGTCAGTACAAAAGCTAAGTTGGGCCCAGAGGGGGGTGCTAACAGTCAAGCGCGCATTAAGCCCACAAACATTCAGAAAATAAAATGAAAATGTAAAGAAAATGGCAAAACCTTATGTGGAATAGCAATTGATTCGCGTGCGTTTCTCAATGGGCCTCCAAACTGGGGTGTCAATAACAAGTTTATCACTAAGCCCATGCCAATTCATTAAATGAAACGGAGCATTTTGGCTCCTTTCAGACTCCTTCACAAAATAACAATCACTCGTGGCCGTGGGATCAAGATTGAGTCAAAGGTCTTCCTCTCATCCTAGGGTTAAAAAATCATCTCCTACCTTTTGAAAGTGGGAGGGAAGAAACAACAAACGGTGGCCGGAGGTGGCGCCACCGTCGTCCCCAATCATCAACATCACTAATCTTCACCCAAACTCACCCCTAATTACATCATTCAATTCGTTTTTTCACAAGCAATCCAACCATATCATCCATGTGTATTGAATCACTCCCCATCTTAAAACACGATGATCATCTCAGTAAATGTTCACAAATAAATTCTCACCAAACTCAAAATTAACAATCCTAGGATCATCTACACCTCACCCTGAGTAAAACTAACCAAACAACTAAGCTTAGATCATCAAGAAATGCCAGTTATATCCATCAACAGAAAATTGGCTCAACCTAATTTTGTCTCTAAATCGTGAAATTCTCTACCAGAAACGACCTAGCCATGTTCTACATTGCATCTAACCAATTAAAACCTAACAATTCTACATGAATCAAGCCATAGAATGAATTTTACTAACCTGTGAAAATGGAGTGAACAGAACAAGGAAAGCTTCGAATTATGCTTCAAGATCCTCCAGATATGACCAATGAGTGATTATCAAGCTTCTGTATGCATCAATTTGTGTTGAATCTCTCTGAATTCTCAAATTCGATTTTGAGTTGCAAGGGATGAACTCACAATGCTCTTTCTTGATTCTTCAACAATCTTGGCAAAAAATTTCTCTGAATTCACTCAACAACTCAAGATAAAGATACTGAATGCAAAAGTTTGGATTGAAATGGCTCAAATTCGTGTAATCGATTCTGTTTTGCAAGGTGCAAAATCAGAGTTCTATCTCTCAATTCTCTCTCAATATTCACCAACCCATGCTTTGAACCAGTCATAAGCATTATATAGAACATGCAGAAATGATCCAAAAAGTTCTGGAATGATCCATATGATAAATTCAATTTCTCATGCTTGTGAAAATTTCATCTCATGCTTGTATGTGACAGTCATGCTTCAGCTTGTTCATCACTTCAAATCTGATTCAATTTGTCCCCAAATGATATATTGAATGTATTTGGATGAGTTAGAGTCTTGGTTCTGATCTAAAGAATGGTTTTGCATATGTTACTTATGATGTAAGAAAACATTTTACAAAGCAAGTCATGAAATTAAGCCTCAATTCAAAAATGTGGAAATGTCATTGTGTTTAGAATCCAATTTCCATTCAAAATGACTACCCATATGCCATGTGTATGCCTCATATCTCAAAAATCCCAATTTCCGTCCTTTGAATCATTTGAAAAATCTCCCTTTTTAGGCCATTTTGGGGCACTTTGTGAAATAAGCCAATCCAACTCACCATGACTTCATATATGACCTAAAAACACCATTCTAAGCACATCTCATGTTGAACATTTTTTAATTTGAGGAGTGGAAGATAGAGATTTTGAAAAATGACCTATAATTCAACTTTCTATGTTGAAAAATGACCTATAATTCAACTTTCCCAAAATACCCCTGGATTGCCAAGATCATAACTTGAGTTCTACAAATACTCTTGAGGACTTCTAGTACTCTATGGAAATCTAAGATCAAGATCTATAACTCTTATGTTGGCCAAGAATCCATTTGAAAACTCCTTGGAGGTCAAAGGTTGCTTGGAAGTCAAGTGACTTTCACAGATAAATTTCAATGTCCTCTGGTGACCTGTAACTTGCAAGAACCATAACTTGAGTTCTACAAATCTCCTTGAAGACTTCTAGTACTCAAATTAAATCTATTGAGAATCTATACAAGTTTCATGTGGGCCAAGAATCCATTTGAAACTTTCATTTTGACTTAGGTAGCTTGGAAATCCAGTGCTATATAGGGGATTTTACCCTAGGAACCCTGTCTCAAACACCCCCAACCACTCCTGATTCTTTTGAATTTGATCTTGACTCACCCATACACATGCTTCAACATATCAATCCATGATTTCCATGACCTAGAGCTAGGTCTTGATGCCTTCTCTTTGCTCTCCTTGACCTAGGGTTACCCAGATGAAACCCTACTTGTACACACCTCAGCTGTGGTTCTTGAACTTGATACAATGACTTGCCTTAGCTTCAATATGGCCTTCAAGGCATCCCATGAGCTTTGCACACTCCTCAAATTCACAATTCCATGCTTCATACCTCATTGATGACCTTCAATACACCTCAAGTTAGGAGAGAAATCCACTTGTTGACACTCAAATCTCCTCAAAGCTTCAACCCATTTCTGATGTCTTGGATAGTCTCTTAGACTCAGATAACACCTCTAGATAGGCTTCTTCTTTTAATAGACACCTTGATCCCTTGTTAGAGGTATGTTGTGCTATGATATGCAAATGATTAAACTATGCACATGATGATGCAATTAAAACATAAACCAGGGGAAAGATGTTGGGCAAATTTTAG
Organism: Lathyrus sativus; assembly: GCA_963859935.3. NCBI lineage: Eukaryota > Viridiplantae > Streptophyta > Magnoliopsida > Fabales > Fabaceae > Lathyrus > Lathyrus sativus. The sequence continues at coordinate 438,430,013 of OZ012741.1, read as the reverse complement.
GGTGCAACATAGTGCTCTCGTACGACACAGGTCCTGGTACAGTAATGGTTACCAGAGCGGGCCTAGCAGGCGCTGAAATATTGACAGTCCGGTACGGAATGGAAATAGTGGCAACTTCGTTTCCATCATTACTCACCTCTTTCACAACATCTTCTTTCACGACTTTTTCGAATTGCAAACAACCTTCATCAATCATTCTCTGAATACCCCTCTTCAAACGATCACAACCCTCAGGTTGCGCTTCATATTCTGAGCATTCAGCAGGACAACCAGGGAACACCCCTTTCTTCAACAAACAAGCCTTCACGAACCCCAGTGGAGTTCTTAAATCTTCAACATCAGTTATCAGATTCAACTTTTCACCCTCAATAATGGCATTGGCTCCTGCCACCCCATGATTCGACATCGGGTTTTGAGTCACATTAGGCCCCTCATTGGTGAAATTGATAGCTTTGAAATCAAGCAAGTTTTGTACTTTATGCTTGAAAGCTTTGCAATGTTCAATATCATGCCCTGGAGCACCCGAGTGAAAATCACAATGAGCGTTCGCATCGTACCCCGCAGGTGGCGGACCAGTGAGAGGAGCCAAGGTCCTCTTCTCAACCAACTGTAATTGCAGCAACCGTTGTAACAACTGAGAATACGACATCGGAGGATTCACAAATGGCCTGTTAGTCGTTCTTTGTCTGGCAGCATACGATCGTTGAACATTGCCTTGCTGATGAGCTGCAGTCGGGATATCTACTGTAGCGACTTGTTGAGGATAACGAGACTGAGATCTACCGTTGCCCTTGTGAGATACAACATTTGCATCCCCCTCCCTTCTCTTGGGGTTTGCAGAATATGGCTTTTTCGTTCCTCCTGACGAGGATCCACTACTATTCGAAATCTTACCGGACTTGATTCCACTCTCCAATCTTTCACCAACGATTACCAGATCAGAAAACCCTACAGACATGCAGCCTATCAACTTCTCAAAATACACTCCAGGTAACGAAGCCATGAACAAGTCTATCAACTCCCTTTCAACCAAAGGAGGTTGCACTCTTGCCGCCAGATCGCGCCACCTCTGGGCGTATTCTTTGAAACTCTCAGAATTTTTCTGCGACAGACTCTGCAATTGTACCCAATTTGGTGCCAGATCACTATTATATTGATAATGACGCACAAAAGCCTCGACCAATTCTTTCCATCTACGAATATGGGTTCTCTCAAGCCCCATATACCATTCCAAAGAACCCCCTTCCAGACTATCCTAGAAGAAATGCATCAATAGCTTTTCATCACTGGAATAAGCAGACATTTTCCTGAACTATGCCCGAATGTGTACTCTGGGACAAGTCGTCCCTTTGTACTTATCAAAATCGGGAACCTTAAACTTAAGGGGAATCTTGACCCTAGAAACCAAACCAAGATCAGACATATCGAGGCCCAACGAGTTCTAATTCTCAAACGATCTCATCTTCTCCTCAATCAGTTTGAACCTTCGGTCAGCTTCAGTCGGCAGACCACCCTCCAGATCTTTCAAAGAAAATATAACATCCTGATTATCCTCCCAATGAGGACCAGCAACCCCGTGCACAGCGCACACACTTCCATTACCAGCAATATTACCGTTCTCACCAGCAGCTCCTCCGCCCATAGGTACAACAACAGTAGGAATGCCCTGAGGAATGGACCCACCAATTGGAGGATGAACAACACCAGCTCCACCATGCAACACACCGTCTTCATCAACCCGTGCTATCAACGGCTAGACTAGAGTTCTCAACTATTCCTATCCACTAGCAACAGTCTGCATCAGTTCCATGAATTGGGCCATGCGAGCCTTGACCTCCTGCAATTCTGCTTGAACCTTATCCATCACCTTCTGTTGATTCCCTCGAGTAGAATACCTGTGGAAACTGAACTCCTCAATCCTGAACTGAAGAAAACCAAGCAGAGATAAGAACACAAGGCCAATAAGAACAACCTGCAATGCAAATGAGAATGCAAGATGCAAAATGCAAACATGTCTATGTATGCACAGGGAGATCTTCCCCCTTGATTCCAGTTTCAAAAGACAAGAACAACAGAGATGGATAAGAACACCATAATAAATCTTCTCATATATCAAGTAAAGCTGAAACAATACAACCAAATGAGAAATATCCGTATACAAAGAGGTATTGATCTCATCCAACATCTCTGGTGATGATCAAGATACAAAAGCAAATGAAGCTACAACAGATAAAACTCCTAGTAGTCATGATCTCTACACCACTCCTGAGACTTCTCAAGCATCTCCTTTGTATCTGGGTGGTCTGGCCTCTCCATCAACTCTCGGATAAGCACATCCCTCTTGCGTATCACATCCTAGAGATAATGACAATAGTCCTCCCAAGCATCTTCACTGAAGGCATCCTCAAGCCTGGGTTTCTTCACCTCTGCCCGAATCTTGAACTCTTCAAGTGCTGATAAAGTCTCTTGGTATTTCTGCTCGATCGTACTTCTGCGAAACGTTTCTAACAATACCTCTCTCTCCTTGGCCTTGAATTGCACCTTCAGCTTATCGACCTGAACACGAAGCTGATCTTCTCTATTCTTTTTGGCAGTCACAGTAGCATTCCACTGCTCATTGAATTTAGATATCTTCAGATAGGCTATATCTAAATCCTCCTTCTTACTCCTCAGAACATCACAAGTGCTTTTCAGATCAAGACCGACTTGCTTCCGTGCTTGTACCTAATCAGCAAGTTCTTCCTTCAATTTAGTCAACAATTATGCATTTGTCTTGGCCAAATACACAGCTTCACCCTTATCATGCTTCAGCTGACTGATTTCTTGCTTCAACTCTTCGTTCTCTTTGTGCAGCTCTTCCTTCTCTGCCCAAAGCTTGGTATATCTCAAGATGTCGACGGTCGTCGGCGGCTCAATGACTAAGGGGTACAGTGGTTCTTCAACAGGAAATGGCAAAACTACCTCTTCAACCCTCTTCTGAATCCAATCTGAGTATGGATCATAGGCTCTACAATCTCCTTTGCCCAAAGAAAGCTTTCCCTTTTTGTGAATCTTACCCCAAGCGTCCATGAATCGGGCCGAGATACAAGGATTAGCTAAACCTGTGAAGTACATAGATTCATGTACTTCCTCTTCTTTTGGAGGTCCTTTCAAAGCATAACCGAATTGTCTCACAGCAAGAGAAGGATTATAATTGATACCACCTTTCCTCCCCATCAAGGGCACATTAGGAAAGCTACCACAATTGAAGATAAGCTCACGACCCAGCAGGTCTCGATTGAACCAGACAATATTCTTCTCCGTTGAACCCATAAGCATCTTCGACCATTTAGATGAGTTCGCGGAATCCACAAAAGCTCCAGAGCGAGGAAGGTGATCAACAAACCACTTATGCAACAGTGGTGCGCAACAAGACACCATCTTTCCTCTTCTTTTCTCGTTCTTGTAATGCACTGAATGATACAAGTCTCCTAGAAGAGTAGGTACGGGGTTCCTGGACGCGAAGATATGAAAAGCATCAAAATCCATAAAGTCCGGTACATTGGGGAACAACACAATGCCATAGACACACAGAGCCAAGATAGCACTGAAAACCACCCAACAACCCTTGCCGGCATACTCTCGGGCTTTGCCGACCAGGAAGGGTAAAGTGAATACGAAAACTCCGTTTTTGCTGCTAACATGACCTACCAAGTCAGAAGCGCTCAAATAAAGAGCGACAAACAACTTCTCAAGATTAGGTTCCTCTTCGGAGCTGAAGAAAGGCACTTTGTTCAGAATCGGAACACCTAAGATGTAAGCATATTCTTTCAAAGTCGGAACCAACACATAGTCCGGAAACGTGAAACATCTCATTGGAGGATCATAAAACTGCAACAGGGTATGAATAGCTCCATGCTTATAAGTCGTAAGCTTACGAACAAACTTCATAATTCCACCATACTGTTCTCTGAAAGCTGCAAGAACACTGGGATTAGCCATGGAAATCAGACCAAATAAAGGTCCCAACTCAGGTGCCGGAAACTTGTACACAACAATCCTCTTTCTGCTAACTTCCATCTCTGAAGAAGACCAATACCTGAATCAAGGGAAAGACAAGAATCTGTAACACATATAAACATGCAATGTTAAATGCAGAATGATCATGCAAATGCACACACGGGATCAAGGTATCCGATGCTCAAGCTTGCTGCTGTGCCATTGAATGAATTCAACCAAAGCTCTAATCAGAACACTGAGATAACACACTAGACGAACCACTTAGGATTAAAATTCTGCATTGACAAGAAAACCTGGGTTGGTTGAAGTCCAGGTTTCCTGCAAAAACCCATCCCTCTCACATGTGAGTTCTAGTCTTGAAAGGTACGACATCCTATGCGAGTTGTCAGTGTTACAGACTTTCGAGAAACAGTGATAAGTTTTGGCGTCATAGTTTAACGAAGCGGTCTTACTTAGCTGACTTCCCAAATGAACGGTCTCCAGAGTCGACAGTTTCCCTAAGTCAATATTCCCTCAACTGCACCAGACGCGCAGGATAGAATATTTCCAAAGGAAAACCTCTCCTGAATGTGAAATTCACGCGAGCTATTGCGTAGCCAAACGCCACACAAGCTCCCGCTAATCTCCACTCTAATCCTATCTATACTCAAGCCCAGGTCTGACTTATCTCTCGATAGAACAACCCAACCCACAACACAGCAGCAACAAGAATGCAATGCAATAATATACAACAGATAATGTACATAAAGCAAAAAACTGTACAAAAGTAAACACCCAAAGACGCAACCGACAAGTGCTAGGAGTGACTCGTATAGGGAACCAACTTATCCCCAACAGAGTCGCCAGCTGTCACAACTGTGAAAAACACCCGGCAAAAAACAGAAGAGTCGCCACCTTTCGTTATTTATCCCAAAGAGAGGGAAAGGAAACGATCGGAAAAACCTGACGAAAAAGGGAAAGACAAGTTCATCGCAACCAAGTCCTAGATTCGAGAGTCGGTTACGCAAGGGGAAGGTATTAGCACCCCTCACGTCTGTCGTACTCGACGGGATCCATGCTTGTTGTCTATCTAAGGGTGTGTTTAACTATCTATGCTACAGGCTCACAGGACAAAAAGAAAAAGAAAAGAGACTCGGCAGAGCATCGCCGCTTTGTGCCTACGCATTCCCTCGTGCAATGGGAAAGTCAGAGTCAACGTAGTTCGGCTAACTACGGGGGAAAGGGGGGGGGGGGGGAAAGGTTGTTCACCAAGACATCGCGTCTTGTGCCTACGTATTCTCATCTGGTATGCAAAATCAGAGAAAACATAGTTTAGGCGGATACGAAACCACATGTTGATTAAGTGTTTTAATCGAGTAAAGTTAAGCCTCCGTTCCAGCAGTTAGGGACAAAGCCTGTTTGCGGTAGAGCCGAAGCTTAACAACAATTATTTCTGAAAAAGGTTTCCAATTAATCCCGAAGGAAAAAGGTTTGAATTTTTATTTTGTGTTTTTTAGTGAAGTGAATAATTCGGTTTGTGATTCACGTTGCACTAAAGACTATGGCATGGAGGCGAATGCGTCGTATATCGCCCCCAAATAGAACGTATACTAAACACCCTAGATAAGCGAGAAGAGACCCCTCACTCATCATTCCCCATGTAGCTTAAGGCTCTTAGCGTTCAACGTTTATCGCATTTATTAGATGGATTATAATTGTTTTGAGATAAGAAGAGAGATGTGCGGAAGGTCTAAGGGAGACTCGGCACTAACGTTGTCATGCAAAGTGGTCCTAAAGTTTAGATGAAAAGGGGAAACATCTACCCTATTGTTAGCATGCTTGGATTGAACACATAATGTCTCTCCTACTCCCATCCTAAACAAAGGGACTAGGAACCCTATGGGGATCATGGCAAGAAACACAAGAAGAACAAAGGAAGGATCAATCACAAGTAGAAAATGCAAACATGAAAATGCACATATAGAATGGTGGGAGGGAGGAAAAAATGTGTGGGGCAGCAGCCGCCACAAGCGCGTCTCAACCTCAACAGCGATGCAAAAATGATGCAAACATGTGGAGAAAAATAAGAGATGAAAGCAAATAAACATGCAAACAAATGCTCACTTCGAACCACATGCACAATCATGTAAACAAATAGAAGAATGAACATACATGTCAACGAAATCATGATTAACCAACCACAAACAGTGACAAATATCCAAAACATTTCAATCATAATGCATCACACTGATCTATGATGATTCGAATCGAAACGGTATGCGAACAAGCAAGCAAAACAGCAAATATGACATTCTGGCACAGTGTTAATCGGTTAACCCCTAGGGTTAATCAGTTAACACCTTAAAAAGTTCAGAAAATCTGGAATTTTGAACAGGTTAATCGGTTAACCATATGCGTTAACCGATTAACACTGTTAATGTTTGAATTTTTTTTGAAAGTTTAAAATGGTTAACCGGTTAACCATATAGGTTAACCGATTAACACTGCACCAGAAGCTAAAAAAAACAACATAAAATCACTTCCAGCACCAAAACAACTTATCCAAAGTTCCAACAGATCAGCTTATCAATTAAGCACGAAATTAACAACAGAAAACAGAGATCCAACAACATGGATACACAATTACACAACAACATCACAATTCGAATCGATCGAAATCAACCAAAATTCAATCGAATATGAAGATTAACATGATAAGCTCAAAAATTAAATCGGATCGAGAATTCCAACCTTCGAAGCGGAGATTTGCTTCTGTAAGTGTTGATCAACTGAATTTGAGCAGATCAAATGCTAGAAATCTGGAAAACTTCAAGATCCACAATAATTGTTGTTGTATGAATGAAGATCCACCAAATTTGAGTCAAAAAGCTTCAAATAATCACTTCTAGATCCAACTCCAGATTTAGATCCAAACTTGCACGAAAATTGAAGAAGGAAATTAATTCAATGATGATGATGGAGAGAGGTTCTAGCTCAAGAATACATTGATTCCAATGAAGAATCAATAATTCCAATGAGAAAGAGCTTTGAGTGTGGGTTTTGGAAATGGAGGAGTTGAGAGAATTTGAGAGAATTCTGATCAATTCTGAAAAATGAATGTGAGAAAAATGAGAATTGGATGGTTTGGTTTGGAGTAAATCACTTAAGTACTCACTTGGTTTGGATCCAAAGCTAGGTTTGGGAATTTGGATTGGAAATCAAGGTTTGGAATGTGGAATGGGTTTTTGGAGGGAAACCTGAAATTTAAAGATGTTCTAGATCCTTCCCAAGTGAAAATTTGAATTCCAAGGTGATCAAAATTGGACCCCAAGTGCAATTGGCTTGCAAAATCACGTATAGGGCAAAATCTGATATGGTTAACCGATTAACCATATAGGTTAATCGGTTAATGCCTCTGAAACTTTGAATCTGAGCTAAATTTCCTTTGGTTAATTGATTAACCATATAGGTTAACCGATTAACACCTTCAAATTTTGAATTTTGGCGCCTTTTGGAGGAAAATCTGTCCATTTGCCCTGTTTTGACTGTTTGGAGCTCTGTTCAGCCTCTGAACCTCATTTTTGAACATTACCACTGTGAAAACACTTGAGAATGAGCCTGAGTGCTGCTTCCTGAACTACTGTTCTCCTGCAAAATAAAATAAAATCGGCCGCCTGATCGCCGGACAAAATAAATGCCCGAGCCCCTGATGCTCGCTGTTTGTTGTTCAGTCTTTACGCTAAAATGAACTTGAGCCACAGGAATAACTCGATCCCATGCCTCAAGAATGAATGTTATGCGATGCAAATGCTAAATGCAAAAATGAAACATAAGCCAGTTACAAAAACGAAAGGCAAATTTTGGGGTGTTACACTATGGAGCAGATTCAAGCAGAGTTGAAGGAAGTCCGAAGCCAGATGGGACAGTTCATGGCGGACATGCAAGCTTTGTTTCAGGATCAGAAAGTGCTTAAGGAAGAAGTTCATCAGTTGAAGACTCAGATGGGCCTGATCACAGAAGTCATAAGAAATGTGTTGAGAAAGGAAGGCGATCAGATGCCTGAAGCTGCATCACAAATGATTATTCCACCCTTACCTGTGGAATATCTTCCAAAGCGTGATGTGCCTCAAAGATCTTCTACATAACCTGAGGTTCCGGAATCTCCCTGTCAGCAGCTACCTCATATTCCCCCAGGCAATCCTAGGATTAGGAGGTATGGTCAAAGTATAACACCCTTACAAACCCCATGGAAAATATACAAATAATTAGAGTAAATTTTCATGCATTCACAAAAGGGCGTCACACATAACTTTCGAAACATCAAAACCACCTTTCATGCTCATTAATACTTATAATAAATAATCATGCTTCTCACAATTTCACTTTGCATGTAGCAGCGGATTCATTTTATAACATAATTTTCTTAACAGAATATTCAGATTCATCACATACTTCAACATTACTTAGGCACCAAGGCCAACATCATGATATTCCAATGAATATAAAAACATAACATAGAATACATTATGTATCTCTAAAATATAAACCAAACGATCCCAGTGTTACTTGACCAGAGCATGACTCGACCCAATGTAACTAAATTACTAAATGGCTACACCAACAACGACCACGCAACTGCGAGCAACTCTATTCTTGATACCTGCATGATGTCAGATAGGACATCATTCCATCAGAAGGGTGAGAAATATTATCATAATAACAATGCATATAATTATATATCTATATACAATCGCACAAGGCACATATCCCACATTCTCACCACATTCATCAAAATTCGACATATACATCACAATGTATATATAAACCAATATGGACAATTATCAAGCGCGTTCATCATGCACACATCCATAATCCTCATCATTGCACATAAACATTTACAATTATGTTTATTCATCACAATTCATCATAAAGTATACACACACACACATACACATATGTGTATATATATATATATATATATATATATATATATATATATATATATATATATATATATATATATATATATATATATATATATATATATATATATATGTATATATATATATATATATATATATATATATATATATATATATATATATATATATATGTATATATATATATATATATATATATATATATATATATATATATATATATATATATATATATATATATATATATATATATATATATATATATATATATATATATATATATATATATATATATATATATATATATATATATATATATATATATATATATATATATATATATATATATATATATATATATATATATATATATATATATATATATATATATATATATATATATATATATATATATATATATATATATATATATATATATATATATATATATATATATATATATATATATATATATATATATATATATATATATATATATATATATATATATATATATATATATTATATATATATATATATATATATATATATATATATATATATATATATATATATATATATATATATATATATATATATATATATATATATATATATATATATATATATATATATATATATATATATATATATATATATATATATATATATATATATATATATATATATATATATATATATATATATATATATATATATATATATATATATATATATATATATATATATATATATATATATATATATATATAACACCAAGCATATTTATCATGCATATATCCAAAGTTCTCAATTCAACAATTCACACATAAGCATACTTTCATATAACAATGATATCTATGCCATGTGCCTCATATAAAACTCATCAATTCTCACCAATCCCTATTTGGGATTATGCAACATCTCAATTATTCTACCCCGGTGATTGTTCCACTAAGAACGACATCTTAGTCATTCTACCCCAGTGTATACGACCATGTGACTATACCTCACTAGGAACAACATTTGTCATTCTACCCCAGTGATTACTCCACTAGGAACAACATCTTGTTATTCTACCCCAGTGATTACTCCACTAGGAACAACATCTTGTTATTCTACCCCAGTGAGTACGGGTCTTACACATACACATATTTTCAACATCATCATCACATTTACCAAGCAATGCACATATATTCACAATATATTCTCGTGCATCCTTCACATACAATCGCATACAATCAATATGCACTCACAATATCGCGCCAACGACAACGACTCAATCACATTCATCATGCACTTTTAAGTAATTTAAACAATGCATATATTTGTCAAAAGACCACATTTCCACAATTGATTCCACAATCTAGGATTCACGCCATACGGCTACCCACAGCATGTCTTATCACAACAGCACACAACTATTCATTTCAAATAAGGATTGAACACAATCAAACCAAACAATCAACATTCGATGGAAAAACACAAGGAAATGAAAATGCTATCACACTCGCTAGCTTGCTCGCTTAGCGAGTTCCTAGTGAACACTCGCTACCTCGATCGCTACCAGCGAAGAGGGTCAATTACATTCTGTCCAAGTCTGGGACCATTCGCTACTAGCTCGCTACAACGAACACTCGCGACCTGCTCGCCTAGCAAAGGTGCTAGCGAACGTCTGTGATGTTCAAAACCCCAACTGTCCAAAATTCTCCGAAACTCCCAAAATCACCCGATTTAATTCCAACGATTTCCAGTAGTCTTAATCTAACAATCCTCGACTAATCTACACCATTTATTCCAAATTTTAACCGTTCAAACATCGACTCTATCGATTAAATCCATTTCTGCCCTAGAATGGAAAAAGATGGGAAACCTCTAACAAATCCAAACACACACATACATAATTATATACATTAGTAAGATAACAACATTTTACACCCTTACCTTGATTAATCGAAAGCTAGAAGTCGTTCTGATGATTCCAAGCTTTTCCTCTATTTCTCCTCTTCCCTCTTCTTCCTTCTTTCTTTCTCTTCTTTTTCCTTTCTCTCTATTTCTATCCTTTTCTTTCCACTTTCTATTATATATCCTTCTCTTTTATTTCTCCTCAATATATCTCATCTTATCACTAATTAGAGAAGATCTAGTAAATTCACCTTATTCTACCAAATAGAATAAATCATTTAAATCCATTAACTCATATAAATTAAATAGATCCAATAATTCATGAAATCAATTAATTAGTACAAATAATCAATTAGTGAAAATTGGGCTGTTACACAAAGGATGAAACAACTCGATAGAATCTTCGATCAGATCCCTATGACTTATGCTCAATTGTTGCAACTCTTGCTTTAACTTTGATTGGTCGAACTTCGGACTCTGTCTCCGTTGCCTGATAAGCTACCACTAGGCTATGATGTAAGTGCTCATTGTGATTTCCATTCGGGGGCACCGAAACATAATGTGAAGAAATGCAAAGCTTTTAAGCACCAAGTTCAAGACTTAATCGAGTCAAAAGCATTCAAGTTTACACCAAGCGGTGGTCTTATTCCAGTTACTGCAAAAGAGAGGGATACTCCTGCTTTCTCCCCTGAAGTTGCATCAGGTCAAGAGGGTAACTTACAAACTATGATTTCAGAATCTCCATGCCCACAACTATTGCTTGTTCCTGGGCCAAGTCTGAGAATGAAAGTGCCTGAGCATAAGAAATGTCCTAATCAGCGCCAACAACCTCCTGTTGCTCGACAACGACACAATCAACGGCTAAATTAGAAGATGTTTTGCAACAATGCTTCTCGTCACTTGGTTCCTATATCGTACAATCAGCTTCTGCCACGTTTGATTCAACACTCATTGGTGGAGCCCAAGACTCTCAAGCCAGTGCCAGAGCCATACCCTCATGGGTATGATCCCAATGCGCAATGTGGATATCATGGAGGATCTGTAGGACATTCAACTGAAGATTGCAGACCCCTTCGAGCAAAAGTGCAACAATTGATTGACGAAAAGTGCATATCCTTTTCGGAAGGAAAGTTGGTGGTGCATGTCAACCTCTCAGCTGTTTAAGTTTGAAGATTTCAAGAGTCGTCTCCTCAGTCATGACATTTTTAATTTCTGTACTGCATTGTCGTTTGTATTTTTCATTGTTTATTAATGCTTTGTTTGCATGTAAGACTTGTTAGTTTTTGAATGATGATCATAATGAAATGAGTATGTTTCTCTTGAAGCAATCCATTCGTGTTCACTCATATATATTTCTGTGCACTGCAATACCAACTTTCTTGCTTAAACTCCTTGAGGGAGGATGATGAAGCGAAAACGCAAACTTTCTGGTTGTATGCTTTTGGATAAAACTCTGCTGATGATGTACAGGCATTGTTTCAAATCCCTAAACACCGGAGATATAAGGATGATAATCCCTTGTCAACCCCTTTGAGCCTAGTTGTAGGAGTTTCTTTCTAAAAACGAAAAACCTTAACCTTAACCTGGGGCAGGGTAGGTGTCAGTTAATTTGACCAAACATCCGAATTGCAAAAGAAGTGTTCCCATTCTAGGATCAATCACACCTGTAGAGGTCGTACCTAAAAAACCATAGTGGTTATCCCACACCGACCAAGGAGTAAGACAGTCACAATCCTTTCAACAAGTCAGACAAGCCGGTGTCACATGATTTGTTCTAAAAAAAGGAGAGAAAAGAACAGAAAAAGAAAAAAAGAAGAAGCCCGCTAAGTCGAATCTTGAAAACAAGTGGCTTAGGCAAAAACTAGGGCATCCCGCTGGACTTCGAAATCAGAAGATATACTCAAAAGAATTAGTCCAAGCAAAATAGGGAAATCAGAAAAATGACGAAGAACAAGTCGTGTGATTCCAGACACCAAAGACAAAAAGCGAGTGACTGTCACTCCGAAAACTTGTGGTCTCCTGAACCATCACTCATGTCAGTTAACCTCAGAGAGGTGAGCGCTTGTGTCGAATTAGCTGAATAGAGGATTGGAGAACATCAAGAAGAGTGGGTGGGTTAAACAGAACTATGAGCCTTGTATCTTTTCTTTCAAACCGTGAACCGGGTCATGTTAAAACCCTCAAAAGTCCTGATTGAAGCAGGGTTTATTTTGAAGGCGTACTTCAACTAGATAGAGTTCCTGACTCCCACGAGTTATGCTAAAAGACTTCGTTGGTATTGCACGTTCATGGTTTCATTTCAAAAATCAGTATTGCATTTTAACTAGTGACTTGTTCACCAAGTTTGGCGATATCTTTTTAACAAAATCTTCAAGAGTAGCATGTGTGTTGCATTAGAATTTTCATTCTCAGAATAAACATTTTCTGCTTGCGCACAGGTATTTGGCATCAATGAGGTTTACATAATGGACGTCAGAATAACTCTTATCTTGTCAAGAGGAAATTCTTGGACAAATATGTTAAGGAGCGTGAGGTTAAATGGTTCAGTCAGAAGTTGCCAATCTGGGGCAATTATGTCGTCAAGAAGTTCCCCCCAAGTTCAGTTGATCAGGGGCAACTACGTCAGGAAGTTCCCCAAAATTTAGTTAGTATGGGGCAGTTATGTCAAGAAGCTCCCCAAGTTCAGTTGATCAGGGGCAGCTACGTCAGGAAGTTCCCCAAAATTCAGTTAGTATGGGGCAGTTATGTCAAGAAGCTCCCCAAGTTCAGTTGATCAGGGGCAGCTATATCAGGAAGTTCCCCAAAATTAGTTAGTATGGGGCAGTTATGTTTAGAAGTCCCCCTAAGATTCAGTTGATATGGGGAAGTTATGTTAAGAAGTTCCCCTAAGATTCAGTTGATATGGGGCAGTTATGTCGAGAAGTCTCTCTATAGATTGGTTAATCCAGGGCAATAAAATTGAGAGTCAGCAAATCTCTTCGAAGGTGGATCGGACAGGGGCAAAATTACTTCGAAGGTTCATTTTGAAACAGACCATTACAAGAACGTGAAGTCTCCAGCAAGATGGCATATTTGGTCATTGCCCCAACAAAGAAGTGAGGCTAGCATTATCCTCTAGTGAAGTGGGTATTATCTTGGGTCATTATTTCTCTTCCCCCGCTGAAGTCTCCAACGGTAGTTGGTTTCCCCGCCAGGTCACGGCCTGTTTGTCCTTAGTGTTTCCCCAACAAAGGTAATTCCTCATAGAGAGGCAGAAGATCAAATCTCAGTGATCATCCCCAGAAGTCGTCTTTTGTTCCTACTGTCCCGCATAATGAAAGTTTGTTGGGATTTTGAGCAGAGTTGTGATCCCAGAGACATTTTAGTTTGTCATCCCCAGCGGAGTTGGCTTCATCGCTTCAGCATTTATTTTTCTAGAGTGGTTCTTTTGCGTCCAGCTTTCCCCAGCAGCCCGAGCCTGCATCTACATCTGCATATAGTTATCATATTTGCATTACATCCTCAAATGCGTAGCATTTCCATTTCGTATAGAGCATTACACCATATAAAAAAAATTCAAACATATGCATGCGAAGCATAAGCCAGTTTTTGTTAGCCTTCCGTGGCAACCTGAATCACTCTTCAATCAATACAGTGACATATCAACAGCCTGGTTCAACCGGCTTATCTGTTTGCTTTTGGGTTTCAGATCATACGTCAGTCATTTTTTGTCCATCAGCCCTTTGATGATGACATATCCAAGCAGATTTTTTGTTCGTCAGCCCTTTGATGTTGACATCTCCAAGCAGATTTTTTGTCCGTCAGTCCTCTGATGTTGACATCTCCAAGCAGATTTTTTTTGTCTGTCAGCCCTCTGATGTTGACATCTCCAAGCATATTTTTTGTCCGTCAGCCCTCTGATGTTGACATCTCCAAGCAGATTTTTTGTCCGTCATCCCTCTGATGTTGACATCTCCAAGCATATTTTCTTTGTCCGTCATCCCTCTGATGATGACATCCCCAACAGTTTTTTCTCTCCGTCTATCCTTAGACGATGTGAGATTTGGATTATGGTTTTATCTCTATCTATCCTTAGACGATGCGATATTTGGATATGGTTTTCTCTTCGTCTATCCTTAGACGATGCGAGATTTGGATATGGTTTTCTCTCCGTCTATCCTTAGACGATGCGAGATTTGGATATGGTTTTCTCTCCGTCTATCCTTAGACGATGCAAGATTTGGATATGGTTTTCTCTCCGTCTATCCTTAGACGATGCGAGATTTGGATTTGGTTTTCTCTCCTTCTATCCTTAGACGATGCTAGTTTTGGATAAGATCTTCTCAACTTCGTGTTGAGCTGGCCTTCGGATTCGATGCCTGTTTTTAATTAACAAATTCATGATGGCGAAGTCAGATGTTCTTCTCAACTTTGTGTTGAGCCGGCCTCCGGGTTCGATGCTCGCTTTTATTTAGCGAAAACTTGCTTGGATTATCAGATGTCTCTTCCGACTGCGTGTCGATGCTTTCTGTATTGGTGATGAGTTAACTCATTTTCCTGCAATTATCAGATACGTTTCTCAGGTGAACCTGATTGACAGATTCTACAGTTTACCATCCTGATCAGACTGCAAATTTCCGGGTTCTTTTGTATTCAATCACCTTCTACCATGAATGTTTGAAAGCGGTTTCTTTTCATCCCTTCAGGTCCAAGCTGTTTGAATAGGGGCAGTTGTTGCATCCTAAAACTTGTCCATCGGTTTTCCGACTTTGACTGGCTTTTTGCTTCGTTTTCATCTGCATATCATTTAGTTCGCATTTTTGCCCGTGTTATCGCCCGGATTAAATTTATCAGGATTTTAGCCGATTGGCTCGCGTTTCAGGCGATTCAAATAATTCAAACGGAAAATTCAGTGTCAAAATCGAGCGAAAGTCGCTCTCTTCCTGATGATTTAATCCATGTTGATGATATCGGCGCATTTCGGTGCTCGCCCGTCTTTTCATGGCATTTTGCATTTTTATTGCTATTTTCGCTTCTTTTAATAGATTTTTAATATTGTTTTTAAAATAGACTTTTTAATTAGAATTTTAATTGGTTTAGAAAATGGTTATTAGATTTTTCTTTAATAGTTTTATTTTGGATAATTATTAGATTAGTTTATATAGTTTAGAAATAGAATTTTTATTTTTTAGAATGGAAATTAATTTTTATCTTTATTATCATCATAGAATATTTTTCCATGAATATTTTTAGAATATTTTGGATAATTGGTTTTGAATATTTTTATTTTTATTATCATCACCTCTGACCTTGGGACACACAAACCCTAGACCTAACAGCCGCAACAATGTTCCTCATCATCATCCATTGAACCTTCTTCCAACTCCATCATCTCCAGCCGGAAAAAACCCAGAAACCTCCATTCTCCGCTCACCCATCATCATTTCATCACCTTCATCGTTTCCAAAAAAAAAACTGCAAGCCCACACATCAAACACAACTCATCTCCTTCACCATTTTTCAGAAAAAACTCAGAACGCCACCCTATCTTCCTCTTTATCACTTGTTCTCCTCAAAATTCCTCATTCCAATCATCTTCTTCCATAAAAACAACCACACAAACTTCAAATTTCATGCCCAGAAACACACCATTCAAACTCTCATTTCCTCCATAAACATCAAACCCATATCATCTTCTCCAGATTCAAATCAACCTTCGAAAGCTTCTGCGAAAAAACACTCCATCCTCAACAAGACAACCTCGCATCTCCTTCGAACTCTCATCAAACTCATCATTCTCAAACCCATTTCAATTCTTCATCTCACTAACCAACGTCAAATTGAAACCCGTATTTCTCACTTCAAAACCATAACCCAGATTCCACCATGAACAATCCATCTTCAAAGCTCCATCAAAATCACTCTCCAAACTAAAAAAACCCAGAATTCCTCATCGTCCTTTCCACCGAAACTCGTTTTCGCGACCGTGAGACCTATTCGTCCAAAATCAAGGAAGGGATTTTTCTTTGTTTTGTTTTTATTGTTTCTTATTTTGATTTGGGGCTGGACCCAACCGTGAGACCCGTTTGTCACCCCCCCTTTTTCCTGCTATCACCCCCTTTCTGTATTATTTGTTTCTTAACTAATTTTGTAAATGCTTTTTATTTTTATATACTATCATATTGTTTTGTAAATAGGGTATATATTATATATATTATTTTCTTTTTTATCTTTCTTTAGAATATATTATTATATTTTGAAAGCTTTTATATATTTTCTATTTTAGTTTTATTTTTAGAATTCTTTCTATATATTAGAAATTTATAGTATTTTTTATTTTTAGAGTTATTTCATTTCTCTTTTGTTATTGGACTTTTTATCCCATTTTCTATTTTGGTCGATGAAGAAATTTCCGTAATTCATTACCAGTCAAATTATTGATGAATAATGTTGGATCCGAGACCACCTCTTTCTCTCCTCATTTTTTTTTCTTTCGACTTTATTTTGACTTTCTTGGATCGATGAAGTCTTATATTCGTAAGACGAGATCTTACTATTTTTGGTCTGTGCGACACAATTCAATTGGAGAATGATCCTCAATATCATTTCTCTATCTTTTCCATTACACGGATATCGATACGCAACCTCCTATAGCTCGACTTCCTTTATAAGTCGAGCTACGACGGTTTAGCGTCACATTGGTCCCGATTCAAAACATCATCATCAAGGATCAAAGGGGAGAAGCTTGGAAAGGAAGCTTGCACGCAATGTAAAGGGTCAACGAAACCACTCCATGGCGTGATGAAAGTCGTCTTTTCCATATCCTTCGGCGCCATCTTAATCTGATTGTAGCCCGAAAAACCATCCATGAAAGAAAACACTGAGAATTGTGCGGTGTTATCAACAAGCACATCAATATGAGGGAGCGGAAAATCATCCTTTGGGCTTGCTCTATTCAGGTCTCTATAATCAACACACATCCTGACTTTGCCGTCCTTCTTAGGTACGGGCACGGTGTTTGTAACCCACAGAGGATAATTGGTCACATCAAGAGGACACTCTTCTCGAAGAGGCAGCCGATGAACTACAATATCTGTGTCAAGTCTAGGCATATCTTCATATGACCAAACGAAAACATCCTTATACTCTTGGAGTAACTCAACCAGTCTTCGCTTGACATCGCTTTGCAACGCGGCCCCTATTCTGACTTCCTTCTTATCTTCCTTAGTTCCCAGGTTAACGACTTCAACTTCCTCCTGATGAGGCAGGATGACCTTCTCCTCTTGTCTTAACAATCTAGCAAGCTCCTCGGGCAGGTCTTCATCTTCATCAATCTCTTCTTCTGCTTGATAGATCAGATTGTCAAAGTCACATCGAGTCATAGACAAGTCTGAGTCGATGGTATCTGAAATGTATAACCTGCAATGATGATGATTTTATGCTTAAATGATATGCAACAAACAAACACAAACCACATTTCCATTTTACTGTTAGAAAAATAAAAACAAGAAAAACAAGGATCACAAAATTTTGAATGAAAAGACGCCTTTTTGATTGATAATGATAAGAGATTGTTTGCACACATAATAGATAGGTCTCTACAAAATAAAGACCATTATGCTCTGGGCAGAGCATATGGAAATACATTAATCAAAACAAAGCAATTACTCTTCATAGGTCACAGAGATGACTTCTTCTATGGTCCAATTCTTCAAACCCTGGCCAGGGACACATGGCTTGATCCACGCATCCATGTCGCAGTCGCAGTCTCCTTCCTCGTCAGATACAACATTGATTCTTTCAAATATCACCCCACCACTGGTGAACTGAACAGGTCCTTTGTAACATGGAACGTTCTGTGAAGAAGATGCATACGGACTGTATCCTAATCCAAACTTGTCTTGTTTGTTGGGGACACTTACCACTTTCCCCCATCCTTGTGCTGATCCAGATTCCACTACGACTTGGGCTTCCTTGTATGAAGACATGGCAATTTCTGGAGATTTAACCTCAACCGGCGACTTTTCTTTGATTTGGACAGTCTCAAAGGCCTGACACAGTGTTTAATGAATTTCACCATCGACTTCCACATACTTGAATGAAGACAGATGGCTCACCATGATGTCTTCCTCTCCACAAATAGTCACAATATTTCCATCCACCATGTACTTCAACTTCTGGTGCAAAGTCGATGTCACAGTTCCCGCTGAGTGTATCCAAGGTCGACCCAAAAGGCAACTATAAGCAGGCTGGATATCCATGATGTAAAAAACTGCTTCAAACACCTCCGGGCCTACAATAAAATCAATAGGCGTATAATAAAGACCCTGATAATCAATCTTAATCAACACTTTCTTTGGCAACACATTCAAGGACGACCCTATATCAACGAGTGTTGCACCCAAAAATTTGCCTAACTTTTTTGTACCTAGCTTGTGTTTCATTGCATTCATATTAGCATTATCATCTGCATTGCATTGACATGTGGGCAGGAGATCAAGAGGTATGACTACCAACAAAGGGCTACACCAGGGTATGAAGCTATCTAAGAGGTTTATTCAAGTATTCAAGAGTTGATATCCTCATCAAAGAAGTTAAAGATCCTCAGAGAAGGGGTTGGATATAAGAATGTATGCCTCCTAACTTGAAGGTTATGGGAAGCCATCCGATGATTCTGAATCCATGAAGTTGGACTTGGAGCCTTGAGAGAGCTCATGAGAAGTATTGAATGTCATTTTGAAGCCTAGCAGGTCATCATGTGAAGGATATGAAGCTACTACCAAGGTTGGTACAACTAGGGTTCATCTGGTCAACCCTAGGTCAACCGATGATTTGAAGAAGGTTGAAACCTAATTTCAAGGCCATGTGATCATGGATTGATGTATTAAGATGCCCAAGGGATGATTCCAAGGTCAACTCATCATGAATCAAGAGTGTGAGGAGTTCCTAGGCTAGGGTTGCTATGCTTGACAGTGTAAAATCCCCTGGTTTGGTGCCTAACTTGAGACCACATAACTCAAGATGTGATTTTCATCTCACTTTGACCCTAAAATGATTGTTGTAGAGCATGATCATAGCTTTAATTTGAGTACTAGAAGTCCTTATAGGGTTTATAGAACTCAAGTTATGAATCAGACAAGTTACAGGTCATCAGATGAATGTGAATTTGGAGCTTGAAAGTCAACCAACTTGCATGACATTTTTGACCTAAAAAGATGATTCTCATGAACTTTTAGCCAACATGAATGTTGTTCCTTATCTTCTTAGATTTCCAAAAAGTACTAGAAGTCCATGATTTGATTTGTAGAACTCAAGATATGAGCTTTGCAAGACAAGGGTATTTTGGGAAGTTGAGATTATAGGCCATTTTGATTATGGGTCAACTTCACCAACTTACACACCTCAAATGGAATTTTGTTCAACTTGAAAGTTGTTCAAAATGGTGTTATTTGTCCAACCACGACCCTAGAATTCATTGATGAGGATTAAAATGAGAATTGTGTCAAGATATTCTCATGAAGGAATAATTAAAGGCATAAAAATGAGAAAATTGCAAAATAAATCATATTGGTTCAAAGTGTTACAAGTTTGTGCATTTTTTGAAGGTAAATAACACTTGGAACACTTTGGCATCTTTACATTTCCAAGTTGAAGTTGGTTTCATGGGCAAAATTCAAAGTTTCTTAAGAATGAAGTAACATGATCAATCCACATCATTGATTGGAATTAAGGAACAAATCCTGACCCTTCATCCTCACTAACACACCAACAATGAATTTGAGCTAGATTGAAGCTGAAACAGAGAGGAATTTATGGACTGCCATGAAGGAATTTTGAAGGAAAATGTGAAAGTGGAAATTGGACTTAGAGCAAGTTTGGGCCCCCATTTTAGCCCATATCAGTTCTATATAACTCCATGATTGAGTTCAGAGCAATTTTGGTGATGGAATGAGCTTGGAAAGGTAAGAAACAATTACGAAAAGTTAGTTACAAGTGAAAATCGAATTTCACCATTGGAGGGATTTCTGAAGAAATTGAGAGTTGAGGAAGCTTCTACCATCATCAAGGATTGATTCTGCACGGTTTTGGATAAAGATTGTAGGCTATATCACTCTCTGTTGAAGCTCAAACCAGGTTTCCTTCTTTTCATGATTACACTCTGTTGATGATGAATTAGATTAATTATTGCATGTGGTTAGGTAGAATTTAAGTCATAGATGGATTTAGGTTTGATTTGAGAGCCTTTGGTGAAGTTTCTTGATGATGGATGAAATCTTTAAGGATTCGGTTTAGGCTCATTCTTGGTTGATATCAAGTTTTATTTAGGGATTCTTGATCAGTGATAAGTGTAGAAGAGATCTGTATGCTTTTTGTAGAGTTTGGTGATGATTTTCCTAAGTGTGATATTTCTGTTCATGGTTGTATCTGCCTGAGCTTTGAGAAAATGGAAAAAAGAAGAGTGTCATGATGATCCTCATGAGGAGACGAGTGGATCTGGGTAATATTTGTTAAGTTTTGTGTTGTTTGAATTCTAGCCACCGTGAACTCGCCGAAGAAGACGACCGGAGTCTTCTCCGGCCGCCCTGAATTTCCCCCCCTCAGTTCACAATTCAAAAGCAAGAAGACGATGTGTACACCGTTAGATGCATTTGACTGAGTAGAATTAGTAAGCAGATCCAAGGCGTGTGGTTCAATTCTGAGGATTGTTGACCTTGTCTGCTGATGTGGCAAGCTGTAAGGCATTGGATTGTGCTACTTTTAGAATGGATGCTCCAGATTAGAACGTAGGGTGAACCATAGTCAATCAGCCACACGTGATTAGTTAGTGAAATAGTTCGTTTCATTAAAGTTCTTCTGAGCTACATGGCGCGCCTGATGGCGTTGGATGAGTGGACTGGTCATTTGATCCAATGGTTATGACTTATTCTCAACTTTCTTAATTCTTTTATTTCTTTTAATTCCTTTTTCTTATTTCTTTTAATACTTTTATCATTCTTAATTCTTTAAAAATAGAAATAATTGTCAGAAAAATATGAAAAAAATCATGATTGATCTTTGGCTTGTCTCTGATTTTTGTATGCCATTTATTTGAATTTTTGGCTGATTTTCCATTTATTGTCATTCTTCCCTTTTTATTTGATGATTAGAAATATGAAAATGATGGATTTTCTTTCTGATTTTTGTGCTATCTCATATTTTAGAATTGAGTTCTGATTTTTTGCATGTGTTATCTAGATATCTTGATAGAGTTGTAGGATTTTTCTTGCATTTTTTAGATGATTTTAGGTATGGGTTTGAGATAGATTTTTAGGACTTTCCCCTTGTGAATTCCTTTGAACATACCTTGAGGTGTAGAAATTGTTTAGAACCTTTAGATTTAGGTTTTGACCCTGGATTTTCTACCATGATTCGTTAACACACTTAGGAAGCCTTAGGATTTTTCCTAGCCTTTTAGGATTGATTTTAGTATTTTTCCTAGAATTTGCAAGTTGATTGTGGTTAAGGTGACCCTAATGTAGCACTCCTCATAGTTTAGCCTTTAAGGCGAACCTTAGCAAACTTAAGACTTCAAATTCCTTCTTGATAGAATAAAACTTAGGTTGATACCTATTTAGGACATTGATTAAGCCTTGATAGAGCTTCTAAATCCTTTTAGTTAAGTGATGTTTAGAACTAATCTTTAGGTAGATGATTCTTCCTTGAATGCTTTGCATTCATCCAATTCTTCCATGAATGGTTGAGTGTCATGATGGATAACTTTGGTATACATCATGCTTCCCATGATTGATTCAATTCTTCCATGAATGGTTGAGTGTCATGATGGATACCTTTTGTATACATCATGCTTCCCATGATTGATTCAATTCTCCCATGAATGGTTGAGTGTCATGATGGATACCTTTGGTATACATTAGGCTTCCCATGATTTAATTTCTTCCATGAATGGTTGAGTGTCATGATGGATACCTTTGGTATACATCATGCTTCCCATGATTCAATTCTTTGATGAATGGTTGAGTGTCATGATGGATACCGTTGGTATACATCATGCTTCCCATCATCAAATTTCATCTTTGGTTGAATGCCTTGATGTATTCCCTTGGTTTACATCATGCATGCCTCCATCCATCAATCTTCTCTCTATGTTAGAGGCCTTGTTTGTTTATCTTGGAATGATTTCCTTACATGTCATATTGTTCATCCCCTCAGTCTTTCGTTCATGATTGTTTGACATTGCTTGATGCATTAGGATAGTATCATTTGTAGAGTATTTTAGGCTAGGTGCATGACTGCATTGAAAGGTTGAGCTGAACTCCCTTTGCTTGTTTGCTTTAGAGGTTGAGTTTCTCCCTCTGCTTGTGTGTTATTTTCCCTTTTTCTAACTGATGTGTTTGCATCGAAAGGTTGAGGTGACCCTCCCTTTGCTTGTCTGTTTTGTGTGTTCTCTTTGCTTGTCTGCTTAGAGGTTGAGTTCCTCCCTCTGCTTATATTGTTGCATTGCATTTGCATCTTTACTGTATGCTTTTCTGTTTTATCTGCTTTTTGATTTTGGCAGTTGTTTTTCTGTTGATCATTGACATGATCCCTTAGGATTCTCACTTCCTTTGATAAGGATAGTGATGATAGACTTTAGGTTGAAACCTTTCCATGATAACTTCTAGGAGTTCCCTGTTTCAAACTCAACCATAGGATGAATCCAAGGCATGACAACATTAGGGCTTGATAGTCTCCCCTATAGAGTTCGTTCTCTTCTCATCTCCAAAACAACAGTAAAATACGTAATAAAGGCAAGTTGGTACAGTACGTTAAGAGCCTTAAGCTGTTAGACTATGGCACGGATCTAGAAGGGGGGGGGGGGTTGAATAGATCCCCACTTAAAAATTTGAGTCGGCGCTACCAATTTAAAATTGGTTTTAAAAATGTTTTAAGTGCGGAAGCGGCCGAGGAAAAATATAGTCTAAAAATGAGCGGTTATTGGAAAACCGGATATACGTAAGCCTATGGATTTATGACAATTCGGAAAAATAAAATCACAACACAAACTATGCTTATCAATTATTTACTTCAATTTGCAAGGTTACCTAGTTCCAATGATTAACAAGACACACAAACTAGAAGCAAAATAAGACAATTTTAGTTCAGGACTTTTGTCGAACAGTTTGTGTGCACAAATACCTCAAAGGATATTTATGTTGAGTAAGAGATTGGAAATGCCCTAGTACAATATTTTTATTGTACTTAGTAGTTAAAAATAGAGTTTCAACACCTTACTCAATTTGTATCACAGTTTGACAATAATCACTTAAGCTAGAATCACTTATTTTATAAGCTGAATTGAAAATGACAGAAACTAAAGAACACACGATTTGATGAGGCAGTTCCCCCGTCGTCCTCGCTTCGGGGTACGTCTGCCCTCAATTCTAAAATTAGAATTGAGATATATTGAATATATATCACCTGTTGGGATGAACAGTTTACACAAGAGTTGATAGACAATGATACAAACAATCTCAAATGATGTTGATGCTTGCTATCACATCTTGCACCTTGACTCAAGATGAATCAAGCCCTTCAATTTGTTGTGAATGATCATCGTTTCCAGCCACCTTAATGAAAAACCTTCTGTTGTTCAAACCTTCGGCTCGGCTGATCTTAGACACCAACAAATCAAAACCCGGAAAGTCTTCAACACTTCAACGCCCTAGCTACTAAACTGATGAACCTTCCGTTGATCAATTACCTTCGCACTTGCTTGAATGTTGAACGAACTATTCTGTAGCAAAAGCCCTCAAAACCTTCTAGTCTTGATGGGTAAAACCTTCAAGGTTTTCTTCAAGAAACACCTGCCCCAATTTCCACCCGAACCGGATCTTCAATCAACGCGTTTGAACCTTATCACCCTTGAACAAGACACCAATCACAGCAAAAATGATTGTGTGTATTTAAGGATTTGTGTGTTGTTTGAAGGATGAAGATGAAGAAATATGTTGCACCTATTTCACGTTTCTTGCCCTGACAATTTACTCAAGATTTCAATTGTTAGTTGTTAAAATTTAGCAAAACTCTATTTATAGTAATAACCAAAACAGTCAACTGAACAGAATTTTAAACATAGCAAGAAAAACAGCACAGCGCGCGAACGGTCGACCATAGGGTCGGCGTGCACTGACCCGTGGGGAATCCTCAGCTCCATGCGCTGAGTGGCATGGTCGACGCATGTCTTCATGCGCTGATCCGTGGAAAATCAAAACACTCATGCGCCGACTGTACGGTCGACGCATAGCTTCCATGCGCTGAGCCGTGAGAAATGCCAGGCTTCATGCGCCAACTGTATGGTCGACTCACTGCTTAGAAACCTACAAAAATAACAGCTTTTTCCATTTTGTGCATCCTGCCACATTCAGTTATGACACATATTAAGGTATAATGATTTGACAATGAAAAAGAGGTATAGCATGATGAAGTATTGCATGATGCTTCTAATTTGCCCAAGGTTGTGTTTTGTCATCATCGAAAACTCGGAGGCCTGTATTGTGAGACACCTTGCCCTCACATTCTCCCCCTTTTTGATGATGACAACCTGTTGCACACAACATGCGATGTCTTTAATCATAGTTGTACGCTCTCCCCCTTTCTTTTTCAGTCAAAGCATTTGTGGTGGTTGACGCTTTTCTCCCCCTTTGACAACATCAAAAAGAAACCGAGAACTGTAAAGTCTTGACGGATTAACAATATAACTAACATAAAATCAAGAAAAAAAACCATACAATATAGCCAATAGATAATAATTAAGCATACACCAATATTAATACATAATATTGATAAGAAACATAAAGTAGCAACTCATAAAGTCTTGACAGAATTTAGGAATTAAACAAAACATCATAACAAAGTTTGCAACCAAAAACAACGAAAGAGACTATGATGCATGCAATCAAAACAGCAAATGAAACCATAATAAGGCGAACACAAGCTAATAACCTCGTCCACGTCCACGACCACGGCCACGCCTCTCATAGAAATGGGGATGGCGTTGAGGATGTGCCAAATCAGTGAACTCTTCAGTGATGTTGTTCAGGAAGTCGAGACTGTCAGCAATTGCCCGTTCTTCAGCTTGATGGGAGTGAACGAGAATCTCAAAGCGAGCATCCAGCTGTGTGGAGATTCCACTGAGCCGCTCATTTTGAGTCCGCAGCTCAGAGCGAACTTGTTCCATCCGTTCATCCTGATATCTCATAAAATTCTGCTGCTGTTCTTGCATAGTGGTCATGAAATTACGTTGGTCTAATTGCATGGACTGCATCATTTCCAGAATGTCGGAGTTGTTGGATGGCTGCTGAGGAGAAGGAGGTGCCTCAGAGCTAGGTTGATAGGGCTGATAAAATCTCCCAAGTGTGGTCCACCCAGTGTATTGCCATTCACCCCAGCCTTGGTTATTTTCCTCACTGAAGAATTCTTACTGAAGTTTTGAGTTTCCCGGAAGTGACAGATCGTGGAAAAGCAGCACTGTTCACAATGTGGGCAGGATAGGGTCGCTTAAGCATACCATTCAGTGTAGTTTTGAACTCATAACCTTCAATTGTGCGTGAATCAGTTACCTCAGCTAGAGGAGGTTCATTTTCCTCCACAGTCATATCAAAATATTTGTTCCAAATTTTAGAAGTTAGAGATACCTGAGTGGGTCCGATAACGGAGTGGAAATTTTCACCATGAAATTTATCATTGAGCCCAGTATAGAATATACGTACCAGGTCTTCACTGTACTTGGCATTGCATTCAAGAAATCTCTCAATACCGTGATATGTGAGATAGGTCATGATTTCTCCAAGATGCATGCGTTCGACGACAAGTTCGTAGAATGCATGTTGTCGTACAACCTTTCTTCGACCAATATCCTTGTTGAAGTTTTCACGGAGAGATGGATGAACAAGAGATTCGGGGGTAATGGGTATTGAGGCAGATGTTGACCCTCTTGACCTCTTTTTGGTGGGTCTATGAGAAGATGAAGCCATGGGTAGAGATTTTGGTGGGTAATGAGAAATGGGAGAATTCTGAAATGAGAGGTTTTTGCTGTGGGTTCAGAATAATAGTTTCCCCCTTTTTAAGAGAAACTTAGGGTTTGTTGGAGAGTGGAAGAGACAAGAAGGAGGAGTGGAGGGTAATAGATGTAACTCCCTAGGAATATAAGTGGATGCATGTAACTGCCTTTAATGAGGAGACTTGAAACGAACAGGCAGAAAAATAAAACTGAATTTTTCAGTGAGCCGTCGACCATAGCTCTGCATGTGTCGACGCATGCTGTAAAATTTTCAATAATTTTAAAAGTTAAACAGAGTGCGTCGACCTCTGTTCTGGTATGGTCGACTCAAGACCTGAAAATGCAGAATTTTGCCTAGTTTCATATGACATGATGCTTAATAAATGCAGACAATAATGCCACAACAAAAATGTTCAATCAAGCAATTAAATATGCAACAGATGATTTACATATGCACCACAGTTAACATATTTTACTTTGAGATCACAAATAGAACTTGTATGTAGAGAGAAGGAAGAGGAACAATATCACCTAAATGCCGGATAAGCTTGATAAACAACATACTTGTACTTGCAAAAACATCAAATTTGTTAAAAGTACAAAATATAGATGTGAATGAAATAAGCTGAAATAAGCAAATTATGATTCCTGCTCCGAAATGTCGAGAATACCGAGTTCTCGGCGAATATGAAAGAAAGGTTCGGTGGCTAGTTGTCTCTACTGCGAAAATCGGCGCCGGCTGAACAGAAGAGTCGCCACCGTGCGTTATTTATCCCACAGGAGGGAAAGGAAACGCTCGAGGTAAACCTTGCAAAAAAAAGGGAAAGGTATGGTCATCGCAACCAAAACCTGGATTCGGAAGTCGGTTACGCAAGGGGAAGGTATTAGCACCCCTCACGTCCGTCGTACTCGACGGGATCCACGCTTGTTTTCGGGTACGGATTGTTATTTCTATCTAAACTAAGGTCTGGGGTTAAAAGAAAATAAAATGACTCGGCAAAGTATCGCACTTTATGCCTACGTATTCCCGTCTGGAACGAGAAATCAGAGTCAACGTAGTTCGCCTACCTACGGGAAAGGAGGGGAAGGTTGCTCGCTAGGATATCGCATCCTATGCCTACGTACTTTCATACAGCATGAAAGATCAGAGCAAACGTAGTTTGGGCCACGTACGACACAAGTCTGTCTTGATTGTTTTTATTCCTTCTGAAAAAGGGTTTTTCTGATTAACAGTCCCCAGCGGACAAAAATTGACGTTTTGATGAGTTCACATTCTTTTACGGAAGAAGTGTCTTTTATTGTGTTCGAAATATTTATTGTGTTTTTCTGTTTGTTTTGAGAAAGAAGAGACAGAACTTTAACCTATGGTTTAAAAGGGAATCAAACTAACCTAATGTTATCATGCATGGGTTAAGACCTAATGTCTATCATGCTCCTCTCTTGCGCAGAGAGAAACAGAGATCCTAAGGGATGAACGGAAACAGAAACAATAGCATATATACAATAAAGCAGTAAAATGCATGGATGCAGCAATACAAGCGAGGCAAGGGAGTCCCACTCAACCTCGAACCTAGAAAACAACAGGCAAAAGTGAACGAGGTTCACTTTCAACCTAACAGGTTAAACAACAAGCAATACAGTCAGGGAAATTCAAACAATACATCAAAAATTATAAACAGCAAAAATAAACAGCAAAAGCAGGCTTCATCAACATCTGTCTTCAAGTCATCTTCAATCATCTACAAGCTTCAAGCAAGCATCAGTCTTCATCTTCAAGCCTTCAAGCAAGGTCTCTATCTTCATTCTCTCAATGGCTTTTCTTCAAGTCCCAATCTCCAAGATGATCAGTAGTCAACAAGATGAATGAGATGTTAAGCAGTCAATTGCCTACCAAGGGTGGCTCACTGACTGTTAACATGATACTGACAGTTTTCCCTCAAAAGTTCTATCTTTTAAATACATTCACTAATCCTTCCAAAGGAAGAAGGTGGATATTTAAAAGAGACTTTGAATCATAGAGAAAGAATGGAGGCAGACAAGACCTTCCATGTTTGTGAATCAAGTTTTCTACTCTAGAGCTCTGCCTAACTCCTAGATCCTATATCCTTCAACAGCTGCCAGCAAGATGCTCTTCACCAACTCTGGAAATTGGTCTTCATTCTCTTAATCTTCAATGGGCCTCATCAGCACAGTCTTCAGCCCCAAACAAGCCCAATACCCCACACAGTCAAATAATAACCCTAGAGAGGGCACACCACACAATCAAGCCAATACAGGAAATATACTAGTAGTAATAGCATAATAGGGGAAACCTAATATTTTCTAAGGGATCTATTATTTACCCATAACCCCTATAATCCCATACCCCAAAATTCAAACTACAACTCCTAAAAGAAATGATTCATCACACCTATGTTATATCTAAACCCTAATTTTGATTCTCCTAATCACACCTAAACAAACCATCTAAAATTTAGTCCTAAAATCATGAATTAAATCTCATATGAAAATTAAAGTCCTAAGTGAAGTACTCTAAAAAGAATGGGTCCAAAATATACAAGGGTCTAGCTAAACTAAAATCAACAATATCAAGTATTAAACTAAACATTATTTAAGACCTATTTAAAAGAAAAATATACTAAAAATGCAAAAATAAAATAAAACGCTAATTTTATTATATGACAATTTTCTTAACAGAAATATAAAAAAGATGCAAAAACAACCATTTAAAAATATGAAATTTCCAATTTGTTATGATTTTTCAAAGAATAAAAAAAAATGAATGAAATTAAAATGATTTGAATCGGTTATGGGTGCAATCAGCATTTATTTAATTTGAAAAATGAAGGATGGGCCCAGACTGGGGGTGCGCATAGCAAGCCGCGTCTGGGCCCAGCTAATCAGAAAACTCAAAAGAAAATAAAAAACAAAAACGGTGCAAATAACAGTTATATTAGTTCATTTCATGTTGGGCCTTGAAGGTGGTGGTACGAATAGCAATGGATCCCTAAGCCCAAGCTGGGACTTTAAGTGAAACGGTGCGTTTCACGCTTCAGTCTTCCCTCTCTTTCTCAACTTTGAATTGTGGTCGTGCGATCTGAGTTCCAGTCAACATAGGAGACCTCATCCAACGATCATCATGTTTCTTCTCCAATGAGAAGCTAGGGTTTCAGCCATTAATGAACCATGAGCAAGCTTGCATGAACCAGAGTTCAACATACTCGTACATCCTCGTTTCTCCATGAAATTCAGATCCGTAAAAAGCAAAAATGCTCTAGATCTTCTCCTCTACACAACCATGGACTCAGTTTTCTCCAAGACTCAATCTAGAGCCAAACCCGATAGGTAGAAGACCTTGGTTCCAACACTTTACACTGAGATCAACCTTGATGATTCTTGCTAACTCTTACACTAATGCGTCCTACATGCTATGCTGATCATTCTAACCTATCTAGCTAAGATTAACATGCCCTAACCTAAGTGTTCTAAGGCTCAACAGTTTTGGTGCTCCAATGGCGAACTCCATGAAATGCTCTCAAATTCATCAGAATCATTCATCTAACTATTCCTAACAGTTCTAACCTAAGAATTCTACAACATGCTAACTATTTCTAACCAATTCGATAGAAAAACTAACCTGGTGTAATCTTGAAAACAGATGGAGAATTCCTTGGATTCACAGCTTGCAGTGCTTTGGACTTGATCAATAGGCTTGATTCTTGGTTCTGTATGCAACAACACTTGCTTAAACACCTTGGATTGCCATAACCACTTCCTTTTGCAGTTTGGATGATACACTTGGTAGCACACGAATTCTACTTCAATTCATCCAGATCTTGATGGAAACTTGCTCTATGATGAATATAGATGATGATAGGATCAACAATTTTGGAAAATGATGAAGATTTGATAGAGTTTGGAATGAATTTGCAAGATTGAAGAATGAGATGCAACTATGAGTTTCAACCAAAATGAATCACCAACCAATGATTGGATCCACTCAATTCAATATATAGATGCTCATGGAACTCTCTAGAACTTGGTAGAACCTTCTTGCACTCAAATCCCTTGTGAATTTGGATATGTTACTTCCTTTGTAAGCCAACTAGCATAACTTCCAAACTTTGAACTAAACTAAAAAATCTACTTTTGCCAATCATCTCAAAACATTCTCTCCAATCAAAATGACCTATAATTTCATCCCATTTGGCCATGTTATGAAAAATCCCATTTTTAGGTCACTTTTATTCATTAAATTCACCTTTTAAATGACCAAATTTGAAACCTTGAGCTATGAGCCTTTCCAAACTTTCATGATCACTTTTCTAGACTCAAAATGTCATTTGGAGCAAGTTTGATGTTGTGAAGTTTTTCATTTGAAGCTTCCTTGTATGAGTTTTGGGCATAGGCTTGAAATGACCTGTAATTTTCAAATGACCAAAATACCCTTTGCTTGCCAAGGTCATAAGTAGAGTTCCACAAATCAGATGAAGGCATACCATACCTTTCTAGAAAGCTAATACAATGAGGAATAACTCTCATGTTGGCCAGAAATCCATTTGAAAGCTCCTTGAGGGGTAAAAGTTGCTTGGAAGACAAGTGACTTTCATAGACAAAATTTCAGATGCCTCAGATGACCTGTAACTTGCAAGGACCATAACTTGAGTTCTATAAATCTCCTTGATGTCTTCCACCACTAAAATTAAAGGTCTTGAGATCCTATACAAGTTTCATGTTGCCCAAGGATCCATTTGAAGCTTGTATCTTGAATTATCTTGCTTGGAAGTTTGACCTAAATCAGGGGATTTTACACAGAAACCCTAATTTAGAAACTCCCCTTCTTCTTGATTTCTCTTGATTTCTCCTTGTCACAACACCACATCCTTATCTACATGTCAAATGATGAACCCCACATCTCTCAAATAGACCTTGATGCTTTTCAATCAATCATTTGACCTAGGGTTGACCTAGGGTTGACCCAGATAAAACCCTAGTTGACTGTCTTCAACTGCAACTCTTGTGATCACATCAATGACTTGTCTCCCTTTAAAAATGACTCTCCATGTCTTCCATGATGTCTATATACCCTCCATGACCTCAATTCACAGCTCACAACTTCTTTGATGATCTTCACATACACTCAAGATAGGAGAGAGATCCACTGCTTGATCCACTGACTTCTTAGATTTCAATTTCTTTCTGATGACTTGGATAGGATTGAATTTGACTAATAACCTCTTGATAGGCTCATAGAGATAAGAATAGTACTTGGTCCCTTGTTGACTGACTTGCTATGCTATGCTATGCAGATGATTAGACTATGTACATGACTTTATATGCTAATGCAATGCAATTGAAACATAAACCAAGTGAAGTAGGTTGAGCAAATTTTAGGGTGCAACAGCTGCCCCTATTCAAGCGACTTGGACCCGATTGGGTGAAACGCCCGAAGCCTTTAGACATTCGAGGTACAAGACGGTTGAATACTAAGAACCCGAAAATTTGCCAACCGCAGAATTAAACTGCACCACTGTTTGGGGAACGACATCCACCAACTGTATCTAGTTGTCACAGTAGTAACCTTGTCCACATCTGGACCCAAATTTCGTTAGACCACGAATACACAGATCTGTCCACGTCAGGACTCACATCTCAACAACACAGGAATAGAACTTTTCCCATGTTAGGACGCCTGTTTCGTCAACACGAAGAAATCTCAACTAAAACTTGTCCACGTCAGGACTCCACCGGCCGTCAGCACGGAAAACTCTCGGCGACTTCGCTGGGGATGACTCGTCTGCATTTCATCAGCATGAGGGGATCCTATCAACATAGGAATGAATTGTCCACGTCAGGAATAAATCGTCCACGTTAGGAATAAACTTTCCACGTTAGGAATAACTTGTCCACGTTAGGAATAACCTTTCCACGTTAGGAATACATCGTCTACGTTAGGAATAAACTTTCCACGTTAGGAATAACTTGTCCATGTTAGGAATAACCTTTCCACGTTAGGAATACATCGTCCACGTTAGGAATAAACTTTCCACGTTAGGAATAACTTGTCCACGTTAGGAATAACCTTTCCACGTTAGGAATAAAACCCTTCCACGTTAGGAATAAACCTTTTCCACGTTAGGAATAAAACTTTTCCACATTAGGAATAAAACTTTTCCACGTTAGGAATAAAACTTTTCCATGTTAGGAATAAACTTTTCCACGTTAGGAATACATCGTCCACGTTAGGACTCACCTCGTCTTGATTTGTCCACGTCAGGACTCACATCTTCGACCCGCTGAGGAAATAGAACTCGTCCACGTCAGGACTCACGCTTCACCAACACGAAGAAAGATAAAATTGTCCCCATCAGGACTCGTGCATCTTGTCAACCCGAGGAACTATAAACTTGTCCATGTTGTTGCACCCTAAAAATTTGCTCAACCTACTTCACTAGGTTTATGTTTCAATTGCATTAGCATTTGCATATAGAGTCATGTATATAGTCTAATCATCTGCATAGCATAACATAGTGAGTCGCCCAACAAGGGACCAAGTACTATTCTCATCTCCATGAGCCTATCAAGAGGTTATTATTCAAATTCAAGCATATCCAAGTCATCAGAAAGAATTTGAAATCTGAGAAGTTAGTGGACCAAGCAGTGGATCTCTCTCCTATCTTGAGGGTATTTGAAGATCATCAAAGAAGTTGTGAGCTGTGAATTGAGCATGGAGGGTATATAGGCATCATAGAGGACCTAGAGAGTCATTTTGAAAGTGAGACAAGTCATTGATGTGATCACAAGAGTTGCAGTTGAAGACAGTCAACTAGGGTTTCATCTGGGTCAACCCTGGGTCAACCCTAGGTCAAATGATTGATTGAAAGGCATCAAGGTCTATCTGAGAGATGTGGGGTTCATCATTTTACATGTAGATAAGGATATGGTGTTATGCCAAGAAGAAATCAAGAGAAATCAAGAAGAAGAGGAGTTTCTAAATTAGGGTTTCTGTGTAAAATCCCCTGATTTAGGTCAAACTTCCAAGCAAGATAATTCAAAATGCAAGCTTCAAATGGATCCTTGGTCAACATGAAACTTGTAGAGGATCTCAAGACCTTTAATTTTAGTGGTGGAAGACATCAAGGAGATTTATAGAACTCAAGGTATGGTCCTTGCAAGTTACAGGTCATTTGAGGTATCTGAAATTTTGTCTATGACAGTTACTTGTCTTCCAAGCAACGTTTACCCCTCAAGGAGATTTCAAATGGATTTCTGGTAAACATAAGAGTTGTTCCTCATTGTCTTAGCTTTCTAGAAAGGTATGTTATGCCTTTATATGATTTGTGGAACTCTACGTATGGTCTTGGCAAGCAAAGGGTATTTTGGTCATTTGAGAATTACAGGTCATTTCAAGCCTATGCCCAAAACTCATACAAGGATGCTTCAAATGAAAAACTTCACAACATCAAACTTGCTCCAAATGACATTTTGAGTCTAGAAAAGTGATCATGAAAGTTTGGAAATGCACATAGCTCAAGGTTTCAAATTTGGTCAATTAAAAGTGGATTTAATGAATAAAAGTGACCTAAAATTGGGATTTTTCATAACATGGCCAAATGGGGTGAAATTATAGGTCATTTTGATTGGGAAAAATGTTTTAAGAACATTGGCAAAAGTAGATTTTTGAGTTTGGTTCAAAATTTGGAAGTTATGCTAGTTGGCTTACAAAGGAAGTAACATATCCAAAATCCAAGGGAATTGTGCACAAGAAGTTTCTACCAAGTTCTAGAGTGTTCTATGAGTGTCTATATATTGATTAGAGTGGCTTCATTCAAGGGTTGGTGATTCATTTTGATCAAAATACCAAGTTTCATCTCATTCTTCCATTTTGCAAAACACATAAGAACTCCATCAAATCTTCATCATTTCCCACACTTCTTGATCCTATCATCATCTAAATCCATTAAAGATCAAGTTTCTATCAATATCTGGTTGATTTGAGGAAGAAATCGTGTGCTACCAACTTCATCATCCAAAGTGCAAGAAGATTGTGATTGCAAGATTAAGGACATTTAAGCAAGTACTATTGCATACAGAACCAAGAATCAAGTTTGTTGATCAAGTTCAGAGCATTGCAAGCTTTGGATCCAAGGATTTCTGCATCTGTTTCCATCTTTAAACCAGGTTGGTAATCCTATCGAATTAGCATGAATTAGTTAGAATATTAGAGAATTTTAGGGTTAGAACTGTTAAGTTAGGTTAGATGATTGAATTCAGAAAGTTTGAGAGGATTCCATGAGGGTTGATAACAGGTTGTTAAAACTTTAATGATCAAGATTTCTCAGTACGATGAGTGTTAATGCATATATAGTAGCTTGTTGAGACCAGTGCAATATGTAGAGCATGCTAGTACCAAGAATTGTTAAGAATAGCATAGTGCATGTCAGTGAATAATGGTGGAACCAGGATTCTCTACCTATCGGGTTTGAATATTGATTGAGTTTTGGAGGAAACTGAATCTATGGTTGTGTAGAGGAGAGGATGTAGGACATTTTTTCTTTTTACAGAATTGGATTTCATGGAGGAACGAGGTCGTATGAGAAGGTGGAAGATTGATCCATGAAGCTGCATGCAGGGTTCAATAATGGCTGAAACCCTAATTCTTTGGAGAAGAAACGTGAGGATCGTTGGATCCTTCACTTGACTTTGACTCAGCATATGATCTAAAGGCCAGGATTCAAAGTTGAAATTTGGAGGGAAGACTGGCTGTGAAACGCGTCGTTTCACTTAAAGCCTCAGACTGGGCTTTAGTTCCAATGCTATTCGCACCCCATTCACCCAGGCCCAATGCCAATTGAACTAGTTTTTCTGCTAATTGCACCGTTTTTTCGTTTTTTATTTTTGTTGTGTTTTCTGGTTAACTGGGCCCAGACGCGCTTTGCTATGCGCGCCCCCCAGTCTGGGCCCATCATCTTCTTTTAACTGAAATAATTGATAACTGCACCCCATCCAAATTTAATTCATATTAATTTCATCCAATTTTTTTAATTCTTTAAAAAATCATAACAAATAGAAAATTGCATATTTTTAAATGGTTGTTTTTGCATCTTTTTCATAATTCTGTTAAGAAAATTTTCACATAATAAAATTAGCATTTCATTTTGTTTTTGTATTTTTAGCATACTTTTCTTTTAAATAGGTTTTGAATAATGTTTAGTTTAATGCATGATATTGTTGATTTTAGTTTAGTTAGATGCTTTTACATTTTGGATCCATTCTTTTTAGGGTGATTAACTTAGGACTTTAGCTTGTATATAAAATTTAATTCATGATTTTAGGACTTAATTTTAGATGATTTGTTTAGGTGTGATTAGGAGAATCAAAACTAGGGTTTAGAGATAACATAGGTGTAATAAATCATTTCCTTTAGGAGTTGTAGTTTGAATTTTGGGGTATGGGACTATAGGGATATTATGGGTAGATAATAGACCCTTAGAAATTACTAGGTTTCCCCTATTCTACTATTACTATTAGTATATTGCTTGTGCTTGTTTGACTGTGTGGTGTGCCCTCTCTAGGGTTATTACTTGACTGTGTGTGGGGTATTGGGCTTGTTTGGGGCTTATGGTTTGAGCTGAAGACTGTGTTGATAAAGCCCATTGGAGATCAAAGAGAATGAAGACCAACTTCCAGAGTTGATGAGGAGTATCTCTTGCTGGCAGCTGTTGAAGGCTATAGGGTTTAGGGGCTAGGCAGAGCTCTAGAGTAGAAAACTTGATTCACAAACATGGAAGGTCTTGGTTGCCTCCATCCCTCTCTATGATGCAGAGTCTCTCTAAGACATTCACCCCCTTCCTTTGGAAGGCTTGGTGATAGTGTCTAAGAGATAGAACTCTTGAGAGAAATATTCTATGTGTTGTTAGCAGTCTGTTTGCCACCTTTGGTGGTCAACTAACTGCTTAACACCCCAGTTCATCTTGTTGACTGATACTCATCTTGGAGATTGAGACTTGAAGAAAAGCGCTGAAGACTGATGATAGAGACCTTGACTGAAGGCTTGAAGATTGAAGACAAAGACTTTGCTTGAAGGCTTGAAGATAAAGATTGAGGCTTGCTTGAAGCTTGTAGATGTTTGGAGATGACTTGAAGACAGATGTTGATGAAGATTGCTTTTTGCTGTTTATAATTCTTGATGTATTGATTGAATTTCCCTGACTGTATTGCTTGCTGTTTAACCTGTTAGGTTGAAAGTGAATTCTGTTCACTTTTGCCTGTTGTTTTCTAGGTTCGAGGTTGAGTGGGACTCCCTTGCCTCGCTTGTATTGTTGCATCCATGCATTTTACTGCTTTATTGTATATATGCTGTTGTTTCTGTTTTCGTCTATTCCCTTAGGATCTCTGTTTCTCTCTGTGCAAGAGAGGAACATGATAGACATTAGGTCTTAACCCATGCATGATAACATGAGGTTAGTTTGATTCCCTTTGCAACCATATGTTAGAGTTCTGTCTCTTCTTTCTCAAAACAAACAGAAAAACACAATAAAATTTCAAACACAATAAAAGACACTTCTTCCGTAAAAGAATGTGAACTCATCAAAACGTCATTTTCGTCCGCTTGGATTGCTAATCAAGAAAAACCTTTTTCAGAAGGAATAGAAAACAATCAAGACAGACTTGTGTCGTACGTTGCCCGAACTACGTTTGCTCTGATCTTTCATGCTGTATGAGAGTATGTAGGCATAGGATGCCATATCCTAGCGAGCAACCTTCCCCTCCTTTCCCGTAGGTAGGCGAACTACGTTGACTTTGATTTCTCGTTCCAGACGGGAATACGTAGGCATAAAGTGCGATACTTTGCCGAGTCATTTTATTTTCTTTTTAACCCCAGACCTATAGAGTAGATAGAATAACAATCCATACCCGAAAACAAGCGTGGATCCCGTCGAGTACGACGGACGTGAGGGGTGCTAATACCTTCCCCTTGCGTAACCGACTCCCGAATCCAGGTTTTGGTTGCGATGACCATTCCTTTCCCCGTTTTGCGGTAGGTTTACCTAGAGCGTTTCCTTTCCCTCCTGTGGGATAAATAACGCACGGTGGCGACTCTTCTGTCAGCCGGCGCCGATTTTCGCAGTAGCGACAGCTGGAGACTCTGCTGGGGATCCAACGTCCCTGGCTGCTAAGGACTGCGATAATTCCTTATGCATTTGGGATCCAACGTCCCTCAAGAGAGTCGATCCTAGCGCTTGTTTTCCCGTCGAGGATTTTGTATGGATTTATATTTCTGTCATTTACTTTCAGCATTACATTATTGTTATTATTGCTGTATTGGGGTTGTGACGGGTGTTCTATGATTGAGAGATAAGCCGGACCTGGGCTTGAGTGCACCTAGAATTAGAGTGGAAATTAGTGGGCGCGCACGTGCTTTGCATGTCCTAGTGTCCCACGAAATCCACACTCAGACGAGGTTCTTCTGGTTGGCCTCCTGTCCTGCCCTTTGGGTGGCTCGGGTTGCTGGTTAGTTGGATTGTCGACTCTAGGAACCGATCATTTGGAAGTTGGCTAAGTGAGGCCTCTTCAAGATTTGATGATGCCACTCCTTCTGGGAATCGTATCGTCAACCCTGAAAGTCTGTGACGCCGACGACCGCATAGGATGCCATACCTTTGTCAGTTACTAGGACGCCTACCTGTGAGAGGGTTTTGGGGTTATGCAGGTAACTAGAACTTCAGATACCGGTTATTTCTTGATCTGAGATCCTGGGTATTTATGGATAGTTATGAGGTCTGTCAGAGACCAGTTGGAGTTATGATATGAGGTCTATCAGAGACCAGTCAGAGTTATGTTGTGGGGTCTATCAGAGACCAGTGTTGGAGCTTTGTATTGGGTCTATCTGAGACCAGGGTTTGAGGAATTCTTGAGGGTCTATCTGAGACTTTTTGATATGGTTCAGGCTTCTCAGCTATGGCATTTGGTCCCTGTTGCATGTTACTTGCATTGCATTGTTCGCATAACCATTATCATTGCATTCCATTAACGTGTGTCTGTGCTGCAGGTGCATTTGCATATTCCCGGGTTCTAGTGTCCGGACTTCTGAGTATTGATCATGGCTGGTTTGAGGATGACGGTTGCCTACAAGTTACCTAGTCCTGATATTACTCCCCTCCTGGGTCTGATTTCTCTTGCTGATGAGGATGTCCGTAGAAGCTTTAGGCAGAGTTACGGACAACTGTTGAGATTGGTTCGCAAATCAACTGATGATGAATTGAATGGGCTGTACACACTGATGCAATTCTATGACCCTGCTTTGAGGTGTTTCACATTCGCTGACTTTATCTTGGGGCCTACCATTGAAGAGTATGTAGAGTTCACTGAGCTGCCGGTACAGAATAAGATTCCCTTTATTCACTCTGCCGCTGAGCCCAAGTTGGAGGACTTAGCTAAGGCCTTGCACATGAATGCTTCTGAGCTGTTGATGACTTCTTGGCGCGGGGTTCCAGGTTTCTCTCTCCAGTTTCTGATTGGTAAGGCTCAAGAATACGCCAAGAATGGATGTTGGGTGGTCTTTAACGCTGTTTTGGCTCTATGCATTTATGGGATAGTGCTGTTTCCCAATTTCCCGAATTTCGTGGACATGGATGCATTTCATTTGTTTGCTGCTGGCAACCCTGTACCCACATTGATCGGGGACTTCTACCATTCGATGCACTACAGAAATGAGAACAGGAGAGGCAAGAACGTCTCTTGTTGCGTGCCTTTGCTGTACATGTGGTTTAAGAGTCATCTTCCCCTGAAGGGACCTTTTGTGGATAGTGCAACTACAACTGACTGGCCAGAGCGCATGATAAGACTATCTTCTGAAGACGTTGAGTGGTTTGACCGAGACTTGTTGGGGTCTGAGCTTATTTTCAGTTGTTCTGGGTATCCTAATGTTCCGTTAATAGGAAGAAAAGGGTGCATCAATTACAACCCTTCGCTGTTCGTTCGCCAGTTTGGATACGCGTTGAAGAACCCACCTCAGGAGGAAGAAGTACAGGAATCTCTGTACTTCACCGGTGATTTGAATGGAGAGTTACTAGCCAAGCTCCAGCATGCATGGATGCGTATTAACAGAAAAGGGAAACCACTGTTGGGGAAGAATGATTGTCAGGCTTATACACCCTACAAAGTGTGGATCCAGGAGAGAGCAAGGCAGTTGCTGATGCCATTTCCAGCTGCACCAGTCCCAGTTCGTATTCCAGTGGAAGAACCAACTACTGTTACTTTAGAGGTCTACGAGCGAGTTGTAAAAGAAAAAGAAGCCTTGATGAAGATCAATGAAGGGTTAGAAAAGGAAATGGCTCAGATGCATAGTGAGAAGAACAAGGCCGTGCATGCTTTCCAACAGCAGATCGAGCTAGTAAACAGGCTAGGGGCTGAATTGACTGAAGAGAAGAAGAAGCGTGAACGTCTGGGTCAAGAGTTCAGAAGCTCCCATGACATGTTGGAGTCCAAAAAGAAAGCACTCGATGCCGCTCACCGGGAAATCTCTTCGTGCAACAAGACGTGGAATGCTACGCTAACCAACAACAAGAAGAGGGAAGACAAATTGAAGCAGCAAATTTCTGAACTCGAAGAGCAGTTGAAGGCTAGCATTAAGAAGTATGAAGAAGAGGTGATGACCAGGTATAGTCTCCAAAATGCATTGAACAAGGCCATCGAAGGCAGGAACGAAGCCGTGTCTCAGAAGCGGAAGCTAGAGGATCGCTTCGGAGAAGGGGCATGGGAGGAAACCGCTGGTGACGTGCGACGTGTCCTCAAGCGAAGAAATCAACTTGTTGAGGGTCTGCTTACCCGACCAAGTCATCCAGAGACTAAGAAGTTACTAGAAGAGTACCAGGCTTATGAGTGTACTTGACTGTTTCATGTATTAACGTGTATGCTTTATTTGCATAGCGCTGACCATCACCAGGACTGTTGGTTGAGGTCATGCCTTCTTATTGTACACTCAGTGATATTGTATTCTTGGCTTAATGGATTTCTCTACAATATATGAGGTTTTCTATGATTCGGCTCCGATCACCGTATTGCTAGCACTGTCACTGCACTGGCACATTCGCACTA
This sequence comes from Lathyrus sativus, assembly GCA_963859935.3. Lineage (NCBI taxonomy): Eukaryota > Viridiplantae > Streptophyta > Magnoliopsida > Fabales > Fabaceae > Lathyrus > Lathyrus sativus. Next base: position 438,389,072 of record OZ012741.1, on the reverse strand, counting down.
GAATCGGGGAATGAGATTCCCTAATGCACAGACACATATTGCATTGCATTCCCATTCATATTGCATTACAGGTGATTATTGAATGGTATCTCATTTCTTGCACTGTACCAGGTCTTTTCAGGATTGAAGATCAGCGCCCGCACCGATACTCCACTCGTACCAACTGCCGAAGAATTATGGATCAAATGCAGAACGAAATGCAAGATATGCGTGAGAAGCTGGCGCTCTTCATGCAGACGATGGAGACCATTGCGAAAGGACAGGAGAATTTGCAAGCTTTGGTGCAACCTCTGTTGGTAAGAAATGCTGGGCACGGAAATGAGGATCATCAGTCTGTGCGAGTCGACACCATTCACGGGGATGGTACTCCCACACCAGTGGCTCCACCTGTAGTCAACATGCCTGCTGTCAATGTGAACAACGGCGCTGCTGCCGGGAACGGTAACATTGGAATTGGGAACGAGACTGTCGTCAACAACGTTGGGCTTGGAGATGTCAACCTGGGAGATAATATGGGAGGCAATGGCTTCGATAATACTGGATTCGGCTTCAATGACCAGGGGTTTGACCATGCTGGGAAGTACGGCTTCAATGCTCAAGGCTTTGGACAGGACGGATATGGTATGACTAATCAGGGTTATGGCGGATTCGGAAATGGAAATGGCGCTGGGTTAATGGCTTTTGGGCCTGCAGGAGTTGTTCTGGGGTACGGTAACAGGGGGCGAGGCCCGGTAATGAATCAGACCAGAGTTAGCCGTAACAATGGATACGATGGATACGGAGCTGGGAATGGTATGTGGCAAAAAGATCAGCAAGAGGATGCTTTCTCCGGCGGAGGTTTTGAAGGTCCTATGGACGACTCTCAGAGAATTAGGATGCTCGAGGAGCAGATGAAGAGGGTCGTAAATCAAAGTGTTGTTGGCTTGGATATGACAACAATGGGTCTGGTGCCTGGCCTGAGGGTGCCAATCAAATTCAAAGCTCCTACATTCGACAAATATAAAGGGGACACCTGTCCAAAGGTGCACGTGCGGTCATATTACAGAAGGATGTCAGTGTATTCTAATGATGAGAGGATGCTAATGCATTTCTTTCAAGATAGCTTGTCTGGTCCTTCCCTCGAGTGGTATATGGGATTGGAACTAACTCAGATTAAGACATGGCTCACTATAAGTACAACAGTGACTTGGCACCCAACCGGGTCCAATTGCAGGGGTTGTCCCAGAAGAAGGGCGAGAGCTTCAAAGAGTATGCGCAGAGATGGCGCGACATGGCTGCTAGAGTTCATCCCCCTTTGGAGGACAAGGAAATGAATGATATGTTCATAGGAACATTCACCAGTATGTTTTATGACAAGTTGTTTCATACCTCTTTGGGCAGTTTCTCAGACTTAATCCTGATGGGAGAGAAGATTGAAAGCAACATTAAACAGGGAAGATTCCAAGCTGAGGAATCCACCTCAGCTGGCAGTAACAGAAGGGCTTTTGGTGGGCGCCGTCAGGGCGATGCAAGCGCAGTGTTTGGGGGCCGAGGCCGAGGCCGGGGCAGAGGTCGAAACCAGTACAATCAGCCGCAGCAGGTGGCAAGCGTTACTATTCCGTTTCAGCAACAACCATTTCAACAACAACAACAGCAACAGCAGCCACAACAGGGGGCACAGCCTGCCCAGCGCAGATTCCAGGGGGGCAAACCAAAGAGGGTGTTTGAAAAGCCTCCTTCAACGTATGCAGATTTGCTATAGACACTACTGGGTTTGAACTTGGTGGAGAAGAGAACTCTGGCGCCAATAACCGGCACTCCTCCGTATGGTTATGATGCAAGCAGGCACTGTGAATTCCACTCCGGGGCTCCGGGCCACGATGTAGAGGGTTGCCACGCGTTTAATCATGTGGTGCAGGATCTATTGGATAGTAAGGCTATCAATTTTGGAACGGCGGGTCCGAACATAGTGCAAAAGCCCATGCCCAACCATGGGGCGAACGCCATTTTAACCGAGGAGGGTTTGAATTTGATTATGAATGTCAACGACCTAAAGACACCGTTGTGCGAGATAAAGAGCAGATTATTGCAAGGGGGTGTTCATCCAGGTTGCGACGAGTATTGCTTAGAGTGTTGGACCCAAGCTGGGGGGTGTGCTGACTTAAAGAAGGGTATTCAGGCTTTAATCGATGGAGGCACATTGCAATTTGACCGAGCAGCAATTGAAGAACCTGCAGGGGTATTAGCAGACAAGCAAAGTGATGTGGCTACTGTAGCGATTCCTCGAAAAACGATAACCATAACGGCGCCGGCCAAGCGACCGCCGATCACTATCACCAAGGCAGGGCCAATCCCTTACGAAAGCACTAAGGCAGTCCTCTGGTCCTATGGGTTGGAAGTGTATTGTGACGGGGTGAAAATTGATGTTAATAAACAGCCAGTTGAGACTATAGACAACGTTGTCGGTACTGGAGGTATGACCAGAAGTGGGAGAATCTTCATATCGCCTGAGGTAGAGGCTGAGCGACTGGCAAAAGGAAAAGGAAAGATGAATGAGAATGTCCCGGTGCAGGGGAACGGAAAAGAAACAGCATCAAAAGATGTGGAAGAGTTCATGCGCTTGATTCGTAAAAGTGATTATAAGATTGTTGAGCATCTTCAGCAGACGCCGTCAAAGATATCTATACTGTCGTTGCTATTGTGTTCTGAAGCTCACAGAAATGCATTGTTGAAAGTCCTGGATACTTCCTTCGTGCCCCAAGATGTTTCCGTGAATCAGCTGGAGGGGGTGTTGGCGCATGTGAACGCAGGCCATAGCTTGGGCTTTACAGACTTTAATTTGACCCCGAAGGGAAGAGAGCATAATATGGCGTTACACGTCTCTGTTGAGTGTAGAGGATCAGTCATGTCTCACGTGCTGGTCGATACCGGATCGTCTTTGAACGTGCTGCCCAAGAAAGCGATGATGAAACTAGATGTCAGAGGAATCCTGTGTACGCCCAGTGACCTGGTGGTCAGGGCATTCGATGGTATGCGAAGAACAGTTTTTGGATCCATAACATTACCTCTACAGGTGGGGCCAGAGGTTTTCGCGACTGAATTTTATATCATGGACATCCAGCCAGCATACAGCTGCCTTCTCGGACGACCCTGGATTCATGGTACTGGGGCAGTCACGTCTACCTTGCATCAAAAGTTGAAATACATGGTAGGGGACGGTGTGGTCACTGTATGTGGAGAAGAAGATATATTGGTTAGCCATCTGTCATCATTCAAGTATGTGGAGGTCGACGGCGAGATTCACGAAACACCCTGTCAGGCATTTGAAGGGTTGCGCATCAAAGACAAAGGTCCCGGGTCGAGTAAAGCGTCGGAGGTAGCCGTCTCGTCATATAAGGAAGCTCAAGCTCTAGTAGAGACTGGTGAGACAAAAGGCTGGGGCAAAGTGCTGGATATTCCCGTGAAGATGGACCGATTTGGGCTGGGATATCAACCGTCGTCATCAACACCTGCTGTGGGGGCACCCCGTTTCAGAGGACCGATAACTATCACCGCTAGTGGAGTATGTCACGAGACCATCAACGCTGCTTCAGAGTCCGACGAAGGAGACAGCGATTGCGACATGGACGCCTGGATTCAGCCGAGCGTGCCAGGACAAGGATTATGCAATTGGTCTATTCAGGAGATTGTTCCTGTGACTCTTAAACAGTAATGCTTTGTTTTTTTAATTGTTGAACAATCTGGTGTCTTGCCCGGGGCATCATGATTTTGCTTAGGGCCGTGCTGTTATGAACATTGCGTGTTTAATCATTAAATAAAAGGCGTTTTTTCATGTACAAATATTGCGATCTCTGTTTTTCCTGTTTTGTGTTTTACAATAAAATGGCAACGTGGTTATTCGCTTTATACGCATTTTGAAGCATTTAACCATTCCTTTTGCAGGATAACATTTTCAGATGACATCATTGAACCGTCTATGACTCGTCTCGACTTTGAGCACCCGGTATTTCAGGCCGAAGAAGAGATTGTTGAAGATGGCGACGTTCCCGAAGAATTGTCTTGGTTGGTGAAGCAAGAAGAACGAGTCATTCTGCCTCACGAGGAGGTCATCGAAATTATTAACCTGGGGTCGGAAGGGGTTGAAAAGAACATCCGTATAGGAGCCGCGCTGCAGAACGACGTCAAGCGAAGACTGGTTGAAATGCTTAGAGAGTATAGTGATGTGTTCGCTTGGTCGTATGAAGACATGCCAGGGCTGGATACAGATATGGTTGTGCACCGTCTGCCGTTGAAAGAAGAATGCCCGCCGGTCAAGCAGAAGCTTCGCAGAACTAGACCTGATATGGCAGTGAAAATTAAAGAGGAGGTTCAAAAGCAGTGGGATGCTGGTTTCCTAGCTGTGACAAAATATCCCTCATGGGTCGCTAACATTGTACCAGTGCCAAAGAAAGACGGTAAAGTGAGAATGTGAGTAGATTACTGTGATTTAAATAAAGCGAGCCCGAAAGATGATTTTCCGCTTCCTCACATCGATGTGCTGGTTGACAACACTGCTCAATTCTCCGTATTCTCCTTCATGGATGGCTTCTCGGGCTATAATCAGATTAAAATGGCGCCAGAGGACATGGAGAAGACTACTTTCATAACACCGTGGGGAACATTTTGTTATAAAGTGATGCCCTTCGGATTGAAGAATGCTGGGGCAACGTATCAGCGTGCAATGACGACCCTTTTTCATGATATGATGCATAAGGAGATCGAGGTGTATGTCGATGATATGATTGCCAAATCCCAGACGGAGGAAGAGCATTTGGTGAATCTGCTGAAGTTATTCAAAAGGCTTAGGAAGTTCAGGCTGAGACTGAACCCTAACAAGTGCACCTTCGGGGTGAGATCGGGTAAACTGCTGGGGTTTATCGTGAGCGAAAGAGGAATAGAGGTTGATCCTGCAAAAATAAAAGCAATACAAGAAATGTCGACGCCTAAAACAGAGAAAGAGGTGCGCGGGTTTTTAGGGAGGTTGAACTACATCGCCCGGTTCATATCTCACCTAACAGCTACGTGCGAGCCATTATTCAAGCTGTTGAAAAAAGACCAGGCTGTAACGTGGAACGAAAATTGTCAAAAGGCGTTTGATAAAATAAAGCAGTATTTGCAGGAGCCTCCTATTTTGATACCCCCAGTGGCAGGGAGACCCTTGATTATGTATTTGACAGTTCTTGAGGGAAGTATGGGTTGTGTTCTCGGTCAACACGACGAGACAGGAAGAAAAGAGCATGCGATCTATTACTTGAGTAAGAAGTTTACGGAATGTGAATCTCGATATTCAATGCTTGAAAAAACTTGTTGGGCGCTGGCCTGGGCTGCCAAGCGTTTGAGGCAATACATGCTGAATCATACAACCATGCTCATTTCGAAGATGGATCCTATCAAATATGTATTCGAAAAGCAAGCATTATCGGGGAGAATTGCCCGTTGGCAGATGGTCTTGACTGAATACGACATCCAGTATGTCTCGCAGAAGGCTATAAAGGGGAGTGTACTGTCTGAGTACTTAGCAGAGCAGCCTATTGAAGATTACCAATCGATGAGGTTTGATTTTCCTGACGAGGATATCATGTACCTAAAGATGAAGGATTGTGAAGAGCCGTTGCCAGACGAAGGACCAGAATTGGGTTCCAAATGGAAGTTGATCTTTGACGGAGCTGTAAATGCCTACGGTAGCGGAATAGGGGCAATCATCACTACTCCACACGGGTCGCACATCCCGTTTACTGCTCGATTGACCTTTCCAGTTACCAATAATGAATCCGAATACGAAGCTTGTATCATGGGGCTTGAAGAAGCCATTGATTTGCGAATCAAAAATCTGGACGTATACGGAGACTCAGCTCTGGTGGTGAATCAAATAAAAGGAGAATGGGAGACACGTCAGCCCAATCTGATACCTTACATGAACTATGCGAGGAGATTGTTGCCTTTCTTTGACAAGGTTGAATTGCATCATGTACCGAGAGCGGAGAATCAGATGGCTGACGCCCTGGCTACTTTGTCTTCCATGTACAAAGTCAACTTCTGGAATGAGGCTCCCAGAATTGTTATCTCTCGACTTGACAGACCTGCCTTCGTGTTTGCCATTGACGAAGCATCCGATGATAAACCGTGGTATTTTGATATCCTTAATTTCCTGAAGAACAAAGAGTATCCGGTTGGGGCATCCAGTCACGATCAGAAGACTCTCAGGAGATTGGCGGGTAATTTCTATTTGAATCCGGATGGTGTCCTGTACAAGCGAAATCACGACTTGGTGTTGCTGTGTTGTGTGGACGAGAAAGAGGCGAAGTTGCTCATGGAGGAAATACACGAGGGTACCTTTGGTACGCATGCTGGTGGGCATGCTATGACGAGGAAGCTGCTGCGGGCAGGTTATTTTTGGCTAACTATGGAAACTGATTGTTTCAAGTTTACGAGGAAGTGTCATAAGTGCCAGATCTATGCTGATAAGATCCATGTGCCTCCGAGTCCTCTGAATGTGATGTCATCGCCATGGCCATTCTCGATGTGGGGAATTGATATGATTGGAAAGATCGAGCCGACGGCTTCCAACGGGCACCGTTTCATTCTAGTAGCAATCGATTATTTCACCAAGTGGGTGGAAGCGGCGTCTTATGCAAATGTAACTAAGCAGGTGGTAGCCAGATTCATCAAGAGAGATATCATTTGCAGATATGGAATCCCCGAATGGATAATCACTGACAACGGTTCAAACCTGAATAACAAAATGATGAAGGAGCTCTGTCAGAATTTCAAGATTGAGCATCACAAATCCTCCCCTTACCGACCCAAGATGAATGGCGCTGTTGAAGCGGCCAATAAGAATATAAAGAAGATCGTTCAGAAGATGGTGGTGACCTTTAAGGATTGGCACGAGATGCTACCTTTTGCTTTGCACGGTTATCGTACGACGGTACGCACATCAACCGGGGCAACCCCGTTCTCGTTGGTGTATGGAATGGAAGCAGTACTACCACTGGAAGTTGAGATACCTTCCTTGAGAGTGTTACGAGATGTCCAACTAGATGAGGCAGAATGGGTGAAAGACAGGTTGAACCAGCTGAGCTTAATGGATGAGAAGAGGCTAGCTTCTCTAGCATACAGTCGTTTGTACCAGAGCCGAATGAAGAAAGCATATGATAAGAAGATACATCCTCGGAGCTTTCAGACGGGCGACCTTGTGCTGAAAAGGATTCTCCCGCCGCAGGCAGATCACAGGGGCAAGTGGACCCCCAACTACGAAGGGCCATATGTTGTCAGAAAAGTCTTTTCTGGAGGAGCATTGTTGTTGTCCACCATGGACGGTGAAGACTTTACGTCGCCTGTGAATTCGGACGCAGTTAAAAAATACTTTGCTTAAAATTGACCCGCTGGACAGAAAAAAGAGAGTCCAGGCAAAAATGGGGCATCCTGGCGAACCAAAAACAGAATGAAAGGTTCGGGCAAAAGTTAGGGATAAAAATTGAAAAAATGTACACCCGCGAAGTTGAAAACCTACATTGGGCGGCTTCGGCAAAAAGGGGTATCCCGGTGAACTGAAAACCCGTAAAGGGCGGTTCACGCAAAAGTTAGGGATTTGAAAAGCAAATGACTGCGGTCCGAATTTGATACTGCATTGAGCATTGGTGCGGGAGAATATACCTGAGGGGTCGATTATCAGATACAATCTCTTCGGAAGTGTGGATACCGGGAAAGCATCAGAGTCGGGCGAGTCATAGGAGGATCAGCTCGTGGTGTTCGTCTGCATCCCGTTGCCGACATGTGTACAAATTTGATTTGTCATTATATTTATGCTTCTTGTGCATACTTGTATATTTGTTGCGCGTAGCTTCCTCTTTTCAGGAGTTACATCCCGTGTACGAAATTCTGCCCATTCAGGGGCCCTATCAATAAAATATGTTATTCAGTATTTGATGCTGGTTCTTTACTGTTTTGTACATGATAAACGCCTAGGTTTAATGAAACTAGCGTGTGTATAACGTCGCTGGCCCTTGCCAATAATTGCTAAAGCTTTGAATTAACTGAAAATAATGTCACTAACACTAACCTGAATAGATTTGGTTGCGTAGACTTGTTTATGGTGTTGCAGGGTTCATAGCCGTATGAAGTGGACGATTAAAAGGTTGCAGTATTGACCAGAAGCTCGTAACGAAGAAACTTGATCATTATGTGAAGTGAATCCCCACGCAGGTCGCGCTTCTGAGATAGCAATGTTACTCACTAAAGAAGGATCGAATTCCCCAGCTAGTCGTAGCTTATCCAAAGGATATTCTCCAGCAAAGTCGTTTATCCTTAGCAGAGTTTGGCGATTCCAAGATTGTAGACTGTATTCAGACAGTGCGGTGTCCCCCAGAAAGATTCCCCCATCTCAAGCAGAGTGGTTTAGCCTCAGAAGATAATATTTCAAACTCGTGAGTTGTGCTTAGTCAGTCTACCTTTCCCAGTAGGGTCATTCTACTCTCCCCCAGCGGAGTCGGCTGATTTTCCCCAAGAGAATCGTTTCGTCCCCAGCGGAGTTCTCTTTTCAGCAAATGTTTACTTTCCTCCCAGTGGAACTCGAAGATTAAGACTCTCCCCGGCAGAGTTGGTTGCGTGTCCTGGCATTTATTTTGTCGGAATATCGTGGGATACCTGTTCACTCCCCAGCAGAAGCCCGATCAGGATTGGCGCATCCGACTATCCCCCAGCAGAGTTGGCGTTGTCTTCAACATTTATTTTGATGAAGCGGTGTCTGTATCCCAGCAGTTCGATTCTGCATTTGCATTGGCATATAGTGTCATACTTGCATCCACCAAATAAAAGCGCGTAGCATTTCCATGTCGGATGGAGCATTACGCCATTGTCAAACATGTGCATTTTGAAACATAAGCCAGGTTAGTTAACCCGTTTATTTTCAAATGTTGTTTCTCTTGCAGGTGGAGAGAGCTCTTGCTCAAATTAATTTCCAAACATTCAAGATCTCGGCGTGAGATATTCAACGATAATGTCCGTTTTGGCTATCTTCCCCACAGAGTTATTGGGTTAAATTTCACTTTGTCCCCGAGCAGAGTTATTTGTGTAAATTTCTCTTATTTTCCCTACCAGAGTTGCTTGTTTAAGTTTCTCTAGTCCGACCAGCGGATTATTTTCTTCAAATTTGTTGTTACGTCAGCATCAAAGGGTTTCGTGAATCAGAATTTCAGAGGTTGTCGCCAGTTATCAAAACAGGCGTCCGGTAGTTTGGTTTCCAAATATCCCCAGTAGAGTCCGCCTCAAAGTCGCTGTCACGTCAGTGCTAAGAAGTTTGTGGGTTGGGATCAATGGAGAAATGAGTCCTGACGTGGACAATTTATTCCTATATTGAAGGGATTTCTTCGTGCTAGAGAAATGGGTGTCCTGACGTGGACAGTTTTATTTCCCCGGGTTGACAAGATGTGCTAGTCCTAACATGGACAGATTCGATTTCTCCGTATTGATTGAAGATATCTTCCTTCGTAATGGTGAAATGTGCGTCCTGACGTGGACAAGTTTATAGTTCTTCGTGTTCTCAAGATGCGCGAGTCCTGACGTGGACAAATTTATCTTTCTTCGTGTTGGCGAAGCGTGAGTCCTGACGTGGACAAGTTTTATTTCCTCAGCAGGTCGAAGGTATGAGTCCTGACGCGGACGAATCAAGACGAGATGTGAGTCCTTACATGGACAAATCAAGACGATATGTATTCCTTACGTGGAAAGATGTATTCCTTACGTGGAAAGATGTATTCCTTACGTGGAAAGATGTATTCCTTACGTGGAAAGATGTATTCCTTACGTGGAAAGATGTATTCCTTACGTGGACGATGTATTCCTTACGTGGAAAGATGTATTCCTTACGTGGACGATGTATTCCTTACGTGGAAAGATGTATTCCTCACATGGAAAGTTTAGTCCTGACGTGGACAGATCCAGCTGAAGTCTTATTCCTAACATGGACGATGTTACTCCTAACGTGGAAAAGTTTATTCCTAACGTGGAAAGTTGAGTCCTAACGTGGACGATGTTATTCCTAACATGGACAAGTGTATTCCTAAAGTGGACGATTTATTCCTGACATGGACAATTCATTCCTATGTTGGTAGGATCCCCTCGTGCTGATGAAATGCAGACGAGTCATCCCCAGCGAAGTCGCCGAGATTTTTCCGGGTTGACGGCAGGTGGAGTCCTAACGTGGACAAGCTTAGTTGAGATTTCTTCGTGTTGACATGGACAAAGTTCTATCCCTGCGATGATAGAATCTTTTTCAGGCTGATGAAAATAATCCCCAGCACGGTCGCTAATGGATCAGTTGGTTGCCGTAACAACCAGATCTAGTCAGCAGATGTTGTTATTCAAGCAGTGGTGCAGTTTATTTCTGCGGTTGGCAAATTTCCGGGTTCTTAGTATTCAACCGTCTCGTACCTCGAATGTTTGAAGGCCGTTCGCTCTTCACCCAATCGGGTCCAAGTCGCTTGAATAGGGACAGCTGTTGCACCCTAAAAATTTGCTCAACCTACTTCACTTGGTTTATGTTTCAATTGCATTAGCATTTGCATATAGAGTCATGTATATAGTCTAATCATCTGCATAGCATAGCATAGTGGGTCGCCCAACAAGGGACCAAGTACTATTCTCATCTCCATGAGCCTATCAAGAGGTTATTATTCAAATTCAAGCATATCCAAGTCATCAGAAAGAATTTGAAATCTGAGAAGTTAGTGGACCAAGCAGTGGATCTCTCTCCTATCTTGAGGGTATTTGAAGATCATCAAAGAAGTTGTGAGCTGTGAATTGAGCATGGAGGGTATATAGGCATCATAGAGGACCTAGAGAGTCATTTTGAAAGTGAGACAAGTCATTGATGTGATCACAAGAGTTGCAGTTGAAGACAGTCAACTAGGGTTTCATCTGGGTCAACCCTAGGTCTGAAAGGCATCAAGGTCTATCTGAGAGATGTGGGGTTCATAATTTGACATGTAGATAAGGATATGGTGTTATGCCAAGAAGAAATCAAGAGAAATCAAGAAGAAGAGGAGTTTCTAAATTAGGGTTTCTGTGTAAAATCCCCTGATTTAGGTCAAACTTCCAAGTAAGATAGTTCAAAATGCAAGCTTCAAATGGATCCTTGGTCAACATGAAACTTGTAGAGGATCTAAATACCTTTAATTTGAGTGGTGGAAGACATCAAGGAGATTTATAGAACTCAAGTTATGGTCCTTGCAAGTTACAGGTCATCTGAGGTATCTGAAATTTTGTCTGTGAAAGTTACTTGTCTTCCAAGCAACTTTTACCCCTCAAGGAGATTTCAAATGGATTTCTGGTCAACATAAGAGTTGTTCCTCATTGTCTTAGCTTTCTAGAAACGTATGGTATGCCTTCATATGATTTGTGGAACTCTACTTATGGTCTTGGCAAGAAAAGGGTATTTTGGTCATTTGAGAATTACAGGTCATTTCAAGCCTATGCCCAAAACTCATACAAGGAAGCTTCAAATGAAAAACTTCACAACATAAAACTTTCTCCAAATGACATTTTGAGTCTAGAAAAGTGATCATGAAAGTTTGTAAATGCTCATAGCTCAAGGTTTCAAATTTGGTCAATTAAAAGTGGATTTAATGAATAAAAGTGACCTAAAATTGGGATTTTTCATAACATGGCCAAATGGGGTGAAATTATAGGTCATTTTGATTGGGAAAAATGTTTTAAGAACATTGGCAAAAGTAGATTTTTGAGTTTGGTTCAAAATTTGGAAGTTATGCTAGTTGGCTTACAAAGGAAGTAACATATCCAAAATCCAAGGGAATTGTGCACAAGAAGTTTCTACCAAGTTCTAGAGTGTTCTATGAGTGTCTATATATTGATTAGAGTGGCTTCATTCAAGGGTTGGTGATTCATTTTGATCAAAATACCAAGTTTCATCTCATTCTTCCATTTTGCAAAACACATAAGAACTCCATCAAATCTTCATCATTTCCCACACTTCTTGATCCTATCATCATCTAAATCCATCAGAGATCAAGTTTCTATCAATATCTGGTTGATTTGAGGAAGAAATCGTGTGCTACCAACTTCATCATCCAAAGTGCAAGAAGATTGTGATTGCAAGATTAAGGACATTTGAGCAAGTACTATTGCATACAGAACCAAGAATCAAGTTTGTTGATCAAGTTCAGAGCATTGCAAGCTTTGGATCCAAGGATTTCTGCATCTGTTTCCATCTTTAAACCAGGTTGGTAATCCTATCGAATTATCATGAATTAGTTAGAATATTAGAGAATTTTAGGGTTAGAACTGTTAAGTTAGGTTAGATGATTGAATTCAGAAAGTTTGAGAGGATTCCATGAGGGTTGATAACAGGTTGTTAAAACTTTAATGATCAAGATTTCTCAGTACGATGAGTGTTAATGCATATATAGTAGCTTGTTGAGACCAGTGCAATGTGTAGAGCATGCTAGTACCAAGAATTGTTAAGAATAGCATAGTGCATGTCAGTGAATAATGGTGGAACCAGGATTCTCTACCTATCGGGTTTGAATATTGATTGAGTTTTGGAGGAAACTGAATCTATGGCTGTGTAGAGGAGAGGATGTAGGACATTTTTTCTTTTTACAGAATTGGATTTCATGGAGGAACGAGGTCGTATGAGAAGGTGGAAGATTGATCCATGAAGCTGCATGCAGGGTTCAATAATGGTTGAAACCCTAATTCTTTGGAGAAGAAACGTGAGGATCGTTGGATCCTTCACTTGACTTTGACTCAGCATATGATCTAAAGGCCACGATTCAAAGTCGAAATTTGGAGGGAAGACTGGCTGTGAAACGCGTCGTTTCACTTAAAGCCTCAGACTGGGCTTTAGTTCCAATGCTATTCGCACCCCATTCACCCAGGCCCAATGCCAATTGAACTAGTTTTTCTGCTAATTGCACCGTTTTTTCGTTTTTTATTTTTGTTGTGTTTTCTAGTTAACTGGGCCCAGACGCGCTTTGCTATGCGCGCCCCCCAGTTTGGGCCCATCATCTTCTTTTAACTGAAATAATTGATAACTGCACCCCATCCAAATTTAATTCATATTAATTTCATCCAATTTTTTTAATTCTTTAAAAAATCATAACAAATAGAAAATTGCATATTTTTAAATGGTTGTTTTTGCATCTTTTTCATAATTCTGTTAAGAAAATTTTCACATAATAAAATTAGCATTTCATTTTATTTTTGTATTTTTAGCATACTTTTCTTTTAAATAGGTTTTGAATAATGTTTAGTTTAATGCATGATATTGTTGATTTTAGTTTAGTTAGATGCTTTTACATTTTGGATCCATTCTTTTTAGGGTGATTAACTTAGGACTTTAGCTTGTATATAAAATTTAATTCATGATTTTAGGACTTAATTTTAGATGATTTGTTTAGGTGTGATTAGGAGAATCAAAACTAGGGTTTAGAGATAACATAGGTGTAATAAATCATTTCCTTTAGGAGTTGTAGTTTGAATTTTGGGGTATGGGACTATAGGGATATTATGGGTAGATAATAGACCCTTAGAAATTACTAGGTTTCCCCTATTCTACTATTACTATTAGTATATTGCTTGTGCTTGTTTGACTGTGTGGTGTGCCCTCTCTAGGGTTATTACTTGACTGTGTGTGGGGTATTGGGCTTGTTTGGGGCTTAGGGTTTGAGCTGAAGACTGTGTTGATAAAGCCCATTGGAGATCAAAGAGAATGAAGACCAACTTCCAGAGTTGATGAGGAGTATCTCTTGCTGGCAGCTGTTGAAGGCTATAGGGTTTAGGGGCTAGGCAGAGCTCTAGAGTAGAAAACTTGATTCACAAACATGGAAGGTCTTGGTTGCCTCCATCCCTCTCTATGATGCAGAGTCTCTCTAAGACATTCACCCCCTTCCTTTGGAAGTCTTGGTGATAGTGTCTAAGAGATAGAACTCTTGAGAGAAATATTCTATGTGTTGTTAGCAGTCTGTTTGCCACCTTTGGTGGTCAACTAACTGCTTAACACCCCAGTTCATCTTGTTGACTGATACTCATCTTGGAGATTGAGACTTGAAGAAAAGCCCTGAAGACTGATGATAGAGACCTTGACTGAAGGCTTGAAGATTGAAGACAAAGACTTTGCTTGAAGGCTTGAAGATAAAGTTTGAGGCTTGCTTGAAGCTTGTAGATGTTTGGAGATGACTTGAAGACAGATGTTGATGAAGATTGCTTTTTGCTGTTTATAATTCTTGATGTATTGATTGAATTTCCCTGACTGTATTGCTTGCTGTTTAACCTGTTAGGTTGAAAGTGAATTCTGTTCACTTTTGCCTGTTGTTTTCTAGGTTCGAGGTTGAGTGAGACTCCCTTGCCTCGCTTGTATTGTTGCATCCATGCATTTTACTGCTTTATTGTATATATGTTGTTGTTTCTATTTCCGTCTATTCCCTTAGGATCTCTGTTTCTCTCTGTGCAAGAGAGGAGCATGATAGACATTAGGTCTTAACCCATGCATGATAACATGAGGTTAGTTTGATTCCCTTTGCAACCATAGGTTAGAGTTCTGTCTCTTCTTTCTCAAAACAAACAGAAAAACACAATAAAATTTCAAACACAATAAAAGACACTTCTTCCGTAAAAGAATGTGAACTCATCAAAACGTCATTTTCGTCCGCTTGGATTGCTAATCAAGAAAAACCTTTTTCAGAAGGAATAGAAAACAATCAAGACAGACTTGTGTCGTACGTTGCCCGAACTACGTTTGCTCTGATCTTTCATGTTGTATGAAAGTACGTAGGCATAGGATGCCATATCCTAGCGAGCAACCTTCCCCTCCTTTCCCGTAGGTAGGCGAACTACGTTGACTCTGATTTCTCGTTCCAGACGGGAATACGTAGGCATAAAGTGCGATACTTTGCCGAGTCATTTTATTTTCTTTTTAACCCCAGACCTATAGAGTAGATAGAATAACAATCCATACCCGAAAACAAGCGTGGATCGCGTCGAGTACGACGGACGTGAGGGGTGCTAATACCTTCCCCTTGCGTAACCGACTCCCGAATCCAGGTTTTGGTTGCGATGACCATTCCATTCCCCGTTTTGCGGTAGGTTTACCTCGAGCGTTTCCTTTCCCTCCTGTGGGATAAATAACGCACGGTGGCGACTCTTCTGTCAGCCGGCGCCGATTTTCGCAGTAGCGACACACGTCAGGACTTCACATTCCATCAATAATGAGAAATCGAAACTGTCCACGTTAGGACTAGCACATCTCGTCAACCCGAGGAAATAAATCTGTCCACGTTAGGACACCCATTTCTCTAGCACGAAGAAATCCCGTCAATATAAGAATAAATTGTCCACGTCAGGACTCATATTTCGTCAACGCGAGGAACTCCTATCAATATAGGCAATAAAATTTTGACGACTCCGGGGAAATACTCCTGTCACCTAGTAAGAAAATACATCCGTCTGTTCCTACGGGAAGATACTCTGAGTACAGTTTCTCTGCTTATCTCCACAGTAACTAACTCCATTGATCCCAACCCACAAACCTCTTAGCACTGATGTGACAGCGACTTTGAGGCGGACCCCACTGGGGATATTTGGAAACCAAACTACCGGACGCCTGTTCTGATAACCGGCGGCAGCCTCTGAAATTCTGATTCATGAAACCCTTTGATGCTGACGTAACAACAAATTTGAAGAAAATAATCCGCTGGCCGGACTAGAGACACTTCAACAAGCAACTCTGGCGGGGAAAACAAGAGAAATTTAGACAAATAACTCTGCTCGGGGACAAAGAGAAACTTAACCTAATAACTCTGTGGGGAAAATAGTAAGATGAACCGTATCATCATACGTCTCACGGCGAGACCTCGAATGTTTGGTCATAGATCTAAGCTAGAACTCCATACTCCTGCCAAGAAAACACACCTAAAAGCAAAAGGTTAACCAACCTGATTTATGTTTCAAAATGCGTATGTTTAAAAATGGCGTAATGCTCCGCACGTCATGGAAATGCTACGCGTTTTTTTTTATTTGGTGGATGCAAGTATGACACTATATGCCGATGCAAATGCAGACTCGAACTGCTGGGATACAGAAACCGCTTCAGCAAAAATGCTGAAGACAACGCCAACTCCGCTGGGGGTAACCAGGTGCCACAGAATTATTCCAGCAAAATAAATGCTGGGAGGGTGAAGTCCGCTTCGCTGAGGAATAACTGAATGCGTCAATCAGGATTGGACTTTTTGCTAGGGAGTGAACGAGTATCACACGGTATTCTGGCAAAATAAATGCCAGGACACACAACCAACTCTGTCGGGGAGAGTCTTAATCTTCGAGTTCCATTGGGAGGAAAGAAAACACTTGCTGGAAAGAGAACTCCGCTGAGGACGAAACGATTCTCTTGGGGAAAATCAACTGACTCCGCTGAGGGAGAGTAAATGACCCTACTGGGAAGGGTAGACTGTCTGAGTACAGCTCATGAGTTGGAAATGTTAATCTTCTGAGGCTAAGCCACTCTGCTTGAGATGGGGGAATCCTTCTGGGGGAGACCACACTATCTGAATACAGTCTACAATCTTGGAATCGCCAAACTCTGCTGAGGATAAACGACTTTGCTGGAGAATGTCCTTTGGATAAGTTACGACTAGCTGGGGGAATTCGATCCTTCTTCAGTGAGGAACATTGTCGTCTCAGAAGCGCGACCTGCGTGGGGATCGAGTCTTTCGTTACGAGCTTCTGGTCCATACTGCAATCTTTTGATCGTCCACTTCATACGGCTACGAACCCTGCAACAACGCAAACAAGACAAGACAAGTCTACGCAACCAAATCTATTCAGGTTAGCGTTAGTGACATTATTTTCAGTTAATTCAAAGTTTTAGCAATTATTGGCAAGGGCCAACAACGTTATACACACGTTAGTTTCATTAAACCTAGGCGTTTATCATGTACAAAACAGTAAAGAACCAGCATCAAATACTGAATAACATGTTTTATTGATTGAGCCCCTAAATGGGCAGAGTTTTGTACACGGGATGTAACTCCTGAAAAGAGGAAGCTACGCACAACGAATATACAAGTATGCACAAGAAGCATAAATATAATGACAAATCAAATTTGTACACATGTCGGCAACGGGATGCAGACGATCATCACGAGCTGATCCTCCTATGACTCGCCCGACTCTAATGCTTTCCCGGTATCCACACTTCCGAAGAGATTGTATTTGATAATCGACCCCTCAAGTATATTCTCCCGCGCCAATGCGCACCGCAGTATCAAATTCGGACCGCAGTCATTTGCTTTTCAAATCCCTAACTTTTTCGTGAACCGCCCTTTACGGGTTTTCAGTTCACCGGGATACCCTTTTTTGCCGAAGCCGCCCAGTGTAGGTTTTCAACTTCGCGGGTGTACATTTTTTCAATTTTATCCCTAACTTTTTCCCGAACCTTTCATTCTATTTTTGGTTCGCCAGGATGCCCCATTTTTGCCTGGACTCTCTTTTTTCTGTCCAGCGGGTCAATTTCAAGCAAAGTATTTTTTAACTGCGTCCGAATTCACAAGCGACGTAAAGTCTTCACCGTCCATGGTGGACAACAATAAAGCCCCTCCTGAAAAGACTTTTCTGACAACGTATGGCCCTTCGTAGTTGGGGGTCCACTTGCCCCTGTGATCTACCTGTGGCGGGAGAATCCTTTTCAGCACAAGATCGCCCGTTTGAAAGCTCCGAGGATGTATCTTCTTATCATATGCTTTCTTCATTCGGCTCTGGTACAAACGACCGTATGCTAGAGAAGCTAGCCTCTTCTCGTCCATTAAGCTCAGCTGATTCAACCTGTCTTTCACCCATTCTGCCTCATCTAGCTGGACATCTTGTAGCACTCTCAGGGAAGGAATCTCAACTTCCAGTGGTAGCACTGCTTCCATTCCATATACCAATGAGAACGGGGTTGCCCCGGTTGATGTGCGTACCGTCGTACGATAACCGTGCAAAGCAAAAGGTAGCATCTCATGCCAATCCTTATAGGTCACCACCATCTTTTGAACGATCTTCTTTATATTCTTATAGGCCGCTTCAACAGCGCCATTCATCTTGGGTCGGTAAGGGGAGGAGTTGTGATGCTCGATCTTGAAATTCTGACACAGCTCCTTCATCATTTTGTTGTTCAGGTTTGAACCGTTGTCAGTGATTATCCGCTTGGGGATTCTATATCTGCAAATGATATCTCTCTTGATGAATCTGGCTACCACCTACTTAGTCACATTTGCATAAGATGCCGCTTCCACCCACTTGGTGAAATAATCGATTGCTACTAGAATGAACCGGTGCCCGTTAGAAGCCGTCGGCTCGATCTTTCCAATCATATCGATTCCCCACATCGAGAATGGCCATGGCGATGACATCACATTAAGAGGACTCAGAGGCACATGGATCTTATCTGCATAGATTTGGCACTTGTGGCACTTCCTCGCAAACTTGAAACAATCAGTTTCCATGGTTAGCCAAAAATAACCTGCCCGCAGCAGCTTCCTCGTCATAGCATGCCCGCCAGCATGCGTACCAAATGTACCCTCATGTATTTCCTCCATGAGCAGCTTCGCCTCTTTCTCATCTACACAACGTAGTAGCACCAAGTCGTGATTTCTTCTGTATAAGACACCGTCCGGATTCAAATAGAAATTACCCGCCAATCTCCTGAGAGTCTTCTGATCGTGACTGGATGCCCCAGCCGGATACTCTTTGCTTTTCAGGAAATTAAGGATATCGGAATACCACGGTTTATCATCAGATGCTTCGTCAATGGCAAATACGAAGGCAGGTCTGTCAAGCCGAGAGATAACAATTCTGGGAGCCTCATTCCAGAAGTTGACTTTGTACATGGAAGACAAAGTAGCCAGGGCGTCAGCCATTTGATTCTCTGCTCGCGGTACATGATGTAATTCAACCTTGTCAAAGAAAGGCAACAATCTCCTCGCGTAAGTCATGTACGGTATCAAATTGGACTGACGTGTCTCCCATTCCCCCTTTATCTGATTCACCACCAGAGCTGAGTCTCCGTATACGTCTAGATTTTTGATTCGCAAATCAATGGCTTCTTCAAGCCCCATGATACAAGCTTCGTATTCGGCTTCATTATTGGTAACCGGAAAGGTCAATCGAGTAGTAAACGGGATGTGCGACCCGTGTGGAGTAGTGATGATTGCCCCTATTCCGCTACCGTAGGCATTTACAGCTCCGTCAAATATCAACTTCTATTTGGAACCCAATTCTGGTCCTTCGTCTGGCAACGACTCTTCACAATCTTTCATCTTTAGGTACATGATATCCTCGTCAGGAAAATCAAACCTCATCGATTGGTAATCCTCAATAGGCTGCTCTGCCAAGTATTCAGACAACACACTCCCTTTTATAGCTTTCCGCGAGACATACTGGATGTCATATTCGGTCAAAACCATCTGCCAACGGGCAATTCTCCCCGATAACACCTGCTTTTCGAATACATATTTGATAGGATCCATCTTCGAGATGAGCATGGTTGTATGATTCAGCATGTATTACCTCAATCGCTTGGCGGCCCAGGCTAGCGCGCAACAAGTTTTTTCAAGCATTGAATATCGAGATTCACATTCAGTAAATTTCTTACTCAAGTAGTAGATCGCATGCTCTTTTCTTCCTGCCTCGTCGTGTTGACCGAGAACACAACCCATACTTCCCTCAAGAACTGTCAAATACATAATCAAGGGTCTCCCTGCCACTGGGGGTATCAAAATAGGAGGCTCCTGCAAATACTTCTTTATTTTATCGAACGCCTTTTGACAATTTTCATTCCACGTTACAGCTTGGTCTTTTTTCAACAGCTTGAATAACGGCTCACACGTAGCCGTTAGGTGAGATATGAACCGAGCGATGTAGTTCAACCTCCCTAAAAACCCGCGCACCTCTTTCTCTGTTCTAGGCGTCGACATCTCTTGTATTGCTTTTATTTTTGCAGGATCAACCTCTATTCCTTTTTCGCTCACGATAAACCCCAGCAGTTTACCCGATCTCACCCCGAAGGTGCACTTGTTAGGGTTCAGTCTCGGCCTGAACTTCCTAAGCCTTTTGAATAACTTCAGCAGATTCACCAAATGCTCTTCCTCCGTCTGGGATTTGGCAATCATATCATCGACGTAAACTTCGATCTCCTTATGCATCATATCATGGAAAAGAGTCGTCATTGCACGCTGATACGTTGCCCCAACATTCTTCAACCCGAAGGGCATCACTTTGTAACAAAATGTTCCCCAAGGTGTTATGAAAGTAGTCTTCTCCATGTCTTCTGGTGCCATCTTAATCTGATTATAGCCCGAGAAGCCATCCATGAAGGAGAATACGGAGAATTGAGCAGTGTTGTCAACTAGCACATCGATGTGAGGAAGCGGAAAATCATCTTTCGGGCTCGCTTTGTTCAGATCGCAGTAATCTACGCACATTCTCACTTTACCGTCTTTCTTTGGCACTGGTACAATGTTAGCGACCCATGAGGGATATTTTGTAACAGCTAGGAAACCAGCATCCCACTGCGTTTGGACCCCCTCCTTGATTTTCACTGCCATATCAGGTCTAGTTCTGCGAAGCTTCTGCTTGACCGGCGGACATTCTTCTTTTAACGGCAGGCGGTGCACAACCATATCTGTATCCAGCCCAGGCATGTCTTCATACGACCAAGCGAACACATCATTATACTCTCTGAGCATTTCAACCAGCCTTCGCTTGACGTCGCTCTGCAGCGCGGCTCATATACGGATGTTCTTTTCAACCCCTTCCGACCCCAGGTTAATAATTTCGATGACCTCCTCATGAGGCAGAATGACTCGTTCTTCTTGCTTTACCAACCAAGACAATTCTTCGGGAACGTCACCATCTTCAATAATCTCTTCTTCGGCCTGAAATACCGGGTGCTCAAAGTCGAGACGAGTCATAGGTGGTTCAATGATGTCATCTGAAAATGTTATCCTGCAAAAGGAATGGTTAAATGCTTCAAAATGCGTATAAAGCGAATAACCACGTTGCCATTTTATTGTAAAACACAAAACAGGAAAAACAGAGATCGCAATATTTGTACATGAAAAAACGCCTTTTATTTAATGATTAAACAACGCAATGTTCATAACAGCACAACCCTAAGCAAAATCATGATGCCTCGGGTAAGACACCAAATTGTTCAACAATTAAGAAAACAAAGCATTACTGTTCGAGAGTCACAGGAACATTCTCCTGAATAGACCAATTGCATAATCCTTGTCCTGGCACGCTTGGCTGAATCCAGGCGTCCATGTCGCAGTCACTGTCTCCTTCCTCGGAATCTGAAACAGCGTTGATGGCCTCGTGACACACTCCACTAGCGGTGATGGTTATCGGTCCTCTGAAACGGGGTGCCCCCACAGCAGGTGTTGATGACGACGGTTGATATCCCAGCCCAAATCGGTCCATCTTCACGGGAATATCCAGCACTTTGCCCCAGCCTTTTGTCTCACCAGTCTCTACTAGAGCTTGAGCTTCCTTATATGACGAGACGGCTACCTCTGACGCTTTACTCGGCCCGGGACCTTTGTCTTTGATGCGCAACCCTTCAAATGCCTGACAGGGTGTTTCGTGAATCTCGCCGTCGACTTCTACATACTTGAATGATGACAGATGGCTGACCAATATATCTTCTTCTCCACAAACAGTGACCACACTGTCCCCTACCATATATTTCAACTTTTGATGCAAGGTAGACGTGACTGCCCCAGCACCATGAATCCAGGGTCGTCCGAGAAGGCAGCTGTATGCTGGCTGGATGTCCATAATATAAAATTCAGTCGCGAAAACCTCCGGCCCCACCTGTAGAGGTAACGTTATGGATCCAAAGACTGTTCTTCGTGTACCATCAAATGCCCTGACCACCAAGTCACTAGGCGTACACAGGATTCCTCTGACATCTAGTTTCATCATCGCCTTCTTAGGCAGCACGTTTAAGGACGATCCGGTATCTACCAGTACATGAGACATGACTGATCCTCTACACTCAACAGAGACGTGTAACGCCATGTTATGCTCTCTCCCTTTCGGGGTCAAATCAAAATCTGTAAAGCCCAAGCTATGGCCTGCGTTCACATGCGCCAACACCCCCTCCAACTGATTCACGGAAACATCTTGGGGTACGAAGGAAGTATCCAGAACTTTCAACAATGCATTTCTGTGCGCTTCAGAACACAATAGCAACGACAGTATGGATATCTTTGACGGCGTCTGTTGAAGGTGCTCAACAATCTTATAATCACTTTTACGAATAAGGCGCATGAACTCTTCCACATCCTTCGATGATGTTTCTTTTCCGTTCCTCTGCACGGGGACAGTCTCATTCATCTTTCCTTTTCCTTTCGCCAGTCGTTCAGCCTCTACCTCAGGCGATATGAAGATTCTCCCACTTCTTGTCATACCTCCGGTACCGACGTCGTTGTCTACAACCTTAACTGGCTGCTTACTAACATCAATTTTCACCCCATCACAGTAAACTTCCAACCCATAGGCCCAGGGGATTGCCTTAGTGCTCTCATAAGGGATTGGTCCCACCTTGGTGATAGTGATCGGCGGTCGCTTGGTCGGCGCCGTTATGGTTATTGTTTTTTGGGGAATCGTCACAGTAGCTACATCACTTTGCTTGTCTGCTAACACCTCTGCAGATTCCTCAACTGCCGTTCGGTCGAACTGCAATGTGCCTCCATCTATTAAAGCCTGAATACCCTTCTTTAAGTCAGCACATCCCCCAACTTGGGTCCAACACTCTAAACAGTACTCGTCACATCCAGGATACACACCACCTTGCAATAATCTGCTCTTTATCTCGCACAACGGTGTCTTTAGATCGTCAACATTCATGATCAAGTTCAAACCCTCCTCAGTTAAAATGGAGTTTGCCCCATGGTTGGGCATGGGCTTTTGCACTATGTTCGGACCCGCCTGTCCAAAATTGATAGCCTTACTATCCAATAGATCCTGCACCACATGCTTGAACGCGTGGCAACCCTCTATATCGTGGCTAGGAGCCCCGGAGTGGAATTCACAGTGCCTGCTTGCGTCGTAACTGTACGGAGGAGTGCCTGTTATTGGCGCCAGAGTTCTCTTTTCCACCAAGTTCAAACCCAGTAGCGTCTGTAGCAATTCTGCATATGTTGAAGGAGGCGTTTCAAACACCCTCCTTAGTTTGCCCCCCTGGGCTCTGCGCTGGACAGGATGTGCCCCCTGTTGTGGCTGCTGTTGTTGTTGTTGTTGTTGAGATGGTTGTTGCTGAAATGGAATAGTAACACTTGCCACCTGCTGCGGCTGATTGTACTGGTTTCGACCTCTGCCCCGGCCTCGGCCTCGGCCCCCAAACACTGCGCTTGCATCACCTTGACGGCGCCCACCGAAAGCCCTTCTGTTACTGCCAGCTGTAGTAGATTCCTCAGCTTGGAATCTTCCCTGTTTAATATTGCTTTCAATCTTCTCTCCCATCAGGATTAAGTCTGAGAAACTGCCCAAAGATGTATGAAACAACTTGTCATAAAACATACCAGTGAATGTTCCTATGAACATATCATTCATTTCTTTGTCCTCTAAAGGGGGATGAACTCGGGCAGCCATGTCGCGCCATCTCTGCGCATACTCTTTGAAGCTCTCGCCCCTCTTCTGGGACAACCCCTGCAATTGGACCCGATTGGGTGCCAAGTCACTGTTGTACTTATAGTGAGCCACAAATGCTTCAGCCAACTGCTTCCATGTCTTTATCTGAGTTGGTTCCAATCCCATATACCATTCGAGGGAAGGACCAGACAAGCTATCTTGAAAGAAATGCATCAGCATCCTCTCATCATTTGAATATGCCGACATCCTTCTGTAGTATGACCGCACGTGCACTTTTGGACAGGTATCCCCCTTATACTTGTCGAATGTAGGAGCTTTGAATTTTATTGGTACACTCAGGCTAGGCACCAGACCCATTGTTGTCATATCTAAGCCAACAACACTTTGATTCATGACCCCCCTCATCTGCTCCCTGAGCATCCTGATTCTCTGAGAGTCATCCATAGGACCTTCGAAACCTCCACCGGAGAAAGCATCCTCTTGCTGGTCTTCTTGCCAATTACCATTCCCAGTTCCGTATCCATCATACCCGTTGTTACGGCCAACTCTAGTCTGATTCATTATAGGGCCTAGCCCCCTGTTACCGTACCCCGGAGCGACCCCAGCAGGTCCAAAAGTCATTAACCCAGCGCCATTTCCATTTCCGAATCCGCCATAACCCTGATTAGTCATACCAAATCCGTCCTGCCCGAAGCCTTGAGCGTTGAAGCCGTACTTTCCAGCATGATCAAACCCCTGGTCATTGAAGCCAAATCCATTATTACCGAAGCCATTACCTCCCATATTATCACCCAGGTTGACATCTCCGAGCCCAACGTTGTTGACGACAGTCTCGTTCCCAATTCCAACGTTACCGTTCCCGGCAGCAGCGCCGTTGTTCACATTGACAGCAGGTATGTTTACGACGGGTGGAGCCACCGGTGTGGGGGTACCATCCCCGTGAATAGTATCGACTCGCATAGACTGATGATCCTCATTTCCGTGCCCAGCATTTCTTACCAACAGAGGTTGCACCAAAGCTTGCAAATTCTCCTGGCCTTTCGCAATGGTCTCCATTGTCTGCATGAATAGCGCCAGCTTCTCACGCATGTCCTGCATTTCATTCTGCATCTGATCCAAAATTCTTCGGCAGTTGGTACGAGTGGAGTATCGGTGCGGGCGTTGACCTTCAATCCTGGAAAAAAACCTGGTACAGGGCAGGAAATGAGATACAATTCAATAATCACCTGTAATGCAATATGAATGGGAATGCAATGCAATATGTGTCTGTGCATTAGGGAATATCATTCCCCGATTTTAGTGCGAATGTGCCAGTGCGGTGACAGTGCTAGCAATACGGTAATCGGAGCCGAAACATAGAAAACACCTCATATAATGCAGAGAAATCCATTAAGCCAAGAATACAATATCACTGAGTGTACAATAAGAAGGCATGACCTCAACCAACAATCCTGGTGACGGTCAGCGCTATGCAAATAAAGCATATACATTAATACGTGAAACGATCAAGTACTCCCATATGCCTGGTATTCCTCTAATAACTTCTTAGTCTCTGGATGACTTGGTCGGGTAAGCAGACCCTCAACAAGTAGGTCTATTCGCTTGAGAACACGTCGCAAATCACCAGCAGATTCCTCCCATGCCCCTTCTCCGAAGCGATCCTCTAGCTTCCGCTTCTGAGACACAACTTCTTTCTTGCCTTCCATGGCCTTGTTCAATGCATTCTGGAGACTGTATCTGGTCATCACCTCTTCTTCATACTTCTTGGTGCTAGCCTTCAACTGTTCTTCGAGTTCAGAGATTTGCTGCTTCAATTTGTCTTCCCTCTTTTTGTTGTTGGTTAGCGTAGCATTCCACGTCTTGTTACAAGAAGAGATTTCCCGGTTAGCGGCATCGAGTGCTTTCTTTTTGGATTCCAACATGTCATGAGAGCTTCTGAATTCTTTCCCCAGGCGCTCACGCTTCTTTTTCTCTTCGGTCAGTTCAGCACCTAGCCTGTTTACTAACTCGATCTGCTGTTGGAAAGAATGCACAGCCTTGGTCTTCTCACTACGCATCTGAACCAGTTCCTGTTCTAACCCTTCATTGATCTTCATCAAGGCTTCTTTTTCTTTTACAACTCGCTCGTAGACCTCCATAGTAACAGTGGTTGGTTCTTCCACCGGAATATGAACAGGGACCGGTGCAGCTGGAAATGGCATCAGCAACTGTCTTGCTCTCTCTTGGATCCATACTTTGTATGGTACATAAGCCTGACAATCATTCTTCCCCAACAGTGGCTTCCCTATCCTGTTGATACGCATCCATGCGTGCTGAAGCTTGGCTAGTAACT
Source organism: Lathyrus sativus (assembly GCA_963859935.3). Classification (NCBI taxonomy): domain Eukaryota; kingdom Viridiplantae; phylum Streptophyta; class Magnoliopsida; order Fabales; family Fabaceae; genus Lathyrus; species Lathyrus sativus. Next base: position 438,363,073 of record OZ012741.1, on the reverse strand, counting down.
CTCCATTCAAATCCCCGGTGAAGTACAGAGATTCCTGTACTTCCTCCTCCTGAGGTGGGTTCTTCAACGCGTATCCAAACTGGAGAACGAACAGAGATGGGTTGTAATTGATACACCCTTTTTTTCCTATCAAAGGAACATTAGGATACCCCGAACAACTGAAAATAAGCTCAGACCCCAACAAGTCTCGGTCAAACCACTCAATGTCTTCGGAAGATAATCTCATCAGGCGCTCTGGCCAGTCGGCTGTAGTTGCACTATCTACAAAGGGTCCTTTCAGGGGAAGATGGCTCTTAAACCACATGTTCAACAGCGGCGCACAACAGTAAACAGTCTTTCCTCTTCTATTTTCATTTTTGTAGTGCAATGAATGATAGAGATCTCCGATCAAAGTGGGTACCGGGTTGCCAGCAGCAAACAGATGGAAAGCGTCCAAGTCCACAAAATTGGGTAAGTTGGGGAACAACACTATTCCGTAGATGCATAGAGCCAAGATAGCATTAAAGATTATCCAGCATCCGCTCTTGGCGTACTCATGAGCTTTGCCAACCAGAAAATCAAGGGAGAAACCTGGAACCCCAAGCCAAGAAGTCACTAATAGTTCAGCAGCGTTCATGTGCAAGGCCTTAGCTAAGTCCTCCAACTTGGGCTCAGCGGCAGAATGAATAAAGGGAACCTTATTCTATACTGGCAGCTCAGTAAACTCTACATACTCTTCAATGGTAGGCCCCAAAATAAAGTCAGCGAATGTGAAACATCTCAAAGCAGGGTCATAGAATTGCATCAGGGTGTACAGCCCATTCATCTCAACAGCAGTTGGCTTGCAGACCAGTCTCAACAATCTTCCATGACTCATCCTGAAACTTCTCCTAACCTCCTCATCAGCAAGGGACATCAGACCCAGTAGGGGAGTAACGTCAGGTGTAGGTAACTTGTACGCAACTGTCTTTCTCAAACCAGCCATGATCAATAAGCAGAGGTCCGGGCACTAGAATCAGGGGATATGCAAATGCACCTGCAGCACAGACACACGTTAATGGGATGCAATGATAATGGTTATGCAAGCAATGCAATGCAAATAGATGCAACAGGGACCAAATGCCATGGCTGAGAAGCCTGAACCATATCAAAAGTCTCAGATAGACCCTCCAGAATTCCTCAAACCCTGGTCTTGGACAGACCCAATACAAAGCTCCAACATTGGTCTCTGATAGACCTCATATCATAACTCTGACCGGTCTCTGACAGACCCCAGATCATAACTCCAACTGGTCTCTGATAGACCTCACAACTGTCCATAAATACACAGAATCTCCGATCAAGAAACAAGCCGGTATCTGAAGGTCTAGTTACCTGCATAACCCCAAACCCCTCTCACAGGTAGGTGTCCTAGCAACTGACAAAGGTATGGCATCTTATGCGGTCGTCGGCGTCACAGACTTTCAGGGTTGATGATACGATTCCCAGAAGGAGTGGCATCATCAATTCCTGAAGAGGCCTCACTTAGCCAACTTCCAATTGATCGGTTCCCGGAGTCGATAATTCAGCTAACCAACAACCCCTTCGACCCAAAGGGTAGAAAAAGAAGTCAACCAGAAGAACCTCGTCCGAGTGTAGATTTTGTGGGACACTAATGCAAGCAAAGCCGGCACGCGCCCACTACTTTCTACTCTAATTCTAAGTGCACTCAAGCCCAGGTCCGGCTTATCTCTCAATCATAGAATCACCCGTCACAACCCCAAAATACGACAATAATAAAAATAATAAGGCTGAAAGTAAATGACAGAAATATAAATCCATACAAAATCCTCAACGGGAAAACAAGCGCTAGGATTGACTCGCTTAAGGGACGTTGGATCCCAAATGCATAAGGAACTATCACAGTCCTTAGCAGCCAGGGGACGTTGGATCCCCAGCAGAGTCGCCAGCTGTCGCTACTGCGAAAATCGGCGCCGGCTGAACAGAAGAGTCGCCACCGTGCGTTATTTATCCCTCAGAGCGGGAAAGGAAACGCTCGAAGTAAACCTCGCAAAAAAAAGGGAAAGGTATGGTCATCGCAACCAAAACCTGGATTCGGGAGTCGGTTACGCAAGGGGAAGGTATTAGCACCCCTCACGTCCGTCGTACTCGACGGGATCCACGCTTGTTTTCGGGTACGGATTGTTATTTCTATCTAAACTAAGGTTTGGGGTTAAAAGAAAATAAAATGACTCGGCAAAGTATCGCACTTTATACCTACGTATTCCCGTCTGGAACGAGAAATCAGAGTCAACGTAGTTCGCCTACCTACGGGAAAGGAGGGGAAGGTTGCTCGCTAGGATATCGCATCCTATGCCTACGTACTTTCATACAGCATGAAATATCAGAGCAAACGTAGTTCGGGCCACGTACGACACAAGTCTGTCTTGATTGTTTTTATTCCTTCTGAAAAAGGGTTTTTCTGATTAACAGTCCCCAGCGGACAAAAATTGACGTTTTGATGAGTTCACATTCTTTTACGGAAGAAGTGTCTTTTATTGTGTTCGAAATATTTATTGTGTTTTTCTGTTTGTTTTGAGAAAGAAGAGACAGAACTCTAACCTATGGTTTAAAAGGGAATCAAACTAACCTAATGTTATCATGCATGGGTTAAGACCTAATGTCTATCATGCTCCTCTCTTGCGCAGAGAGAAACAGAGATCCTAAGGGATAAACGGAAACAGAAACAATAGCATATATACAATAAAGCAGTAAAATGCATGGATGCAGCAATACAAGCGAGGCAAGGGAGTCCCACTCAACCTCGAACCTAGAAAACAACAGGCAAAAGTGAACGAGGTTCACTTTCAACCTAACAGGTTAAACAGCAAGCAATACAGTCAGGGAAATTCAAACAATACATCAAAAATTATAAACAGCAAAAATAAACAGCAAAAGCAGGCTTCATCAACATCTGTCTTCAAGTCATCTTCAATCATCTACAAGCTTCAAGCAAGCATCAGTCTTCATCTTCAAGCCTTCAAGCAAGGTCTCTATCTTCATTCTCTCAATGGCTTTTCTTCAAGTCCCAATCTCCAAGATGATCAGTAGTCAACAAGATGAATGAGATGTTAAGCAGTCAATTGCCTACCAAGGGTGGCTCACTGACTGTTAACATGATACTGACAGTTTTCCCTCAAAAGTTCTATCTTTTAAATACATTCACTAATCCTTCCAAAGGAAGGAGGTGGATATTTAAAAGAGACTTTGAATCATAGAGAAATAATGGAGGTAGACAAGACCTTCCATGTTTGTGAATCAAGTTTTCTACTCTAGAGCTCTGCCTAACTCCTAGATCCTATAACCTTCAACAGCTGCCAGCAAGATGCTCTTCACCAACTCTGGAAATTGGTCTTCATTCTCTTAATCTTCAATGGGCCTCATCAGCACAGTCTTCAACCCCAAACAAGCCCAATACCCCACACAGTCAAATAATAACCCTAGAGAGGGCACACCACACAATCAAGCCAATACAGGAAATATACTAGTAGTAATAGCATAATAGGGGAAACCTAATATTTTCTAAGGGATCTATTATTTACCCATAACCCCTATAGTCCCATACCCCAAAATTCAAACTACAACTCCTAAAAGAAATGATTCATCACACCTATGTTATATCTAAACCCTAATTTTGATTCTCCTAATCACACCTAAACAAACCATCTAAAATTTAGTCCTAAAATCATGAATTAAATCTCATATGAAAATTAAAGTCCTAAGTGAAGTACTCTAAAAAGAATGGGTCCAAAATATACAAGGGTCTAGCTAAACTAAAATCAACAATATCAAGTATTAAACTAAACATTATTTAAGACCTATTTAAAAGAAAAATATACTAAAAAGGCAAAAATAAAATAAAACGCTAATTTTATTATATGACAATTTTCTTAACAGAAATATAAAAAAGATGCAAAAACAACCATTTAAAAATATGAAATTTCCAATTTGTTATGATTTTTCAAAGAATAAAAAAAAATGAATGAAATTAAAATGATTTGAATCGGTTATGGGTGCAATCAGCATTTATTTAAGTTGAAAAATGAAGGATGGGCCCAGACTGGGGGTGCGCATAGCAAGGCGCGTCTGGGCCCAGCTAATCAGAAAACTCAAAAGAAAATAAAAAACAAAAACGGTGCAAATAGCAGTTATATTAGTTCATTTCATGTTGGGCCTTGAAGGTGGTGGTACGAATAGCAATGGATCCCTAAGCCCAAGCTGGGACTTTAAGTGAAACGGTGCGTTTCACGCTTCAGTCTTCCCTCTCTTTCTCAACTTTGAATCGTGGCCGTGCGATCTGAGTTCCAGTCAACATAGGAGACCTCATCCAACGATCATCATGTTTCTTCTCCAATGAGAAGCTAGGGTTTCAGCCATTAATGAACCATGAGCAAGCTTGCATGAACCAGAGTTCAACATACTCGTACATCCTCGTTTCTCCATGAAATTCAAATCCGTAAAAAGCAAAAATGCTCTAGATCTTCTCCTCTACACAACCATGGACTCAGTTTTCTCCAAGACTCAATCTAGAGCCAAACCCGATAGGTAGAAGACCTTGGTTCCAACACTTTACACTGAGATCAACCTTGATGATTCTTGCTAACTCTTACACTAATGCGTTCTACATGCTATGCTGATCATTCTAACCTATCTAGCTAAGATTAACATGCCCTAACCTAAGTGTTCTAAGGCTCAACAATTTTGGTGCTCCAATGGCGAACTCCATGAAATGCTCTCAAATTCATCAGAATCATTCATCTAACTATTCCTAACAGTTCTAACCTAAGAATTCTACAACATGCTAACTATTTCTAACCAATTCGATAGAAAAACTAACCTAGTGTAATCTTGAAAACAGATGGAGAATTCCTTGGATTCACAGCTTGCAGTGCTTTAGACTTGATCAATAGGCTTGATTCTTGGTTCTGTATGCAACAACACTTGCTTAAACACCTTGGATTGCCATAACCACTTCCTTTTGCAATTTGGATGATACACTTGGTAGCACACGAATTCTACTTCAATTCAGCCAGATCTTGATGGAAACTTGCTCTATGATGAATATAGATGATGATAGGATCACGAATTTTGGAAAATGATGAAGATTTGATAGAGTTTGGAATGAATTTGCAAGATTGAAGAATGAGATGCAACTATGAGTTTCAACCAAAATGAATCACCAACCAATGATTGGATCCACTCAATTCAATATATAGATGCTCATGGAACTCTCTAGAACTTGGTAGAACCTTCTTGCACTCAAATCCCTTGTGAATTTGGATATGTTACTTCCTTTGTAAGCCAACTAGCATAACTTCCAAACTTTGAACTAAACTCAAAAATCTACTTTTTCCAATCATCTCAAAACATTCTCTCCAATCAAAATGACCTATAATTTCATCCCATTTGGCCATGTTATGAAAAATCCCATTTTTAGGTCACTTTTATTCATTAAATTCACCTTTTAAATGACCAAATTTGAAACCTTGAGCTATGAGCCTTTCCAAACTTTCATGATCACTTTTCTAGACTCAAAATGTCATTTGGATCAAGTTTGATGTTGTGAAGTTTTTCATTTGAAGCTTCCTTGTATGAGTTTTGGGCATAGGCTTGAAATGACCTGTAATTTTCAAATGACCAAAATACCCTTTGCTTGCCAAGGTCATAAGTAGAGTTCCACAAATCAGATGAAGGCATACCATACCTTTCTAGAAATCTAAGACAATGAGGAATAACTCTCATGTTGGCCAGAAATCCATTTGAAAGCTCCTTGAGGGGTAAAAGTTGCTTGGAAGACAAGTGACTTTCACAGACAAAATTTCGGATGCCTCAGATGACCTGTAACTTGCAAGGACCATAACTTGAGTTCTATAAATCTCCTTGATGTCTTCCACCACTCAAATTAAAGGTCTTGAGATCCTATACAAGTTTCATGTTGGCCAAGGATCCATTTGAAGCTTGTATCTTGAATTATCTTGCTTGGAAGTTTGACCTAAATCAGGGGATTTTACATAGAAACCCTAATTTAGAAACTCCCCTTCTTCTTGATTTCTCTTGATTTCTCCTTGGCACAACATCACATCCTTATCTACATGTCAAATGATGAACCAAACATCTCTCAAATAGACCTTGATGCTTTTCAATCAATCATTTGACCTAGGGTTGACCCAGATAAAACCCTAGTTGACTGTCTTCAACTGCAACTCTTGTGATCACATCAATGACTTGTCACCCTTTCAAAATGACTCTCCATGTCTTCCATGATGTCTATATACCCTCCATGACCTCAATTCACAGCTCACAACTTCTTTGATGATCTTCACATACACTCAAGATAGGAGAGAGATCCACTGCTTGATCCACTGACTTCTTAGATTTCAATTTCTTTCTGATGACTTGGATAGGATTGAATTTGACTAATAACATCTTGATAGGCTCATAGAGATAAGAATAGTACTTGGTCCCTTGTCGACTGACTTGCTATGCTATGCTATGCAGATGATTAGACTATGTACATGACTTTATATGCTAATGCAATGCAATTGAAACATAAACCAAGTGAAGTAGGTTGAGCAAATTTTAGGGTGCAACACTAGCGGCTTAGTAAAAATATCCGCTAGTTGGTTCTTAGTATCAACATGTTCAAATACAACGTTGCCTTTCTCAACATGATCACGAAGAAAATGGTGTCGAATTTCGATATGTTTAGTGCGAGAGTGCAATACCGGATTCTTTGTAAGATTAATAGCACTGGTATTGTCACATAGGATTGGGATAAGTTCAAGTTTTAGGTTAAAGTCCAATAGTTGTTGCTTAATCCACAGGATTTGAGCACAGCAACTACCGGCGGCAACGTATTCCGCTTCGGCGGTTGACAAAGCAACTGAAACTTGCTTTTTGCTATGCCAACTAACCAAAGAATTTGAAAACAAGTGACACATACCACTAGTGCTTTTCCTATCCAACTTGCAACCCGCAAAGTCGGAGTCGGAATAACCTAACAACGAACAATCACTACCTTTGGAATACCACAAGCCATACTTTGAAGTACCGGATAGGTACCGGATTATTCTTTTAACGGCTTTTAGGTGGGATTCCTTAGGACATGATTGGTATCTTGCGCACATACACACGCTAAACAAAATATCAGGACGCGACGCAGTGAGATAGAGAAGTGATCCAATCATACATCTATACCTTTTTACCTCTACGTCCTTACAGCTTTCATCCTTATTCAAATTTGCACATGTAGGCATGGGGGTGTCTATGGCCTTGGATTTTGCCATGTCAAATCTCTTGAGAAGGTCCAAACAATACTTTGTTTGACTCACGAAAGTTCCTTCCTTGAATTGTTTAATTTGCAAGCCGAGAAAGTATGTGAGCTCTCCCATCATACTCATCTCGAATTCACCCTGCATAAGAACAGAAAACTCTCTCACGAGATTCATGTTAGTAGATCCAAAGATTATATCATCAACATAGATTTGAACTAGTATCAAGTGCTTTCCTTGACGTTTAATAAAGAGTGTCGTGTCAACCTTTCCTCTTGAGTAACCTTGATCAAGTAGAAATTTACTTAGGCGCTCATACCAAGCTCTAGGAGCTTGCTTGAGACCATACAACGCCCGTTTTAGCTTATAAACATGATCGGGGTACTCATGAGATTCAAAACCTGGAGGCTGTGCAACGTAGACCTCTTCATTATGTACCCGTTAAGGAACACACTCTTGACATCCATTTGGAATAACTTAAAATCTTTCGCACATGCGAAAGCAAGGAGAAGGCGTATAGCCTCGAGTCGGGCAACCGGAGCATAAGTTTCCTCATAGTCGATGCCCTCCTCTTGGTTATACCCCTGCGCGACTAAACGCGCCTTGTTACGGGTTATTACCCCGTTTTCGTCCAGCTTGTTCCTAAACACCCATCGGGTGCCGATTACTCGATGACCTCGCGGAGGAGGGACAAGGTCCCAAACCTCATTTCTAGTAAACTGATTTAGTTCCTCCTGCATTGACAGAAACCAATGTTCATCGAGTAGGTCTTCCTTAGGATTTTTAGGTTCCATTTGTGATACGAAAGCGAAGGGATAACAGAAATTACTTATCTTCGATCGAGTAGTGACTCCCTTTGTGATGTCTCCGAGAATGTTGTCGATTGGATGATCTTTAGAAGATTTCTAAGCTTGAGGGAGATCATCGTTTGTAGGCGGATGAACTTCCTCGTTTGCTTCATGATATACATCCTTATCCTCCTCAACTTTGACTTTGTCAGGTTGATCAATCCCTGTTTCGCCATCTTTGAGTATGTCTTTTGTGGATGTACCTGCACCCTGAACAACACTATCCTTTCCGACATTTCTCAGATAGGACTCATCAAAAGTAACATGCACAGACTCTTCTACAGCAAGTAATCGTTTATTGTAAATTCTATATGCTTTACTCGAGTGAGAGTATCCGAGAAAGATACCTTCATCGGCTTTGGAATCAAATTTGCCCAAGTTTTCCTTACCATTGTTTAATACAAAACATTTACATCCAAACACGTGCAAGTGAGAGACATTTGGCTTTCGCCCATTTAAGAGTTCGTACGGTGTTTTGTTTAGAATGGGGCGAATAAGTACCCTATTCAAAACATAACATGCCGTACTAATGGCGTCGGCCCAAAAATATTTAGGTAAACCACTCTCATTGATCATTGTTCTTCCCAATTCTTCTAAAATACGGTTTTTGCGCTCCACAACCCCGTTTTGTTGAGGAGTGCGTGGAGCGGAGAAGTTATGATCAATACCATGGTTACCGCAATATTCTTCAAACAAATGATTTTCAAACTCACCTCCACGGTCGCTCCTTATGGACACTATGTTTGTATTTAACTTGTTTTGGGAAAGCTTAGCAAACTTTTCAAAAGCGGCGAATGTATCACTTTTACTTACTAAGAAGATGGTCCAACAAAACCTAGAAAATCCGTCCACTATTACGAACCCGTAATAGTTTCCTCCTAGACTTTTGATCCTAGACGGCCCAAACAAGTCCATGTGTAGAAGTTCAAGAGGTCTCGTTGTTGAAATTATCTTTTTGGATTTAAATGAGATCCTCGTTTGCTTCCCTTTTTGACAAGCATCACAAAGGTGATCCTTGGTGAACTTTATTTTGGGAAGTCCTAAGACTAGGTCTTTTGAGACTACCTTATTGAGTAAGTCAAAATTAACATGCGCTAAACGCCTATGCCATAGCCATGAGTCTTCACTCATAGTTATGAGGCATTTGTCGCTTGTTAATGATACTTCATTTAAGTCAAGCATATATACATTGTTTACTCTAAAACCATTGAACATATTCTTCTTATCATTTTCATGCACAATTTTGCAACAATCTCTTGAAAAGGATACATTGTATCCTTTGTCGCATAGTTGGCTAATGCTAAGCAGATTATGTTTAAGGTTTTCGACAAGCAATACATCGGAAATCATAGCAGAGGCGGGATTACCTACACTACCTTTGCCTAGTATTGCTCCGCGGTTGTTATCACCATAAGTTACATACCCTTTCTTCTTAGCCACAAAGTCTATGAATAAGGATATGTCTCCAGACATGTGTCTTGAGCACCCACTATCGAGAACCCATCTTCTCTCAGTGGTCTCGACACATTTCACCTGTTAAAACATAATTAGCACAAGGAGGTACCCAATGGCATATTGGGTCCTAATAGGTTAGCGACAAAATGGTTGTGTTTGGGCAACCATTGGTAGATGCCTTTAGGAACAAGAAGTCTTCTAAAACGGCATTTACCAATGGAGTGGCCTTTCCTGCAACAGTATAAGCAAGCAAAATCAACTTTAGAGACACTTTCACTTGCTTGATCCCTAATTACATATGCATATCTTTTGTATGGGTTAATCATACTTTTTCTAAAATCCTTTTTATCAATAGCAAATGTAACCTTATGCTCAAGTGCCTTGTTTAATTTGGCCTTGAGGTGTCTAACCTCACCTTGCCAAATATGACAAGTGTCACACCCGAAGTTGAAAGGGTTTCTATCGTCTTTACAATCCGATTCATTGCCTTTCACAATGGAAGCCTTTAGGTCCTCTAATTTCTTTTCGGACTCTTTAACCTTATGCTCTAAATGCGTAAATATTTTCTTATTAGAAGCAAGTTTCTTGAAGGCTTCAACTGCTTCATTATGTAAGGCATGAAATGCGGCTAGTAATTCTGAACGCGACATATTTGATGAATTATCATATTTAGAGTTACGTACCTGTTTTTTTCTTATTTTTCTGATTGGCGGAGAGGCATAGATTCACAGACTCTTCTTCATCACTGGAACTTTCATCAGAGGAGGAAGAGCCGCTGTCACTTTCCCATGCTATGTACGCTCTCCTCGGCTTTGATGATTTCTTGTGTGATTTTGATGATTCCTTATCCTTTCCCTTTTTATTCATTGGACAGTCCGGTTTGTAGTGACCGGGCTTTCCACACTTGTAGCACGTCCCTCTAGTCTTTTTACCTTTCGAGTCATCATCCTTGGAGTGTCTTGATTATTTCCGGAAGTTTACCAAGTTCTTCTCAGAATGTTGTATGCCGGTCTTCCTTACGTAACGGTTATACCGTTTAACAAACAACCCCATATCTTCGCTTGTGTCTTCTTCTTCTTCGTCGCTCGAGGAATAATCATTTTGCTCTTTTGCTTGAGACTTCGAGGAGGAAGTCTTGAGAGCTATCGATTTCTTTTCACTCACCTTCGCTTTATCTTTCTTTTCCATCTTTTCACGTTGGTCTAAGCTCAAGAGTACCTGTTCATGCTCTTGCAATTTGCCAAACAATGTTGTCAAGTCTAATATGGTAAGATCATTTGCCTCTTTGATGGCGGTCACTTTTGGCTGCCATTCCCTGTTAAGACATCTCAAGACTTTATTAGTAGCAACATCATTGGAAATAGGCCTACCTAATGAATGTAAACGATTGATGAGATGAGTAAATCTCTTTTGCATGTCGGTAATGGTTTCCCCTTGCTCCATGAAATAGAGATCAAACTCTTGTATTAGAGTGTTGATTCTAGCTAACTTAACATCGGTTGTCCCCTCATGGGCTATTTGTAGTGAATCCCACATGGCCTTAGCAGTAGGACAATGGGACACAGGTAATATTCATCTACACCTAATGAGGAGATGAAGATGTTTTTAGCTTTCCAATCATAGTTGTATTTTTTCTCATCGTCATCGGTCAATTGTGCTTCAGGCTTTGGCACAACTACATTATCCGCATTGGTCATAGTAATTTCTATTGGACCATTAAGGATAACGTTCCATATTTTTCTGTCTATGGAGTTTATATGCACACGCATACAGTCTTTCCAATAACTATAATTTTCACCGTTGAAAACAGGAGCCCTATTGTACGCCCCTTTAGGTTCGTTTGCCATTTTCTATCTCGTTGTATTTGAAGCACCGAATAACCGGAGCTCTGGATACCACTTGTTAGACTATGGCACGGATCTAGAAGGGGGGGGGGGGGTTGAATAGATCCCCACTTAAAAATTTGAGTCGGCGCTACCAATTTAAAATTGGTTTTAAAAATGTTTTAAGTGCGGAAGCGGCCGAGGAAAAATATAGTCTAAAAACGAACGGTTATTGGAAAACCGGATATACGTAAGCCTATGGATTTATGACAATTCGGAAAAATAAAATCACAATACAAACTATGCTTATCAATTATTTACTTCAATTTGCAAGGTTACCTAGTTCCAATGATTAACAAGACACACAAAAACTAGAAGCAAAATAAGACAATTTTAGTTCAGGACTTTTGTCGAACAGTTTGTGTGCACAAATACCTCAAAGGATATTTATGTTGAGTAAGAGATTGGAAATGCCCTAGTACAATATTTTTATTGTACTTAGTAGTTAAAAACAGAGTTTCAACACCTTACTCAATTTGTATCACAGTTTGACAATAATCACTTAAGCTAGAATCACTTATTTTATAAGCTGAATTGAAAATGACAGAAACTAAAGAACACACGATTTGATGAGGCAGTTCCCCCATTGTCCTCGCTTCGGGGTACGTCTGCCCTCAATTCTAAAATTAGAATTGAGATATATTAAATATATATCACCTGTTGGGATGAACAGTTTACACAAGAATTGATAGACAATGATACAAACAATCTCAAATGATGTTAATGCTTGCTATCACTTCTTGCACCTTGATTCAAGATGAATCAAGCCCTTCAATTTGTTGTGAATGATCTCCGTTTCCAGCCACCTTAATGAAAAACCTTCCGTTGTTCAAACCTTCGGCTCGGCTGATCTTAGACACCAACAAATCAAAACCCGGAAAGTCTTCAACACTTCAACGCCCTAGCTACTAAACTGATGAACCTTCCGTTGATCAATTACCTTCGCACTTGCTTGAATGTTGAACGAACTATTCTGTAGCAAAAGCCCTCAAAACCTTCTAGTCTTGATGGGTAAAACCTTCAAGGTTTTCTGCAAGAAACACCTGCCCCAATTTCCACCCGAACCGGATCTTCAATCAACGCGTTCGAACCTTATCACCCTTGAACAAGACACCAATCACAGCAAAAATGATTGTGTGTATTTGAGGATTTGTGTGTTATTTGAAGGATGAAGATGAAGAAATATGTTGCACCTATTTCACGTTTCTTGCCCTGACAATTTACTCAAGATTTCAATTGTTAGTTGTTAAAATTTAGCAAAACTCTATTTATAGTAATAACCAAAACAGTCAACTGAACAGAATTTTAAACATAGCAAGAAAAACAGCACAGCGCGCGAACGGTCGACCATAGGGTCGGCGTGCGCTGACCCGTGGGGAATCCTCAGCTCCATGCGCTGAGTGGCATGGTCGACGCATGTCTTCATGCGCTGATCCATGGAAAATCAAAACACTCATGCGCCGACTGTACGGTCGACGCATAGCTTCCATGCGCTGAGCCGTGAGAAATGCCAGGCTTCATGCGCCGACTGTATGGTCGACTCACTGCTTAGAAACCTGCAAAAATAACAGCTTTTTCCATTTTGTGCATCCTGCCACATTCAGTTATGACACATATTAATGTATAATGATTTGACAATGAAAAAGAGGTATAGCATGATGAAGTATTGCATGATGCTTCTAATTTGCCCAAGGTTGTGTTTTGTCATCATCGAAAACTCGGAGGCCTGTATTGTGAGACACCTTGCCCTCACATAAGCCACTTAGGAAATGATTGTTGAAGGGTCACTCTTCAACAATCAGGATGTTTAGCCTGGCACCCTTAGGGTGACATGCGACGCATTCACTCCTAAGTCATAGTCTCTAGTGCAGTACGAACTACAAACAGTCATAAAAAACACTTCTTCCGTAAAAGAGAAAAAACAAACATCAAACCTCCTTTTTCCCCGTGGGCCCTTAACCAGGAAAACGTTTTCAGAAAAAAAGTGTCGCTAACTCTCAGTTCTACCGCAAACGGTAAAGCACGAGTCTCCGACAAGCGAGCTGCATACACCAAACTGCTGGAACTGTTTGTTAACCCTACTCTGAAAAACAGATGAATCAACCTGTATTCCGTAGTTACCCGAACTACGTTTGCTCTGATTTCTCTGATGAGAATACGTAGGCACAAGATGCGATATCTTGGCGAGCAACCTTCCCTTCACCTGTAGTTAGCCGAACTACGTTGACTCTGATTTCTCGTTCTCTGACGAGAATATGTAGGCACGAAGCGCGATGCTTTGCCGAGTCAATTTTATTTTATTTTCAAACCAACCTTGATAGGTAGATAGTTAAACCAACCCGTCAGATAAACAAAACAAGCATGGATCCCATCAAGTACGATGGACGTGAGGGGTGCTAATACCTTCCCCTTGCGTAACTGACTCCCGAACCCAGACATGGTTGCAATGACCTTGTCTTATACCTTTTCGTCAGGTTTTTCTGATCGTTTCCTTTCCCTTTCTGCGGGATAAATAACAAAAGGTGGTGACTCTTCTGTTTTGCCGGCACCTTATTTTCGCAGTAGCGACAGCTGGCGACTCTGCTGGGAAAATCAGATGGTTCCCTATGGGAGTCTCGCCTTGGATTTTCCTCCTAGATGTCTGGGTCATCCCCAGCAGTTGGCGACTCTGCTGGGGAATTAATGGCTACTGGGGACTTTTCCCATCCTCTATGTTGGGACCGTCTCCCATCCCCTATGCGAGTCAATCCTAGCGCTTGTGTGTTTATCTGTTGGGTTTGCATTTATTTATCGCACTTTACTTTCAGTATAATATGATTATTTGTTTTGCTGCTGTGGGAGGGACTGATTCTGATGAGTGATAAGCCAGACCCAGGCTTGAGCATATACTTAGCATGCACCAGTCCCCATGAAATCCATGCTTAGACGAGATTCTCTTTGATGACTTCTCTTCTGGCCCTTAGGGCTCGACGGGAAGTTGGATATGAGGGTTGTCGACTCTGGGGACCGATCATTTGTGACTCAGCTAAGTGAGGCCTCTTCAGGGAGTGATGATGCCAAACCAAAAATGGTGAACGTATCATCATTTCATGAAAGTCTATGGCGCTGGGAAACGCATAGGATGCTGAACCTTGACAGTGATTAGGTCCACACCTGTGAGCAGGGTCGGGTTATTGCAGGAAACCTTAACCTTTAGACAACCTGGTTTTCTTGACAGTGAATCAGTATTGTTTGTATCAGAGGGTTCTTATCAGAGGGTTCTTGACAAAGCAGAATTATGGTCCCCTCCAGTGAACAGCACAACAACCTTGATCTCCTACAGCATCCTAGCATTCTTGCATCTTGCATCTTGCATTTTTGCATCTCCATATGCATATCATTAACGTGTGTCTATGTTGCAGGTGCATACTTCATCCCTGATTCTAGTGATCTTGCTTCCCTTGCCATCATGGAGACTCTGAAGAGAACTATTGCATACAAATTTCCTACACCAGATGTTAGTGCGATCCTGAGTTTGAAGACCCTGGCTGATGAGACAGTTTTGGCAAATTTCAGGCAGACATATGGGAGGTTTTTGAAGTATGTTTGAAAACCCTCCGCCCACGAGATTAGCGGTTTGTACACGTTGCTGCAGTTTTATGAGGCTCCCCTGAGATGCTTCCTGTTCCCCGACTATGTCATGGCTCTACTCTGGAGGAGTATGTTGACTTGATAGGTATTCCTGTTAAGGATCAAATTCCTTTTCACCATGTTGACACTGAGCCTAAGTTGGCTAACCTTGCAGCTATCTTGTATTTGGAGGAAACTGAATTGAGGAGAGAGTTCACTCAGAGGAACAAGATGTACGGCTTCCCTCTATCTTTTATGGTGGAAAAAGCTCAGAAGTTTGCTAAGAAAGGTCAGTGGGACGTGTTCAACTCTATTCTAGCTGTGTGCATATACGGGATTGTGTTGTTCTCGAATCTTCCTGACTTTGTAGATGTAGATGCTTTCTACTTGCTTGCCTCGGGGAATCCGGTTCCCACTTTGCTTGGTGACCTGTATCATTCTGTCCACTATAAGAATGAGAACAGGAGAGGGAAAATAGTGTCCTACTGCACTCCTTTGTTATACAAGTGGTTTGATAGCTACATGCCCAAGAGGGGTCCTTTCGTTTCTTCTGTCAACATAGCCGAGTGGTCTGAATGCCTGATGGCTTTATCAGTCGAAGACATCACCTAGTTTGACCGGGATACGCTTGGGACTGAGATTGCTTATAGCTGCAGTAGATTCCCTAATGTTCCGTTGATTGGACGTAAGGGATGTATTAACTATAACCCAGCCTTGCTGATCAGACAGTTCGGGTACGCCTTGAGAGGTCCACCGAAATATGAGGAGGTGGAGCAATCTCTGTACCTCAACGGGTTGCTTGATAGTGACAGGTTGGCCAAGCTGGAGCATGCTTGGACTAACATCCACAAACGAGGAAATACACTGTTGGGTAAGAGCAACATCCATGCTTATGAGCCTTACGTGGGTTGGGTTCAGGCTAGAGTAAAACAGTCTTTGATGCCATTTCCTCTAGTGGCTCCTCCAGCTCCCCTCATGAATGAGAAGCCTACCACTGTTGACATCCAGAAGTATGAGCAGGTAGTGGATGAAAAGGAAGAGTTGAAGAAGGCCAACGAGGAGTTGGAAAAAGAACTTGATCAACTTAGAGGCGAGAGGAAGAAGCCGTCTATTCCTTCAAAAAACAGACCGAGCTGGTGAACCGGCTAGGCACAGACTTGACCAAACAGAGGGCTGAGCGTGAACGCTTAGGGTTGGATTTCAAAGCTGTTAACGGTGTCCTCGCCACTAAAAAGCAAGAATTGGATAAGGTGTATCTGAAGTTATCCAAATACGAGAAATTGTGGAACAACACTTTGACTAACCACAAAGAGCGAGAGGAGAAGCTAAAGCAACAAATAGCCAAGATAGAGGTTCAGATTGAGATCAAGGACAAGAAGATAGAGGCTGAAGCATCACTTTGACGAGACGTTCAGTACAAATTGGTTGAAACCAAGGCAAACCTACAGGATTGTCAACTCAGAGCTGATGCTAAGAGGTGCAGAGTGGAAAACTGCTCAAGAGAAGGTGCCTGCGGGGATGTTGCCAAGGATCTCTAGGATACCATCCGACAGAGGGATCTGCTGATCTGGGGTCTGCTCACTAAGCCTGACCATCCCACTACGAAGAAGTTATTGGAAGATTTCCGTGGTCGTAGCCGCACTTGATTTCCTTGTATTTCTTTGTATCGTTTATGCATTAATATGTTGACCACCACCAGGCTTGTTAGTTGGGGTCACACTTGTTGCTTCAGTTGTATTCAATTATAGTTGTACGCTGCCCGCATGGGTTTTTCAGATATATATGAGGTTTTCTTTCCATGATTGGATGTCAGACTTTATTTGTCTTGGAAACTAGAATCATGGGGAATCTCTCCCTAGGCACAGACACACGTTTGCATTTGCATGAATCATTTGCATAACAGGTACCTCGAGCTGTTTTTCTAACCCTCTGTGGATACAGGTTGTTTCAGGATTGATCGCAGGTTGACCCGAGCAATAGAACAGGTACAAGCGGAACTGAAGGACGTTCAGAGCCAGCTAGGGCAGTTCAGGAAGGACATGCAAGCGTTGCGTTGGAATCAAGAGGCGCTCAAAGAGGAGAACAACCAACTGAAGAGTCAGGTGGGCCTGATGGCAGAAGTGTTAAAGAATATACTCAGAAGAGAATGTGAGCAAATGCCCGAAGCTGTGGCCGGCATACTTGCTCCATAGGTGTCTCAAGAACCCGCACCAAGGCATGATAGGCTTAAAAGACCCCCTGCACAGCTTGAAGCTCAGGATTTCCTCCGTCAGTGGCCAGTTGGCTCCATTGATTGGACAACTACCACCCGGATGGGACGTAAACGCCCGTTGGGAATTCCACTTTGGAGCACCGGGGCACGATGTAATGAACTGTAAAGCTTTTAAGCATAAGGTTCAAGATTTGATTGATTCGAGAGCAATTGAATTCGTGTCGGGCAGCATGAAAGCATCAGGCATATTCATCCCTTATCATGCAAAAGAGATGGATGTTCCCATTACCTCATCTGAAGTTGAGAAAGATCAGGAGTATATCCTGTGGTCTTCGAAGTCTGAATCGCCTTGCCCGCAATTTTTTCATGTTCCTGGGTCGAGCTCAAGGATGAAAGCCCCTGAACAGAGAGAATCCTCACCAGTTCAGACCTCGTCTCCATATGTTTCTGCCGTTCAGAATCAGCAACCTCTTGCTCCATTGCAGCAAAACTATAAGAGCCCGAATAAGAGTCGACCTCATAGCAACGTTCATCTGATTGATTCTGAAGACTTCAAAGGGTCGCTCCCCTCAGCAGCAAATAAGTGTGAAAGACCGGTTCCTAGAAGCTGGCAATCTGCATTTTATCATGGCATTTCGTTACATTTGTAGTTTCTTTCCTGTTAGAATGCAAATTTCGTTTGTAAAACATGTTATTTTTCAATTGATATTGATAATGAAATAAATATGCATGTTTTGAACTAATCTATTTGTGTTCACTCTATTGCTTTTCTTTTATTTCAAACGCTTGTTTAAGTGGAATCTGAGGAGGATGACGAAATCTAACGATGCGTAAGCTTCCGATGCTATGCTTTTAAAAAAAACCTGTTGATGATGTACAGGCATTGTTTCAATTCTCAAACACCGGAGATATAAGGAAGATAATCCCTTGTTAACCCCTTTGAGCCAAGTAGTAGGAGTCTCTTTCTGAAGATGGAAAGCCCTTAATCTTAACCCGGGGCAGGGTAGGTGTTAGTTAATTTGACCAAGCGTTCAAATTACAAAAGGAGTGTCCGTTCGAGGATCAATCACACCGCTATAGGTCGTACCTAAAAAACCATGATGGTTAAACCTGACCGATCAGGAGTCAAACAGTCACAATCTCTTTAACAAGTCAGGCGAGCCGTTGTCATGCGATTTGTTCCAAAAAAAAGAAAAGAATCAAAAGGAAAAGCCCGCTAAGTCAAATCTTGCAAACAAGCGACTTAGGCAAAAATTAGGGTACCCCGCTGGACTTCAAAATTGAAGAAACTCAAAAGAGTTAGTCCAGGCAAAAGTTAGGGGAAAACGAAAAAACGAAAAACAAAAAGCGAAAAGGATTACAAAAGAAAAATCCTCAAACAAGAACGAAATCATGTGGCTCCAGACGCCAAAAGATGAAAAGAGAGTGATTGTCACTCCGAAAAAGAATGATTTCTTGAACTGCCACTCAACCTTTGAAAGGTGGACGCTAAGGTCGAATTAGCTGAACATAAGATCGTAGAACATCAAGGAGAATGGGTGAGTTAAAATGAATTTTGAGCCTGTATCCTTTCTTTCATAAACCGTGAACCTGACCACATTACAACCTTTAAAAGTCCTAATTAAAATAGGTTTGTTTCAAAAGCATACTTCTGTAAAGATCTCACCGGAACTGACTCCTAGAAAGGATTCCCGGTACAGCGTTGTATTAATGTTGACATGTTAATGAATGATTTCATACATTTTATGTCACAAATTTTTTTCTAGTGAACAGGAATGGATTTTAAAAATTTCCATATGCATTGCATTTGTTATGTATTTTATGTAGAACACTTGTTTTACTAGCGAGTAAGCGCTTGACAGCGGGAAAGTTTCCACGATGGAAAGATTTGATCAGGACAGAATGCAGAACGCCTGAATATTTCGGTGAACCAGGGCAAGCTTTGATCACGACATGGGAGTCACCCATTCCAAAAGTTAGTTAATTCGGGGCAATCAAGTCGAGATTTGATGAATCTCTCGCAGCCAAGGGTACTGTTTCCCACAAATCTGCCCATGAAGGGAAAAGTCATGATAAAGCTGAGGCAGGTCACCCCGAGAGCGTCGAAGCTATCTTTATCCTGAAGACGATTAACTTGAAGCGCCTTTGTGAGGTTCGAAGCGCTGAAGCCGTTCGTATCAAACCGCCATAATGCAGAGATCTCAAGTTTCCTTTCGAGAGGATGTTATGAAGATCCCACAGGCTGGGGCCAAAGTTGAAAGCGAAAGAACCGTTCCCCTCCATATCTGCAAAATTTATTAAAATTTGTTAAGATTTTGGGGCAAGCCATTTCGAGTTCGTTTCATGGCATGTTTTTCCAAGCAGGATGATTCCTTCTTCCTCAGCAGGTTCAGTTGTGTTTCCCCACGGAGTATAAACATGAGGCTGTGAGCATTGATGTGTCTCCTCAAATGGAGATAGATTCTCCCCAACCAGAGGCATCCTAGGAAGGATCATCATCTCCCCTGCTGAGTCATGCGCAGAAGTGTATACTCGTTCCCAGCAGTGCGTCACTGTGCAGTTTTCTCGTAGAAGACTATTCGTAAGTTGTTCAAGCTCTCCATAAGTTCAGACTGAAGTCTCCGACAGAGTTGAAGTGCCCCACAGAGTGGTGTTCTCCCCGGCAGGTAGGGTTTGTTCCAACGTCTGGTTGTCTATCCCCACCCGAGTTTGCAGTCCTCCGAGAGAGTTGAATCCTTGGAAGCCGTTCAGGGCATTATTGGTTTTCCACAACGGAGAGTGTTTCAATAGTTGCTGCTATACTTCCCCATCGGAGTCCGTATCCCCAGGAAGATTCTATCTGCGAAGGCCGTGCAGTTTATTTCTGCGATTGACATCGTTTCCTCAGCAGTTTAGGGTTCATATACTCAGTTGACCGAGTATAGGTTCTTGTAGAACTTTGTCCCCTGAAGAAAGTCGTCTGAGGTTTGTTTCCCCATATTAAGTCCAATTGAGATTGGTGTGATTTATTCTCCTTAGTAGGATGATTCCTTCTTCCCATCAGAATGGTTCCTTGACAGGAGGGTGTTCTCTTCAGCATTTATTTTGCTGATTTGGCCGTAGCATTTTGCATGATTGCATAACATTTACCCTAAACGCGTAGCGTTTCCATCGTGTGGAACATTACGACATTGTCAAACATACGCATGTGAAACATGAGCTAGGTCGTTACCCTCCTTGTGTGCAGGTGTTCCCCAGCGGAGTTGTTTGTTCAGGATGATTCTTGAGTTCCTCAGCAGAGTTGTTTGTTCAGGATGATTCTTGAGTTCCTCAGCAGAGTTGTTTGTTCAGGATAATTCTTGAAGTCCCCGGCGAAGTTGTTTGTTCAGGATGATTCTTGACTTCCTCAACAGATTTTATTCGTCCAGGATGATTCCTGAATCCCCATAGCAGAGTTACTTGATAGTTCTCCAGAATCCCAAGCGGAGATGTGTCATCCCCAGCAAGTTTCGAACAGAGAAGTTGAAATTTCCTTGAAGACTTGATGATTGAAGTCCGGCAGCAGTGCCAAACTCCCTATGACTTACTGATGAAGTCCAACTGTAACGTCGAGAAGTTCTCCGAGCTGACGCGGAGTGCCTGATGGCAAAAGATTAGATATCCTTATGGGTTCATTAAGGATTCTATCCCATGACTTACTGATGAAGTCCGACTGTAATGTCGAAGGAGTTCCTCTAGCTGACGCAAAGTGCCTGACGGCAAAAGATAAGGTATCCCTATTGGTTCAGGATTGACTAAGGATTCTATTTCCGACTTACCGACGAAGTCTGCCTGATGCCTGAGAATTTCCTTGAATGCCCGACGAAATAATTGACTTGATTGACAAACGTCCAATGACCCGACAAGTCCATAGGCGGTGATAAGGAATTCTTCTGCTGTAGTGCAAAATGACCGACGACATAATCAGCCATCCTTCAACAGTTGTCGTGCAACCAGTGATCCCTTATTGACTTACTGATGGAGTCCGACAAAGATATTGTCGACGTTCCTAGTGACCTGACGGGTCCATAGGTGACGATAAGGAATTCTTCTGTTGTGGTGCAGAATGCCTGACGGCATAATCAACCATCCTTCACCAGTTGCCGTGCAACCAGTGATCCCTTATTGACTTACCGATGGAGTCCAACAAAGATATTGTCAACGTTCCTAGCGACCTGAAGAGTCCATAGGTGACAATAAGGAATTCTTCTGTTATGGCGCAGAATGCCCGACGACATAATCGACCATCCTTCACCAGTTGTCGTGAAACCAGTCATCCCTTATTGACTTACTGATGGAGTCCGACAAAGATATTGTCGACGTTCCTAGAGACCTGACGAGTCCATAGGTAACGATAAGGAATTCTTCTGTGGTAGTGCAGAATTCCCGACGGCAAAATCGGCTATGTGTTATGGAGGCAAATCACCACATATCACACAAGTCTGCAAGACATTGGTTAATGCAGGTTTCGATGATGACAAATTCCCTGGATAGATTGGAAATTATGAATTCCAGATCTACTAAACCAGATGCAACGTATCACCCACCATATCCTTTTACGCTTGTCTTAAAACTTCTGAAATGAATATACTTTGTGTTGACAAAATGCAATCATGACCAAAGACATGAAAGACTTCAAACTAATGAATTTTTGTAGGCTTGTAGGACATGGGTCGACCATAGGGTCGGCGTATGCATCAGAAAAAGGCTAAACCAGTCAGCGCACAAAGCATGCGTCGACCATAGGTTCAGCGCATGAAGGAACAACATTGCAGCTAGTCAGCGCGTAAAGGCATGAGTCGACCATAGGGTCGGAACATAATGGAAATAGATTTCAACGGGTCAGTGCACGCCGACTATATGGTCGATGCATACTGATGAATTTTCCAGATTTCCAAAACAGCACAGGCCATGCGTCGATGCACAGACCTGTTATGGTCGACCGTTCGCACAGAAAATCTGTTTTAAAATACTTCCCTCTCATATTTGAAATACTGTTATGTCCAGAATTATGTTGGCACTATATATACTTGTTTAAACTCTTGTGTCTACCAACATTTGATATTCTTTTGATTCATGTGTTCAAAAACAAGAAAGAGTGAAATAGGTGTCCAAGATTCATCATCTTCATCTTCAACATCTCATAACATATCAATTACACACAATCATTTTTGAAATGCATTTGTGAGAGATTCAAGGTGATAAGGTTCGAGGCTTAGATTGAAGAATCAAGCTCGGGTTGAAGATTGTAACAGGTTCTTTCTTGAATAAAACCATTGGGGTTTTACCCTCCAAGATTGGTTCGAATTTTGGGGGTTTTTGGACGAGATTCTTCATCAACGGTCAATCGAGCAAAGGTGATTGTGAAGAGGTGGTCTTCACAAGTCTAGTAGCGGATTCGGTGATTTTGAAGGGAAGATCTCGGGTTCGATTTGGTGCTGTTGAGATCAGTCGGAGCCAAAGGTTTGAACAACAACGTGTTATTCAATAAGGTGGCTGGAGTCAGAGGTCCATCAACACAAATCGAAGAATTTAATTCAGCTTGAATCAAGGGGCAAGGAGTGAAGGCAACGTTCAACACATTGAGATTTCTGTTGTATATTTGCTGCTCAATCCTTGTATAAAATGTTCATTCAAACAGGTGATATCTATAAAATATATCTCAATTCTAGTTTTAGAATTGAGGGCAGACGTACCCCGAAGCGAGGACAACGGGGGAACTGCCTCACCAAATTACTTGTCTTCTCTATTTTCAGCATTTACGTTATAGCTCAAAATAAGTATTTTTTGTGTAAGCTCTATTGTCAAAATTGTGATATCAATTGAGTAAGAGGTTAAAACTCTGTTTTTGACTCCAAAGTACAATAAGACATTGTACTAGGCTGGTTGGAATCACTTACTCAACATAAATATCACTTGGAGTGTTTTTGCACACCAAGTGTTTGACATATTGCTTGAACCAAAGTTATTTTACTTAAGCATCTAGTTTTGGTTTGATTTGAATCATTGGAACTAGGAATCCTTACAACTGATGTAAATAATTGATAAGTGGAATTAGTGTTGCGATTCTATTTTTCCGAATTGTCATAAATCCAAAGGCTTGCGTATATCCGGTTTTCCAATAACCGTTCGTTTTAGACTATATTTTCCTCGGCCGCCTCCGCACTTAAAACATTTTCAAAAACCAATTTTAAATTGGTAGCGCCGACTCAAATTTTAATTGGGGATCTATTCAACCCCCCCCCCCCCCCCCCGTTCTAGATCCGTGCCATAGTCTAACAAGTGGTATCTAGAGCTCCGGTTATTCGGTGCTTCAAATACAACGTAGATAGAAAATGGCTAACGAACCAAAAGGGGCGTACAATAGGGCTCCCGTTTTCAACGGTGAAAATTATAGTTATTGGAAAGACTGTATGCGTGTGCTTATAAACTCCATAGACAGAAAAATATGGAACGTTATCCTTAATGGTCCAATAGAAATTATTATGACCAATGCAAATAACGTAGTTGTGCCAAAGCCTGAATCACAATGGACCGATGACGATGAGAAAAAAATACAATTATGATTGGAAAGCTAAAAATATCTTAATCTCCTCATTAGGTGTAGATGAATACTATCGTGTATCCCATTGTCCCACCGCTAAGGCCATGTGGGATTCACTACAAATAGCCCATGAGGGGACAAACGATGTTAAGTTGGCTACAATCAATACATTAACTCAAGAGTTTGATCTCTTTTTCATGGAGCAAGGGGAAACCATTGCTGACATGCAAACGAGATTTACTCATCTCATCAATCGTTTACATTCATTAGGTAGGCCTGTTTCCAATGATATTGCTACTAATAAGATCTTAAGATGTCTTAACAGGGAATGGCAGCCTAAAGTGACCTCCATCAAAGAAGCACATGATCTTACCTTATTAGATTTAACAACATTGTTTGGCAAATTACAAGAGCATGAACAGGTACTCTTGAGCTTAGACCAATGCGAAAAGATGGAAAAGAAAGACAAAACGAAGGTGAGTGAAAAGAAATCAATAGCTCTCAAGACTTCCTCCTCGAAGTCTCAAGCAAAAGAGCAAAGTGATTATTCCTCAAGCGACGAAGAAGAAGAGGATAAAAGCGAAGATATGGGGCTGTTTGTCAAATGGTATAACCTTTATGTGAGAAAGAACAGCATCCAACATTCCGAGAAGAACTTGGTAAACTTCTGGAAACAATCGAGGTACTCCAAGGATGATGACTCGAAAGGGAAAAATACTAGAGGGACGTGCTACAAGTGTGGAAAGCCCGGTCACTACAAACCGGACTGTCCGATGAACAAAAAGGGAAAGGACAAGGAATCATCAAAGTCACACAAGAAATCATCAAAGCCCAGGAGAGCGTACATAGCATGGGAAAGTGACAGTGACTCTTCCTCCTCTGATGATAGCTCTAGTGATGAAGAAGAGTCTGTGAATCTATGCCTCTCCGCTCATCAGAAAAACAAGAAAAAACAGGTACGTCACTCTAACTATAATAAGTCCTCAAATATGTCGCATTCAGAATTACAAACCGCATTCAATGCCTTGCATAATGAAGCGGTTGAAGCCTTCAAGAAACTTGCATCTAATAAGAAAATCTTTACGTATTTAGAGCACAAAGTTAAAGAGTCCGAAAAGAAATTAGAGGACCTTAAGGCTTCCATTATGAAAGGCAATGAATCGGATTGTAAAGACAATAGAAATCCTTTCAACTTCGGGTGTGATACTTGTCATATTTGGCAAGGTGAGGTTAGAAACCTCAAGGCCAAATTAAACAAGGCACTTGAGCCTAAAGTTACATTTGCTATTGATAAAAAGGATTTTAGAAAAAGTATGATTAACCCATACCAAAAATATGCATATGTAATTAGGGATCAAGCAAGTGAAAGTGTCTCTAAAGTCGATTTTGCTTGCTTATATTGTTGCAAAAAAGGCCACTCCATTGGTAAATGTCGGTTTAGGAGGTTTCTTGTTCCTAAAGGCATCTACCAATGGTTGCCCAAACGCAACCATTTTGTCGCTAACCTATTAGGACCCAATATGCCATTGGGTACCTCCTTGTGCTAATTATGTTTTGATAGGTGAAATGTGTCGAGACCACCGAGAGAAGATGGGTTCTCGATAGTGGGTGCTCAAGACACATGTCTGGAGACATATCCTTATTCATAGACTTTGTGGCTAAGAAGAAAGGGTACGTAACTTATGGTGATAACAACCGCGGAGCAATACTAGGTAAAGGTAGTGTAGGTAATCCCGCCTCTACTATGATTTCTGACGTGTTGCTTATCGAAAACCTTAAACATAACCTGCTTAGCATTAGCCAATTATGCGACAAAGGATACAATGTATCCTTTTCAAAAGATTGTTGCAAAATTGTGCATGAAAATGATAAGAAGAATATGTTTAATGGTTTTAGAGTAAACAATGTATATATGCTTGACTTAAATGAAGTATCATTAACAAGCGAAAAATGCCTAATAGCGCATGTTAATTTTGACTTACTCAATAAGGTAGTCTCAAAAGACCTAGTCTTAGGACTTCCTAAAATAAAGTTCACCAAGGATCACCTTTGTGATGCTTGTCAAAAAGGGAAGCAAACGAGGATCTCATTTAAATCCAAAAAGATAATTTCAACAACGAGACCTCTTGAACTTCTACACATGGACTTGTTTGGGCCGTCTAGGATCAAAAGTCTAGGAGGAAACTATTACGGGTTCGTAATAGTGGACGACTTTTCTAGGTTTTGTTGGACCATCTTCTTAATAAGAAAAAGTGATACATTCGCCGCTTTTGAAAAGTTTGCTAAGCTTTCCCAAAATAAGTTAAATACAAACATAGTGTCCATTAGGAGCGACCATGGAGGTGAGTTTGAAAATCACTTATTTGAAGAATATTGCGGTAACCATGGTATAGATCATAACTTCTTCGCTCCACGCACTCCTCAACAAAACGGGGTTGTGGAGCGCAAAAACCGTATTTTAGAAGAATTGGGAAGAACAATGATTAACGAAAGTGGTTTACCTAAATATTTTTGGGCCAACGCCATTAGTACGGCGTGCTATGTTTTGAATAGGGTGCTTATTCTCCCCATTCTAAACAAAACACCATACGAACTTTTAAAAGGGCGAAAGCCGAATGTTTCTCACTTGCACGTGTTTGGATGCAAATGTTTTGTATTAAACAATGGAAAGGAAAACTTGGGAAAATTTGATTCCAAAGCCGATGAAGGTATCTTTCTCGGATACTCTCAATCGAGTAAAACATATAGAATATATAATAAACGATTACTTGCTGTAGAAGAGTCTGTGCAAGTTACCTTTGATGAGTCCTACCCGAGAAATGTCGGAAAGGATAGTGTTGTTCATGGTGCAGGTACATCCACTGAAGACATACTCAAAAGAGGCGAGACTGGGATTGATCAACCTGACAAAGCCAAATTGAGGAGGATAAGGATGCACACCGTGATGCAACAGAGGAAGTTCATCCGCCTTCAAACGATGATCTCCCTCAAGAGTGGAAGTCATCTAAGGACCATCCAATTGAAAACATTCTTGGAGACATCACAAAGGGTGTAACAACTCGATCGAAGCTAAGTAATTTCTGTTATCACTTCGCTTTCGTGTCACAGATGGAACCTAAAAAACCTAAGGAAGCCCTACTCGATGAATATTGGTATTTGTCAATGCAGGAGGAACTGAATCAGTTCACTAGAAATGAGGTTTGGGACCTTGTCCCTCCTCCACGAGGTCATCGAGTAATTGGCACCCGATGGGTGTTTAGAAATAAACTGGACGAGAACGGAGTTATAACTTGCAACAAAGCGCGTTTAGTCGTGAAAGGGTATAACCAAGAGGAAGGCATCGACTATGAGGAAACTTATGCGCCGGTTACCCGACTCGAGGCTATACGCCTTCTACTTGCTTTCGCTTGTGCGAAAGATTTTAAGTTATTTCAAATGGACGTCAAAAGTGCGTTCCTTAACGGGTTCATAAATGAAGAAGTCTATGTTGCTCAACCTCCTGGTTTTGAGTCTCATGAGTATCCTGATCATGTCTATAAACTCAAAAGAGCTTTGTACGGTCTCAAACAAGCTCCTAGAGCTTGGTATAAGAGACTAAGCAAATTCTTACTTGATCAAGGCTACTCAAGAGGAAAGGTTGATACTACTCTCTTCATTAAACGTCAAGGAAAACACTTAATTCTTGTACAAATTTATGTTGACGATATCATATTTGGATCCACTAACATGAATCTCGTAAGAGAGTTTGCTAAGCTTATGCAGGGTGAATTCGAGATGAGTATGATGGGTGAACTCACATATTTTCTCGGTTTACAAATCAAGCAACTGAGGGAAGGAACATTCGTGAGCCAAACAAAATATTGTTTGGATCTTCTCAAGATATTTGACATGGAAAATGCAAAAGCCATAGACACCCCTATGCCAACGTGTGCAAATATGAGTAAAGATGAAAGTGGCAAAGATGTTGAGGTAAAAAGGTAAAGAGGTATGATTGGCTCGCTTCTCTATCTTACTGCTTCGCGTCCCGACATCATGTTTAGTGTGTGTATGTGCGCCAGATACCAATCATGTCCTAAGGAATCCCACCTAAAATCTGTCAAACGCATACTTCGATACCTATCTGGTACTCCGAACTATGAATTGTGGTATTCTAAGGGTAATGATTGTTCATCGGTAGGCTTCTTCGATTCTGATTTTGCCGGTTGCAAATCGGATAGGAAAAGCACCAGTAGTACGTGTCATTTATTTTCAAATTCCTTGGTTAGTTGGCACAGCAAGAAACAAGTGTTTGTTGCTCTATCAACCGCCGAAGCGGAATACGTAGCCGCCGGTAGTTGTTGTGCGCAAGTTCTATGGCTTAAACAACAACTATTGAACTTCAATTTGAAACTAGAACATGTTCCAATATTTTGTGACAACACTAGTGCTATAAATCTTACCAAGAATCCGGTGTTACACTCGCGTACCAAACACATAGAAATTCGACACCATTTTCTTAGAGACCATGTAGAGAAGGGTGACGTTATCTTTGAACACGTTGATACTAAAAACCAACTAGCGGACATTTTCACAAAGCCGCTAGCCAATGAGCCCTTCTTTCATATCCGTCGAGAACTTGGTATTCTCGATATTTCTGATCGGGTTTAACAATTTCTACGTTCAAATTTAATATATTTACAACTATGTTTTGTACCACTAACAATTTTCTCTGAGTTTGTTGCAAGCACAAATCTGTGATTAACAAAAATGGTCGGTATAGAGGTGATATTGCTCCTTTCTACTTCTTTTTCTTCTCTCTCTCTTAACATTCATGACTTGAAAATAACTATATCGTTCTACAATCATGGTACTTATATATGTATATGACTGTTGCTGGTTGATACTATGTGTGTTGAATGTAAGTCATATTGTGAAAAGATGAATAGGCATGATAAATAGGCAAGTGTGACATTCTGCATAACATAAAACTGAAAATTTTGAGTTTTTTGAAGGTTTGAGTCGACCTAAACAGGACAATGGTCGACGGATGCTGTAAATTTTCAAAATTATCAAAAACTGTACAGTATGCGTTGACGCATGCAGGGGCTATGGTCGACGGCTCGCTTAAAAACCCAGAATTTTTCTCTTTTGAAAAACGTTCCAAATTCCCACTCCCCTACATTTAATGTGCAGTCAACTTTTGTGATGATTTGATGTGGTATTTGTCTTGTAAATTGCATCTAGACACCTAATATGTCCTCTTGTCTCCTCCATCTTCCCAAAAACCCTAAAACCTCCCTCTATTAAAGACCTAAGTCTTCTTCTTCTCCAACATTATTCCCAATCACTCTCTTCAAAGTTCAAAGTTCATCTTTACAAACTCCTCCAAAAATCATCATCAATGGCTTCCTCTCTCCGTAAAAATACCGGTAAGAGATCAAGAGCCTCTTCATCCTCTACTTCAGTTCCTGTTACTGCTCTTTCACTTGTTCATCCTCCTGCTGTTGAAAACTTCAAGAAAAGTCTCAGCAAAAGGGCCATAGTTCCACAACATGCTTTCTACCATGCAACAGGTGAGCGCTTGCATCTCACCCGAATTCTGTCCCTGTTGGACTTCCAAGGGTTCGTCAATTTCCTGGAGTGTAATACAAAGTACAGTGAGGATTTGGTCAGGGTGTTCTACACAAATTTGCGAGGTAACTTTCAAGATCAGCACTTTCACACTTCTGTAGGAAATAGACTGGTTAATATAAATTCTAAAGTATGGAACAAATATTTTGATATGTCTGTTGATGCTGATGCACCACCTCTTCATGAGGTAACTGACACTCGTACGGTGTCGGGTTATGAATTTAAGAGCGCTCTGAATGACATGCTCAAACGACCCTATCAAGATGCAATTGTCAACAGCGATGCTTTTCCTCGATCGGTCACAGTCGGGAAACTCAATACAGGGGAGCGCATCCTTCAGTGGATCGTCACTCGTATACTACGACCGAAAAAGGGTGGATTGTCTCGTGTCGAACAAGCTGAGGTACATCTCATCTATATACTGAAAAACAGGATCAAAATAAACTGGCCATTCTATATTTCTAGCAGGATGTTTGCTCTGAGAGACTCAAGTAGATGCACTGCTTTAGCCTATGGGTCGTTCATTTCGGAAATTCTTGCTGCTGCAAATGTTATCTACCCAACATTTCCGTGTGTCTCCGTCTCTTCTGACAAAGAATTTAGCACCAAAACTCTTGCAATGATGGGGTATTTTTGGTGTGCTGAACGACGATCATACAGATTTGTCTGACGGGCCAGTATTCCTTCGGTGCCTCATAACAGTTCCGATGAAGAAGATAGTGAAGAGCAGGGTGAAGAAGAAAGTGAAGAACAAAGTGAAGAAGAAAGTGAAGAGCAAGGCAAAGAAGACGATGAGGAAGACGATACAGATGCATAGATACAAGAACCTATCCGTGAGACTCAAGATTATCATCAATCTCCAGTCCAAGATACGGCTGCAAATACCGATTGGGTTCAATATTCATATCCATCAGAAGAACAAGAAGGCGACTCTACAAATCAAGGCTGGGGAGATTGGCAATATACGGGCTGGACTACCCTGGGTAGATTCTATGACCCATATCACGGCTACCCTCAAGACTATCAACCCCCTTAGCACTCATCACCTCCTCCGCCTTCGGACAACTCTGAAGTTATCACTATGATGCAGTCAATGCAGTTAGATCAACAAAACTTCATGAGGCGTCAAGACACTCAAATGGAGCAAATTAGAGCTGAGCTCCATGCCCAAAATGAAAGGTTCAATTCATTTTCTACTCGGATGGACGCCTGTATTGAATCTCTGGTTGAATCACATGAGCGGAAAGATTGGGAAATCACCAACTCTCTTAGTCACCTCAACATGTCCATAGAAGCCTTTCTGGACTTCTCGGATCCTTACCACAATCCAGATGCTGCATACCGAGGGAGAGGTCGAGGACGGGGCCGCGGATATTAGATTCATCGTTGCATATTTCATATTTTCTTATGTGTTTTTGTCTGTGTACTTTTTCATTTTTTCTGTATTATGTGTGCCTGAACTTTCACCTTCTTTACATGTTTTCGTCATTATCTATTAATTCAAGATATTTTTGTTCTTTATCATGCTTATGTGTGAAGTTTGGTAATTAACTATCACCTATTGTATGTTCTCTGTTAATTGATGCGTTCTCCTTCTCTTTTTGATGGTGTCAAAGGGGGAGAAGACAATGTAGCAAGCAAACACCAAAGCCAAGTTCAGGATATTAACAACATTTGATGGTTGCTTGTTCTACAGCCTTATAGTACAAAAGAAAGGGGGAGCTTGTGTATACATTGCATATTTGGTGTTTTAGTTGTATATAGGTTGTCATCATCAAAAAGGGGGAGATTGTGGAGGCAAATCGCCACATATCACCCAAGTCTGCAAGACATTGGTTAATGCAGGTTTCGATGATGACAAATTCCCTGGATAGATTAGAAATTATAAATTCCAAATCTACTAAACCATATGCAACGTATCACCCACCATATCCTTTTACGCTTGTCTTAAAACTTCTGAAATGAATATACTTTGTGTTGACAAAATGCAATCATGACCAAAGGCATGAAAGACTTCAAACTAATGAATTTTTGCAGGCTTGTAGGACATGGGTCGGTGTATGCATCAGAAAAAGGCTAAACCAGTCAGCGCACAAAGCATGCGTCGACCATAGGGTCAGCGCATGAAGGAACAACATTCCAGCTGGTTAGCGCGTAAAGGCATGAGTCAACCATAGGGTCGGCGCATAATGGAAATAGATTTCAATGGGTCAGCGCACGCCGACTATATGGTCGATGCATACTGATGAATTTTCCAGATTTCCAAAACAGCACAGGCCATGCGTCGACGCACAGACCTGTTATGGTCGACCGTTCGCGCGGAAAATCTGTTTTAAAATACTTCCCTCTCATATTTGAAATACTGTTATGTCCAGAATTATGTTGGCACTATATATACTTGTTTAAACACTTGTGTCTACCAACATTTGATATTCTTTTGATTCATGTGTTCAAAAACAAGAAAGAGTGAAATAGGTGTCCAAGATTCATCATCTTCATCTTCAACATCTCATAACATTTCAATTACACACAATGATTTTTGAAATGCATTTGTGAGAGATTCAAGGTGATAAGGTTCGAGGCTTAGATTGGAGAATCAAGCTCGGGTTGAAGATTGTGGCAGGTTCTTTCTTGAATAAAACCATTGGGGTTTTACCCTCCAAGATTGGTTCGAATTTTGGGGGTTTTTGGACGAGATTCTTCATCAACGGTCAATCGAGCGAAGGTGATTGTGAAGAGGTGGTCTTCACAAGTCTAGTAGCGGATTCGGTGATTTTGAAGGGAAGATCTCGGGTTCGATTTGGTGCTGTTGAGATCATCCGGAGCCAAAGGTTTGAACAACAACATGTTATTCAATAAGGTGGCTGGAGTTGGAGGTCCATCAACACAAATCGAAGAACTTGATTCAGCTTGAATCAAGGGGCAAAGAGTGAAGGCAACGTTCAACACATTGAGATTTCTGTTGTATATTTGCTGCTCAATCCTTGTATAAACTGTTCATTCAAACAGGTGATATCTATAAAATATATCTCAATTCTAGTTTTAGAATTGAGGGCAGACGTACCCCGAAGCGAGGACGACGGGGGAACTGCCTCACCAAATTACTTGTCTTCTCTATTTTCAGCATTTACGTTATAGCTCAAAATAAGTAATTTTTGTGTAAGCTCTATTGTCAAAATTGTGATATCAATTGAGTAAGAGGTTAAAACTCTGTTTTTGACTCCAAAGTACAATAAGACATTGTACTAGGCTGGTTGGAATCACTTACTCAACATAAATATCACTTGGAGTGTTTTTGCACACCAAGTGTTTGACATATTGCTTGAACCAAAGTTATTTTACTTAAGCATCTAGTTTTGGTTTGATTTGAATCATTGGAACTAGGAATCCTTACAAATGAAGTAAATAATTGATAAGTGGAATTAGTGTTGTGATTCTATTTTTCCAAATTGTCATAAATCCAAAGGCTTGCGTATATCCGGTTTTCCAATAACCGTTCGTTTTAGACTATATTTTCCTGGCCGCTTCCGCACTTAAAACATTTTCAAAAACCAATTTTAAATTGGTAGCGCCGACTCAAATTTTAATTGGGGATCTATTCACCCCCCCCCCCTTCTAGATCCGTGCCATAGTCTAACATGTGTCACCAATTACCGCGTAACCGGTGTTCCCTTGATGACTTAAAGACGTAGTTCTACAGTGAAATAAGATGATCATCCTGACGGAGATTTGAGATTAACCCTTCACCAGTTACCGTGTGACCAGTGATCCCTTGATGACTTGAGGACGTATTTCTACAGCAAAATCAGATGATCATCCTGACGGAGATTTGAAGTTAATCACTCACCAGCAAGTGTCGTGCAACCGTTATTTCAGTTTCCGAAGAGTTTGTCCCCATCAGAGTATCGTTTACTTGTGCGGTTGGAAAATTTTTGGGTTTATTAGTATTCAACCGTCTTTTACCTTGATTGTTTGAGAGTTGTTCACTTCTCACCCAGTCAGGTCCAAGCCGTTTGAATAGGGGCAGTTGTTGCACCCCCAAATTTGCCTAACTTTTTTTGTACCTAGCTTGTGTTTCATTGCATTTATATTAGCATTATCATCTGCATTGCATTGACATGTGGGCAGGAGATCAAGAGGTATGACTACCAACAAAGGGCTACATCAGGGTATGAAGCTATCTAAGAGGTTTATTCAAGTATTCAAGGGTTGATATCCTCATCAAAGAAGTTAAAGATCCTTAGAGAAGGGGTTGGATATAAGAATGTATGCCTCCTAACTTGAAGGTTATGGGAAGCCATCAGATGATTCTGAATTCATGAAGTTGGACATAGAGCTTTAAGAGAGCTCATGAGAAGTATTGAAAGTCATTTTGAAGCCTAGACAGGTCATCATGTGAAGGATATTAAGCTACTACCAAGGTTGGTACAACTAGGGTTCATCTGGTCAACCCTAGGTCAATAGATGATTTGAAGAAGGTTGAAACCTAATTTCAAGGCCATGTGATCATGGATTGATGTATTAAGATGCCGAAGGGATGATTCCAAGGTCAACTCATCATTAATCAAGAGTGTGAGGAGTTCCTAGGCTAGGGTTGTTATGCTTGACAGTGTAAAATCCCCTGGTTTGGTGCCTAACTTCAAGACCACATAACTCAAGATGTGATTTTCATCTCACTTTTACCCCAACATGATTGTTGTAGAGCATGATCATAGCTTTAATTTTAGTACTAGAAGTACTTGATAGGGTTTATAGAACTCAAGTTATGAATCAGACAAGTTACAGGTCATCAGATTAATGTGAATTTGGAGCTTGAAAGTCAACCAACTTGCATGACATTTTTTACCTAGAAATATGATTCTCATGAAATTTTTGCTAACATGAATGTTGTTCCTTATCTTCTTAGCTTTCCAAAAAGTAATAGAAGTCCATGATTGGATTTGTAGAACTCATGATATGAGCTTTGCAAGACAGGGGTATTTTAGGAAGTTGAGATTATAGGACATTTTGATTATGGGTCAACTTCACCAACTTACACACCTCAAATGGAATTTTTTTCAACTCTAAAGTTGTTCAAAATGGTGTTATTTTTCCAACCATGACCTTAGAATTCATTGATGAGGATTAAAATGAGAAGTGTGTGAAGAAATTCTCATGAAAGAATAATTAAAGGCATAAAAATGAAAAAATTGCAAAATAAATTATATTGGTTCAAAGTGTTACAAGTTTGTGCATTTTTTGAAGGTAAATAACATTTGGAACACTTTGGCATCTTTACATTTCCAAGTTGAAGTTGGTTTCATGGGCAAAATTCAAAGTTTCTTAAGAATGAAGTAACATGATCAATCCACATCATTGATTGGAATTAAGGAACAAATCCTGACCCTTCATCCTCACTAACACACCAACAATGAATTTGAGCTAGATTGAAGCTGAAACAGAGAAGAATTCATGGACTGCCATGAAGGAATTTTGAAGGAAAATGTGAAAGTGGAAATTGGACTTAGAGCAAGTTTGGGCCCCCATTTTAGCCCAAATCAGTTCTATATAACTCCATGATTGAGTTCAGAGCAATTTTGGTGATGGAATGAGCTTGGAAAGGTAAGAAACAGTTACGAAAAGTTAGTTACAAGTGAAAATCGAATTTCACCATTGGAGGGATTTCTGAAGAAATTAAGAGTTGAGGAAGCTGCTACCATCATCAAGGATTGATTCTGCACGGTTTTGGATAAAGATTGGAGGCTATATCACTCTCTGTTGAAGCTTAAACCAGGTTTCTTTCTTTTCATGATTACACTCTGTTGATGATGAATTAGATTAATTATTGCATCTGGTTAGGTAGAATTTAAGTCATAGATGGATTTAGGTTTGATTTGAGAGCCTTTGGTGGAGTTTCTTGATGATGGATGAAATCTTTAAGGATTCGGTTTAGGCTCATTCTTGGTTGATATCAAGTTTTAATTAAGGATTCTTGATCAGTGATAAGTGTAGAAGAGATCTATATGCTTTTTGTAGAGTTTGGTGATGATTTTCCTAAGTGTGATATTTCTGTTCATGGTTGTATCTGCCTGAGCTTTGAGAAAATGGAAAAAAGAAGAGTGTCATGATGATCCTCATGAGGAGACGAGTGGATCTGGGTAATATTTGTTAAGTTTGGTGTTGTTTGAATTCTGGCCACCGTGAACTCGTCGGAGAAGACGACCAGAGTCTTCTTCGGCTGCCCTGAATTTCCCCCCCTCAGTTCACAGTTCAAAAGCAAGAAGACGATGTGTACACCGTTAGATGCATTTGACTGAGTAGACTTAGTAAGCCGATCCAAGGCGTGTGGTTCAATTATGAGGATTATTGACCCTGACTGCTGATGTGGCAAGCTGTAAGGCATTGGATTGTGCTACTTTTAGAATGGATGCTCCAGATTAGAACGTAGGGTGAACCATAGTCAATCAGCCACACGTGATTAGTTAGTGAAACAGTTCGTTTCATTAAAGTTCTTCTGAGCTACATGGAGCGCCTGATGGCGTTGGATGAGTGGACTGGTCATTTGATCCAATGGCTATGACTTATTCTCAACTTTCTTAATTCTTTTATTTCTTTTAATTCCTTTTTCTTATTTCTTTTAATGCTTTTATCATTCTTAATTCATTAAAAATAGAAATAATTGTCAGAAAAATATGAAAAAAAATCATGATTGATCTTTGGCCTGTCTCTGATTTTTGTATGCCATTTATTTGATTTTTTTTGGCTAATTTTCCATTTATTGTCATCCTTCCCTTTTTATTTGATGATTAGAAATATGAAAATGATGGATTTTCTTTCTGATTTTTGTGCTATCTCATATTTTAGAATTGAGTTCTGATTTTTTGCATGTGTTATCTAGATATCTTGATAGAGTTGTAGGATTTTTCTTGCATTTTTTAGATGATTTTAGGTATGGGTTTGAGATAGATTTTTAGGACTTTCCCCTTGTGAATTCCTTTGATCATACCTTGAGGTGTAAAAATTGTTTAGAACCTTTAGATTTAGGTTTTGACCCTGGATTTTCTACCATGATTCCTTAACACACTTAGGAAGCCTTAGGATTTTTCCTAGCCTTTTAGTATTGATTTTAATATTTTTCCTAGAATTTGCAAGTTGGTTGTGGTTAAGGTGACCCTAATCTAGCACTCCTCATAGTTTAGCCTTTAAGGTGAACCTTAGCATACTTAAGACTTCAAATTCCTTCTTGATAGAATAAAGCTTAGGTTGATACCTATTTAGGACATTGATTAAGAATTGATAGAGCTTCTAAATCCTTTTAGTTAAGTGATCTTTAGAACTAGTCTTTAGGTAGATGATTCTTCCTTGAATGCTTTGGATTCATCCAATTATTCCATGAATGGTTGAGTGTCATGATGGATACCTTTGGTATACATCATGCTTCCCATGATTGATTTAATTCTTCCATGAATGGTTGAGTGTCATGAGGGATACCTTTGGTATACATCATGCTTCCCATGATTGATTCAATTCTCCCATGAATGGTTGAGTGTCATGATGGATACCTTTGGTATACATCATGCTTCCCATGATTTCATTTCTTCCATGAATGGTTGAGTGTCATGATGGATACCTTTGGTATACATCATGCTTCCCATGATTCAATTCTTCCATGAATGGTTGAGTGTCATGATGGATACCCTTGGTATACATCATGCTTCCCATCATCAAATTTCATCTGTGGTTGAATGCCTTGTTGTATTCCCTTGGTTTACATCATGCGTGCCTCCATCCATCAATCTTCTCTCTACGTTAGATGCCTTGTTTGATTATCTTGGAATGATTTCCTTACATGTCATATTGTTCATCCCCTCAGCCTTTCATTCATGATTGTTTAACATTGCTGGATGCATTAGGATAGTATCATGTGTAGAGTATTTTAGGCTAGGTACATGGCTGCATTGAAAGGTTGAGCTGAGCTCCCTTTGCTTGTTTGCTTTAGAGGTTGAGTTTCTCCCTCTGCTTGAGTGTTATTTTCCCTTTTTCTAACTGATGTGTTTGCATCGAAAGGTTGAGGTGACCCTCCCTTTGCTTGTCTGTTTTGTGTGTTCTCTTTGCTTGTCTGCTTAGAGGTTGAGTTCCTCCCTCTGCTTGTATTGCTGCATTGCATTTGCATCTTTACTGTCTGCTTTTCTATTTTATCTGCTTAATGATTTTGGCAGTTGTTTTTCTGTTGACTATTGACATGATCCCTTAGGATTCTCACTTCCTTTGATAAGGATAGTGATGATAGACTTTAGGTTGAAACCTTTGCATGATAACATCTAGGAGTTCCCTGTTTCAAACTCAACCATAGGATGAATCCATGGCATGATAACATTAGGGCTTGATAGTCTCCCCTGTAGAGTTCGTTCTCTTCTCATCTCCAAAACAACAGTAAAATACGTAATAAAGGCAAGTTGGTACAGTACGTTACGAGCCTTAAGACACTTAGGAAATGATTGTTGAAGGGTCACTCTTCAACAGTCAGGATGTTTAGCCTGGCACTCTTAGGGTGACATGCGACGCATTCACTCCTAAGTCATAGTCTCTAGTGCAATACGAACTACAAACAGTCATAAAAAACACTTCTTCCATAAAAGACAAAAAACAAACATCAAACCTCCCTTTGCCCCGTGGGCCCTTAACCAAGAAAACGTTTTCAGAAAAAGAGTGTCGTTAACTCTCAGTTCTACCGCAAACGGTAACGCACAAGTCTCTGACGAGGGAGCTGCATACACCAAACTGTTGGAACTGTTTGTTAACCCTACTCGGAAAAACAGATGAATCAACCCGTATTCCGTAGTTACCCGAACTACGTTCGCTTTGATTTCTCTGATGAGAATACATAGGCACAAGATGCGATATCTTGGCGAGCAACCTTCCCTTCATCCGTAGTTAGCCGAACTATGTTGACTCTGATTTATCGTTCTCTAACGAGAATAAGTAGGCACGAAGCGCGATGCTTTGCCGAGTCAATTTTCTTTTCTTTTCAAACCAGCCTTGATAGGTAGATAGTTAAACCAACCCGTCAGATAAACACAACAAGCGTGGATCCCATCGAGTACGATGGACGTGAGGGGTGCTAGTACCTTCCCCTTGCGTAACCGACTCCCGAACCAAGACATGGTTGCAATGACCTTGTCTTATACCTTTTCGTCAGGTTTTTCCGATTGTTTCCTTTCCCTTTCTGTGGGATGAATAACGAAAGGTGGCGACTCTTCTGTTTTTCCGATGCCTTATTTTTGCAGTAGCGACAACGAGGATGTGTGACATCACTGTCCCTCGGCACTCAAGTGAAATATGTAAAGCCAAGTTGTGGTTTCTCCGTTTTGGTGTCAAATCACGATCAGTGAATCCCAACCTGTTACCTTCATTGACGTGGGCCACCACTCCTTCCAACTGATTCACGGATATCTCTTGAGGTACGTAAGCATTATTCAAAACTCTGAGCAAAGCATTCCTGTGAGCTTCAGAACATAATAGCAATGACAAGACAGAAATCTTTGAAGGAGTCTGTTGCAAGTGATCCACAATTTTGTAGTCACTCTTCCTTATCAAACACATGAATTCCTCGACGTCCTTCAATAAGGCTTCCTTTTCTCTGGTCTGAGAGCTTTCTTCAACCACCACTTTTCCTTTACCTTTGTCGGTCCTTTCTGCATTTACTCCGGGCGGTGCAAACACTCTCCCACTTTGAGTCATTCCTCCAGTTCCTTCCAAATTATTAATTGAGTCCAAAGGCGAATTCTTTAATTCCTGCTTCTGCCATTGCAATAGACCTCGTCCCCATAGTTCCAAGGGATCTCTTTAGAGCTCTCATAGGGTACATGTCCTGCTTTTGTGAATATTATAGTGGGCCTCACCAGAGGCGCATAAATTGTAATTGTTTTGTACGGGATGGAGATGGTGGCCACCTCGTTCTTATCTTCAGTGACTATCTCTTCAACATTCTTCTTACAGATTCTATCAAATTGCAATAGACCGTCATCCATCATGCGTTGTATATGGTTCTTCAGATTCTGACATCCTTCGGGACAAATCACACAGTCTTCACAATCCTCTCCACAGCCCGGGAACACCCCTCCTTTTAACAACTTGCTCTTCACAAAACCTAACGGCGTCTTCAGATTCTCCACATTGGACACCAAGTTCAGGCCTTCTTCACTGAAAATAACATTCACACCACCACCCCTACCATGGTTAGGCATGGGGTTTTGATCCACGTTTGGCGCATCCTGATTGAAGTTGATGGCCTTACTATCAATAAGGTCTTGTACCTTGTGTTTGAAAGCTTTACAATTGTCGATGTTGTGGTCGGGGGCGCCAGAGTGGAATTCACACCTAGCGTTGGCGTCATATCCGGGAGGGGGTTGGCAAGTTAGAGGTACCATTGTCCTTTTCTGGACCAACTGCAGCTGAATTAAGTGTTGTAATAACTGAGCGCAGGGCATCGGTGGTGTGTCAAAGTGCCTATCCATCAACCTTCTCCGATCTCGGAACTGTCTCGGTGCATAATTTTGTTGTTGAGGTCGTTGTTGCTGTTGCTGACGTGGTTGTTGTTGCTGAGGTTGTACTGCCGGAATGGCAATACTAGCAACTTGTGGTGGTTGCTGATGATACGATCGTTGTTGACGTTGATTCGGATATCTATTTTTATTGTTAAAGCCGGACACTGCATTTGTCTCGTTATCTTTCTTCTTCGCACCAAAAAAACTTTCTTCCACCTCCAGATGAGGTCCCTTCCCCTGGCTGTATCTTTCCGATTTTAATACTGTTTTCGACTCTCTCGCTGGTAATAATCAGGTCCGAAAAGCTCCCAGACATGCTGCTCACTAACTTATCATAGTAAATTCCTGGTAATGTGGCCACAAACAGATTAATTAGTTCTCTCTCCACCATGGGAGGTTAAACTCTAGCAGCAAGCTCTCTCCATCTTTGTGCGTATTCCTTAAAGCATTCGTTACTTCTCTGCGATAAATTCTGAAGCTGCATTTAGTTTGGTGCTAGGTCACTGTTGTATTGGTAGTGCTTAACGAAAGCCTCTGCCAAATCCCTCCAGCTTCTGACATTAACTGGCTCTAAACCCACATACCATTCGAGGGATGGTCCTAACAGACTATCTTGAAAGAAATGCATCAGTAACTTCTCATCATCGGAGTATGCAGACATCTTTCAGAAATAGGAGCGAAGATGCACCCTTGGACAAATTGTTCCTTTGTATTTATTGAAATCTGGCACCTTGAACTTTGGAGGAATCCTGAGTCCTGGAATCAATCCTAGGTTCGACATATCCAGACCCATAGTATTTTGGCTTTCAAGGCTTCTTATCTTTTCCTCAATCGCCTTGAATCTTCTATCAGCGTCGGGTTGCAATCCTGCCCCAATATCTCCTAGAGAGAAAATGTCTTCTTGATCATCTTGATCCCACTGGGGACCGTTGTTACCTTGTACAGGACCCATTAGAACTGGTGGGAATTCTAGTTTGGTTTCCTCCGCCCGGAGGGATAACCGTTGGGATAGCATCTGCCCGTGGCGTACTGTTTTCCACTGCAGGTGGCACAACAGGGGTTCCACCGTGTAGAACCCCACTACCATCAACTCTTGACACCAGAGGTTGCACCAATGTCCTCAACTGTTCTTGGCTGTTGGCTATGCCCTGCATCATTTCCATAAACTGCGCCATCCTCTCGCGAAACTCTTGAAGCTCAAGCTGAACTTGCTCCATAATCCTTTGTTGATTCCCCCTCGTAGAGTACCTGTGGAATGTCGGGTCTGTTATCCTGTGAACTAAAGAAAGCTACATAAGATTAACGGTCCCAAGAACACCTTCTATGCAAAATGATGAAGGATGCAAAAAATGTAAAATATACACATGTAAATATGTTTCAGGGAAATTTCCCCCTCGATTCTAGTTCCCAAAAGAAGCAGTGACCATGAAAAATCCCACAGACAAGTGAATAGAATGGAAACTCCTCATATAATAACAAGCCAACCAACAGTATACATACATCAACTGAGTACAAAATAAGAGATGACCTCAATCAACGAGCCTGATGATGGTCTATACAAAAAGCAAAACAACAAGATACAACGAAAGATAATCAAGCTGAGTGCCGAGACCGGAAATCCTCTAGCAGCTTCCATGTCTCAGGATGATCAGGTCTGGCAAGTAGACCCTGTATGAGCTGCTCTCGTGTATTGATGGTGCGCTGTAGACTATTAACATGGCCGTCCCAGGCTCCTTCTCCAAAGCATGCTTCGAGTCTTCTTCTCTTAGTATCTGCCCTCAACCTACAATCCTTCAGGTCCGCGATAGCTTGGCTCAATCTATGCTCACTATGATATCTGAGAGCTTCTTCCGCTGAGATCTTCTCGTCTTTTGCTCTGAGTTGACTCTTTAACTTGGTGATCTGTTTTTTCATCTTATCCTCTCCCTCCTTATTGTTAGTGAGCGTGGCGTTCCATGCTGATTCAAACTTAGAGATCTCTAAGTAAGCCTTGTCTAAATCCTTCTTTTTGGTAGCAAGCACACCATAGACAGAGTTCAAATCTCGGCCTGCGTGTTCTCTGTCACTAGTCTCTTTCGTCAAGTCTGTTCCTAGCTTGTTGACGAGCTCAGTCTGTCTCTTGAAAGAATTGACAGCATCAATCTTCTCACTTCGGAGTCGAATGATTTCTCTCTCCAATTCTTCATTTCCTTTCTTCAACTCTTTTTTCTCCAACAACACCTGATTGTATTTCTGAATGTCCACGGTAGTGGGTTCTTCTATCATGGGTGGATACAGAGGTGTAACTGAAGGAAATGGCATCAGAGACCTAGCGGCTCTATCCTTGATCCAAACCACGTAGGAATCATAAGCTCGATTATTGTTCTTTCCTAACATTGCCTTACCTCGTCTGTGAATGTCACTCCATGCATACTCCATTCTAACCAAAGTATCGGTTTCCAGCAATCCTGTGAGATACAGAGTTTCTTGTATCTCTTCTTTCTTAGAAGGACTCTTCAAAGCGTATCCAATTTGTCTGATCAACAAAGAGGGATTATAGTTAATACAACCCTTCCTTCCGACCAACGGGACGTTCGGAAAACCAATGTAACTATATATGATTTCGGTGCCAAGTATGTCATGACCAAACCATACGATGTTTTCTGCAGATAAACCCATCAACCTAGAAGACCAATCTGAGGTGCCAGCAGTAGCAACAAACGGACCTGTCTTCGGAGGATGACTGAAGAACCACCTATACAACAAGGGTACACAGCAAGAGACATTTTTACCTCTTCGCTTTTCATTCTTGTAATAGATGGAATGGTAAACATCTTCTAATAACGTTGGCACTGGATTCCCTGAAGCAAGGATATAGAAAGCATCTGTATCTACAAAGTCTGGCAAGTTGGGAAACAGAATGATACCATATATGCACAGAGCAAGAATGGCATTGAACACAATCCAACAACCGTCTTTGGCGAGCTGTAAAGCCTTGTCAACCAGAAAAGGTAGAGGAAACCCATATACCCCATTTAGCTTGGTCAATCTTCCTGAGAACTCTGAAGCATCAAGATGAACAATTGCAGCAAGCTTAGCTAGATCAGGCTCGGTATTAACATGGTAAAAAGGCATCTGATCCAATACTGGAACTCCGAGTAACACAACATATTCTTCCAAAGTCGGCGCCAGGACATAGTCAGGAAAGATAAAACATCTCAACTGAGGTTCATAAAACTATAG
This sequence comes from Lathyrus sativus, assembly GCA_963859935.3. Lineage (NCBI taxonomy): Eukaryota > Viridiplantae > Streptophyta > Magnoliopsida > Fabales > Fabaceae > Lathyrus > Lathyrus sativus. The sequence goes on along the minus strand of OZ012741.1, from coordinate 438,319,857 downwards.
CAAAGCATATAAACCATTCAACTCGAACACTGAAGGTTTGCACACCAGACTGAGCAGCTTCCCATAAGATTCTTTGAACACTACTTTCACCTTATGATCTACTAAAGCAATCAAACTCAACAGAGAACTGATGTCAGGAGAAGGGAGCTTGTAGGCAAATGTCTTCTTCAAAGTCTCCATGTCAGAAAAGGAACAAAGATCACTAGAATCAGGGAGAAAAATACACCTGCAACACAAATACATGTTAATGAAGTGCAAATGAAAATGCAAATGAACATGCACACAGGAGATCAAGATTGTTGTGCTGTAGTTTGAGACGATTGGCGTTTCGCTTTAGTCATAACCACACACTTACATTAGGACCCCTTGACATCAAGAACACGAATCCAAACTGTAAAGAACCGGGTAGTCTGAAAGCTAGTGTTTCCTGCACCCCCATCCCTCTCACAGGTAAGGACCTATCCACTGACAAGGTTTGGCATCCTATGCGTTCATCAGTGTCACAGACTTTCTAGAAATGATGATACATTCACCATTTTTGGTTTGGCATCATCATCTCCTGAAGAGGCCTCACTTAGCTGACTCACAAGTGATCGGCTCCCAGAGTCGACAATCCCCAGATCCAAAATTCCTTCGAGCCCAAAGGGCCAGAAAGAAAATCGTCAAAGAGAATCTCGTCTGAGCGCGAATTTCATGGCTAGCTGGTTCATGCAAGCCATACAGGCTCACCACTACTTTCCACTTCTAATGCTAAGTCTATACTCAAGCCTGGGTCTGGCTTATCTCTCAACGGAACAATCCCTCCCCACAGCACATCAATAATGATATATGATGCGAAAAATAAAATGCGGAAAACTAATAAAGATAAAGCACATATATACACACCCAAAAATAAACAAACAAGTGCTAGGATTGACTCGCATAGGGGATATTCCTGTCCCCAGCAGAGTCGCCAGCTGTCACTACTGCAAAAAATCGAGGCTGGCAATGACAAAAGAGTCGCCACTGTGCGTTATTTATCCCAAGAGAGGGAAAGGAAACGCTCATAGAAAACCTAAAGAAAAGAGGGATAAGATCGTTCATTGCAACCAAATCTCTGGTTCAGGAGTCGGTTACGCAAGGGGAAGGTATTAGCACCCCTCACGTCCGTCGTACTTGACAGGATCCACGCTTGTTGTCTATCTAAAAGGGTGATTGAAACTATCTAGCTAAAGGCTTGAGGGAAAAAGAAAAAAGAAATGAATCGGCAAAGCAACGGCGCTTTGTGCCTACATATCTCATCTGAAATGAGAAGTCAGAGTCAACGTAGTTCGGCTAACTACGGGTGAAAAGGGGGAAGGTTGCTCGCCAAGATATCACGTCTTGTGCCTACATACTTTCATCTGGTATGAAAGATCAGAGAAAACGTAGTTCGGACTAACGGGGGAACACAGGTTTATTCAACTGTTTTTTAGGCCCGAGTAGGGTTAACAAGTAGTTCTAGCAGTTGGTGTATGCAGCTCGAGCATGGGAGACTTAGGAGTTACCGTTTGCGGTAGAACTAAGAGTTAACAACACTCTTGTTATGAAAATGATTTTCCAAGGTTAAAGGCCCCAAAGGGGAAAAAGAAATTTGAATGATTTTTGTTTTATGTTTTTTAGAGAAGTGTTTTTGAATTGGTTTGCAATTCATATCGCACTAGGGACTATGACTTAGGAGGGATTGCGTCGCATATCACCCAAAGGGTGCTATACTAAACAATCAAGCCATTGAAAGGAAACCCTTCAACAAGCATTTCCCAAGTAGCTTAAGGATTGTAACGTACAATGCTCATTAACCTTTATTATGTGTTTTGGGTTGTTTTGAGGTGAGAAGAGAAATGACACTAAAAGGGGGACTAAATCCAAGCCTAAAGTTGTCATGCAATGGTGATCCTAAGATTGAGATGAAAGGGAATGAAACTGTCCTAATGTTATCATGCATAGGATTGAACGCCTAATGTCTCTCCTACTCCCATCCTAAACTGAGGGACTAGGAATCCTAGGGGGATGATGGCACAAGGCCAAGTAAACAACAGATAAATCAATCGCAGATGAAATGAGAAAGAAAATAAAATGATGAATTCAAAATAAAAAATGATGAAATAAAATAAATAAAAAAACATGGAAAATAAAATAACATATTAAAAATAATAGACAAATGATTTTTTTGGGTTTTTTGGATATTTAAACTATTTTAAAAATAAATAAAACAAAAACAAGTAATAAAATAAAATAAAAATAAAAATAAAAGAAATGAAAACAAAATGCTAAAAAAAAACAAGGAAATGCTTCCACAAGGGGTTGAACCCTTGACCTCAAAGCTGCAGGCCCAAGACCTAACCATTCTAGCCAGCGGGCGCATGTGAAATTTGAAGGCAAGAGAAACATTAAATATGAAACATGGAAAATGAAAGAAATAAAAAAACAAAACGCCCCAAGCTGGGCTCGAACCGATGTTTCATGGCATTATGAGTGACTTATGGCAAGGCTTTTAACCACTGGGGTGGTGATACATCCAAGTATTATGCCACCCCAAAATAAACATAAGCCTAAAAATGCTAGCAATTCTGGGCAAGGCAAGCAAGCAAGAGCACAAGGCAACATCCTGAAAACGAGAACATCATAACTCACTCAAAACTCAACCACTTTTGACAAACTTTAGGTCTAACTTGCGTGAAATTTAACAAGGATTGCAATGGCATTATCAATTTTTCAAGATAGGGCACACAAATCAAAATTCAATAGCAGCTGTAATGTGAGTGTGTGATATGCATTTCGAAATCAAAGGACCAAACTAGATGCCTTTAAACTCATGTAATGGCCTGAGCAAGTTTCAAATATGTTTTTCATGGAATCTAGATGCAAAGATCTCACAAAAACACACCCAAACAAGATCTGGTATGCAAGTTGCAAGGTAAATCTTGGAAATGCAATTTGAAAGCCACAACTCAAAACAGAAAGAAATATGATCAGATGGAGATATGCGCCAGTTGCAAACACATGGTTCATGGATTCTTGATGCAAAAATCATACAAAAACTAGTCCAATCAAAAATTGATATGCAAGTTGCAACTATGACTTGTGATGTGCACTATGGTGGCTATGATGCAAAACAGAAATGATCATGGTTAAATGAAGGTGTGCACATCTTTCAAATATGTAAATCAATGATTCTAGATGCCTAGATCAGTCAAGAACAGCTCCAAACCAAAACTGGTATACAAGTTGCAATTATGGACCAAAATGCTTGATATGAAAAATAAGATATGTTCAGCATGCATACACAATTCAATCAACACACATTAAAAGGGTTCTCATCTGTCAAAACATGAATTCAAAATATCTTGCAAGATCAAAACAGATGGCACATGAATTGAAAGCATAAAACAGAAACTAGCAGCAGCTTGTACTCTTGGTCAAAACCAGACTTTCATGATAAATTCTACACACACACACACACACAATCCATACCAAGGCAAATTGATCTCAACACAAACTATACAAGATGTTATTAAAAGGTTGATCGTAGATCAAACATTATGACAACAAGTTGGTTATCAAAACAGCATGCATACACATATGGCTCAATGCACATAACAAATTTGCAAGTTAATGGCAATTTGGCTTGAGTTAGATAGTTCTAGCAGCTAGTATGGATTTGTCAAGACAACATATCAAACAAGTGTGCATACACATCAAGATAACTTGGCCTTAAACAAAACAGCCTATCAAACAAAACATGGAGATTAGTTTTTGCACAGCAGACATATCAATAGAAATAGCAGCCAGTTTTGGTTATCATACATATGATTTACACACCAAGACAGATTGACCTTAAACAAAAGGACCTAACAAGCTAATCATGGCAGTTGGTTTTGGTAAAGCAAACATGACAACATGAACAACATCAAACACCTCAATTAATTCATGCCTTGCAATGGAAGTTACCACACTATAGTAATGAATACAAGCAAGTTCTAACAGAAAACCTAGTTCTAGCATGCTAACCATTACAAACAACATGTTCTGTTTACAAACAAATCAAGACAAGCAAGATTGGCAAAGGTTGAAAACAAAGCATATCAGCATAGTTACAACAGAAAATCATGGCATGTTGATGCAAACATTCAACTTATGGACCAAGGATGCTCACAGGCCATTTTCAAGACAGAATGCAAACAATGCTTCATAAACCAACAGAACATACATGTAGGCTATCACAAATGACCACAAAACCAGGTATGAGCAAATCATGCTTGCAAACACAACCCTATTATAATGCCTAAGGATGACAGTAGTTGATGCAAAACAGAACAATGCCATCCATCAAGCAAACATGATTCAAAGAGTATCACAATCTCATGTTAGTAAACATAGGCCATTCACCATCAGCAGTTCAAACCAACCATAAAGACATGCTTAACATGACAAGGGTAAAGATCAAGTTTCAAGGCAAAACACCTCATGACAGACACAAGCCTTAAGACAGCAAAAAAAATGGTATTGGTCATCAACATTACATGAGTCATCCCAAATCCAACAGGACCAAACATCTTACAAGCACACTCAAAATATGTTATAAACCAATTTTGAGCACAAAAATGATTCAAAAGTGAGCTAGAAATGAAAATGACCTATGAGTTGAAAAAATGTACATGAGCTGAAAAATGCAAGAACAGAAATGTGCAGAACCAAAACCAAACTAGTTTTCAACAAAAACATCACATAAACACATATATGAGGGTTTCATTCCATCAAAAAGATCAAGACCTAAAGGAATATTGCTGCAATAGAAACAAATAAACATCTTCCAAACAGAAACAAAATTAGAACAACACTCAACCTTCAAAACAGTTGCAAGCCAACTTTCACATGTTCATACATGACACTTAATAGCATTTTAAGAGAAACTCCAAGTATGAACACAACAACAAACCATATTGCAATGATGATCATTAGAGTAGTACACATTTATGAGCAAACAAACAAAATAGGACAGATTCAAACATGAAGTGCATTGTATTCAAAACACATTGTAACCACTAATGCACATCAAACACATTCATGACAGTTTAAAAGGAGGATAGTAACTACCAACCTCTTGTAGACCCCCAAGCAAGTTTGTGCAGTATGGAAAACCTTGAAGCCTTCAAATAAAATCCAATCCAATGCCTTGATAAAGATGACAACCTTTCTTGCTCTTGAAGTAAACAAGTGAACCCTTAGGACAGAACTTGAAACGAGTGATGATGATGGATTTGTAGGTTATGGACAGTTGGTACATCATAAACCAAGGGTGTTTGGAGGCATACAATGATCAAAACAGGCCTGGTTAGTGTTTTGACAGATTTTGTATGTGAAGTCAAACTTTCCTTGGTTGAAAGTTGACTTTTGGGAAAATGAGGGTTTTGACTGGTTTAAAGGCTTAAACACCTCCTACACATCATTTGTGGATTGTGTGGATGGTTTATGGTTATTTTGAGTGGGTGAAAATGATTTTGAAAGGTGTTTTGCTCAAGGCATATTTTTAGGTATTTTGGAATGGTTTTCTTCACTTGTAAGAAAAGCAAATGCAAGATGAGAGCAAAGGTTTTCTCTTGGGTTTTAGAGTGCTCTGGTGTACCTTTCCACATAGAGGAAACCTCTATTTATAGGCAAGGAATGGTTTGTAAGAACACAGATTGTTTCTTCAGTAATATCTCTATGTTTTGATGATAACACTTATGAATTTTGTATTCAAGAATTATACACTCTAAATTTGTTCTAGACTGTTTGCCACAGGTACTAAAGAAAATATTCTTAAAAGAGCAAATTTGGATCTGAAAAATGATATTATGAAAGGCTTCAAAGGTTCAAGAGCATCTTAAAGGAAGATCTGAACGCTGCCTCCAGAAGAATCTGAGTAATGTCTACTAAAGATTCTGAAGCAGAAGCCTCTAAAGAATAGAAGACTCTGAGAGTTCAGAAGCTTAGTCATCAGAAGACTCTGAAGATACTGCGCTGCATAGTATTGAGAATCTGATATAGAAGACTCTGATCTAACAGAACTACACGCTCAAGCACACAAGCTGCATATACTCTGATTCAGCATAATTTGAAGAATATCCCAAGACTCTGAAGATCCAGAAGATCTCTACTCTGGAGATTCTGAAGATCCAGACTCTGATGTTGATAGCTGAACTTACTTAGTGAAGAAGATTTGAATATGTACGTTGGCATATCTCAACAGCTCTTTCCTCTTTTATGCTAGACACAAGAACACAGACAAAAAGGTTTTATCTATGCATTCCATTCTAAGGAAAGTTTCTGCAAAGTAAAAGACAAAAGGCACCAGGCTTTTTCAGCACAGCCTCCAATGTAAAGACAAAAGGCACCAGGCTTTTCAGCACAGCCTTCAACGTTGAGAAGACTTCATGGATCTAAGTGCCTATATAAAGAAGTCCACTCCATCTTCTTCAGTAACAAAACGACTTGCAAAATTCACTCAAAGCAAATTCTCTCAAAAGCTCTTATATTGTATTTGCTGTAACATTGTTCTTAAACTTAAGAGAAATATCACAGTTGTGATAATAGCTTTTTAGAAGCATTCTTACTCTTGTAATAGTTTTACATTGATTGTAAAAGGTTTCCTTAAGAGGATCCAGTTGGGATCAGCAGCTCTTGAGAAGACTAAGAACAGTTGTTCTTAGGTGTTACTATTGTAATCTGTTTGATTAAATAGTGGATTAAGTCCTTGACTGAGAAAGGCAAATCACTCTTGAGAGGGTGGACTGGAGTAGTTGAGTTCAACGAACCAGGATAAAAATAACTGTGTTTGAATCTGTGATTATTTGTCATACTTATTCAACCCCCCCTTCTAAGTATTTTTCTCACCTTCAGTTGGCATCAGAGCTCCGGTTCTGCATGTGCTACCACTTAACCGTGTCAGTAAAGATCCAGTGAGAAAAGTTACTTTGATATATATTTTGTTGTTACAATGGCTGATAATACAATATCCAACATCAACAGGAAATATGAAGAAAGGGATAGAATCAGCACAAAGCCTCCTATGTTTGATGGAGAGAAATTTGATTACTGGAAGGACAGGATAGAAAGTTTCTTCCTGGGTTATGATGCTGATTTGTGGGACTTGGTCATTGATGGCTATGAACATCCTACAAATGAGGATGGCAAGAAAATTGATAGAAAATCAATGACAGAAGCCCAGAAGAAGGATTTCAAAAATCACCATAAGGCTAGGACAATATTGCTTAATGCAATCTCTCATACTGAGTATGAAAAGATTACAAACAAAGAATGACTCATGAGGGAAATTCTCATGTGAAGGAGACCAAGGCTCTGGCGCTTATACAGAAGTATGAAGCGTTCAAAATGGAAGAATCTGAAAATATAGAAACTATGTTTTCTAGATTTCAGATCCTCACAGCTGGTCTAAAAGTTCTGGACAAGGGATACTCCACATCAGATCATGTAAAGAAAATCATCAGAAGTCTACCTACCAGATGGAGACCAATGGTGACTGCCTTGAAGATGGCTAAATATCTGAACATGATCTCTTTAGAAGAACTCATCAGCTCACTGAGGAGCCATGAAATTGAGCTTGAGGAAGATGAACCTCAAAAGAAAGAGAAAGGTAAATCTATTGCTTTAAAATCTAATAAATCTGCTAAAGCTTTGCAGGTTATTGAAGAAAGCTCTGAAGGATCTTCTTCCGAAGAAGAAGATGAATTATCCATGCTGTCCAGAAGGATCAACAAACTCTGGAAGCACAAGGGAAAGAAGTTCAACAACTTCAGAAAATCTGATCATAGAAAGGAATCTTCTGGGCACAGAAGATCTGGCAAGAAAGAAATTTTATACTATGAGTGCAAAGAACCTGGGCATTACAAGAATGATTTCCCCAAACTTCAAAGAGAAAAACCCAAGAAGAAGTTTGACAAAAAGAAGAAGGTTCTGATGGCAACATGGGATGACTCAGATGAATCTGAATCATCTTCTGAATCAGAAGAAGAATGTGCTAATGTTGCACTAATGGCCAGCATAGATGATCAGGAAGAGGAAATATCAGGATCTGAAGATGAATCAGACTCTGACTCTGAAGAGGTATTTTCTGAACTATCCAGAGCTGAACTTGTTGAGAGTTTGTCTGAAATGTTAGAAAGCTACAGCAAGATCAAACTCAAATACAAGAAGCTGAAAAGCAGTCTTGAATCTGAGATTGATCTTCTGAAGACAGAACTTGTTGAGCAAAAAGAAATTAATCTGAAAATAAAAAATGACTTTGAAATAGCTCAACAATAATCTGAATCTGAGACTAAGTCATGTGAAAACATTTTAGAAAAATATGACTCTAGCTTTCAGAGATTCCTTACTAAGAGCATAGACAAAAGCAAGATGGCTTCTATGATCTATCGTGTTAGTGGGAACAACAGAAGAGGTATTGGATATGAATCTTCCTCTGGAAGTAATCCAAAATCTGTTGATAAACTCTTCATCAAGAAGACACCTCTGTACTCTCAATTTAAGTTTGGTCACTTAAATGACATTAAACACACAAGCTCTGAGAAGAATACTTATGTGTTTAAACCCAAGGCAAGTCAGAATAAACATTATGTTGAAAAACAAAAGTTTAGACAAACCTACAAACCAACTAACCCTAAAGGACCCAAGAAGATTTGGGTACCTAAGAGCAAAATAATCCCTGTTGCAGATGTTCTTAGCAGCAAGGTCAGGACGCGAGTCATGGTACCTGGACTCTGGATGCTCACGACACATGACAGGAGAAAGGTCTATGTTCCAAAGCCTGGAACTTAGATCTGGAGGTGACGTGAAGTTTGGAGGGAACCAGAAAGGCAAGATCATTGGATCTGGCACTATTGGAAATGGTAAACTTCCCTCTATAACTAATGTATTACTTGTTGAAGGCTTAAAACATAACTTATTGTCCATAAGTCAATTAAGTGACAATGGTTATGATATTACCTTCAATCAAAAATGTTGTAAAGCTATTAGTCAGAAGGATGGCTCAATCTTATTTAGTGGTAAGAGGAAAAACAACATCTATAAAATAAATCTTTCAGAACTTAAGGTTCAGAATGTTAAATGCCTCTTGTATGTTAATGAAGAGCAATGGGTCTGGCACAGAAGATTGGGGCATATTAATATGAGACGTATATCTCAGATTAATAAACTTAATCTTGTCAGAGGACTTCCTAATCTGAAGTTCACCTCAGATGCTCTTTGTGAAGCATGCCAAAATGGGAAGTTTTCAAAATCATCTTTTAAACCAAAGAATGTTGTTTCTACCTCCAAGCCATTAGAACTACTTCATATTAATCTGTTTGGACCAGTGAAAACTGCATCCATCAGAGGCAAGAAGTATGGATTAGTCATTGTTGATGACTATAGCAGATGGACATGGGTAAAGTTCTTAAAACACAAGGATGAGTCACACTCTGTGTTCTTTGACTTCTGCAAACAAGTCCAGAATGAGAAAGATCTTAAAATTATTAAAGTCAGAAGTAATCATGGTGGCGAATTTGAAAATAAACATTTTGAAAAATATTTTTCTGAAAATGGCATTGCTCATGATTTCTTCTGTCCTAGAACTCCACAACAAAATGGAGTTGTAGAGAGGAAAAATATAACTTTGCAAGAAATGGCCAGAACCATGATCAATGAGACAAATCTGGCAAACCACTTTTGGGCAGAAGCAATTAACACAGCTTGTTACATTCAGAACAAAGTGTCTGTAAGACCTCTTCTGAAAAAGACTCCCTATGAATTGTGGAGGAACAGAAAGCCCAACATTGCTTATTTTCATCCTTTTGGATGTACTTGTTATATGCTTAACACTAAAGAAAATCTTAACAAGTTTGATTCCAAAGCACAGAAGTGTTTCATGCTTGGTTATTCTGAACGCTCTAAAGGCTACAGAGTATTCAATACTGAAACACAGATTGTGGAAGAATCTATTCATGTAAGATTTGATGATAAGCTTGGCTCTGAAAAGCCAAAGCAGTTTGAAAATTCTGCAGATAGAGAAGTGATTCTCACAGACTCTGAAGGATCAGAGGCAGAAAAGGCTAAAGAGAAGGAATCTGAAGCAACTCCAGATGTTATTCCCTTATCTTCTCAATTGGACAACTTACACATTTCTGAAAGATCAAATGTCAGAGGATCTTCTTCCAGAATCAAGGCATCTCACCCAGAAGATGTGATTATTGGAAAGAAAGATGATCCAATCAGGACAAGATCCTATCTCAGAACATCCGAATCTTCATTGTTTGGCTTAGTGTCAATAATTGAACCAACATCTGTGGATGAGGCTCTGAAAGATAATGAATGGATTATTGCCATGCAAGAAGAGCTAAATCAATTCACCAGAAATGAAGTTTGGGATCTGGTTCCTAGACCTAAAGGATTCAACGTTATTGGAACAAAATGGGTCTTGAGGAATAAGTTGAATGAAAAGGGAGAAGTTGAAAGGAATAAGGCAAGGCTAGTTGCTCAAGGTTACAGTCAACAAGAAGGTATTGATTACACTGAAACTTATGCTCCTGTTGCCAGGTTAGAGTCTATACGTTTACTCATTTCTTTTGCTGCACAGAATAACATCACTCTATATCAGATGGATGTTAAAAGTGCCTTTCTTAATGGTATTATAGAAGAGGAAGTATATGTCCACCAACCTCCTGGTTTTGAAAGTGAAAACTTTCCAGATCATGTTTTTAAACTAAAGAAATCTCTCTATGGTTTAAAACAAGCTCCTAGAGCTTGGTATGAGAGGTTGAGCAATTTCCTTCTGGAGAAAAAATTTATCAGAGGAAAAGTGGATACAACTTTATTCTGTAAAACTCTTAAGAAAGATCTGTTGATTTGTCAAATATATGTAGATGATATTATTTTTGGATCAACAAATATTATGCTTGGAAAGGAGTTTGCTAAATGTATGCAGGCAGAGTTTGAGATGAGCATGATGGGAGAATTGAGATTCTTTTTGGGAATCCAAGTCAACCAGACTCTAGAGTGCACTTACATACATCAGACCAAATATGTTAAAGAGCTTCTGAAGAAGTTCAACAGGGTTGATAGTAAGATGGAAAAGACTCCAATGCACCCTACAAGATCTCTTGGTAAGGAAGAGGTAAGTAAGAAGGTAGATCAGAAACTCTACAGAGGTATGATAGGATCTCTTCTATACTTGACTGCTTCTAGACCAGATATTCTGTTTAGTGTCTGCTTATGTGTAAGATTCCAATCAGATCCTAGAGAATCACACTTAACAGCTGTTAAGAGGATTCTAAGGTATCTGAAAGGTACTACTAACATGGGTCTGTGTTACAGAAGATTTGATGAATTTTCATTAGTTGGATTCTGTGATGCTGATTATGCTGGAGACAGAGTTGAACGTAAAAGCACTTCTGGAAGCTGTCAGTTTCTTGGAAGTCATCTGATCTCATGGTACAGCAAGAAGCAACCCACTATTGCACTATCAACTACAGAGGTAGAATACATTGTTGCTGCTGGATGTTGTACGCAGATGCTCTGGATGAAGAGTCAGCTAAAAGATTATCAGATCTATGAGAGTAATCTTTCTATCTTTTGTGATAATACTTCTGCAATATGTTTGTCAAAACATCCAATCTTACACTCTAAGGCTAAACATATAGAAATTAAACATCACTTCATTAGAGACTATGTTCAGAAGGGTGTAATAAATCTAGTTTTTGTTGATACAGATCATCAATGGGCTGATATTTTCACAAAACCCCTTGCTGAAGATAGATTTAAGTTCATTCTGAAAAATATTTGTATGGATTTTTGTCCAGAGTAATATTTATCAGAGGCAACTTATCAGATGCAAAATGTTTATAGATCTGAAGTATTTCATCTGATTATTTGTTCATTTATCTTTAATTGATTTATTTGTGTGAAACTCTGAACTAACAAACTTAGAAGATCTGAACGTTGGAAACGTTTCATTTCTTGAGAGATATCAGATGCACATACAAAGCAAACACGTGTCACTCAGTATCTGAAAAGATGGAGTGCTCTACTGAATTGACGTTTGAGGTACTGCTTTGAAAATCTCATTTTTCTTGGTTTTCCCCCCATTTGTCATATCTTTAAATTGAAATGATTATTTTCATTAAATGCTGTGTAAACGTGCGTATGTGTCTGTTGATGTGCCCAATGTTTGAATTTTTGGTTTTCTATAAATACCACCTATCACACCATTTTTACACTTTTCACACTCACTACACATATGCGTTTTTGTTCTCTCTTCAACCTCTACCAAAACCCTAAACCCAAATCAAAAGCTTCATCTTCTTCAATGGCTTCTACATCAAATGCTGCTGAAATCTCCAACAAAAATATAATGTACAAGAAACCAGAACGCACTCTATTTACTCCAATTGTGGATCTTGAGATTCAGTGTGAAAGCTTCATTGATCTTGAATCAATAGAAGAAAATGGGTTTGACCTAACAACTTCCATTAAAGCTCAAGGCTGGGAGAAGTATTTTGAAAGACTGATGGGTCCTGTGTACCCAACTCTTGTGAAGGAATTCTGGATTCACGCTAGTGCTGGTCCAAAGTTCATTCACTCATCTGTCCTTGGGAAGGAGATAGTGATCACTGAGAAACTAATCAGGCAACTGTTCAGTTACAAAGGATCTGATGGTGTTACAAACCTAGCTTCTGCATGTATTGATATGGCTAAAGTGTATGAAGAGGTTAGTGTAACTGGAACACCAACAAGTAAGGTTAAAGATCTGAAACCTATCTATAGGATCTGGGCAAAAATATTTATGAGTACAATCTTTCACAGAAAGTCATCCAACTCACCAGACTATGTGAGTTCAGAGCATCTGTACTTCATGTACTGCATCAGCCAGAATATTAAGGTGGATCTGCCCTATCATATATTCAGTCATCTTCTGACTCATGTCAAAGAGACTAGAGAAGAGGTCAGAGCTAAAGCTGGGAAAGTTAGAACTTGGATACCTCTGGGAAGACTTATTTCAGACATCCTTATAGAAAACAAGTTGGTGAAGCATCTGACAGATGCAAAGATTACAGAGGATTTGTCATACATCATTGGATCTGAGATAAACAGACTTACTCTGAAAAGAATGAAGATCATTTCAGAGCTGAATGGTAAACTAAGGAAGATAAACTCTGAGGAGGTCAATGGCAGAAGGATACCCATAGAAGATTTTCTAATGTTCAGTGCAGATGAACTAAAAGGTATTGTCTGGGCTTACATTGCAGAGTGTCTGAAGGAAGGAATTCCTCTACCTGCTAACCTTGTTCAGAAACAAGGAGAAGAACTGCCCAATCTGATGAAGGAAAGGCGTAGTAAGAGAAAAGCTGAAGAAGGATCGGTTCAGAAGAAAAGGAAAGTATCTGAAGTTCCAAGGAAGAAGAAGAAAGGAGTAAAGAAAGCCAGAATCAATTCTAGAGATGCTACTCTAGAAGAGATAAGAGACACTACTAATCAGGTATTAACATCTGATCCTACACCTGCTGTTCATTCACCCCTTTCATCACCTCAACTCTCTCCAAACCTTAGACATAGAACTTCTAAACCCAAACAATCTGCAAACCTTTCATCTGAACCAGTACATTCACAACCATCTTCTGTATCAATTCCCTCTGAACCCCAACCTCATACTACATCTGAACCACCTCAACCTACTTCACAAAATATTCCACAACCAGAAATTTTCTAACCAGATGTAATCATCTCAGAACCAAACCAACCAGAGACTGTTCAATCTGAACACTCTGCACAACCAGATCTACCAGAAGATCCAAATCTTTCTGAAGATATTCTGAATATCCAACCCCTGAATCAATCAATTAACATTTCTTCAACATCTGTTCACTCAGAAGACTCTTCTGATTGTGAATCATCTGATTCATCTGAATCATCTGATTTTGAACTAGAATCTCTAAAACAACCTCGTTCTGACATTGCTATGAAGGAACATGTTCACATTTTTATGTTTCAAACTTCATCATCTGAAACCCAAACCATCCCTCAACCATCTGAAACTCATCCATCTGAAAACCAAACCATCCCTCAACCATCTGAAACACATCAATCTGAAACCCAAACCATTCCTCAACCTACTGAACTCCCTCAGTCTGACACCCAAACATCTCAACAAACACCACCTCAACCACAACCATCTGAACCTACCCCTGTTAACACTCCTAATCCTAACCCCTCTGAACAGTCAGATCTAGGATCATGTGTTAATGCTATGTTTGAAATATTCAAGAAGGAGATAGATTCTGAATATGCTCGTGTTAAGGACGTGTGCATGTCAAGTTTGGATCCAGCTGTTTCAAATGCTGCTTGGAAACGTTTCATCTGGATGTTCAACAAGGCTGCTTTAAAAGTTAGAGCTAAATGTTCTAAGCTTACAAAGACTCAGTTTGCAGAGTTGATCAAGATAACTCTGATGAACATTCCTCCTCCTCCTCCTGTGTTGCTTCTGGAAGCTGCTCCTCCAGAGGTTCCTGCATCTGTAGTGGTTGAACAAGCTTCTGAAGAGAACCAGTCTGATAAGAACACTGCTGCTACTGCATCTGCTTCTTCTTCATCTGTGGTCACAGAGCTTGCGAATGATGTTAAGGAAATAAAAGATTGGATGGTAAAGCAAGAGAAGACAACTGATGAGATCAAGATCTGGATGTCTAAGCAAGAAGAGTCAACAGCCAAAATGACAGAGCTTCTGACCCTTATTGCCTCACGCCAGACTTAGTCTTAGTTGATGTTTTTGCATATGTTATTGCTTCTGTTGTTTTCTTATTGTTGTGTTATGTTTTTTGACATTTATCTGTTTGATTGTGAACTTTGATATATTTAAAAGAAGGTTGATGTTTTTGCTTCTATATGCTTCTTTTCTTCTGTATCTTTATGTCTTTAAAAATCTTTTTGATTATGACAAAAAGGGGGAGAAAAAGAGAATCTGATTGTTCAACCTATAAGCAATTACTAAAACTGAAATTCAGACATTTTATTAACTTACTTTGAATTTAAGTCTTTCAGATTACATTGATATATCTGACATAATTCATTGAAGTTACCCTGAGACTTTTCCAACCAGAACCTGATCTTCAAAGCAAATCTGAGTATTCAATCAACTCTGATATCTTACTCTGATATCTTTACTCTGAAAGATAATTCAAGCAAGATGATAACCAGGCGCTCTAACTAAAGGAAGTCATAATTATCTGGTATCAAGATTTGATTCTGAAAGTCAAACCTCTTGCATCAGGCTCTGAATCTGAAATATACTTAATCAAACAGGGAAGTGTTTTCTTCTATTAGAGTATTTATTTCAGGGGGAGATTGTTAATCTCAGGGGGAGTTATAATTCATACTTTTTATAGAACAAAATTTCTCATGTTTTGTCATCATCAAAAAGGGGGAGATTGTAAGAACACAGATTGTTTCTTCAGTAATATCTCCATGTTTTGATGATAACACTTATGAATTTTGTATTCAAGAATTATACACTCTAAATTTGTTCTAGACTGTTTGCCACTGGTACTAAAGAAAATATTCTTAAAAGAGAAAATTTGGATCTGAACAATGATATTATGAAAGGCTTCAAAGGTTCAAGAGCATCTTAAAGGAAGATCTGAACGCTGCCTCCAGAAGAATCTGAGTAATGTCTACTAAAGATTCTGAAGCAGAAGCCTCTAAAGAATAGAAGACTCTGAGAGTTCAGAAGCTTAGTCATCAGAAGACTCTGAAGATACTGCGCTGCATAGTATTGAGAATCTGATATAGAAGACTCTGATCTGACAGAACTACACGCTCAAGCACACAAGCTGCATATACTCTGATTCAGCATAATCTGAAGAACGTCCCAAGACTCTGAAGATCCAGAAGATCTCTACTCTGGAGATTCTGAAGATCCAGACTCTGATGTTGATAGTTGAACTTACTTAGTGAAGAAGATTTGAATATGTACGTTGGCATATCTCAACAGCTCTTTCCTCTTTTATGCTAGACACAAGAACACAGACAAAAAGGTTTTATCTGTGCATTCCATTCTAAGGAAAGTTTCTGCAAAGTAAAAGACAAAAGGCACCAGGCTTTTTCAGCACAGCCTCCAATGTAAAGACAAAAGGCACCAGGCTTTTCAGCACAACCTTCAACGTTGAGAAGACTTCATGGATCTAAGTGCCTATATAAAGAAGTCCACTCCATCTTCTTCAGTAACAAAACGACTTGCAAAATTCACTCAAAGCAATTCTCTCAAAAGCTCTTATATTGTATTTGCTGTAACATTGTTCTTAAACTTAAGAGAAATATCACAGTTGTGATAATAGCTTTTTAGAAGCATTCTTACTCTTGTAATAGTTTTACATTGATTGTAAAAGGTTTCCTTAAGAGGATCCATTTGGGATCAGAAGCTCTTGAGAAGACTAAGAACAGTTGTTCTTAGGTGTTACTATTGTAATCTGTTTGATTAAATAGTGGATTAAGTCCTTGACTGAGAAAGGCAAATTACTCTTGAAAGGGTGGACTGGAGTAGTTGAGTTCAACGAACCAGGATCAAAATAACTGTATTTGAATCTGTGATTATTTGTCATACTTATTCAACCCCCCCCTTCTAAGTATTTTTCTCACCTTCATGGTTTGGGATAAATTTGTCTTTTGCATTTTGGAGGGATTTTGTAAAGTGAAATTTTGTTCAATATTGTGGACAGCTGCAAATCCAAGCTTTTGGCTCTAGTTTATACATAAATCAAGTGGCATGCATGACAAAGTAGTGACTGAAGTATGGCTAGAGAGTAGGAGAACTGCAGTTGCAATACTTTCTTCCATAAAGTTTCTCTTTCCTCATTTCTTCCATTAAAATAATGCAACTTGCTTCCCACTTGCAAGACTCATTAATCCTCTTGATTTTCTGCATTTCTTCACATCATACTCTCTAAATAATAGATAGAAACATGATCTAATGGTTTAGAATGGTTCAAGTGATCAAAAAGTGAGTTTATGAAAAAGTGAAAATGTTGAACTCATGTGTTAAAACCTCAACTTGCTGAATTCATAACTCTCAACTCATAAGGGATATGGAGGAGTTCTATTATATTTTGGAAAGCCCTCATGTAGCTCTACAACTTTCATGCTTTCATGATCCTCAGGTTCCAAATGGAACTAGGTCAAAAATCCACTCTAAGTTGCTGAAAAACATGCCTAAAAAGTTCAATAACTTAGAATTTTTCTAAGTTATTTTTCCCTCTTGTAATGAATTTGGCCATAACTCCAAATCTATGCATTTTATGCTCATGGATCACTGTGGGACTTTTGTAGGACTTGCCTAGAGCTTTCCAATGAGCTTTGAACCAACTCAATTGGATGTGTGGTTAGGGAGTTATGGTCTGGCCCCTTTCAAAACCCTAATTCCCGATTTTTGCGATTACTCCCCAATCCTTGATCCAGTGGTCATGAAACTTCATGGGTAGGTTCAATATGCCATTAGGAACATTTTCTATTCACACTTTAAGGTCAAATTTCTTATGATTGCAGAGTTGACTTTTCAGTCAACCAAATGATCGATCAATGACTACCGAGTCGACTGTTGTTGTTCTGAGTCTTTTGAGGCCTTGAAACTTCTTGAGTACACTTCACCAATCCATATGAACTTCATGGACCATGATCCCCCCATTGGAACACCATTTAAATCAAAAGTCAAACTACAGTTGACTTTTTTCCCCCAAATCTTTTGATTTTCAATTGAGTGATCAATTGAAGCTCTTATGATTAAAATTGATGGTAAATATTTCATTACCAAACACCTTAGGACATATGTAGATCCATGGAAACAAGTTTGCTTGAAGAAACAAAATTTATCCTGATTAAAATTGAAACCCTAATTTCACCCTTTTTGCTTGTAGCCACTTGCACTTGGTATAAACACTCGGATGAGCTCCACGATGACCCTCAAGGTCTCCAATGAGCTTAAATGACAATCTCCCTCCATAACCATGGACTTGTGGTCTTCAGATGACCTTCAAATGGCCTCCTAAACAGGAGGTGACCCACATACATATTTCTGCTTATCCAAAGGGCTTTGACTTGTCTCTAATGATGATAACCACTTGATAACTTGAATACAAACCCTTGATTAGGTTTAGAGCCTTTGGCACATCCCTCTTGTTACACAAACATCTCTTGATCCCCTGTAAAAATGCAAAATGCTATGCAATGCAATATGCTAGAATAATGAAATGAAACATAAACCAAGTAAAGAAAAGGTTGGGCAAATTTTGGGGTACAACAGTTTGCAATCAAAGTTTATCCAACCACAGAGCCAAGGAACTACAAATATAAAAAGAAATAATGATAAAAGGAAATAAGCAAGCAAGAAAGATAAACAAACACCCAAACATGTGAAGGAAACAACCTATATTAGGCTTGACTTTCTTAGGGGTGAACAAGTCCCCAGCAGAGTCTCCATCTGTCGTACCTCGAAAAATATGATCTTCACAATACATAAAACAAGGGTTGCATGATCATGGATGGACTTATGAGAGTCTCCACCGAACTTTATTTATTCCCATGAGGGGAAAGAGAAAACATCGATAAAACCCACGGGTACAAAGATAGGGTATGGTCATCGCAACCATGTTGGGTTCGAAAGTCGGTTATATAAGGGGAAGGTATTAACACCCGCTACATACACCGTACTCGATGGAAACTATCTAAGTTGTCTAGGCATGAAAGGTATACGATACCTCTAAGCTTGCTAAGGGGAAAAACAGATGACTACTTGGGAAAATAAGAGATTTTTATTATTGAGTTCGTTTGAATTTACAATCCAATGTCTACATATCCCAGAGGGAATCAAAACTCCATACTTGTTGAAAAATTTTGGTTTATTGTGTGTTTTTTAATGGATGATTCTAAGTGACACGCCCTTTTTGAAAAGGTTTTAAACGAAAAAGTCTGAAAGCAAAAAAGGTTTGGATTTGTGAGGTGTTTTATTAAAATTTGAAAAAGATTAGAGATACGTATCACACTAAAGTTTATGACAACAGGAGTGAGTATCTCTTACAAATGATCCAAGTGTATCACGTACAAAATACCCTAAGAAAAGGTTAGGAAAACTCTCGCTCATCTTTTCCTATGTAATTAAGGCTCATGGCGCGCAATACGTATCGTATTAGTTAATTATTTTTTGTATTTTTATGAAGAAATTTTTTTTTTATAAGAGGAAAAGGAAATCTACCCTAATACTATGGGCCTAAGGTTAAGACTGAAGGGAAAGATCCTAATCTTATCATGCAAAAGATCAAGACCTAAGATCTAACCTGATTCAATTTATCAAAGATAAAATTTAATCAAGAACCTAAGAGAACATGGAAATGAACCACTTAAGAGCACACATTAGGACTAATTAACAGTCATTAATAAAAAATATCAAGACTTCTTATGAGGACAATTGGTCAAAGTTAACATCAAGATTGACTAAGGAGGCTAACCAAGGTGTCCCTAAAATCAAATATGCCCTAGCCACTGGAAGTAAATATGTTGGTATAGTGATGTCATTTCCCTGTACTTTCACATTTAAATTTTGGACCACACCTTATGCTTTCATATTCTGTCTATTACCTACTAACACATTACATTTATGAGTAGGCTTCACTGGCAGACCCAAGCAATGTACAATTCTTGGCTGAACAAAACTGTCAAAACTACCCCCATCTAGGAGTATAGAAACATTAATTGGTCCAATAAAACCCTTAAATCTAATGACACTAAAACTGGTAGCTTTTTTTAGAGCATTCAATGAGATATGATGCTCAACATATTGGTCAATATCATGTTCGTACTTTGATTCAGATTGTGTGAGCTCGGTGTTGTTTTCTTGCCCATCTTCAAGTGCTAAGAGCATGAGTTATTTATTAGGGAATTTGTAATCAAAAGAAAATTTCTCATTACAAAAATAGCAAAGTCATTTTTCCCTTCTTAATTGCATCTCAGTAGGGGAAATTCTCTTAATAGTTGGATTTCTTTGGAATTGATGTAAATATACATGATATTGGCAACTTAAATAATGATGGCTTGAATGATCTTGAACTTATCAATTGTAACTTGTATTCTAAGTAACCCATAAACATGGACCTTACATCATTGTATGATTAATAGCTTGATGCTTTTGACAACCTTGAATATTTGAACTTAACTTGAACCTTGGTTATTTGAAATGAACTTGAAATGGTGAAGTTGAAGTTTGGAACTTGAAATCTTGAAATGGACTTGAAATTTTAATTCGATCTTAAAATGGACATGGATGATATGGACTTGAAATTCCACATAAACCACAATCTTTTATTGATGTATATCCACAAGCTCACATCAAAGATGAGAACCCTAAGATAATGATGAACTTGAATAACATATTTGTTACTTGAATCCCAAGAAATCCACTCAAGACATCCTCCTATTGAATCGAATTCTTGAACAAAATAAATGCTTAAGAACTTGATGCAATTTGATCTTCTTGAATCAATGAATCCATTAGCCTTCCATTCCATGTTTGTCTTATGAATCTTAATCTTCCATTCAATCACAAAGCAAGCACATTCCATATGATAATATCTTAATCCATGAAATGAGGGCACATTCCTCCCATCTTTTCTTGAAACCAAAGAATCCTAACAAGAGCTTTCCAACACCACAAACACACAAAAGACCTCATGACCTAAACCCTAGGGGATCAGGGTCAAAGGCCAAATGACCATCCACATGAAGATCAAGAAGCAACATAAAGCTAGGTACAAGAAAATAAACAAGGTAGGACAAATTTGGGGTATGACATATACTCGAGTCGTATTGCAAGGACTCTCAAAATGATTTAACCAACCAAATGAAAGGGGGGGAGAGAGGTTTAATGTTCAGAACTTAAATCAAAGATGATTAAGTTAAAATCAAAATTGATAAATAAGCTAATGTACCGTATCAATTTCTGACTTATCATCGACTCTTATAATTTCAATTTTCTAAGAGTATTCGATCCTATTTGATTACAATATGTTAGACGATAGGATTCGATCTAAAGGGGGTGAATAGATCACAAATTTAAAAAATAAAACTTTTGGCAAAAATTGTTTTTAAAAGTTTTATGGCACATCGGAAATAACCCGAATAGAATCGTCTAACAGAACTTACTATCGCAAAGTTTGAATATGCGTAACATAAACCAATTAGGATGATAATGAACACAAATTTTTCAACAATGATTAATTCATGAATCAATTAAATGCAAATCTATTCGTAAAGTTTATTTCCAATGAACGCAAATCAATTAAAATACTCAAAGACAATTTATCGAACATTTTGTGTGCGATCGATAACAATTGGAAATTCAATTTGTTTTGTTGATGTTAAAAGTCAATCACAATCAAAGTGATTATGATTATATCAACAACAATACTTTAAAAGATGATTGAAAAAATTTTCCGATCAAATTGATCAAACAACTATGAACTCGATAATTTGCAAGAACAACAATTAAAGATATATATATATATATATATATATATATATATATATATATATATATATATATATATATATATATATATATATATATATATATATTGATCAAGTCACGAAGACCTCCTCATCTTCAAGGTTTCCGCTCAATAGGATTAATTCCTAGTACACACTTGTTGAATCCAAGATTCCTGAACATGATTCACTGTCTCGCGCTACTCCCTTGCAAGGAATCACCTAGTCCCAAGGCCTTCACTCGGTCGAATTTGTGTTTGCGTGATCTTGTCCAAAACCTTTAAATCCTAATGATCTTGAAGGAAAACCCCAGCTTGGTTTTCTCATTTAAAATACACAAAGATCCCAACCCAATATTCTCGGTTACATCAACCTAATTTGATGTTATCAACCCTAATCTAGATGGTCACCTAATCAAAAAATAATTGTGTATGCATAGAAAAAAGGTTGAAGATCATGGGAAAACTTTGTAATTGTAGTTTCGTTTAGGTTTTACATTAGTACCTTACTAGAACCCCTGAATAAATGATGCATGTATCAAGTATTTATAAGTATGTGTCAGCCCCTCTTTCAGCAAGTTTGGAAGTAAAAGGAATGTAAAAGGAAATGAAAAGAATGCAAAAATTCAAATTTTCAGGCCAATAGGTCGACCTATAAAAGGTCTTAGGTTGACCTGAACTAGTCAACACATGGAACAAAATCTACGGGCTTTAATACTTCAACATATGCGTCAACCTATAGATTGCATAAATTAACCTATACTGTAGACATATTTGTATAGGCCGACCTTTAAAATTTATGTGCCAACCTATGCAGTTAGCACATAAAACAGGCTTTAAAAATGAGTTACATAAGTTTACCTGAAACTCGTATAGGCCAACCTATAGATCTGTTTTTCACACGAAACCTTTTCTAAATAATTTTTAATGCATGAAACCTTTTCTAAATCAATTTTAATACATGAAATGTATTCAAAATCATTTCTAAATTATTTCCAAAATGATTTTATGCTTCCTAATGCTAAGATGCATATCTAGAATAAGAGGATACCATCTAATATACATTAATGTTATACTATCCTAGTTTTGACATCATCCAAAATACAAAGTAGCACTAACACAATACCTACTTACAAGCGTAATTGGTATTCTATGATGTATGTTCCTGATTTCTGATTTAAGCAGGCGCGGATTAAGCAAACGCGACTTAATTAAACGTGATAACGAAAAAGCTACGCTAACGTGGTTATAGTTAAGGATCATACATAAAATCGAATTTAATCAACTCTATCCTATAGCCACAATCGAATTATGCAAACAAGTTTATAGGAAAAATTGAAAGGAAATCAAAATTAAACTAAAATTTATAAAAACCTCAAAGTGGAATCTAAATACAGCAGATCGACTTTTTTGGGAATTAGCTTTCGATAGAATTCGTAATCCCTATTTCTTAATTTGAGAATGCTAAATAATAAACCTAAAACTACTAATTTGTTAAAATATATCTAGGGAATTCAGGCCTAATAGCAACTGACCCAAAAAAAAGAAACAAAATCGGCCCAAAAACTAAGTATTTTCTTATGTCTGAATCAAAAACGAATTATGTGACTCTTCTACACTACGAATTTGCATCTCACTTCAACATGAAAATTGTACCTTATCCTCCCAGCTTTCTAAATCATATCAGAACGCGTCAATCTGATTCTTGTAGCTAAAGTTATGACCTGTACAACAAGAAGGTGTAAATAATTATTTATTCAGAAAATAAGCAGAACTCAACTTAACTTTTAAAAAACATATTAAAAGAAATTAAAATAATGTTAGAAGTTATATAAAAGTTTTAGCACAAAGTAAAAGATAGTGTATTAAAATACACTGATCAAATTCTACCATACTTAAACTTTTGCACTCCGAGCAAAATTCTAAAATCAAAATTCAAAAAAGAAAAACAAGAACAAAACAGAACATGCAATTTCAAAAGTTTTAAGAATGACAAAGGGCAAGAAAAATTATAATTCTAAGCTTCAAGAATATGACATTAGTGAGTAACTTTTTGTAATAGTCAAAGTAGATAAGAAGATTGTCTACCAAAGAGCACATCATAAGTAGCAAGTTCCTCATAAGATAAAAATCACTAAACTCTCAAGTATTTAGGTTGGTTGTTTACACTTAAAGCACAACATGAAAGAAAACACTACCATAAGCTTGAAACGACTCTAATATCTACACTTGAAATACATGCACATAAAGATCAAAAGAAATTCATTTGGGTTGTAACTTGGCCAAGGTAAGGGTGCGATAAATCCTTAGGGGTACCATACAAAAATTCAAAGGTTTAAAAGAAAATTCAAAGAAACTGCGGGAGTTGAACTAAGTGAAACTTCATTCACTTTCAAACAACAACCTGGCAGCTATTTCTCTTCTCTTTTATCTTTTTATTTTTATTTTTTTCATAAGGAGTATATATGTATTTCATCCTTCTTTTCTTTTTCCATTTTTTTTCTTACTGCCAACTTTTGAAATATCACAACTATATCAATTCAACCTCACACAACTCAAAACAAGACTCTTTTAACCTTTTGAATATGGTTATATTGTAACACCCTTTTCTACCCCGCAATTAAATGGAAAAATATTCACATTTATCAAAGTAAAATATTAAACTCAATAAAAATCACCTCAAAGGGGGTACATTTCTCAATAAATCAAATATAGGTCAAGACTCCATAAACAACGGGTTTTTCCAAAAGATATCCAAAATTGCTCAAAAGGAAACGGAACTCAAAAAGGCATAATCCAAAGTTTTCCTTGTATGGAAACATAATCAAAATAACAAAATCAAATAAAATATGGTTTAACTCAAAGACCCCAACCCGATGTTACACTATCAGAGCAAGACCATCTAAGTTAACCAAAATGGCTAACAACTCAAAACTCCAAAAAGATCCTCAACGACATCCACGGTTAAACCTGGTCATTTGCACGTTACCCACGTAGAGGCAGCATTCAAACAGGCAGGGTAAATAAAACGATTCATAATAATTAATATAGGAATCCAATATATAAAATGACATTATTTTAATCATCAAGGAACATCAAAGGTCATAATATCATAAATTACACCAAATTATCTCATAAATGCAAATGCAAAAAGACTCATGCATGTGGTACCAATCATCACAGCTCGATAGAAACTGGGCCATCAACCCTCCATAGATCCCCATCAATAGGATCGATTCTACTCGAGAACCGGAGCACATCAAAATATCTCACATCTACACAATGGGACTAAAGCCAAAGAAATCAAGGTCCTGAACTGAAGTCCGGATGCACATGAATGTATGATGCACACGTCAATAATCATCCTCATAATAACATCATAGGGGCATCATCATTCATCAAAATCATCATCATCAAAATCATCATCATACATCATGTCAGCATAAAATCATCAAAAATCATGGAAATATGATCATAGTTCATCAATCATTACATCATAGGAATCATCATATAATCATGTACACATCACATAGAATTCACAGTCATACCCATATTAACTCGTCAAAGAAATCACAACATCAAAACATCAAGGCATCACTGTACAAAATCAGCATTCACGAAACTCTGCTACGTTCGTTAGCAAGTTCGTTGTGTGAGTCTGGGGCGAGTTTATTTGTTGTGCGAAGGATTCTTCAATGTGCGAGTCTGGGACGAGTTTGTTTGCTGTGCGAAGGATTCTTCGTTGTGTGAACACGCGATTACAGCAAAACGCTGTTACGCACCAGAACCTAAAATCAACCCAAAAGTCCAACGGTTCACTTCCCCAATAACCCAAAAATATCCCTAAATCATTCCTAAGGTACTACGGCGATAAAGGAAAAAAATCTACGACTTATTAGGCCAATCCCGTATCATATTCACGCTCTAATTCTCATAATTTCCTTACAACTACACCACGGTCATTAGAGTTTCTCACAATCTAATTACCCTACATGGTTGAAACCTTAACAACAGATTTTGGCCACGAAGGCCTACTTTCCCTCAAACCCAAATCGACCTCAATCTTATCAGATCATTAATTCAAATCCCTATGGTAAAAACCTCAATAATAGATTTTGGCCACGAAGGCCTAATTTCCTTTATCTCAAAATCAACCTCAAACCCTTTAAACCCTTAAATCAACTTTAAATACATTCAAGTTACATATTAAAAATAATGAAGGCAATACTCCCCATACCTTAATTGCCGACTCTAAGCGTTCTCCTTGATTCTCAGAAACCTTGCGAGGCTTTTTCCTCAATTTTCTTTCTCAAAGCTCTGGCCTTTATTTCTTCCCTTTTCACGGTCCAACAAGAATGAATCATAATTCCCTCAAAAATCCTTTTTTGTTAAACCTAACTTTGGGCCTATAAATTGAGCTTTTCCAATATTACCCTCACTAACTCCTCCTTAATTGTCCAATTTTCCCCTAGTTAACCTATATTTATTTAAATTAATAATAATACTAATATATTCATATTATATACTATTATTTAAATAAATGACCAAAAGTCCATAATTCTCAATATTTCACACCAACCACCGAAAATCACCAAAAATACGAATATTTATATTTAATAAATTAAATAAATATTCCAATAAATTTGGGGTGTTACAAATATCATTGTTTTTCACTTTAAGCTTGTAATGAGTTATAAGCCAAAAAAATAGAATAAATAGGCTCAAAGGGACTTCAAACAAGGGATGATATTATTAAGGGTTGATTTTTTGGCTAACTGGCTAAAAAAAATATAAACAACTCGCCTTTATCATATCAGTGTGCACAAGTAATCAACAATTTCAAAAAGAGTCAGATCAAGTTCTAGAGACTAACAAACATGACTAAAATCACACAAGAAAGAAAGAGATGAGTGAAGTTTGAGAAACACAAGAAATGGGGGTTTGAATTGAGTTTCACATTTTGTCCCGTTTTGTGGAATTAGATGAATAAATATAACAATGACAATAAAAATAAATGACAATTATATTTATCCTGATTCACGGTTAACGAACTTACTCCAGTCCACCTCTCGAGGTGATTTCGCCTTATCACAAGGACTTAATCTAATAATCATCAACTATTACAACCATAATGGAGGGGTATTATTGGAAACGTATTCCAATAGCAATATCCCAATGTTCACATGAAGGAATGGTCAACATCACTGTTTAAAAAGTTGCTCTGGCACCACCTTTTCGAGGTAGAGGTCACAGAGTTTTAGTACTATTATATTCAGCTTAAAACCATTTTTATCTTCCATTTTCTAGCATCTTCAGAGGCTTCAGATATTAACTTGATGAAGCGTGTTGTAGAAGAGTCTTTCTTTGTGTAATCTTCAGAACCACAGTCTTTAGAATCTC
This sequence comes from Lathyrus sativus, assembly GCA_963859935.3. Taxonomy (NCBI): domain Eukaryota; kingdom Viridiplantae; phylum Streptophyta; class Magnoliopsida; order Fabales; family Fabaceae; genus Lathyrus; species Lathyrus sativus. The sequence continues at coordinate 438,292,888 of OZ012741.1, read as the reverse complement.
AGATCTTTGTTCAGCAGAACCTAGTCATAAGAATCTTCAGCACTTAGTTTCTTAGAAGCATTATATTCATAGTATTCAGAACTTTTTCTATTAGAACCTCATCTGCAGAGTCTTCAGATTTCATTAAGCACACTTTTGTCTTCAGCACTTTGTTCAATCAGAACCTTGTCTTTAGAAACTCTTCAAAACTTGATATTTATAAATGATTTCTTCAGAATCTTCAGAGCTTTGTTCACCAGAACCATGTCTTCAGAATCTTCAGAGTTGTAACAATAGAAATAACATTTCTTGTAAAGCCTTCTAGGCTTACTTATAAAGTATCTATCAGAAACCTCATTACTAACATTCCTTAGAACCGTTGCATTAGAAGTATTTCTGAATCTTGACTTTATCTTATACACATAGGTCTTCTTCCAGAGTGTTAATAACAGAGTTTGATGACGTCACACGTCTTCTTATCAGAGTCAGAATCATATTGACAATAACCATACATTAGACAGAAACCATATCATATAGAATTGTTCTCTTAGATAACATGTGCAATTATTATCAAAACTCAAAGGCCAGATGTAGAACCAAATCTTGTTCTTACAATCTCCCCTTTTTTTATGATGACAAATAATGTACTTTGATAAAAAAATCGTATAGGGTAATCACCATAAATTCACAGAGTCAGGGATAAGATTAATAGGCTCCCCCTAATTCTGTTACTCTCAAAATTCATTTATGCTTGTTCAGAGTCTCCCCCTGATCCCAAGACTAACAAAATGATTTTGAAGTAGAATCATATCAGCAGAGAAGGATTACTTCTTAGTGACATCTCATCAAAATCTGACTAGAATTGGCTGGTCTTCATCTCAGAACCAAGCTTGCTATCAGAATACTGTAGACGTATCAGAACCTGATTTATCTTATCAGACTTGATGTCTTGCATTATATACCAAAATTTGGTAGATACTTTCTTATATGCCACGCATCATGTATCAAAACCAAATATTTAATATCTTAGCACAAATCACCAGCTGGTGTACATATCCTTATGTCATTTGGTGGTTCAAAAACCAAATATTTTCTTTAATGACCAAGAATTGATTTGATCTCCAAAAAAATTATATTCCTTCAAAACTAGAGTCTAGATACCCTTTGAAGTTTGGATACCAATTGAATTTTAGATACCATTTTAATCAATTTGAAGCATTCTTTCAGAAAGTTAACAACTTCTGACAAATTTTGGGTATCTACGTGAAACTTATGGATATCCTTTCTGATTGTCCTTTGCTTCTGATACTTTAGTGGTTAACACCAGATATTCATATATTATCAGATCAAGCTTGTTTATGATTCTTCTTTCTTGTACATGTTTTCTGATGATTATATCTTTTGATCTCTTGTACAAATGCTTCTGATATCATCTTCTTGATTATTAACTTCTGATGCACATCACTTGCTTCTTGATCATATCTTTGATATTTTATCAAATACAAATTATGTATTCTGCTATGTCTTGTCTCTTTTGATAAAGTCTTCTTCAGTATACTGATAGCCTGTTTTATCATACAGTGAACTTTTGCGAAGTTCCTGATTAATTCTCAAACATATTAGAAATAAACATATTTGCAATATATTTGGGATGAGATTATTTATATTAGATATCAAAATAATATATCACTTTCTCCCCCTTTGTCAGAAATAAAAAAGGTATAGAAAAGAAATCGACCAATTGAAACGAAGACAAACATAATGACAGAAAAAGAAAATTTCATTAATATTGATTAAGATAACAAAGATAGACAAAGATGGTATGCTAAAAATATGATAAAATAAATAAAGCAAAAAGTCATCCTATAGTGCCTAAGGTTTAGGGTTAGAAAAGGTTATTTGAAACAGCTGAGTGACCATATCCAAATTGCTCTTGTTGACTTCTGCTTGCTCATCAATTTTTTGCTTTGAGTATCTTCTGTTCTTTTTGCACATCTATTAAAGTATTCAATACATGATAGAACATATATGGTTTAGAGGAATGCAGCTCATCAGATTGAGCTTCTTGATTCAAGGAGGTTTCTGTAAAATCCTTTTCAATGGCAACTTCTTCAATTTCTTCTTTCTCCTTCGTTGAACTGTTTTCACCAACTGCTCTCTTCCTTTTTCTTCTTTAGCTTGTTTCTAGATTATGCACTGCAGATGTCCTGATTATTCCCAACTTTTCCATATTTTCACTATGGAAGTATTTTCCGTTACTCATTTCTAGTGCTACTGGAGGGTTTATCAATTCTATAATATTGTTCTCAGTGAGAATAACAGATATTAACCTTCCATAAGGAATCCAGGTTCTTTGATTTTGTATTATTCTCTTTGAATGATTGATAGAATCAATTAGGTAATTGAAGAGAAATGTCGGTAGATTGACTTTGTTTCTTTTGGCCAGATAGAATAACATGTACTTTAGATTAAAATCCACTTTTGCTGGATTTTTCTTTGGTGAATGAAAAATGCTGCCATAAATGATATTGAGCCAGATTTATAGATTATCATACATTTTTGAGGCTAAGTTAAAATCCTTACCATATTTGAATATGGTAGGAGTGATCACTAGAATCTGCTCAGAATAACATAGTCTGTTATTCAGCATAGCTTCCCTTCTGTTATGGCAGTGATATCTAGTGTTGTCATGAGATAGAAGTTTAGCAATGTCATCCAAACGAATGTTTATGCCATGACCTTTAATACTTGAGTACACAATAGTGTTGTTCATAACATTGGCATTTTCCCAAAATTCCTTTACAAGTTCTAGAAAGGTTAGTCCTTTAAGAAGATCGAACTATGTTTTCCAACCTTGAATCTGAAGCGTTTAGGAGAAGTCAAAACCATGTACAGTAAGATCTCTGAAATCCACATTACGTTCAAAGATAACAGATAGTAGTTTAATTGGTAGAGCCAATGTGATTTTTCAATCAACGTTCAGACGATTTTCCAAGCGTTGTTTTTGGAGAGCCAAGCTTTGATTCAGAGACATGTTGTTTTCCATTTGAAGAGGGTGAAGGCACACACAATTTAGGGTTGAGAGAACAAGAAGTTTTGAAAGATAAAAGTGTCACAAGATGTAGCGTAGGTGTGTGATATGATGTGAATAAAAATAGAGATAATTATGAGTACAAGGGAAAAGAAACGATTAGGGTAATAACTACTAGCATATAATTCCAAGACACGTTTAGTCATTTAGGGTAATAACTACTGAGCATGGATTACACAAAGATAAATGTCTTAAAAAGAGGCATAACTTCTTCACATACCTTGCGATATGTTAAAGGAGTTAACTTCTCAATTCCCAACGGTTATATAGATCTCAACCGTTTACATGATTGAATACTCTTGTAGAGTTCCATCTGTAGATGCTTCTTCATAATCACCGCATGTTCAACTTCTACTAGAATCATTCCTTCTCTCATCACCTATCTTTGAGCATTGTGCATAAACACAAATATCTTTATGAATTCTTGAACTTCCATTCTGACGGATGAAGGACATCTCTCCCGATGTTTGTCTTATCTTGATCATTAGAGAAGAGTCAAGTTTTGTCTCTAGTATTTATCTTGAAATCATGCATCTTCTATCTTTAAGAATATTTGTCTCTAGAAAGCCACTAGCTTCTCAATTCTTAACATATACTTTTGAAATATTTGTCTCTAAAAAGCCACTAGTTTCTCAATTCTTACCAAATACAAGTCCATAAGGATACATCCATATTGGTGTCTTTAAAGCTATTCTCTGAGTCCAAAGTGCATTTTTAGACGACAACTTCAGTTCTTCCTATTTGGATGCACCATCTTTTATAAATTTGGTTGAATTCCTTGTTTGAGATCTCAGTTTGCTCATTAGTTTGAGGGTGATATGCAGTAGAGACTCTGTGCACAGCTCCATACTTTCGGAGCAAAGCTTCCATGGTGCAGTTATAAAATTGAATGCCTTGGTCACTTATGATCGAGCGAGGTATTCCTAACTTGCAAAAAATATTAGACCTGTAAAATTTGCAACAATTTTAGAATCACTAGTCCTAGCGGGGATAACTTCTACCCAGTTTGAAACGTAATTAACAACAAGTAAAATGTAAAGAAAGGAACGATATACGAAAAGAACCCGTAAAGTCGATTCCCCAAACATCAAACACCTCACAAAAAATCATAGGTTGTTAAGGCATTTCACTCTTACGAGTAATGGATGTACCTTCTATCTGACACTCTTTACAAGTCCGGTAAGTCTCATACGCATATTAAAAAATAGTGGGCCAATAAAAACTTGAGTCTAAGACTTTTCTTGCAGTACTTTAAGGACCAAAGTGTCGTCTAACTTGAGAAGCATGAGAAAATTATAAAATAGATTCAATCTCATAGTCGGAGATACATATCCTAATTACCTGATCACTACCAAATTTCCACAGATATGGATCATCCCACACATAATATTTTACATCACTTTTGAGTTTGTGAATTTGTGTCATAGATGCACCTGTAGGAAAAACTCCAGCAATAAGATAATTAACTAAATCTACATACTAAGGAGTTACCTCACACAACTATAAAAGCTTCTCATCAAGAAAGTCATCCTAAATGGGAAATGGATCTTCATCCCGCTCTATTCTGCTCAAGTGGTCAGACATTATGTTCTCAAAGAAAAACAACTATCTTGAAAAAACCTCATGGCTTCCTTCTATAAGCAAAGGTGTCGCATGAGCACGTGTAAGTTATCTTTTTGTTGATCCTGAGGTGCAATATGGATCTGAAAGTAACCTGAAAAATCATCATGAAAACAATAATATGTTTTACCAGCCAATCGTTACTTTTAGTGCTTTTTTCTTTTAATTTGATTACTTTTAAATTTTTTTTCGTATCATTCTCATTTAGCTATTTTTATTTTTACCATTATTATTAACACATTATTATTAGTTTAGAATTATTTTTATTATCATTAATATTATTTTAAACTTTATTCTTACTATTATAATTGTTATTATCATTCCTAGTTTATTTTAATTATTTTTGCATCATTATAGTTATTATTACCATATCATTTAAAAATTATTTATATTATTATTAGATTTATTTTATTTTTATTAAATTATATTAATATATTAGAATTATAGCATTAGTATTATTAGTTTAGCAATATTAGCATTTTTATTAAAATATCTTACTATTATTAGTCACTAGCGTCACACACGTAAAAATTTAAATTATATTTTTTTATATAGTATTAATTTTTAAAGGAAGTTAATAATAGAAAGTTGGATAAAAAGTTAATAGTGATAAGTTATGTGAAAGATGGTAGTAGTAGCTTCAATAGAACTTATTGTGTAAAGTAAGAGTAAAATTGGTGAAAAAAAATAGACTACGCCAAAACACCATGTTTTGCCTTTATATATGTTATAGATTATTACTATTTTTATTTTTATTTATAATTTATACTATTAGAATTGATTTACATTCTTATTATTACTTATTTTATTTTATTATTAGATTTATTACTATTAATCATTATTAGTATTAGTTATTATTTTTACGGTACTATTGTCATTATTTAGTGTTATTTGTTTTATTGTTGTCGTCGTTTTTATTTTATTTGTCAATTATTAGTTTTAATTATTAGATTATATTTATAATTATTGCTATTTAATCTATTTTATTTTCATTTATATTGATAGGTTTAGTGATCTGACCTGATCAGAAGGGGATCGCTGGCTGCCACGCGTCTTTGACTTATTGCCTGCTCACCGGTGTTGAAGAAGAGGAGGGGGTGTACCTGCAGGACACTCTGATGCCAAAGTAAGCGTATGAGCAGAGCGGACACAAGTACAGAAAAGGGTAAGAATAGATTATCTGACCCTCTTGTGAAAGAGGTATTTATAGAGAGACCCCAGCGCAGGGCCAACGGTCATTTGAGTTGGGCTGGATGGCCAGGCCCAACCCAAGTGACTGCTAGGGCTTACGTGGCATAGTGAAGACCAGGATGTGGTCTTCGCCCTAGTTCAGCTGTCCCGTGATCTCCGGAAAGTGGGTTTGACCTGCTCTTTTGGAGGTGGGCAGTTGGTGGATGACGTGTCCCCGTGGAGGGGAGCACGTGGAGAACGTGTGAAGGACACGTTATCCTGCCCGATAAGGGAGCAGGTTCTGCCCACGGGGGGAAGTTCTGCCCGACGGGGGCCGTGTCTGGTGGACGGGGAGTCTTGTGCTCAACATAGATGAGGAAGGTTATGCCCGCGGAGGGACATTACCTGCCTGTCGGGGACTCTGTGCCCGACGGCTGTGGCCCAAGCTGGATTAGGCTTGGCATAACATTATTGGGCTGGGCCTGCCCGTTCATGCCGGGGCCCAGGCCAGAACAGGAGCCCCTCAAGTCGTAGCTCCAGGGGAGGGAGCGAGGACTTGATGACGTTGTGCTGGGGAGGAGAGATTAACCTGAGGAGAAAAACCCTCCAGCTCGTGTTCCGCGGGGACGCGAGTTCGCGAGTCCTTCCATGTCCTCGGGTGTCCGGGATTGAGGACACGTGATGGTGGGGAGATGTGAAGGGACGCGGCTGTCAGCCTTCGCCATGTGTCAAGCGCTGGGTGGCTTCTAGGGCGACTACCCTAGGGTACTCGAGTGCCTAGCGATGCTTCGAGTCCTGTGCTAGGATATAAGTAAGTGAGCCCCCGCTCATTCTCCACTTTTCTCATTCTTGCTCTCAATCTCTCTAACTTGCCGCCTCGCTACCGTCTGATATCTCCATCGCAGCAGCCGCCTAGCACTCTGCCGCAGATCGAAATATAGTAAGTTTTTCTTCTCCTTTCTTTTGTTTTTCCCGTTTGTTTTAGGACCGTGATCGGGGCACGTTGAATGCCCCGAGGAGAGGTGTGGGTCTCTGCCACTGTAGGTGGGGCTTTCTAAGGTTTTATAGTGAGCGTTCCGAGGAAAAACGCCTAGTCCGATGAATGCCCCGGGGACAGATGCTTACTCCGATGAACGCCCTGGGGAGATACGCTTATACTAATGAACTTCTCGGGGGGTACGCTTATTCTGATGAACGTCCCGGGGAGAGTGGGTAGATTAGGTTAGGTAGGTGTCCTGGGGAGACGGTAGGATTTGAATAGGATGGAAGGGTGAATTTGATCTTTGTCATCGAATTCACCGTTACCTTCTGCTTTTCAGGTGTTCATGACTACGTTGGTCCCGGGTGAAGGTGAGAAAAACACTTAGAAGGGGGGGGGGGGGGTTGAATAAGGGTTTTAAAACAATTTGGTAGATAGAAAAATAACACAATATTTTTATCCTGGTTCATTTGAACTCAAACTAATCCAGTCCACCCTACCAAAGTGATTTGCCTTTCTTAACAAGGACTTAATCCACTATATCAAACTGATTACAGTGTAAACCACTAAGACAACTGTCTTAGTCTTCTCAAGAAAATCTGACCACAACTTGGTCTTCTTAAGGAAATCTTTTACAAAGATAAACTAACAATTTGTGTTTAAAGTTTTGCTTCTAACAAGCTATATCACAACAGTGATGTTTACACAAAATTAAGAACGAATATGAAAACTGTTAATCTTGAAGAATATTTGAATGAGAGCTTGTGAGTTGTATTTCTTTCAATTGATTCGTCAACATTGGAAAGATGTTGAAGCTTGTTTAAATACTATTTCAAGTCCTTGTCTCAAAGACTGTGCATTGTTGTACGTTCTGATGCCTCTGTTTCCTTTTTGTCTTCTATTGACTTTTCCTTTCCAGGAAGGGAATGTTCAGACATGTGCTTTGTGTCTGAATTCTTGTGTCATGCATAAATGAGGAATAGTGCCGTTGGAGCAGACGTTGGGATTAGCAACGGATCTTTTCTTTGAGCTGGCATCTTTTCAACTGAATAAACATATCCTTCAATTAATACTAACATCAGATCTTCTGATGTAGTTCCTTGTTCTTCAGATCAGAGTCTTGCAACAATAGTGCTAAAGCGTGAATGTTACAATCAACACAGAATTGAATATCAGAGCCTCTGTACTTGCAGCGTGAAGTACTTCCAGATTCTTCTGAAACAATGTTGTACGCTTTTTACTCAAATTCTTCTTAGTTTCACTCAGAGTCATCTGTAGCAGATCAGAATCTCTTCAGGCAACGCTCAGAGTCTTCTGAAATGTTGCTTCTGACGCTCAGAGTCTTAACGTTCTTTTCAGTTGCAGATGTAATTTTTGCTTCCAGATGAATATATAATTTAAGATCTGAAACAAAATTACTTAAACACAATTAGAGTATATATTTCCTTTATACAAAATTTCATTTATGTTATCATCAAAACAATGAGATATATTAAACACCAATTTGTCTTCTAACAATCTCCCCCTTTTTGATGATGACAAAAACATAGGAAATTTTGTTCAATAATAAAAAAATTATAACTCCCCCTGAGATTGTGAATCTCCCCCTGAATTGAATACTATAAGAAAAATAAATACTTCCCTTTTTGAATAAGTATTCTTTTATGAATCAGAGCCTGGTTTATTCTTTTCAAAATCAGAGCCTGGTTTGGATCTTGATTTGGATCAGAGCCTGATTTAGGAGCTTTCAGAGTAACTTTTATGAATTAAGTCAGATGCAACGTTATAGTTCTGAAAGACTAAAATTCAATGTTAGTTGTAATTTATTATGTGTGAATTCCATTCTAGTAATTGTTTATTTGAACAATTATAATTTCCATTTTCTCCCCCTTTTTGTCATATCAAAAAGAAAAAACTTTTTAAGACACAAAAGAAAAACAGAGAAAAACGAATATGATAAAACAGATAGAAGCAGAAACCAAACAGATGCATTGATAAATAAAATATTCAGAGGATAATCATATAAGCAGAACAAACATAATGTGCACAAACCACAGAAAAACAACTAAGGTTGACGAGAGGCTATCATCTTCAGAAGGTTTGTGATCTCAGAAGTAGATTCTTCTTGCCTAGCCATCCATGTCTTAATTTCATCTGTTGTCTTTTCTTGCTTAACCATCCAAGATCTGATCTCTGTGTTGCTGGCTTCAAGCTTAGCAAATTTTTCTTCAAGATCTGGATTCTCTTTCTTGACTTCAGAAGATGCAGGAGCAGATGCAGACGCAGTCTCAACAACCATAGCAGATGCATTCTCTTGAATCACTGAGTCAGATGCTTGATTCAGAACCATCAGAGCAGACTGATTTGACACTAGAGTTTCTTCAGCAACAGACGCTTCTAGAAGAACATCTTCAGACTTAGATTCTTCAGTAGGTGCATTGTCCAGAGGAAGAATTAGAGATCTACTCATATTCATAAGAGTTTGTCTGATAACTTCAGCAAATTTTACCTTTGCATCACCAGAGCAAATGGTTCGAAGGTTTGAAGCTACAGAATTAAATCTTGAAATGAATCTGTTCCAAGTGGCTTCAGAAGCATCTGGGTTCAAACTTGACATGCACTCCTTCTTGAAAGTAGACAACCACATGTTTAATTCCTTTTTAAACCCAGCAAATAAAGTACTAACATTCATCCTAGGTTTAGGTTTCAAATAGTTTTCTAGAGAGGGTGTTTTGGTGGTTTCAGATGTGGAGGGTATGGAAAAATAAGGAATGATGAAAAGAGGACGAGGATATGGTGTAAAAGGTTTAGTAACAGTCTTTGGTTTAATAGAAGAAGGTATGAATGGTTTGATTTTATGTACAGATGGAATGACATCAGAAGGCATAGAACAATATGGAACAAAAGCTGATGTATGTTTTGGAGTTGACTGAGAGAGGATAGGTTCAGATGAAATGGATATATCTGGTTGTTTTGATTCATAACCACAGAGTGAAGGGGGTGAGTTCACTTCTGAGGGTAAATCAGATTCAGAAGAATCAGATGATGCAGAAGTGTGACAGGATGTCGAGGAAACGTCAAAAAGAATTTTCAAGGGTTGAACATTAAGAATATCAGAATCAGATATAAATGATTTAGAAGTTTTAGGTTGTGCTGGTTGAGGATCAGAGGGAATGGGTTCTTCTGGTTGTGGGTTAGAAGGGATATTGACAAAATGAGTTGGTTCAGATAAATTAGGTTGAGGTGGTTCAGAAGAAGTTTGTTCAGATATATGAACATTTTCAGAAGGTAGAGGTTCAGAAGGAATGGGTTCAGAGTCATGAGGAGGAGAAGGTGAGGGAATAGGTTCATAAGGAGGGGGATCAGATGCTAGTACTTCTTTAACAGTTTCTAAAAGGGAATCTAAACTAGCAGAAGGAGGGTTACCTTTTTGTTTCTTAACCCGCTTTGGCTTTGCAGAAGCTGCCTCACTAAAAGCTTTCTTTTTTGGCTTAGAAGATCCTTCTTATGAGACTTTCCTTTTCTTCCTTTGTTTGTCTCCATAAAAATCCGGTTCAGGTTCGCCTGCTTTCTGAATCAGATGTTCTAGTAGAGGAGTTCCATCTGCTAGGCAAGTTGCTATATAGGCCAGAATAATTTCCCTTGGTTCATTAGCGTAGAACAGAGGGAAATCGTCTACAGGGATCCTTCTCTTGCTGACCTCTTCAGAGTTGATCTGTTTAGGTGCAGAAGTAAGTTCTTATACAACCCTCATCCTCTGAAGACTTTTACCATTCAGAGGTTTGCCAACCACTGAAGCTAATTCTTCCTTCATTCCAGCTTCTGTCAGATTACCAACTAAGCCATTCTCAGTCAGAATATCTGAGATGTGTCTTCCCATTGGAATCCAATTTCTCAACTTCTGATGCTTAGTTCTGACTTCTTCTCTTGATTATTTCACTTGAGTCCAGAGGTGAGTGAAAAGCAAGTAAGGCAAATCAACTTTTATGCCTTTTCCCAGATAATACATAAAGTACAGCTGATCAGAATTGATGTAATCTGGAGAATTTGTAGACTTTCTGTGATGAATGCAACCCAGAAAGATCTTAGCCCAGATCTTGTACTGAACTTTCAGATCCTTGATCTTGTTAGAAACTTTTCCAGAAGTAAACACTTCACTGTATACCTCATACATATCCAGATGATTGGAAGGTAGATTGGTAACACCATCAGACTCTTGATAACCTATCAGCTTACGAATCAGATCTTCTGTAATAATGATCTCTTTTCTTAGAACAGAACAGATAATGAATTTAGGGCACACACTTGCATGAATCCAAAATTCTTTGACCAGGCAAGGATAAACTGGACCAAACAGTCTATCAAAATATTTAGTCCATCCTTGTTCAGACACAATTTGACGCAGATCAAACCCATTTGCAGCAATACTTTCTAAATCAACTAAAAACTCACTCAAAACTTCAAGTTGATCCACGGGAGTGAGGAGTGTCCTTACTGGTTCCTTGAATGGAGTAGGACCCAGATTGGATGATGAAACTGCAGCCATTGATGATTGAAACTGTTGTGATGTTGAGGAAGAAGTTACCATTGTTGTTCTTGCGAGACATAGGGTTCTTCTTGAGGATTTTGGTTTGGGAGAGAAGACAAAACAATGTAGAAGGCAGAAATGCATAAACGTGAGAGAGAGAGAGAGAGAGAGAGAGAGAGAGAGAGAGTGTGTGTGTGTAAAGTGTGAAATGGTGTTGTGTTGTGCCATTTATAGAGAAAACAATTAGGGCACATATTCAACAATTAATGCATTTAATAAATTAAAAAGAAAACAAAAGGTCACATCAAAAGAATAATAATTAAAAGCATTTAATGATCTGACAAGCGTGGGGAGGAAAACGAGAAATTGAGAATACAAACAGTACCTCAGAACAGCGTCTCATTGTATTACACTCCACCTTTTCAGATTTCGTGTGACACGTGTTTGATGTAGATATGCCTCTGAATCTCTTAAGAATAAGAAACATTAACAGACGCTCAGATCTTCTGAGACTTGTTAGTTCAGAGTTTCTCAAAAAGAAATAATGTACTAAAATAAATAATCAGAAGAATTACTTCCGAACATAGACATTACTCATATTTCATCATAATAAATTTTCTTCTGAATAATAGTTTTATTCTGGACAAAAATCCATACTAATATTCTTCAGAATAAACTTAAACCTATCTTCAGCAAGGGGTTTTGTGAAGATATCAGCCCATTGATGGTCTGTATCAATAAAGTTCAAACTAATAATTCCCTTCTGAACATAGTCTCTGATAAAATGATGCTTAATTTCTATGTGCTTTGCCTTAGAATGCAAAATTGGATTCTTAGAAAGGCAAATAGCAGAAGTATTATCACAGAAAATAGAAATGTTACTCTCATGAATCTGATAGTCTTCTAGTTGACTCTTCATCCAGAGCATATGTATGCTACAACCAGCAGCAACAATGTATTCTGCTTCTGTTGTTGATAGCGCTATTGTGGGTTGCTTCTTGCTGAACCAAGAGATCATATGGCTTCCCAGAAACTGACAGCTTCCAGAAGTACTCTTACGCTCTACTCTGTCTCCAGCATAGTCAGCATCACAAAATCCAACTAATCTGTATTCATCAGATCTTCTGTAACACAAACCCACGTTAGTAGTACCTTTCAGATACCTCAGAATCCTCATAACAGTTGTTAAGTGGCATTCTCTAGGATCTGATTGGAATCTAGCACATAGACAGACACTAAAGAGAATATTAGGCCTAGAAGCAGTCAAGTACAGAAGAGAACCAATCATACCTCTATAAAGCTTCTGATCTACCTTTTTACTAACCTTTTCTTTACCTAGTGTGCTTGTAGGATGCATTGGAGTCTTTGCTACCTTGCTTTCTGACATGTTGAATTTCTTCAAAAGTTCCTTTACAAACTTTGTCTGATGTATGTAGGTTCCTTCTGGAGTCTGATTCACTTGAATTCCCAGAAAGAATCTGAGTTGTCCCATCATGCTCATCTCGAATTCTGCCTGCATGGATTGAGCAAACTCCTTTCCAAGCGTAATATTGGTAGTTCCAAATATAATATCATCAACATAAATCTGACAGACTAGAGTGTCTTTCTTAATTGATTTATGAAAGAGAGTAGTGTCAATTTTTCTTCTGACAAAATTATTTTCCAGAAGGAAATTACTCAACCTCTCATACCAAGCTCTGGGAGCTTGTTTTAAGCCATAGAGTTATTTCTTATGTTTGAAAACATGTTCTGGAAATTTTTCATTTTCAAAACCTGGAGGTTGATGAACATACACTTCCTCTTCTATAAAACCATTTAAGAAGGCACTTTTAACATCCATCTGATACAGAGTGATGTTATTCTGTGCAGCAAAAAGAAATAAGCAAGGGAATAGATTCTAACCTTGCCACAGGAGCATAAGTCTCTATGTAATCTATACCTTCTTGTTGATTGTATCCTTGAGCCACCAGCCAAGCTTTGTTTCTGACTACTTCTCCTTGCTCATTCAGCTTGTTTCTGAAGACCCATTTAGTTCTAATGATGTTGAAACCATTTGGTCTTGGAACCAGATCCCAGACGTCATTTCTGGTGAATTGATCAAGCTCTTCTTGCATAGCAAGTATCCAATCATTATCGTTCATAGCCTCATCCACAAAAGTAGGTTCAATGATAGACACCAAACCAAACCGTGACGTTTCAGAAGATCTGAGAAATGACCTTGTTCTGATAGGGTCATCCTTCTTTCCAATTATCATCTCTTGTGGATGAGAGGATTTGATTCTGGATGATCCTTTAACAATTGGTTCTTCAGAAATGTTCAAGTTGTTCATCTGAGCAGCCAAGGGAGTAGCATCTGGCGTTGTTTCTGGTTCTTTCACTTGAGCTTTGTCTGCCTCTGAGTCTTTAGAGTCTGTGAGAAGCACTTCTCTCTCTGCAGAAATTTCAAACTGCTTTAGCTTTTGATTGCCAAGCTTATCATCAAATCTAACATGAATTGATTCCTCTACAATCTGTGTCTCAGTATTGTATACTCTGTAGCCTTTAGAGCGTTCAGAATATCCAAGCATGAATGACTTATGTGCTTTAGAATCAAACTTGTTTAGATTTTCCTTAGTATTCAACATAAAACATACACATCCAAAAGGATGAAAATAAGAAATGTTGGGCTTTCTATTCCTCCACAGTTCATAAGGAGTCTTCTCCAGAAGAGGTCTTACAGACACTCTGTTCTGAATATAACAAGTTGTATTCACTGCTTTTGCCTAAAAATGGTTTGCCATGTTAGTCTCGTTGATCATGGTTCTGGCCATTTCTTACAATGTTCTATTTTTCCTTTCTACAACTCCATTATGTTGAGGAGTTCTAGGACAAGAAAAATCATGTGCAATGCCATTTTCTTTAAAAAAAAATTCAAAGTATTTGTTTTCAAATTCTCCACCATGATCACTTCTATCTTTAACAATTTTAAATTCTTTTTCGTTTTGGACTTGTTTGCAGAAGTCAATGAATTCAGAATGAGACTCATCCTTGTGTTTCAGGAATTTTACCCATGTCCATCTGCTGTAGTCATCAATAATGACTAATCTATACTTCTTGCCTCTGATGGATGCAGTTTTCACTGGTCCAAACAGATCAATATGAAGCAACTCTAGTGGTCTAGAGGTTGAAACAACATTTTTTGTTTTGAAAGAAGATTTCAAAATTTTTCCTTTCTGACATGCTTCACAAAAAGCATTTGAGTTGAACTTCAACTGAGGAAGTCCTCTGACCAGATTGAGCCTATTAATCTGAGATATACGTCTCATACTAATATGACCCAATCTTCTGTGCCAGACCCATTGCTCATCATTGACAGACAGAATGCATTTTACATTCTGAACTTTAAGTTCTGAAAGATTGATTTTGTAAATGTTGTTCTTCCTTTTTCCATTAAAGAGGAATGAGCCATATTTTTGACTGACAGCTTTATAACATTTTTTATTGAAGATTATGTCATAACCATTGTCACTTAATTGACTTATGGACAATAGATTATGTGTTAATCCTTCAACAAGTAAGACATTAGAAATGGAAGGGAGTTTACCATTGCCAATAGTTCCAGAGCCTATTATCTTGCCCTTCTGGTTCCCTCCAAACTTCACGTCACCTCCATATCTAAGCTCCAGTCATTGGAATATAGACCTTCTTCCATTCATGTGACACGAGCAGCCAGAGTCCAGGTACCATGACTGGTGTTTCAACTTTGTTGCTAAGGATGTCTGCAACAAAAATCATTTTGTCCTTAGGTACCCATATTTTCTTGGGTCCTCTGGAGTTAGTAGGTTTGAAATTCTTTCTGAATTTATTTCCCTTATAAGCATCCTTTTTCTGATGGAATTTTGGTTTATTAACACAGATTTGTTCTGATCAGAACGTGTGTGTTTAATATCATTTAAATGACCAAATTTGAAATGAGTATATAGAGGAGAATACTTAATGGTCAGTTTATCAATAGGTTTTGGATTTAAATCCTTCCTAGAAGGTGATTCATATCCAATTCCCTTTCTGTTGTTTCTGCTTACGCCATAGATCATTGAAGCCATCTTGCTTCTATTTAGGCCTCTGGCCAGGAAACTTCGGAAAGCTATAGTCATACTCTTCTAAAATGTTTTTAGAGCATGATATAGGTTCTGAGTTAGATTTCTGAGCTTTTTCTAAATCATTTTTTTTATTTTAAGATTGTTTGCTTTAAGCTCAACAACTTCTGATCTCAGCTGATCATTCTCAGATGCAAGACAGCTTTGAAGCTTCTTGTATTTGAGTTTGATTTTGTTGTAGCTTTCCATAATTTCTAATAAACTTTCAGAAAGTTCAGCTCTACTGAGTTCAGAAAATACCTCCTCAGAATCTGATTCTGATCCAGATTCAGCAGCTTCTTCGTGGTCCTCCACATCAGTCATTAGTGCTACATTAGCACACTCATCTTCTGATTCTGATGAAGATTCAGAAGCATCTGAATCATCCCACTTGGCCATTAAGACTTTCTTCTTCTTTTCAAACTTCTTTCTGGGTTTCTCCTTCAGAAGTTTGGGACATTCATTTTTATAGTGGCCAGGCTCCTTGCACTCATAGCACACTATATCTTTCATTCCAAATTTCTTATGTCCAGAAGAATAGCCACGCTGATCAAATCTTTTGAAGTTTCTGAACTTCTTTTGTTTGTGCTTCCAGAGTTGATTAATCCTCTTGGACAACAAAGACAGTTCATCTTCTTCTTCTGAAGATTCTTCAGAACTCTCTTCAATAACATGCAACGCTTTAGCAGATTTGTTAGATTTTAAAGCAACTGACTTACCTTTCTTCTGAGGCTCGTCTTCCTCCAGATCAATCTCGTCACTCCTTAATGAACTGATCAATTCCTCCAGAGTGATCTTATTCAGATCCTTCGCAAGCTTCAGAGTTGTCACCATTGGTCTCCACCTTATTGGCAAGCTTCTGATAATCTTCTTGACATGGTCTAAAGTAGAATAGCCTTTATCCAGAACCTTCAACCCAGCAGTTAGTATCTGAAATCTTGAGAACATAGTTTCCACAGATTCAGACTCCTCCATTTTGAAGGCTTCGTACTTCTGGATAAGAGTCAGGGCCTTTGTCTCCTTTACTTGGGAGTTTCCTTCATGCGTCATTTTGAGAGACTCAAACATATCAAATGCAGTATCTCTGTTTGTTATTTTCTCATACTCAGTATGAGATATTGAATTTAACAGGATGGTTCTTGCTTTGTGGTGGTTTCTAAACTCCTTCTTCTGTTGATCAGACATAGATTTTCTGTCAACCTTTTTCCCTTCATCATTAGTAGGATGAATGTAACCATTAGTTAGCAAATCCCACAAGTCAGCGTCATAGCCTAGAAAGAAACTTCTTATTCTATCTTTCCAGCAATCAAACTTCTCACCATCAAACATGGGAGGTTTGGTGTTGATTCTGTCTCTATCATCGTATTGTTGTATGAAGTTGAAGTTGAAGCTTCAGCAGCCATGATGAATAAAGAACAAGAGATTAGAAGTTTATCTCAACTGGACCTTTTTCTGTCACGGTTAAGTGAGAGCACTTAAATAATCGGAGCTCTGATGCCAACTGAAGGTGAGAAAAACACTTAGAAGGGGGGGGGGGTGAATAAGGGTTTTAAAACAATTTGGTAGATAGAAAAATAACACAGTATTTTTATCCTGGTTCGTTTGAATTCAAACTAATCTAGTCCACCCTACCAACGTGATTTGCCTTTCTTAACAAGGACTTAATCCACTATATCAAACTGATTACAGTGTAAACCACTAAGACAACTGTCTTAGTCTTCTCAAGGAAATCTTTTACAAAGATAAACTAACAATTTGTGTTTAAGGTTTTGCTTCTAACAAGCTATATCACAACATTGATGTTTACACAAAATTAAGAACGAATATGAAAACTGTTAAGCTTGAAGAATATTTGAATGAGAGCTGGTGAATTGTATTTCTTTCAAATTATTCGTCAACATTGAAAAGATGCTGAAGCTTGTTTAAATACTGCTTCAAGTCCTTGTCTCAAAGACTGTGCATTGCTGTACGTTCTACTGCCTCTGTTGCCTTTTTGTCTTCTATTGACTTTTCCTTTCCAGGAAGAGGAATGTTCAGACATGTGCTTTGTGTCTGAATTCTTGTGTCATGCATAAATAAGGAATAGTGTCGTTGGAGCAGACGTTGGGATTAGCAACGGATCTTTTCTTTGAGCTGGCATCTTTTCAACTGAATAAATATATCCTTCAATTAATACTAACATCAAATCTTCTGATGTAGTTCCTTGTTCTTCAGATCAGAGTCTTGCAGCAATAGTGCTAAAGAGTGAATGTTTCAATCAGCGCAGAGTTGAATATCAGAGCCACTGTACTTGAAGCGTGAAGTACTTCCAGAGTCTTTTGAAATAATGTTGTACGCTCTTTACTCAAATTCTTCTTAGTTTCACTCAGAGTCACCTGTAGCAGATCAGAATGTCTTCAGGCAGTGCTCAGAGTCTTCTGAAATGTTGCTTCTGACGCTCAGAGTCTTAACGTTCTTTTCAGTTGCAGATGTAATTTTTGCTTCCAGATGAATATATAATTTAAGATCTGAAACAAAATTACTTAAACACAATTAGAGTATATATTTACTTTATACAAAAATTCATTTATGTTATCATCAAAACAATGAGATATATTAAACACCAATCTGTGTTCTAACACCAGGGACAATGGTTGAGGACAACGAGCCGGACGTTCCCTACTTCGACGAGCGAGTTCTTCCCCTCGACGAGTGGGTGGCCGAGGAGTCTCTGTCCATGCCTTCTTGTTTTGCTTCTGACCCGACGGGAGTCTACGCCACCGTGGAGGACCGGGAAGAAGGTGACCCCCAGAATTGACAAGTTTACCGTCCTCGGGAACGCCACCGTATATGCTCGAAGTACGGGAGGATGCGGTTCCCGATGTATGAGTTCTATTTTAAAGAGGCCAGGCTCAGGCTGCCGTTCTCAGACTTCCACCTGGGCCTCTTTGACTGATTGAGGCTGGCCCCCTCACAGCTGCATCCGAATGCCTTGGCTTTTATTCGGGCATTCGAGGTCGTATGCCGCTATCTCGAGGTTGGTGTCACGCTGCCACTATTCTTCCGCGTCTTTCATCTGCAGCGGCAGACGGTGGATGGAAGGCACGAACGGGTGTTGTTCAAGCAACCGAACAGGCTCTTCAAGACATACATGGACTCTGTTCGGGATTTCAAGGGTCGCTTCTTCATCGTCAGCCCAATCACGCATGCGAGGGTCGAATCTTTATATTTAGAAGGGGAGCGGATTGTGAACGGCTAGCGGGAAGCCATCATGTTGCCGAGGGTGCACGTGGAATGGTATCCGGAACATTTCTCCTGGGGGACTGACAGGTACATCGTGCGCGCGGGGTCTCTCGACGATGAGGATATGGCCGGCTATTTGAAGATTGTCTCGTTCGTGCGCAGCCTGTCGCCGTCAAAGTTGGTGACCCCCAAAGGCCAGTACATCCTCAATAGCCAGGGGAATGTCCGCGAGACAGCGAGGTTGATCAATACAAAAGCCCTGCTCGAGTGTTCCTCGGAGGCGGAGGCCCTTCGCTATCTAGGTGGTGGACGTCTCCTTCTTCTCTTGATTTGATATTCTTTATCTGTTATTGACCC
This sequence comes from Lathyrus sativus, assembly GCA_963859935.3. Classification (NCBI taxonomy): domain Eukaryota; kingdom Viridiplantae; phylum Streptophyta; class Magnoliopsida; order Fabales; family Fabaceae; genus Lathyrus; species Lathyrus sativus. Next base: position 438,273,827 of record OZ012741.1, on the reverse strand, counting down.
ATTTTCTTGGTTTTGCAGGGAACATGTCTTCTGTCGAGGAGCGGGTGAAGAAGTTGCGTGCGTCGAAGGTCGCTTCTATTCCGAAGACGCGGGTTGGCTAGTTGGTCGGGCAGGCTTCCGCCGATCAGGATGGCAGGGGATCCTCGTCTCCTCCAAGCAGTCAGTCACCCACATCCCAGGGAGCCCCGAAGAGGCCCAGAGTTCAGGAGGTGAAGACCGTGGTCGACTTATCGACGGGCACTGTCATTAGCACCCTGGCTATTTCCATGGGGCCAGGTCGCCCAGCATTCCGGCCGGGGAGGCGAAGGCGGTCCTAAGTGCGGACTGGGCTACTCGTAGGCAGGTCCTGACGGAGGATATGGCTGCCTTAATACAGACCTTCACCACGACGATGGTTCTGAGCAAGGAAAGTTGCTCGGCCGTTGAGCTGTCTAAGCTGCAGGGGGATCTCGCTTTCGCGTAGTCTCGTTTGAACAAGGTCGTCAAGGATCTGGAGCTGAAACGGGGGAGGGTGACCTAACTTACCCAGGAGCTGGAGAAGAGTCGGGGGGAGACCGCCAGTGAGCGCAAGAGGAGGGATAGCGCTAAGGAGAGGCTGAAGGCCGCTGAGGAGGAAGCGTGGGCACTGAAGGCTCGCGTGGAGAAGCTGGAGAGCGGCCTCTGTCCTGCCGACGATGAGACCGACGAAGATAGGCAGATGGTCACCTGTGCTGATCTGCTCTCCAGAATACGGGTGCTGGAAGGTGACTGCCTGAAGGCCTTCGTAGCGGGTTTCAATAGCGCTATCGCACAGCTTAAGATGGTGAACTCTGGTGTCGCCCTGGTCGAAGAAGGTATCGGGCCTTTCCACGAGATAATAAATGGTCGGGTGGTTGACCCCAGTGCCGAGGAGGCTAGTCTCGATGCCCGTCCCACCGAGCCTGATGTGGAGGAGGGAGAGGGAGCATAGATTAGTTCTGGGCCTGCATGCCCGCGTATTCTGGCCTGTGTGCCAAATAATTTGTATATTTTTCTAAGTGTTTTCTTTACCGGGCCTGCGTTCCCTTCTTGGTGATGTAACATTAACTATTGGGATGGTGCCCGCTTTTATATGATATACTTTTGAAAATTTGTTTAAGTGTGCGCATTGTCTTGTTTTTGCATGGTGTTATGCTTGTTTTATTTTTGCACTTTTGTATGCCCGAAATATATGTATGTTTGAAACGCATGTTTGTTATGCCCTTGGGCTTATCCAGGGTGGTAGCTCAGCGACAACTGTTTCCGGTAGTGTGAGGAACTGGTCGGTTGGCCGGGTTAGTTACCAGGCCGTTTCGGGGGTAGTTTCTCCCCGCGGCGTGACTGTCCTATCGCAATATGGGTGTCCTGCCGAAGCTGGTACGGCGACGGGGAGTCTCGATCGAGGGATTCTCTGTCGAGCAGAGCCTTTTGCCTACACACACAAAGGCATGACTTGCTGTTTTGTTGGTCTCTAGGAGACGCGAGGAGGTGCGGTGGTACCATGTCGCCCCCCTGTGGTCGCGATGCCTGGGCGTCACGGGCAGTATTTAACTGTAGTACCTTTTCAGTTTCTCGGCGTTCCATGGCCCATCTAGTTGTTCCCCGTGTAGGTTTTTGAGGTAATAGGCCCCGTATTCCGTCTTGTCGCGAACACGATATGGGCCTTCCCAATTCGCGGCTAGTTTGCCTTCGCGAGAGTCCTTTTGGTTTCTTCGCAAGACTAAGTCGCTGATTTGAAACTCGCGTTTCAGGACTCTGTTTTCGTGGTGAAGTGCTACCTGTTGTTTCAGCCGGGCCTCTCGAAGAGCTGCCTCGACCGAATTTCTTCGATTAGGTCAAGCTCCTCTTGGAGGGCGTCATCGTTGTCTTCGGCCTCAAGGGGAGCCTCAGTTCGTCTGGACGACTCATATCTCGACCAGGATCACCGCCTCGGTTCCGTACATGAGGCGGAATGGTGTTTCCCCTGTGGTTGAGTGAGGTGTGGTTCGGTATGCCCATAGGACAATGTCGAGTTCCTCGACCCACGCTCTCTTGGCGCCGCTGAGTCTTCGCTTTAGTCCTCTGAGTATCACCCTGTTCACGGATTCGGCTTGGCCGTTCGTCTGAGGATGTTCGACCGAGGTGAAGTGATGCTTGGTCCCGAGTTTGGTGACGAAGTCTCGAAAATTTTTGTCGGTGAACTGCGTGTCGTTGTCGGTGACGATGGCGAGTGGGACAGCGAATCTTGCGAGGATATTTATTTTGTAGAATCGGAGTATGTTATGGGCCGTGATTTTGGCAAGGGCTTCGGTCTCAATCCATTTGGTGAAGTAGTCGATACCCACGATCAGGTACTTGTTCTGATATGAGCCTAAGGTGAAGGGACCAAGGATATCCATCCCCCACCAGGAGAATGGCCAAGGGGAGGATAGGGATTGGAGCTCGCTCGGTGGGGCGATGTGCATGTCCCCGTGTCGTTGGCATCTGCCGCACTTCTTGACGTGCTCTCTTGCGTCCTCTTTCATCGATGGCCAGTAGTATCCTGCTCATAGGGCCTTTCTCGCCAAGGATTGTCCCCCAAGGTGCTGCGTGTTGATGCCCTCGTGGATTTCCTCTAGAACGGAAGCGGCCTGGGAGGTGTCGATGCATTTGAGGAGGGGGACCGCGAAGCCTCTGCGGTACAATTTGTCTTCGAGAAGGACGTACGATCAGGATCGTCGTTTGATCGTGCTGGCCTCTTTGGGGTCGGCGGGGAGGCGACCCGCACTGAGGTAGACGTGCAACAACATCATCCAACAGTTAATATCTCCTATGGCATTGACGTCGAGCGGTGCTTCGGCCTTTTTCGTGCTCGGCTGTGATAGGATCTCCTGGATGACCGACTTGTGCCTGCCCCTCTTTTTGATGCTTGCTAGTTTTGAGAGAATATCTGCTCGAGTGTTCTGTTCGCGTGGAACGTGCTGAACTTCCGCGGAGTCAAAACTTTGCATTTTTTCTGTAATGAGAGCCAGGTATTCGGCGAGGTTGTCGTTTTTCGCTTGATATTCCCCCCGTACTTGCGAGGTGACCAGCTGGGCGTCCGTGAAGATTCTTATTTCCTTGGCCCCGAGGTCTGATGTCAAGCGAAGCCCGACCAGGAACGCCTCGTACTCGACTTGGTTGTTCATTGTCGGGAAGGCCAGTGTTAGAGAGACTTCTATGATGGTGCCTTCTTCATTGTCGAGGATGATGCCTGCGTGGCTGCCCGTGGAGTTTGAGGAGCAATCGACGAAGATAGTCCATTGTGGCTTCCTGTGGTAGGTTCTGGTGAGGGGGTCATCTCGCCGACAAAGTCGGCCAAGACATGAGCTTTGAGGGCCTTCCTTCCTTTGTAGACGATGTCAAGCTCAGATAGTTCTAACAACCACTTTAGCATTCGTCCAGCCATGTCTGGTCGGCCGAGTAGCTGCCTGACGGGTTGGTCGGTTCTGAGCACAATGGTGTGGGCCAATAAGTAATGTCGGAGGCGTCGTGCGGCGGTGATGAGGGCCAAAGCGACCTTTTCGATCTGCTGGTATCTTACTTCAGGACCGTGGAGGGCTTTGCTCGTGAAGTAGATTGGCTTTTGCCCTTCGTAAGTTTCCATGATCAGTACGGCGTTGACGGCCTCGTTAGCCACGACCAGGTATATGTATAGGGTCTCTCCGGCTTCGGGTCGCGTCAGCACGGGTGGTTCGGACAGGACGCGTTTGAGGTGATGGAGGGCTTGCTCGCATTCCTCTGTCCATTCAAACGTGGCTTCTTTTCTGAGCAACTTGAAGAAAGGGAGGGCATGTTGTGCAGACTTGACGATGAATCAGGAAAGCGAGGCGAGTACGCCGTTGAGGGATTGTATATATTTCTTCGAGGTGGGCGTGGTGATTTCCGAAAATGCGCGGTACTTGTCCAGATTTGATTCGATCCCACGCTCGGTTAAGTAGAAGCCAAGGAATTTCCCAACGCGGACCCCGAAGGTACATTTCTCCGGGTTGAAGCGCATTCTGCATTTCCTCGCTATGTCGAAGACCTTTCTGAGATGGGCGGTGTGGTCGAATTCCATGTAGGACTTGACGATCATGTCGTTCATATACACCTCGAGCATGTTGCTAATCTCTCCCCGGAAGACTTTGTTCATCATCCGTTGGTATGTGGCGTCGGCGTTCTTTAGGCCGAAGGGCATTACGTTGTAGTAATAGTTTCCCGACTCTGTCATAAAGGTTGTGCTTTATTTTTTGCGTTCGTTCATGGGGATCTGGTTGTATCCCGAGTACGCGTCCATAAAGGACAATAGTTTGAAGCCCGCCGAGTGGTCGACGAGCTTGTCGATGTTGGGGAGGGGGTATGCGTCCTTAGGACATGCCCCGTTGAGATCGGTGTAGTCAACACACATGCACCATTTTCCATTATTCTTTTTAACAAGTACAACATTTTGGGGGACTGTCTACGCCTATGTTGTACTACGGCCTTGGCGGTTGGGTTGATGGATAGCTGATGGTAGGCGACCTCGGGGTCGAGTCTGGGCATTTCCGCGGCGCTCCAAGCGAAGAGATCAGCGTTCTCGCGGAGGCAGACCTTCAGTTGTTTCTTCGCAAGGTCGGGGAGTCCTGCTCCGATCTTCACGGTTCTCGTCTCGTCGTCCCCGAGGGTCACAATCTAAAAGTCACCGTCCGGGATGAGGCGCGCTGGGTGGGTGGGCTGCCCGTTGGATGTAGGAGCGTCGCTGGCTTTGTCTTCGCGGTCGGATTCTTCGGCGAAGCGGCTGTCGAGGTCTACTGAGCCGACGAGCTCCTTGGGTTCGCTCTTCGAAGTCGTAGTGGGCACTGCTTTTTTGGTTGTCGGGGTGATAGTAATTAGGCCTTTCAGCGCAGCCTCGAAGCATCTCCGGGAAGCCTCAATGTCGCCATTTAGGGTGACCACGGCCCCCCGACTCGTGTAGTACTTCATTTTTAGGTGGTTGGTGGAGGGCACCGCGGTGAGTTCTGCCATCGTCGTCCTGCTGAGGATACAGTTGTAGAGGGACGAGCATTCGATGACCAGGAAGCGGACATTGACCTCCCTGGCCGTTTCCTTTTCCCCGAAGGTGACTATTAACTCCACGTACCCCCACTGTCTTGTTTTCATCCCGTTGAACCCTTGGAGGTCAGAGCCCACGTAGGGGGACAGGTTGGACTCGTCGAGTTGGAGGGTCGTGAAAAGGTGGGTGTACATGATGTCCACCAAGCTTCTGCCATCGACCAGGATGCGTCTGAAGTCGAAGTTTGACATCTGTGCCCGTATCAGTAGAGGGATGTTTGAGTTGGGGGAGCCCCCGAGAAGCTCCTCGAGGTAGAAGGTGATCGGGTTGGATCGGCCACGAAATTTGTCGAGGGTGCTCATTTTGCCAAAGTTGCTGGTGATGAGTTCATCGAACTTTCTCTTTACCGATCCCACGGATAGGTTCCTCGGGGATCCGCCGGAGATGACCATGGCCTTCGGAAAATACTCCCATCGGCTGGTGGGACGCACAGGCTCGTCGGGGAGATCAGGTCCGTCGGGGAGGCCGAATTCTCTGAGCACGAACCAATCCTCCGGTCGGCTGACGCAAAGGGCAACCTGCAGACCGTTGTCACCGTCAGAAGAGGGAAGGTCTTCGACTCTCTTGGCCTCAGGGGCATCTTGCTGCGGGGCTTCTCCTCCCCGGGTGTATCTCTTCAGGTAGCCATCCTTGATCAAGATTTTGATTGCGTCCTTGAGGTGGATGCAATCTTCTATAACGTACCCGTGGCTTTTATGGAAGCGGCAGAACTTCGATTTGTCCATGTTGGGCTTGGGGGTGTCGGCCTGGGGAAGCGGACACCTGCCTGGACAAACTCCGTTTTGGCGCACTCGGCCAGTATGCGCTCGCGGGAAGCGATTAGAGTCGTATACTCTGTGAATCGGCCAGCTGGACCGCGCTGCTCGCAGTGTTCGCATGGACGATCCTCCTGTCGGCGATATCCTCTACGCCGGTGGCTCGAGGCTCCGTCCTCACGGGGCCTGCGGGGGGTGACTCGGTCTCGTGTGTCCCGGGCGGAGTTGGCCGCTTGAGAGCCTTAGGCTCCACCAACGAGTTCTGAATCAGATGCGGCAGAATTTGGCTGAGCGACATTGGAACGTGATGAAGAGGAGCAGTCCTCCTTTCCAGGTTGTTACGAGGCCTATCTTAATTTTGGTGCCGATTGTTTTGCTGCCGAGGAGCACGAGGTTGTTGGCTTCGGGATGAATGTTGACCAGCAGCTGGAGTAGACATAGTACTAGTTTCTCCAACATGCGGCTTCTTTGCATATTTAGCAGAAACAGGAGTGACTTGGATCTTTCCCAATTTGATACCGCTTTCGACTTTTTCTCCTACTATTACCAGATCCGAGAAATTTGCAGTCATGCAACCTACCAGTTTTTCATAATACACACCAGGAAGTGTAGCCGTGAACATGTCATTCAACTCTATCTCCATCAGGGGAGGTTGTACTCTTGCTGCCAAGTCTCGCCATCTCTGGGCGTACTCCTTGAAGCTCTCAGTACTCTTTTGAGACAAACTTTGTAGTTGCAGCCTGGTTGGTACCAGATCACTATTATACTGATAATGACGCACAAAAGCTTTAGCCAACTCTTTCCAACTACGGATGTGGGTTCTCTCAAGCCCCATGTACCCTTCTAAATACGCTTCAGCCAGACTATCTTGGAAAAAGTGCATTAACAGCCTTTCGTCTTCAGAGTACGCAGACATCTTTTGGAAGTATGCTCGGACGTGGACTCGAGGACAGGTTGTCCCTTTGTACTTGTCGAATTCTGGCACCCTGAACTTGGGAGGAATTCTGACTCCTGGAACCAGACCCAAATCAGACATATCAAGGCCTAAAGAGTTTTGATTCTCAAAGGCCTTCATCTTCTCTTCAATCATCTTAAACCTGTGTTCAGCTTCAGTCGGCATGGCAGCTTCCATATCTCTCATGGAAAAGATATCGCTTTGGTGATCTTCCCAGCGAGGACCGGCGGTTCTATGCCCAGGGTGGGTACTCCCACCAGCAACATTGCCATTTCCATTCTCAACGCCTCTACCCGGAGGTGTAACAACAACAGGGATAGGAGGTGGAACAGAACCACCAACAGGAGGGATAACACCAGTACCTCCATGGACAACACCTTCTCCGTTCACCCGTGCTATCAACGGTTGAACTATGGTTCTTAACTGTTCTTGTCCTGCTGCGACGCCCTACATCATTTCCATGAACTGAGCCATGCGAGCCCTGAGCTCCTGCACTTCGGCTTGAACTTAATCCATTACCCTTTGTTGATTACCTTGAGTGGGATATCTGTGAAATCAGACCTGCTCAATCCTATCATTGAAGCAAACCAAGCAGGGATAAGAACATGAAGCCACCGAGAACAACCTGCTATGCAATCGAAAATGCAAGATGCAAAATGCACAACATGTCTATGTATTCATAGGGAGATCTCCCCCTTGATTATAGTTTCAATGAGCGAGAACAACGTGGACGGGCAGGGACACCACAATAATCTTCTCATACATCAGGTTCAATCATTCTTAAAGGTATCGAAGAGGCCTATCTCAACCATGGAGATCAGACGAAATAAAGGTCCTACCTCAGCTGTTGGAAACGTGTATCATAAACCTTTTCCGTTTGCTTTCCTCTTTCCGAAGGCCAGTACCAGAATCAAGGGAAAGACGAGAACCTTTCGAACACATAAACATGCAATGTTAAATGCAGGATGATTATGCAAATGCTGATGTAAACAGGGGATCAAGGTTGTTGCTTGTTGACTGAGGAATATCAGCGCTCGGCTTTGGCGAGATCATAACATAGCCTTGATAACAGGAACCACTAGTACCAGTAACTCAGACTCATCTGTAGAGAAAACCGGGTAATCTGAAGGTTAAGGTTTCCTGCATAACCCCGTTCCCACTCACAGGTATGGACCTATCCGCTGATATGGTTTGGCATCCTAGGCGTTTCTCAGTGTCACAGACATTCATGAAATGATGATACGTTCACCATTTTTTGTTTGGCATCATCACTCCCTGAAGAGGCCTCACTTAGCTGAGTCACAAGTGATCGGTTCCTAGAGTCGACAATTCTCCAGACCAACAACCCCTCAAGCCCAAAGTGCTGGAAAAGAAGTCAACCAAGAGAATCTCGTCTGAGCGTGGATTTTGCGGGACACTAGTACATGCAAAGCATGCACGCGCCCACTACTTTCCACAACTAATGCTAGGTATACACTCAAGCCTGGGTCTGGCTTATCACTCATCAGAGCCCCTTCCTACAATAGCACAACAAATAATCATATTATACTGAAAGTAAAGTGCAGGAAAGTAAAGTGCAATAAATAATTGCAAACCCAACAGATAAACACACAAGCGCTAGGATTGACTCGCATAGGGAACCGGAGAACCAGAGACTCGGGGTTCGATCCCCAGCAGAGTGGCCAACTGTCGCTACTGCGAAAATAAGGTGCCGACAAAACAAAAGAGTCGCCACCTTTCTTTATTTATCCCACAGAAAGGGAAAGGAAACGATCAGAAAAACCTGACGAAAAGGTATAAGACAAGGCCATCGCAACCAAGTCTGGGTTCGGGAGTCGGTTATGCAAGGGGAAGGTATTAGCACCCCTCACGTCCGTTGTAATCAACGGGATCCACGCTTGTTGTGTTTATCTGACAGGTTGGTTTAACTATCTACCTATCAAGGCTGGTCTGAAAAGAAAAGAAAATTGACTCGGAAAAGCATCGCACTTCGTGCCTACGTATTCTCGTCAGAAAACGAGAAATCAGAGTCAACGTAGTTCGGCTAACTACGGGTCAAAGGGAAGGTTGCTCGCCAAGATCTCGCATCTTTTGCCTATGTACTCTCATCAGAGAAATCAGAGCGAACGTAGTTCGGGTTAACGAAACACGGGTCTGGATTCATCTGTTTTTCGAGTAGGGTTAACGAACAGTTTCAGCAGTTTTGTGTATGCAGCTCGCTCGTCGGAGACTCGTGCGTTACCATTTGCGGTAGAACTGAGAGTTAACGTCACTATTTTCCTAAAAACGTTTTCCTCAGATTACGGGAGCCCATGGGGCAAAAGAGGTTTGAAGTTTTGTGTGTGTCTTCTACGGAAGAAGTGTCTTCTACGTTTTCAGTGCAGTCATGCACCTAGGCTTAAAATACTCTACACATGAGACTATCCTAATGCATCAAGCAATGTCAAACAATCATGAATGAAGGACTAAGGAGATGAACAATATGACATGTAAGGAAATCATTCCAAGATAATCAAACGAGGCATCTAATCCTAGAGAGAAGGTTGATGGATGGATGCATGCATGATGTAAACCAAAGGAATACATCAAGGTATTCAACCAAAGATGAAATTTGATGATGGGAAGCATGACTTATACCGAAGGTATCCATAATGACACTCAACCATTCATGGAAGAAATGAATCATGGGAAGCATGATGTATACCAAGGGTATCCATCATGACACTCAATCATTCATGTAAGAAATGAATCATGGGAAGCATGATGTATACCAAGGGTATCCATCATGACACTCAACCATTCATGGAAGAATTGAATCAATCATGGGAAGCATGATGTATACCAAAGGTATCCATCATGACACTCAACCATTCATGGAAGAATTGAATCAATCATGGGAAGCATGATGTATACCAAAGGTATCCATCATGACACTCAACCATTCATGGAAGAATTAAATCATCTATGAAAACCTAAAGATTAGTTCTAAAGATCACCTAACTAAAAGGATTTAGAAGCTCTATCAAGGCTTAAATCAATGCTCTAAATAGGTATCAACCTAAGCTTTATTCTATCAAGAAGGAATTTGAAGTCTTATGTTTGCTAAAGTTCACCTTAGAAGCTAAACTATGAGGTAAGCTAAATTAGGATCACCCTAAATACAATCAACTTGTAAATTCTAGGAAAAATACTAAAATCAATCCTAAAAGGCTAGGAAAAATCCTAAAGCTTCCTTAGTGGGTTAAGGAATCATGGTACAAAGTCCAGAGCCAAGACCTAAATCAAAAGGGTCTAAACAATTTCTACACTTAAAGGTATGCTTAAGGGAATCCACAAGGGAAAGGTCCTATAAATCTATCTCAAACCTACACCTAAAAGCATATAAAATATGCAAGAAAAATTCTACAATATTCTACAATGTATAAACATTTACCATACAAAAAATCAGAGATTAAATCCAAGCATTGTTATGGAAACAAAAATCTAGAAGTTAACATGATATTATTTCTATTTATTGAAAAGCACATAAAAGAAAACTACAAAATTAATTGAAAAAAGAATTAAAATTGCAGTTAAAAAATGTGAAAAATTAAAGGACATGTTAACATACATTCATTATTTTTTTAAAGATTTATGGGATTTATTTTCTATTAAAAGTGAATTAAAATGAACAAAGAAAATAAAATGCAAATAAGAAAAAGAAATAAAAGTTGGAACGGGCCAGGGGTGCAGGAAGTATTGTTTCTCTGTGTTATTTCGCTTGGGCCCTGCAGTGGGGGGTGTGGTTAGCGAACGATCCAAAAGTCCAGAGTTTCAATAAATGAAACTCTGCGTTTCAATCAATTGGGAGAGTCAACTCCCGGACGCGATCACAGCCGTCCGTTCCTACACGCGGTCAAGGAATCCCACGGTCCCACGCGCGGCCACGTAGCCTTCTTCTTCGTTTGAACATTCTAATGGTGGGAAAACGCAGAGCTGGTGAGCGAGTGCACAGACGGTGGCCGGACTTTGTTCCGGTCATCTTTTTCATCATGTCAAAAATGGAACTTCTTCATTTCTTCACCAAAATGAGTTTTTCTTGAACCAAACTTGTGTGATTTTTCGTGTAGAATCCAAATATGTGGTTTATTTCTACTTTCCTCCATTAAAACTCAGAAATCGTGATCACCCAAGAATCTCTCAAGAAATCTCAACTTTCACAAAAGCCAAAATTGAAGGCACTAATCTCTCCCTCTCACTTCCTACATCAATATTCCATGTTTCTTTTCCATTTTCATCCAATATTTAGGGAGAAATTAAAACTACAACCTAAGGTGTTCTGTCAAGAATTGTCACGAAACTTAACAATTCTAATCCTAAAACGTTCTACACACTCTAAGGATCACAATCATGTGAAAATAGCATAGCAATTCATCAAGAACAGAGCGTATGGATGAAAGATAGGAACCTATTAATAAGCTTCGACAGAGGCTTGAATTGTGGATGAAGCTTCAAGCAAATGGTCCAGAATCCATCAATGAACCTCACTGAAGCTTTTTGTAATGATAATTTAGACTGAAAACGGCTTTATCTTTAAAATTGAATTTTCACTTTTCTCCAATTTTTCTTAACTAAGTTTGTGTTATCTTTGCACCAAATTCTGTTATGGCAGTTAGAAATCATCCCAGAGGTTATATGCAATGGATATTGAGTGATTAGAAGCCCAATTGAAGCCCATGGCAGCCCAATTCAAAATCCAAATTTTTGGTTATGGAGTTTTGTGAAACTCATTAAAACAGAGTTGTCAAGCTTGCTCATTGATTCATTCTGGTTACTTATGATATAAGGAAGATGTGTGGATAGGATTGAGGCCTTGAAAATGAATGGATGGTTGATTTGCATTGTGTTGCTTAAAGATGAAGAAACCATGAAATTGGCATAACAAATGACTTTGAACTTGGTTTCTGATTTTTCCAATGTTCTTAAAACATCAATTGGACTCAAAACAAGCACAAATATGACATGAAGTGGTTCCAAAATGAATTGATTTGAATTAGCCCTTTTCAAGCTTCCTTTAATGATTCATTCATGAATTTTTCTTCACACTCTTCTCATTCTAATCCATATCAATGGATTCTTGGTGCATGGTTGGACAAATAACATCATTTTGAACAACTTTCAAGTTGGACAAAATTCCATTTGAGGTGTGTAAGATGGTGAAATTGACCAATAATCAAAAATGGCCTATAATTTTAAATTCCCATAATACCCTTGTCTTGCAAAGCTCATATCTTGAGTTCTACAAATCCAATCATGGATTTCTAGTACTTTTTAGAAAGCTAAGAAGATAAGGAACAACATTCATGTTGGCCAAAAGTTGAAGAGAGTCATCTTTCTAGGTCAAAAATGTCATGCAAGTTGGTTGACTTTCAAGCTCCAAATTCACATTCATCTGAGGACCTGTAACTTGTCTGACTCATAACTTGAGTTCTATAAACCCTATCAAGGACTTCTAGTACTCAAATCAAATCTACGATCATGCTCTACAACAATCATGTTAGGGTCAAGGTGAGATGAAAATCACATCTTGAGTTAGGTGGTGTTGAAGTTAGACACTAAACTAGGGAATTTTACACTGTGAAGCTTAGAAACCCTAGCCTAGAAACTCCTCACACTCTTGATTCATGATGAGTTGTCCTTGAAATCATCCCTTGGGCATCTTAGTATATCAATCCATGATCACATGGCCTTGAAATTGGGTCTCAAACTTCTTCAAATCATCTGTTGATCTAGGGTTGACCAGATGAAACCCTAGTTGCACCAATCTGGGTTGTATCTTCATATCCTCCACATGATGACCTGTCTAGGCTTCAAAATGACTTTCAATATTTCTCATGAGCTCTCTCAAGGCTTCAAGTCCAACTCCATGGATTCAGAATCATCTGAATAACTTCCCATAGCCTTCAAGTTAGGAGATATGCACATAACTGTCTAGCCCTCTCAGTGAGGATCTTTGACTGCTTTGATGAGGATATCAACCCTTGAATACTTGAATAAAACTCTTAGCTAGCTTCATAGCCTTGTGTAGCCCTTGGTTGGTAGTCATACCTCTTGATCTCCTGCACACATGTCAATGCAATGCAGATGATAATGCTAAAATGAATGCAAGGAAACACAAGCTAAGCACAAAAAGGTTAGGCAAATTTTGGGGTACAACAGCTGCCCCTATTCAAACGGCTTGGACCTGACTGGGTGAGAAGTGAACAGCTCTCAAACAATCAAGATAAAAGACGGTTGAATACCCATAAACCTGGAAATTTGCCAACCACACCAGTAAATGATACTCTGATATGTGGGAAAATCTTCGGAAACTGAAATAGTAGTTGCACGACAACTTGTTGGTGAGTGATTAATCTCAAATCTCCGTCAGGATGATCATCTGATTTTGCTGTAGAAATTCATCCTCAAGTCATCAAGGGATCACCGGTTACACGGTAACTAGTGAAGGATGGCCGATTATGTCGTCGGGCATTCTGCGCCACAGTAGAAGAATTCCTTAACGTCACCTATGGACTCGTCAGGTCGCTAGGAACGTTCGACAATCTTTTTCGAACCCCGTCAGTAAGTCAATAAGGGATCACTGGTTACACGGTAACTGGTGAAGGATGGTTGATTATGTCGTCGGGCATTCTGCGCCACAGCAGGAGAATTCCTTAACGTCACCTATGGACTCGTCAGGTCGTTAGACGTCTGAAACTCAAGTCAATTATGTCGTCGGGCATTCAAGGAAATTCTCGGGTGTCAGCCGGACTTAGTCATCAAGTTGAAAACATAATCATTAGTCAATCATGAACCGATAGGGATATCAAAACTTCTGCCGTCAGGCACTCTGCGTCAGCTAGAGGAACTTCTTCGACATCGCAGTCGGACTTCGTCAGTAAGTCATGAACCAATAAGGATATCCAATCTTTTGCCGTCAGGCACTCCGCGTCAGCTAGGAGAGCTCTTCATAGTCGGAATTCATCAGTAAGTCAGGGGGTTTTTGGCACTGTTGTCGAACTTCAATCATCAAGTCATCAAGGGAAATTTCAACTTCTCTGTTTGAAACCTGCTAAGGATGACACATCTCCGCTGGGGATTCTGGAGAACTATCGAGTAACTCTGCTCTGGGGATTCAGGAATCATTCTGAATAAACAAAACTCTTCCGAGGAATTCAAGAATCATCCTGAACAACCAAATCTGTTGAGGACTTCAAGAATCACCTTGAGCAAACAACTCTGCTGAGGAATACCTGCACACAAGAACGGTAACAACCTAGCTCATGTTTCACATGCATATGTTTGGCAATGGCGTAATGCTCCATACGATGGAAATGCTACGCGTTTAGGGTAAATGCTATGCAATCATGCAGAGGAATGCGGGAAATGCTCCAGCAAAATAAATGCTGGAGAGAGAAACATCCTGCCATGGAGAAAGGACCACCTGGACATCAGTCTAGAAATTGACTTTAACAGAGCAGGTCAGACGCGAACTAACTACCGGTCGAGGGCTGGTTCATATGAAGAGAAGGTTCGTCGAACGAGCACTGGATTTAAACATCGTCTACCAGACGAGGACCGGTATTTCATGAAGGCTTATCAAACGGGGATTAATCTTCAAAAGAATGGCAGGCCAGACAAGCACTGGATTCTGAAATGGTTTTCCAAGCTGGAGCTGAACCTCGAACGTAAGGTTACCAACGAGAGTGGATTTAAACGGGGAAGTACTAAACATGTACTAGCATTCAAGGGTGAACCACCAGACAAGAATTGGGGTCACAGGTTAAGTCGTCAGACAAGAACTAATCTCCGGTATAAGCATGGATTTCTGGTTTCGGATATCAGACAGGGATTGGATATCTGGCTCAAATATCAAACAGGATTGACTTCGGGTAGGGAGATCAGACAGGACTGATTCCAGATTATGGATATCAGGCAGGACTGGATATCTTGCTCGAATATCAAACATGATTAACTTCGGGTAGGGAGATCAGACAGGACTGATTCCGGATTATGGATATCAGGCAGGACTGGATATCTGGCTCGAATATCAAACAGGATTTACTTCGGGTAGGGAGATCAGACAGGACTGATTCCAGATTATGGATATCAGGCAGGGACTGGATATCTGGCTCGAATATCAAATAGGATTGACTTCGGGTAGGGAAATCAGACAGTCACTGGTTCCGAATTATGGATATCAGACAGGGACTGGATATCTGGCTCGAATATCAAACAGGATTGACTTCGGGTAGGGAAATCAGACAGAACTGATTCTGGATTATGGATATCAGATAGGGACTGGATATCTGGCTCGAATATTAAACAGGATTGACTTCGGGTAAGGAGATCAAACAGGCACTGGTTCCAGATTATGGATATCAGACATGGACTGGATATCTGGCTCGCATATCAAATAGGATTGACTTTGGGTAAGGAGATCAAACAAGCACTGGTTCTAAATTATGGATATCAGACATGGACTGGATATCTGGCTCGCATATCAAACAGGATTGACTTCGGGTTTGCCAAACAAGGACTGGACTTTGCAACTGTGTTTTCCGTACGAGGACTGGTTAAACAGCGAACTACCAAAAGAAGGGACCAGGCGGGGACTGGTTCAACATTTTGACATAGACTGGACGAGAACTGGTTTGAGGGTTAACCAGACAAGATTGGACCATGAAAGTTTCAAGTTATTTGATAAGGGTGACGACCCGATTCTCCGATGCCCAACTTTGACTGGGGCGAAAATACACCTGCTTGAGGAACTGCCCCGGCTTAGTTTAACTCACGGATAAAGCAATCTTGCCATGAGACGAATTCGAGACGACTTTCCCCAGAATCAGTATCACAAAAGGACTCATCCTTGCTTATCTGGCTCTGATGATATGGATAGGGACGACTCCGTCGTTTCCAATTTTTCCCCAGCCTGTGGGATTTCTGCAAAATTCTCTTGTGAGGAGGTTTGTACTTTCTATACTTCCGCTGGTTTGACGTGTACTACCTCAACATTTCAAACCTTAAAGAGGTGCTTCAGCTTAACTGCCTTCTTGGCATGAGTAGCTCTTGAGCTTTCAGGGTGGCCCGTCCTTGACTGACTGGTTCGTGGAGTAATACCTCTAGCTACGAGAGATTTACCGAATCTCGACCTGATTGGCCCAGATTAACTGACTTCTGGATGGCTGACTCCCATGCTGTGATCATCTGATATAGCTTGCCCCGGTTCACCGAAATATTCAGGCGTTCTGCGTTCTATCCTGATCAAATCTTTCCATCGTGGAAACTTTCCCGCTGTCAAGCGCTTACTCGCTAGTAAAACAAGTTATTATGCATAAAAGACATATTAAATGCAATGCATATGACAGTTTTGAAATTCCAATCTGTTCACTGGAAAAAAATTTGTGACATAAAATGTATGAATCATTCATCAACATGTCAACATTAATACAACGCTGTAAGAGGAAACCTTTCTAGGAATCAGTTTCAATGCGATCTTTACCGAAGTAAACTCTCGAAACAAACCTGTTTCAATTAGGACTTTTAAAGGTTGTAACGTGGTCAGGTTCACGGTTTAAGAAAAGAAAGGATACAGGCTCAAAATTCATTTTAACCCACCCATTCTCCTTGATGTTCTCCAATCCTGCGTTCAGCTAATTCGACCTTAGCGTTCACCTTTCAAAGGTTGAGTGGTGGTTCGAGAAATCATACTTTTTCGGAGTGACAATCACTCTCTTTTCGTCTTTTGGCATCCGGAGCCACACGATTTCGTTCTTGTTTGACGATTTTTCTTTCGTAATCCTTTTTTCACTTTTCGTTTTTCATTTCTCCCTAATTTTTTCCTGTACTAACTCTTCAGAGTTTCTTCAATTTTGAAGTCCAGCGGGGTACCCTAATTTTTGCCTAAGTCGCTTGTTTGCAAGATTCGACTTAGCGGGCTTTTTCTTTCGATTCTTTTTTATCTTCTTTTTTTTTGAACAAACCGTATGACACCGACTCGTCTGACTTGTTTGAAGAGAGATTGTGACTGTTTCACTCCTGATCGGTCAGGTCTAACCATCATGGTTTTTTAGGTACGACCTATAGCGGTGTGATTGATCCTCAAACGGACACTCGTTTTGTAATTTGAACGCTTGGTCAAATTAACTGACACCTACCCTGCCCCGGGTTAAGATTAAGGGTTTTCCATCTTCAGAAAGAAACTTCTACTACTCGGCTCAAAGGGGTTAACAAGGGATTATCTTCCTTATATCTCTGATGTTTGTGGATTGAAACAATGCCTGTACATCGTCAATAGGTTTTTATTCAAAAGCATAGCATTGAAAGCTTACGCATTGTTGGATTTCGTCATCCTCCCTGGATTCCACTTAAACAAGCATTTGAAAATAAAAGAAAGCAATAGAGTGAACACGAATGGATTAGTTCAAAACATGCATATTTATTTAATTATCAATATCAATTGAAAAACAACATGCTTTACAAACAAAATTTGCAATCTAACAGGAAAGAAACTACAAATGTAAATAAATGTCATGATAAAATGCAGATTGCCAGCTTCTGGGAACTGGGCTTTCACACTTATTTGCTGCTGAGGGGAGTGCCCCTTGAAGTCCTCAAACTTGATCAGATGAAAGGTGAACATGTAAAACCAGCTCTCCTTCGGGAAAGGAAATGTATTCTTGGTCCATCAAGTGTTGCACTTTGGCTTGAAAAGCCTTGCAATATTCAGTCGTGTGCCCCTTGGATCCTGCATGTAATCACATTGAACACTGGGGTCGTATCCCGGAGGATAGGGCTCTAGCCTTGGTTTGAGAGCCTTAGGCTCCACCAACGAGTTCTGAATCAGATGCGGCAGAATCTGGCTGAGCAGCATTGGAACGTGATGAAGAGGAGCAGTCCTCCTTTCCAAGTTGTTACAAGGCCTATCTTGATTTTGGTGCCGATTGTTTTGCTGCCGAGGAGCACGAGGTTGTTAGCTTCGGGCTGAATGTTGACCAGCAGCTGGAGTAGACACAATACTAGTTTCTCCAACATGCGGCTTCTTTGCATCTTTAGCAAAAACAGGAGCGATTTGGATCTTTCCCAATTTGATACCGCTTTCGACTCTTTCTCCTTCTATTACCAGATCCGAGAAATTTACAGTCATGCAACCTATCAGTTTTTCATAATACACACCAGGAAGTGTAGCCGTGAACATGTCATTCAACTCTCTCTCCATCATGGGAGGTTGTACTCTTGCTGCCAAGTCTCGCCATCTCTGGGCGTACTCCTTGAAGCTCTCAGTACTCTTTTGTGACAAACTTTGTAGTTGCCGCCTGGTTGGTGCCAGATCACTATTATACTGATAATGACGCACAAAAGCTTCAGCCAACTCTTTCCAACTACAGATGTGGGTTCTCTCAAGCCCCATGTACCATTCTAAAGACACTCCTGCCAGACTATCTTGGAAAAAGTGCATTAACAACCTTTCATCTTCAGAGTACGCAGACATCTTTCGGAAGTATGCTCGGACGTGGACTCAAGGACAGGTTGTCCCTTTGTACTTGTCGAATTCTGGCACCCTGAACTTGGGAGGAATTCTGACTCCTGGAACCAGACCCAAATCATACATATCAAGGCCTAAAGAGTTTTGATTCTCAAATGCCTTCATCTTCTCTTCAATCATCTTAAACTTGTGTTCAGCTTCAGTCGGCATGGCAGCTTCCATATCTCTCATGGAAAAGATATCGCTTTGGTGATCTTCCCAGCGAGGACTGGCGGTTCTATGCCCAGGGTGGGTACTCCCACCAGCAACATTGCCATTTCCATTCTCAGCGCCTCCGCCCAGAGGTGTAACAACAACAGGGATAGGAGGTGGAACAGAACCACTAACAAGAGGGATAACACTAGCACCTCCATGGACAACACCTTCTTCGTTCACCCGTGCTATCAACGGTTGAAATATTGTTCTTAGCTGTTCTTGTCCTGCTGCGACGCCCTGCATCATTTCCATGAGCTGAGTCATGCGAGCCCTGAGCTCATGCACTTCGGCTTGAACTTGATCCATTACCCTTTATTGATTACCTCGAGTGGGATATCTGTGAAATCTAACCTGCTCAATCCTGTCACTGAAGCAAACCAAGCAGAGATAAGAACATGAAGCCACCGGGAACAACCTGCAATGCAAATGAAAATGCAAGATGCAAAATGCACAACATGTCTATGTATTCATAGGGAGATCTCCCCCTTGATTCTAGTTTCAATGAGAGAGAACAACGTGGACGGGCAGGGACACCATAATATTCTTCTCATACATCAGGTTCAATTATTCCTGAATTTATCGAAGAGGCCTATCTCAACCATGGAGATCAGACCAAATAAAGGTCCCACCTCAGCTGTTGGAAATGTGTATCATAAACCTTTTCCGTTTGCTTTCCTCTTTCCGAAGGCCAGTACCAGAATCAAGGGAAAAACGAGAACCTTTCGAACACATAAACATGCAATTTTAAATGCAGGATGATTATGCAAATGCTGATGCAAACAGGGGATCAAGGTTGTTGCTTGTTGACTGAGGAATATCAGCGCTTCGCTTTGGCTAGATCATAACATAGCCTTGATAATAGGAACCACTATTACCAGTAACTCAGACTAATCTGTAGAAAAAACCAAGTAATCTGAAGGTTAAGGTTTCCTGCATAACCCCAATCCCACTCACAGGTATGGACCTATCCACTGATATGGTTTGGCATCCTATGCGTTTCTCAGCGTCACAGACTTTCACGAAATGATGATACGTTCACCATTTCAGGTTTGGCATCATCACTCCCTGAAGAGGCCTCACTTAGCTGAGTCATAAGTGATCGGTTCCCAGAGTTGACAACTCTCCAGACCAACAACCCCTCAAGCCCAAAGGGCTGGAAAAGAAGTCAACCAAGAGAATCTCGTTTGAGCGTGAATTTTGCAGGACACTAGTACATGCAAAGTATGCATGTGCCCACTACTTTCCACAACTATTGTTAGGTATACACTCAAGCCTGGGTCTGGTTTATCACTCATCAGATCCCCTTCCCACAACAGCACAACAAATAATCATATTATACTGAAAGTAAAGTGCAGGAAAGTAAAGTGCGATAAATAAATGCAAACCCAACAGATAAACACGCAAGCGCTAGGATTGACTCACATAGGGAACTGGAGAACCAGAGACTATGGGTTCGATCCCCAGCAAAGCCGCCAGCTGTCACTACTACGAAAATAAGGTGCCGGAAAAACAGAAGAGTCGCCACCTTTCTTTATTTATCCCACAGAAAGGGAAAGGAAACGATCGGAAAAACGTGACGAAAAGGTATAAGACAAGGCCATCGCAACCAAGTCTGGATTCGGGAGTCGGTTATGCAAGGGGAAGGTATTAGCACCCCTCACGTCCGTTGTACTCAACGGGATCCACGCTTGTTGTGTTTATCTGACGGATTGGTTTAACTATCTACCTATCAAGGCTGGTCTGAAAAGAAAAGAAAATTGACTCGGAAAAGCATCGCGCTTCGTGCCTACATATTCTCGTCAGAGAACGAGAAATCATAGTCAATGTAGTTCGGCTAACTACGGGTCAAAGGGAAGTTTGCTCGCCAAGATATCGCATCTTGTGCCTACATATTCTCATCAGAGAAATCAGAGCGAACGTAGTTCGGGTTAACGAAACACGGGTTTGGATTCATCTGTTTTTCGAGTAGGGTTAACAAACAGTTCCAGCAGTTTGGCGTATGCAGCTCGCTTGTCGGAGACTCGTGCGTTACCGTTTGCGGTAGAACTGAGAGTTAACGACACTCTTTTCCTGAAAACGTTTTCCTCGGATTACAGGAGCCCACGGGGCAAAAGAGGTTTGAAGTTTGTTGTGTGTCTTCTATGGAAGAAGTGTTTTTTATGGATGTTTGTAGTTCGTACTGCACTAGAGACTATGACTTAGGAGTGAATGCGTCGCATGTCACCCAAAGGGTACCATACTAAACATCCTGATCATTGGAAGGAAACCCTCCAATAACCATTTCCTAAGTGGCTTAAGGCTCGTAATGTACTGTACCAACTTGCCTTTATTACGTATTTTACTGTTGTTTTGGAGATGAGAAGAGAACGAACTCTATAGGGGAGACTATCAAGATTCCTTATTGTTGTCATGCCATGGATTCATCCTATGGTTGAGTTTGAAACAGGGAACTCCTAGATGTTATCATGCAAAGGTTTCAACCTAAAAGTTTGTCATCACTTCCTTATCAAAGGAAGTGAGAACCCTAGGGA
This sequence comes from Lathyrus sativus, assembly GCA_963859935.3. Classification (NCBI taxonomy): domain Eukaryota; kingdom Viridiplantae; phylum Streptophyta; class Magnoliopsida; order Fabales; family Fabaceae; genus Lathyrus; species Lathyrus sativus. The sequence continues at coordinate 438,252,760 of OZ012741.1, read as the reverse complement.
TCATGTCAATGGGAAACACACACAAACTGCAAAAATCATTAAAGCAGATAAAACAGAAGAGCAAGCAACAAAGATGCAAATGTAATGCAGCAATACAAGCAGAGGGAGAAACTCAACCTCTAAGCAAACAAGCAAAGAGAACACACAAAACAGGCAAGCAAAGGGAGGGTCACCTCAACCTTTCGATGCAAACACATCAGTTAGAAAAGCGGAAAAACACACAAGCAGAGGGAGAACACTCAACCTCTAAAGCAAACAAGCAAAGGGAGCACAGCTCAACCTTTCAGTGCAGTCATGCACCTAGGCTTAAAATACTCTACACATGAGACTATCCTAATGCATCAAGCAATGTCAAACAATCATGAATGAAGGACTGAGGGGATGAATAATATGACATGTAAGGAAATCATTCTAAGATAATCAAACGAAGCATCTAATCCTAGAGAGAAGGTTGATGGATGCATGCATGCATGATGTAAACCAAAGGAGTACATCAAGGCATTCAACCAAAGATGAAATTTGATGATGGGAAGCATGATTTATACCAAAGGTATCCATCATGACACTCAACCATTCATGGAAGAATTGAATCATGGGAAGCATGATGTATACCAAGGGTATCCGTCATGAAACTCAACCATTCATGGAAGAATTGAATCAATCATGGGAAGCATGATATATACCAAAGGTATCCATCATGACACTCAACCATTCATGGAAAAATTAAATCAATCATGGGAATCATGATGTATACCAAAGGTATCCATCATGACACTCAACCATTCATGGAAGAATTGAATCAATCATGGGAAGCATGATGTATACCAAAGGTATCCATCATGACACTCAAGCATTCATGGAAGAATTGAATCAATCATGGGAAGCATGATGTATACCAAAGGTATCCATCATGACACTCAACCATTCATGGAAGAATTGAATCATCTATGAAAACCTAAGGATTAGTTCTAAAGATCACCTAACTAAAAGGATTTAGAAGCTCTATCAAGGCTTAAATCAATGCTCTAAATAGGTATCAACCTAAGCTTTATTCTATCAAGAAGGAATTTGAAGTCTTAAGTTTGCTAAAGTTCACCATAGAAGCTAAACTATGAGGTAAGCTAAATTAGGATCACCCTAAACACAATCGACTTGTAGATTCTAGGAAAAATACTAAAATCAATCCTAAAAGGCTAGGAAAAATCCTAAGGCTTCCTAACTGTGTTAAGGAATCATGGTACAAAATCCAGAGCCAAGACCTAAATCAAAAGGGTCTAAACAATTTCTACACTTAAAGGTATGCTTAAGGGAATCCACAAGGGAAAGGTCCTATAAATCTATCTAAAACCTATACCTAAAAGCATATAAAAAATGCAAGAAAAATGCTACAATATTCTACAATGTATCAACATTCACCATACAAAAAATTAGAGATTAAATCCAAGCATTGATATGGAAACAAAAATCTAGAAGTTAACATGATATTATTTCTAATTATTGAAAAGCACGTAAAAGAAAACTACATAATTAATTGAAAAAAGAATTAAAATTGCAATTAAAAAATGTAAAAAATTAAAGGACATGTTAAAATACATTCATCATTTTTTTAAAGATTTATGGGATTTATTTTCTATTAAAAGTGATTTATTTTCTCCAATTTTTCTTAACTAAATTTGTGTTATCTTTGCACCAAATTCTGTTATGGCAGTTGGAAATCATCCCAGAGGTTATATGCAATGGATATAGAGTGATTAGAAGCCCAATTGAAGCCCATGGCAGCCCAATTCAAAATCCAAATTTTTGGTTATGGAGTTTTGTGAAACTCATCAAAACACAGTTGTCAAGCTTGCTCATTGATTCATTCTGGTTACTTATGATATAAGGAAGATGTGTGGATAGGATTGAGGCCTCGAAAATGAATGGATGGTTGATTTGCATTGTGTTGCTTAAAGATGAAGAAACCATGAAATTGGCATAACAAATGACTTTCAACTTGGTTTCTGATTTTTCCAATGTTCTTAAAACATCAATTGGACTCAAAACAAGCACAAATATGACATGAAGTGGTTCCAAAATGAATTGATTTGAATTAGCCCTTTTCAAGCTTCCTTTAATGATTCATTCATGAATTTTTCTTCACACTCTTCTCATTCTAATCCATATCAATGGATTCTTGGTGCATGGTTGGACAAATAACATCATTTTGAACAAATTTCAAGTTGGACAAAATTCCATTTGAGGTGTGTAAGATGGTGAAATTGACCCATAATAAAAAATGGCCTATAATCTCAAATTCCCAAAATACCCTTGTCTTGCAAAGATCATATCTTGAGTTCTACAAATCCAATCATGGATTTCTAGTACTTTTTAGAAAGCTAAGAAGATAAGGAACAACATTCATGTTGGCCAAAAGTTGAGGAGAATCATCTTTCTAGGTCAAAAATGTCATGCAAGTTGGTTGACTTTCAAGCTCCAAATTCACATTCATCTGAGGACCTGTAACTTGTCTGACTCATAACTTGAGTTCTATAAACCCTATCAAGGACTTCTAGTACTCAAATTAAAACTATGATAATGCTTTATAACAATCAGGTTAGGGTCAAGGTGAGATGAAAATCAAATCTTTAGTTAGGTGGTCTTGAAGTTAGACACTAAACTAGGGGATTTTACACTGTCAAGCTTAGAAACCCTAGCCTAGGAACTCCTCACAGTCTTGGTTCATGATGAGTTGACCTTGAATTCATCCCTTGGGCATCTTAGTACATCAATATGTGATCACATGGCCTTGAAATTGGGTCTCAACCTTCTTCAAATCATCTGTTGATCTAGGGTTGACTAGATGAAACCCTAGTTGCACCAATCTTGGTTGTATCTTCATATCCTCCACATGATGACCTGTCTAGGCTTCAAAATGACTTTCAATATTTCTCATGAGCTCTTTCAAGGCTTCAAGTCTGACTCCATGGATTCAGAATCATCTGAATAGCTTCCCATAGCCTTCAAGTTAGGAGATATGCACATAACTGTCTAGCCCTCTCTGTGAGGATCTTTAACTGCTTTGATGAGGATATCAACCCTTGAATACTTGAATAAACCTCTTAGCTAACTTCATATCCTTGTGTAGCCCTTGGTTGGTAGTCATACCTCTTGATCTCCTGCACACATGTCAATGCAATGCAGATGATAATGCTAAAATGAATGCAATGAAACACAAGCTAAGCACAAAAAGGATAGGCAAATTTTAGGGTGCAACAGTGTGAACCTTTCGATGTACTTTCGGAGGGGATCGTTGGGGGCCTGGATTATGGCGCCCAATGCGGCTTCCGTCTTAGGATGGCGCCGGGATGCCGTGAAGTGTCTTGAAAAGAGGTCCTTCAGGACCCTCCATGATGTGACCGATTCTGGTTCCAGGATTTTGTACCATGTCATGGCACCTTTCCTCAGTGTTTTCGGGAATAGTCTGCATTTGATAGCTCCTCGGACATTTTGGTAGTTGAGCATGGCCTCGATGTCTTCCAGGTGATCGTCTGGGTCGGAGGTGCCGTCGTACGTCGAGAGTGCTAGGGGTTTTTCCATCCCGTGGGGAATGGGAGCAACCATGATCTCTCGGGACAAGGGGGTCCTGTAGTCGTCCTCGTCACTGAGAGTTGGTGATCAAGGGGGTGATGGCCCTGGTGGTGGAGGTGCTTGATTTTGTGCTCTCGGCCTCTTGACCGGGGGTTCGACCCTCAGAGGTCTGGTTGGGGGATCCCCCCTGGTTGGCCGTCGCTCCCGAACTTTTCTCGTTGGGGACCTAGTCCGCTCCAACGCTACTTCAGGTTGGGGCCTCTCCAGCCGGGGTCGTCGACTCCTGGGACGAGGCGATTGACTCCTTAAATTCCCATTTTGGTCTTCCAGCGGAGGGGACCTCGGAAGGACTTCATGTTCTAGTGCGCCAATTCGTGTGTTCTATTGGAACAACAATTGATTTATTTGGTTGATGGCCACGAAGAGGGCGGCCACTGTCGGGTCCGCTCCGGCCGGGACAGGGATGGGTTGGAACGCCGTTGGGCTCCTTGGTCGGAGAACAGTCTGGTGTGCAGCTCCCGCGGGCGAGGGAGAGGCAGTCTAGTCGTCCCTCTCGTTGGTCTCCGGAGGTTGGGACGTCTCTATTTGCTTGTCTGGCAGTCTGGCAGTCTGGCGAGGATGAGGTCGTGAACAGCATCGTCACGGAGTGGGCTAGCCATGATCGTAGGATGTTGGTGAAACTTTGTTTCTTTGCTCGGAGGAACGGGGAAGTTTTATTTTCCTACAAACGACGCCACTAATCTGACCTGATTAGAAGGGGATCGCTGGCTGCCACACATCTTTGACTTATTTCTTGCTCACCGGTGTTGAAGAAGAGGAGGGGGGTGTACCTGCAGGACACTCCGATGCCAAAGTAAGCATATGGGAAGAGTGGGCACAAGTACAGAAAAAGGGTAAGAATAGATTACCCGACCCTCTTGTGAAATAGGGTATTTATAGAGAGACCCCAGCGCAGGGGCAACGGTCATTTGAGTTGGGCTGGATGGCTAGGCCCAACCCAAGTGACTGTTAGAGCTTACGTGGCGTAGTGAAGACCAGGACGTGGTCTTCTCCCTAGTTCAATTGTCCCGTGATCTCCGGAAAGTCGGTTTGACCTGCTCTTTCAGGGGTGGGCAGTTGGTGGATGACGTGTCCCCGCGGAGGGGAGCATGTGGAGAACGTGTGAAGGACACGTTGTCCTGCCCGACAAGGGAGCAGGTTCTGCCCGCGGGGGGAAGTTCTGCCCGACGGGGGCAGTGTCTGGTCGACGGGGAGTCTTGTGCTCGACACAGATGAGGAATGTTATGCCCGCGGAGGGACATTATCTGTCCACCGGGGACTCTGTACCCGACGGCTGTGGCCCAAGCTGGATTGGGCTTGGCAAAATATTATTAGGTTGGGCCTGCTCGTTCAAGCCGGGGCCCAGGCCAGAACATTTAGTATTACTATTTTCATTTTTATCCAATTTTTTTCACAAAAATATCCAAATCATTCTAATTTAGATCTAATAGAAAAAATCAAATCTTCATTCGTGATGATTTACAAATTACATTAGATTGAAAAAATCAACTTGA